>CM053792.1:738631142-739831142 GCA_028749045.1 Cupressus sempervirens
TTCCCAATATAGCTTGTTATTAAATATTGACAAGTTATTGAACTATGAATATGAATATTTGTGTACTAGATTATAGTTGACTTTTACAGAATTCTAGTTAGTTATTAGTCAACTGATATTAATTGGAATGTTGCTATGGTTATGCAATTATTAATTAAATCAATTAATGAGAGTTAATTAGGTTTAATTAATAATTAAGTTATGTAATAAAGTTTTTAATTGATATGCTAATATCGAATCCTCTAGCAAAGTTGTTAAGTATTTACATCGAAGTTGTTAAGTCTTATGACTTGAATTATGACCTTAGATATTAAATGGTTGTCAACGATGATAACGATTAAATTAAAAGACTCAAACTTTAGTAATACTTAATTAAGTTTCTAATTGAGAACTATTAGAATGTTGAAAGGTCATGGATTGTGCACCTATGAGAATTGATTCATTTAATTGATCATTTTAATAAAGTTATATTCTTCTTATTTGAAGACTAGTAATTGGTTCGTATAACGAATAATGATCTTTGAAAAGTTGAAAAGTTATTCAATTAGTAATATGGATCTTAGTTAAATAAAGAGAACAAGTTAATCAAAGGTCAATGATGATTAGTTTAATGAGTAAATATTTATCCTTAAGTTATTCTTAGAATATTATTTTAAGGATAATGCTATTGGGGAACAAATGGGTTGACTTGTAGGTCAAATGATGAAATTTAGATACTTGAGATATACTTGCAAATGGAAAATTGAAACTCCACACATTATTCAGCTATGTGATTTAGTAAACCAAAACATGTGTTTGCATCGTGTATTCTATATGCTTCTTGTTTTGGGTTTTGGGTTGACTAGTGTTGACCAGTCTTAGGTTGTTACCAGAGGCTTGGGGGTTATGAGATGTGATGGCATGTTGATCTTATTTGGTCTCGATCTTTATAAACCCAACCATGGTAATGTGATCATATACTCTATGAAATATTTGTAATTACTGATTGTTATTGTTCATCGGTCTTCATGTGTAAAGCTGAGATGTATATGTATCTGAGACACTTGAGCTAATCATTTTTGAGTCATCGATCAGTTATCCTTGGATTATTTTCTAGTCGCCATGATGGGACTGAAATGTTGATTATTCCTTGGTGATGTCATGTTGTGACATGTTTGACTCAACCATTTTGGAGTCTTCGATCAATATGATTTTGAGATATTCTTGGTTGCTTGTTGAGAACCAATGGATATGGTGATTTATTTTGAGATATATTTTGGTTATTGAGAACCAATGGATATTTATGATTATCAGTGATGCCTTCAGTTGCCAATTGAGAATTGTTGTGGTCATGATTTTCTATGGATGCTTTTTAGATGCTTATGGAGATTTGATGATTCTTATCTTGGAAATTTGATGATTCTTATTATGGATATTTGATGCTTATATTGTGGATATTTTATGATTCTTTTATGGATTATCTTTTGGATTTTCTTTCCATTCGCTTGTATAGGACTGGGGTGATTTTATGATTCCATGAGCTTAGGGCAGATTATCTACTTGTAGTGTCGGGAAGTGGCTTGCAATGGGGCCCAGGGCCCTAAGTGGATGCCAAGGTAACTCATTGTAAGTTTGGTTAATAAGTGATAACATTTACACACTAAATGGGGATTAAATGAACCTAAAATGTTAATTGTTTTGGTTCTCGCCCATGCCTTGAGTGCTTGTACAGGCTAGGATGGGAGTAGTGAGAACGCATGGTTGTGACCTTGCATTCTGTAGTATGCCTCATCAGTATGAGAGGATACTAGTGGCCGCATGAGATTAGTATGGACCTGTGGAGTTTAGCTAACTGCCAGGGTAACTTGTACGTGATAAATGCGATGACACTTTCCCACTTGCATAGTAGGTTTCCTACATGTCATTGTTGTGCCTCTAGGAATTAGATGTCAGTTTTGTGTGATGGAACCTTTGAGTTAGTATACGTTTAGATTCCTGGACTTATAGAGATTTATGCTATGTGATTTGATAACCTATTTGGGACTTGAGATTATCTCCTCAGCATGGTGGGAGTGGACCACTTAGGTTCCACACGGTCGGGTGGTAGTGTATTTCCACTCTTATCATTTGAGATCTGTCTAAGACACCGTGGCTAGAGCTTTCTTGGTTGGTATTTATCTTCATTCTATTCTTGGATCATTATGATAGATGATATACCTTATGATGGATGTATTTATTGGTATGTTTCTTATTGATGATTTGCATATGTTAGATGATATATTATGTTTTACTTTGCATGTTAGTAGGATGTTTATAGGAGTGACATTCCTACTATGTTAATACTGATGATCTCTTCGGTGCTTTGGAATGTTATGCATGGAGGGATGGCTAGGATCCACAATGGTCTAATGATGCTATTTATGGTTGGGAGGAACTGTGCACTTAGTTAATTATGTTTGTGATATATGGTTATCTTTTATGATGGATGATTATATCTTTATGATGATGATGTATAATGTTTGACATGTGGTTTCTTTTACTTTAATTGCATCATGGATTAATATTGGATGATGATGTACTATATTTACATGGATGTTTATTCTTTCATACCTTGTAACATGTACAGTGGATGATTGAGCAATTCTAAAATGTAATTTATGAACATTGGATGTATCATGGTTATTTCATAAGGATGTGATGTTAGATGAATAGTTAATTTAAATGTGATTCAATGTTAAGGGATCCTTAAAGGATGTAATCTGTAATGTTATGTTATGTGTACTTTCAGTTGGATGTTACTATTACTTTTGTGAATGTTATGAATGGTTTATCTTTCATGTTTTAAAAAAAAAATTGTTTGGCAAACTTAGTGAAATTCTTTGGATCCCTTGGCGGGGCATTACATCTATGTTCTAGTTCATATTTGATCCTTCTTGATTGAATAATACTTTTCTATTCCACAAGGATACCTGCTTATCCTTCAAGTTCACTTCCTCTCTTCTTATCTCTTTCAACTCATTCAACTTACATACCACA
The DNA here is from genome assembly GCA_028749045.1 of Cupressus sempervirens. Classification (NCBI taxonomy): domain Eukaryota; kingdom Viridiplantae; phylum Streptophyta; class Pinopsida; order Cupressales; family Cupressaceae; genus Cupressus; species Cupressus sempervirens. Next base: position 738,634,158 of record CM053792.1, read on the forward strand.
CTTTGAAATCACAACTTGACCTTTCACTTATACCTTTCAGATTGTCAAGTCAACTCAAATAAAAATTAGAATAACCAATATTCATCACCTCAGTCAGCTAGAATCAATAGGTAAATAATTAAACTATACATGCCAAAATAAGAAAATCCTTTGGTAGTCGACCCAGCTCGGTAGAAACTAATTCTGAAGCAATTTCTTGTGTTAACCAACAAAAGCTTCGTTAACACTATGAAATTACAAAATTCATTTGGTGACTGAGTGAACTCATTTAATACTAACTCTATTTAGCTTTCCCTTTGTTAACTGAGTGAGCTCAATTAACCCTCTTTTCTACATAACTTCCTTTGATGCCCGAGTGAGCTCGGTAGATACTGCCTTCTGTATAGAGTAAACTTAGGAATGCTCGATAGACTAGGAAAGTTGTCTTCACTAACCAAGTGAACTTGGCATACACTGACTATCAACTGATATGACATTTGTGTAACATCAAAGACAACACACAATTAATTAATTGTATCCAACAAAAGAAATGTAGAAGGAGGTTGATTAATGGAAGGTATTCAAGTTTAAAACTATGATCATTGCTTCTTTGTTTTTTTATAAGTTTTCCTTTTGTAGAATGTATTATTGTAAATAGGTACTTGGGTACTACATCAACTCATGTATTTGATGTCCTTGTTTCTTGTAGTAAAAATAGTATCCAATAAACTTAGGTTTATGATTTTGCATACCATATTTTTTTTGCCAAATGTTTGCAGTGTGACCAAGTTTTCCACAGTGATAGCATGTTGGTTTGTCCTTTGACTTTGCATTCCTCAGTTCTCCATTTCTGGATGATTCTCCTTGTTCGGTGCATGAATGTCCTAACCCATTAGAACAAGTAGATGACTTCATAAGTTCTTCAAAGCATGTCATTGCCTCTTTTGGTTTGTTGAATTTCTCCATGGACAATTTCTCAGTTTTTAGTTCATTCTTCAGTATGTCCCTTTGTGATTTGAGATTTGTGATTTCCACATCCTTGTGATTCAATTCTTAGTTTGCAAGAATAAGTTGATTCATCACATCCAGTTGTGTTTTTGTGAGCTTATGCACATCTAATATCCTTTCTTCAATTCTTGTAACCATTACCCTTTTATCTTCTTCAACCATAGTCTTGTCTTCTTCAACTTTCTTCTTTTGTTCAATTACTTCAAATAATCTTACCGATTGGATTTCATTCTCTCTTTTCAATCATCTTATTTCTTCATTCAGAAGTTTATTCTTTTCAAGTAGATCTAAATATGTCTTGTCATTTGGATTGATTAATTCAAATAGTCCTTTAGTCTCAACTTCTTCATAGGAAAATTGTTTTATCTAGATAACAATTTCCTTTCTCCTTTTCAAGGAATCCTTCATATCTTTTCTTGCTTTCTCAAGTTTTTGCAGTATGAGTTGGATATCAATCACCCAATTTTAAATAAGTTAAACATTTATACTTTTCACCAATTCATTCACATCTATTAGTAAACTTGTGCATGTAAAACTTGTAATGATAACTTATTGTAACATGTAAATTTGATCTATCACATGCATGAAAATAAACACATAACATAATATTTTTTACCTAAAACCCTCCAATGTGAAGGTAAAAATTGGGTGGGGATGGCACCCAAAAATCTTCACTACTGCAATAATAAAGTTAACTTGTTATGGTTACAATGTTTGATCATAAAATATGATCTACCTTGTGAGGGGTCTACCCTATTAAAAGCTTAAGAGATTGTTAGGTCTCACCTTTTTAGAGGATTTGACACTTATAATAAAGTAACTACTCTATTAGGATATTTACCACGATCTATTAAGACCACTAAGTTAAGAGATTTACCCTAATTCAAGTCTGTTAGAACTGATTTAGTACCTAACTCTTGGTATGCTCTATAAGATAAGTTTGAGTCTTCTCCTTGCTAATTAATCTTCTCCTCTGATCTAATAATACTTATATTTCCCTTTATTTCTATGATTATGTCACTTGCTTTGTTAAGTGATAACAAAAGCTTTCACTAACTTCTAATCTGACCTCAATCCTTCACTTCATTTCACATCACCTTATCATTCTCATTACATTCACACTCTCTATTACAAGATCTAGGTTAAGATCTTTTCCATTTAAAGAGTTTCGTAAAGATTTTTCTAGATACTTCCAAGATTGGCCTCTTCATGATGTAGGCAAATGGTGAATAACTAGGGCCAAAGGCTCACCCATCTATCCAAACCACCCTGCAAGAGTTAACACAATGGAAGAAAACACAAGGAACAACAACCAAAGGAGGAAGAAGAGTGAAATACTTTTATTGATTCATCAAAATATCTTCGCACATGCCCAATTATAAGGCCTTCTAGGTTATGGCCAATTACAAATACATTCACATTCAAAGATCCAACTACAAATTTGCACTCTCGGTTTTGCTCTCCAATCTTCTTCTAAAAAGTTTGCCTAAATCTAAGCCTAAACACTCTATATATACTTTCCAAAACACCTTATAAATTATTCTAGAACATTACATAAGAGGAAGATCAACCCAACAATGGTTTAGACACATCCCAAGAAATGATCTTCACATAAATGTTGCGATCAAAATAAACCCCACAAGTTGGCTTGCACAAATCATGTCCAAATACTAACACTCAACATACACTGGGTAACTTGACACATGAAGAAACACTCGGCATACACTAGGTAACTTGACACATGAAGAGTCACTCGACATACACTAGGTAACTTGACACATGAAAGAATTGCTACAGTAACTTGGCACATGAAGGAATTGCTATAGTAACTCAGCACATGAAGGACTACTAGGCACATGAAGGAACTGCTACGCACATGAAGGATTGCTAGGCACAAGAAGGAACTACTAGGCACATGAAGGACTACTAGGCACATGAAGGAACTGCTAGGCACATGAAGGACTACTAGGTACATGAAGGATTTTCTAGGTACATGAATGAATTTCTAGTTACATGAAGGAGTTGCTAGGTACATGAAGGATTTGCTAGGCAGCAACTTGCAAAATGAACAAAAATGAGTAGGATAACAAGGCAACCTAGGATGCTCTTACATCACTTCATCTAAATTCATTGATCACAAATTATATAGATCTATGATCCATGTCATTAACAACCTCTTCATACATTAAATATTCTATAACAACCTCTACAACTATTAAATATTCTTTCTATTTCAGCTTGAAAACATTTTACCTCAAAAATTATTCCATTCCTATTTTTATGAAGAGTAGCAGAATTAAATATTTCCTGGCAATACATAAGTTAGTTTTATCAAAAAAATAAAACCTCGATCTCCAAGATAATTGTTGTAATTTAGAATCATTAATTATTGAAGAAATGAATCATCGCCATGCTCAAGAGGAGACAACTATGAAAGAAGTCAAAAATATTGTAGACACTCGCAAACAAATGATGTTTGGAATTATAAAACCAAATTATGCAACTTAAGAGTTTCTTTATGCCCTAGGAATGGGGAATGGACATCCATCAACCATTAAAGATTTAGAACACAATTACTACACATTAAATATATACAAATGTAGAAGTATAGACTAGGTTAATAAACTATTTGACAGAATGAATCAGTAGAAACCATGATTGCAAGCTATGTACAAAATGATTTTGTTAAAGAAACCTTTACACACATGCAATTGGCAGTTGTGAAATTGCAACCTTTCTTTGAATCCACGTGCATAAAATGTGGGTGCATAGACATAACACTGGACTATAAGATATGTGATATAAGCAAAAGTGGTTTTGTTTAAAAGGATTAATAACTTTCAAAAAAAATTGATGAAGGAGTATCGTGGTTGTAAGAGCAATCTTGCATCACCTAAAAATATTTTACTTTTAGTCTTTTCTATTTTAATAAGGACTACAGGGTGGTTACTATTTATGGGAACTTGCTATTTTTAGTAAGTTTGTTAAAATGATCTTAGAATGTTCTCATTTTTTGTAGGAAGGTTCATTTTAGTGTTATAAACCTACCATAAAAATCTCATTTCTCTAGCTTAAGTATTAGAGAACTTATTACAAATTTTCGATGGAAAAATTTGTAGAAAATCTTTAGGCTCATCGTTGGAGGCCTTAGAGTTCCTCCAAGAAGTCCAAAAACTTGATGGAAGGGTGCTTGCATGGTTCTGATTCTGTAGATCATGAGCTGGCATTTTTGAAAAGTGGTTATAATAGTCAATCAGAGCAACGATTTGAGAGTTATGGCCTTCCGAAGTTGGGCTACCCAAAATATCTAAAATAATTGTCAAAGATTTATTTGGCCAACTCTATATGTATTGTTAGGGTCTGTCAGACCTAGGTATTAAGTTTCATTGTCTAGAAACTTCTTGGGCCGTGTAAAATTTCCTATTTAAGAAAGCCTTAAACATTGTCTAGGGGAGCTTTGGATGATAGTTTGTAGCTTGTTATGCAAATGATTGTAATGAAGGTGCCCATGTGGGTTAGCATATTGTACTTGTGAATTTTGTAATAACACATTTACCACACAAATAAGAAGTTCATATTTTGTTCTCCCATTTGATGTTGTTTCTTTGTTTCTATTATGAGTTAATGGTATTAAGGGGAGCACCCTTTATCAAAATTGGCAAGTGTAATGTCAAATTCCTAGACATTGCCAGTAGTTCTTGATACATGAAAAGGACCATCAATAGAGGAAGAGGCACCACATACAAAAGAGTGTGATGAAAGGTAACACCATGATACACAAAAAAAAAATCTTGAAGGGAAAATAAAGGAAAGGCATGCATAAGAGATGACAAGTGCAAAGACATAAATATGGAAAATTGATGGAGACAAACATTTACAATTTTTACCTGCATAGATTCCTAAGTATCTGATGAACTATATTATTTGCAATACTTTAAAAAGAACTAGTGTAGATACATGTAGGATTTTTGGGCTTCAAAGTTGAAACAAGATATTGAAAAACCTTCAAACAAAAAAGATCACTAATCAATGGAAAATATTTTTTCAAGAAGAGTCAAGAACTTAGAAAAATAATATTATAAAGTAATTAATGCTCATATAATATAAAGAAGTTACTACTAATAATAATATTAAGCACCTATATTTGCACTAGAATTTTATCATAAGGACTAAAACCTTGTATATCAATGAGGAAAATGGTGTACATTTAATGGTTCAATGCTATTGTGTAACTTGTGTATTTGCAGACATTCACTATTAGGAATGTATAGAATAAATAGTATCTATAAAAAAAATGTGGACCAAATTATGAGGTCAAAAGAGGGTGTGCATGAAATAAGTTACCACTGGAAAGTTGTGGGATAGATAGATAATGTGAAACAAGAGTGTCGCAAGATGTCTAAAATACCTTAGTGCTTCGATTAAATTAAGGTCACACACTAGGAACTTTAAGTTCTTTTCAAGATGAGTTATGAAATATATAGGCTATGAGCTATTAGGATAGGGGATCGATGAGTTTAAGTAGCCTAATGCTTCAAGTGTACATTGAGTACTCATAGTATGAATTCCAAATTATCTATGTAGACATTAAAAATTTGGTATAAGACATTCAAAAGTAAAAGGCTTGACCAATTCCAAATTAAAATTATTGCCAAATTTTTGTAATGAAGGAAACACTAATCTCTTATCAAGATAGTAGATAATGATTAGAAAGAGAATAAAAAATAGAACCTTAAAAACTATATAGAAATTCTAGAATGAAGAAAAATAATCCTTCTAATAGAACCTTAAAAAAAACAACATCCTTCTTCCAATAGAATCCTACTATTACTAAAAAAAAAATCATTAATATCAAATTGAAATTAAGAAATAATTATTTAAAATCAATTTAATAGCCTCTCACATGCACTTTGATCATATGCTAACTATGTGATTTGGTCCTTCACTTCAGAGAAATAACATAATAGGCTTACAAAATAAGACTTTAAATACTACAATGCGGTGTGTGGCACAATTCCTATTTATTTGCAAGGCCAATACTCATCTTTGTTGAATTTGGAAACAAGTTTTAAAATAGGCTAGAAACCAACAAAGTGTAGCATCTATTGATTCATAATAATTGATAACATAAAATTACATATGTTAAACCTAGTTTAACAAAAATTAGAAAAATCAGTGACAACTATAATGTATTCTTCTTACTCCACCTTTTGGGTTTTGGCCTTTTACTACCTTGCATAGAAATCAATTAACCCAATTCATACCTTGTAAATCCAAATAGCACTCCCAAAACTAGAAAAATAATAGAAATCGTCCAAGACTAAGCCAACCAACAATAGATATGGTGACTACCAAGTCAAGGGCCCAACAATAGATCTAGTGACACTAAAATAGACATAGAAAATGGAAAAAAGAAATTTGAGGATGCTAGTTGCCAACGTCAACCCTGTTCTTACCATCTTGTAGAATGAATTTGTAGTGTGGTGAAAATGTAGCGATTTTTCATAAAATAAATATCAAATAAATAATAAAATATTTTAGGAATGTCATGGCTACCTACATCCACATCAAGTACTAAATAGAGATGATGAAAGTTTCTATAGGAAAGTTAACATACAAAAAAGGTTGTAACAAAAATATCATACTAAGAGATTAGATTTGTTTAAAGGTGGCGGAGATAACCAGAGAATCTAGATGAATAGTGCATGCTCATTACATAGGCCAACATTGTTGGAAATATAAGAGGAGTAACTGAGAGGGGAGGGGTGAACTAGTTACTACTCAAATAATTACAAATCCCTTAGACATCAATACAAGCTTCCTTTTAACTCACATCTTGGTGAGAACTAGATATTCAATTCAACTCATTTAACAAAGCAATCTTAAGATAATGATGTTTATTAACCTTTAGTAACTTAGTTGCAGAAAGATAAAGAAATAATAAAATAACATGAACACATGAGACACTAAGATTTAACATGGAAATCCAATTTTGGAAAACCACCAATGCAACTAGTTACAACTTTTTACTCTTCTAAAGTAAGCCCTGTTAGGAGCCAACCCTATTAAAGGTTACAAAACACATTGTTAGGTGTGACCCTGTTAAATGATTTGAATCACCTTATTAAAAGTGGTCTTGTTAGAGTTTTTAAGACACTTCAATCTAGAAATGTCACCTGGTTAGAGGGTTTACAAAATGAGTGTTAAGTCAACTTTGTTAAGAGATTTCTTCACCACTACAATTGCTAGAGAGTAACAATGATTCACCTAATTGATGAAGCAATTGAATTGTAGATTCAAATCACTATTCTAGTTTATCCTTTGGATCCTTCCAAATCAAAATATTCTTTGTAGCTCCTTGAACATTCTTCTCTAAATCAGATATCTTCTTTATTCTCATCTTTTCTTCTTCCACACTTTCTCATATTTCAGTCAACATCTTGACCTTTCATATATATAAAACCCAATGTCAATTCAACTTAAATAACCTTTGAAATTAAAAAATAACATCCATTAAGTTGGCTTGCATAAAATAACTAATAAATAAAACTAATTTGTTGTAAGTCAGCTAAAATTGAGAACTGGGTCACTTGGTTACCACTATGGTCCTTGGTAATCAGCCTGACTCAGTTTGCATTGAACTCCTTTGGTAATTGATCTGACTTAGTTTACATAGGAATCCCTTTGGTAACTAACCTATCTCAGTTTGCATGTGATTATTGAACTTGGATTCTTTTTAAAAAATTCTCAATTGATACTTTAGTCTTCTGAGCTCAATTCCAATTGGCAGTGCTTAGTTCAAGTATAAAGTGTGTGTAAGATCAATGAAAATATACAATTGAATAATTATTAACAAAAATCTCCCTCTTTGGCATAAATGGTGACACAACACGACATTAAGGAAAGATAAACTTTGGAGAAAATATCAATAAATATCCTTAGTTTCATTCTGGTTCTCCATCCATGAGAACTCCCTCTGATATTATCCCTTTATCATTTTATCTTCAGACTCCATTAGATCAAGCTCTCCCTCTTGTAGATTACTGCCTCTAATTACTCTCTAATTTCATCAATTTCTCCCTCAATGAATACATGAGATGATTCTCTCTCTCTCTTTAACATCAAATGCCAAAGACTTGACACAGTGATTTTTACAATGTACCTGATGTACTGATTCATATGCAATGAAATTTGACTTCTTTGCATAAACTTGATAGATCTTCAAAGAAGTTTGGTTGATGCTATGGGAAATATAAGAGGAGTAACTAAGATGGGAGGGTTGAATCAATTACTACAAAAATTAATCCCAGATCCCTTAGATGTCAATACAAATTAGAACCAATACACTATTGAAAGTGAAATACTATTGTAACTTGGTTAGCACTAGAATCACTCAGTAAAAAATAAGAATTATTTTTACTCAGTAAGAATTGAAATATTTACTTCTTTATATGTTTAGTGTGATTAACCTTAATTAACTTAGTTGCAGAAATAGAAAGAAAATAATATGAACACAAGAGACACCAAGATTTAACGTGGAAACCCAATTTGAGAAAGCTACCAATTGCAACTAGTTATTATTTTTCACTCTTTTGAAGTGAGCCCTATTAGGAGCCAACCCTATTAAAGGTTACCAAAAAATTTTTTAGGTGTGACCATGTTAAAGAATTTAGATCACCTTATTAGGAGTGGCCTTGTTAGAGGTCTTTAGACACTTCAATCAGAAATGTCAACTTGTTAGAGGATTTACAAAATACTTGTTAAGAGATTTGATTCACAACTACAATTGTTAGAGAGTAAAAGTGATATGACCTGATTATTGATGCAAACTATGTTTGCTAATTCTATATCTCAATTCTAGCTTGAATACTTGATCCTCCTTGATCAGATTAATCTTTGCAGCTAGGTCAACTCAGGATACTCTATTATCCTTCAAATTTGCTCCCTCTTCCCATCTTCTTTTTTTTCTTTCTCTTACGGTCAATCCCACAACTGGACCTTATACTTATATCATTTACCTTGTCAAGTCAGCTTAAATACACCTTCAAATATTCAAAATTCATCCCTTAAGTTAGCTAGACTTAACAAATAAATTCATCAAACTTAATACATTGTCTTAAGAAAATTCTTTTTTAGCCGACCCATCTTGGTCAACACTAACTCAAAAAACTTTCTTCAAACATCCTTGGGTAACTAAGTGAGCTTAGTTAACACTCACTATATCCAACTTTCCTTTTGCTACCAAGTGAACTTGGTAGACAGTGTCATCCTACAAACTTCCTTTGGTAATAGAGCTAGCTTGCTTAACACTCATTCCTTGTAGACTTTTCTTCGATGCCCAAGTGATATTGGTAGACACTTTATCTAGACTTGGTTAACACTAGAACATCCTTTGACTCTTGAGTGAGCTTAGCATACATTGATTTTCTCATCATATAATTAACATTTTTGTAACATCAAGGAAAATATACAATTGAATGATTGTATCCAACAATCTCCCTCTTTGGCATTGATGGTAACATAACATGTCATGATACATAGAAATTTTAGAGAAATAATAGAAGTAAGGATAATATCCTTAGGTTCATTCTAATTCTCATTCATGAGAACTCCCTCTATTAGTGTGAACTCCCTCTTTCATTAATCTCTAATTTCTCTAACTAGAATTTCTTGTTTTGACATAAAACATTTCCTCTTTGATATCAACTCTTCCTGTTTGATATCTCATCCAAAGAATTCCAAATAATTTCTCCCTCTTTGACATCTTCAAATATTCAGAAAAATTTCTCTAATATATGAAATAAAACTCTCCCACTTTGACATCTTATACCAAAGACCACAACTAATATAGTTTCCATGTACCTAATGTACTGATTTATATGCAATCTTCTCTAAAAATACTGTATCAATTTTATTGATCTTCAACATGCTCTAGTTGATGCATCACTAAACTTCACTTAGTGAGCTTAGGTAGGGGAATGACCCCTAGCTTACATCTTACATACAGGAATACATCCTTAGGTAATGACTTGGTGAATATGTCTACAATTTGTTCTTTTGTATTCACATATTCAAATCACACCTCCTTATCTTGTAACAATTATCTCAAGAAATGATATTTTATTGCAATATGTTTGGTGTTGGTATGCATCACTAGATTTTTAGATATGTTGATTGTATTGGTGTTATTATAGAAGATAACAACTAGATCCTTGATCTCCATTTTTATTCCTGACAATAGTTGTTTGAACCAAACAATATTGGAACAATTGACTACTGCTACAACATATTTTGCTTCTTTTGTAGACTGAGAGATACAGTTCTACTTCTTGCTTGTCCAAGATACTAGCCTCTTTCCAAGAAAGAATGCTCCTTCATTAGTGCTATTCCTTTCATCAACACTTCTTGCCCAATCAACATTACTGAATGCTTTAAACTACAAGTTTCCTCCTTTCTTATACCACAAACCATAATCTTCAGTACCTTTTAGATATCTCATGATTCTTTCATTTCCATCATATGATTTTCTTTTGGATTAGCAGAAAATCTTGCCATCATACCAACTACTAATATAATATTGGGTCTTATGTGCACTACATATTGAATTTTTCCAATCATTGATCAATATGTAGTTTGGTCTACCTCCTTGGAATCATCATTTTTGGAAAGCTTATGTCTAGTAGACATAGGTGTTCCAACTTGTCTAGAATCTTCCATTCCAACTTATTCAACACCTCTTTGATGTATTTTGATTGAGTAATATAGATATCATCCTTCATCTATTGAATTTTCAATCCAACAAAGAATTTAATCTCTCCAAACATTGACATTTCAAATTCCTTTCTCATCTCCTCAAAAAAAATATTTCCACAAGTCATCATTGCTAGTAAATAATGTATCATCCACAAATATTTCTACCAATGAAATCTTCTTTTTTGCTCTTTCTTTGATGTATAGGTTGTTTCTATTATTAGTTCTTTGAAAACCAATCTTTATCAGATAATTATGAAATATTTCATACCATGTTCTTGGGGCTTCTTTCAGACCATACCAAGTTTTATGTAATCTACAGACCATATCCTTTTTTCTAGGATCTATAAAACCTTCAAGTTTCTCTATGTAGACTTTCTCTTCTAAGATTTCATTCATGAATGTTGATTTCACATCGATCTGATAAACTTTGAATCCTTTATGAGAAGCATATGGAAGCAGTGTCCTAGCACCTTCTAATCTTGCAACATGAGAAAAAGTCTCTCCATAATCAATACCTTCTTCTTGAGCATAACCTTTGCATATTAATCTTGCCTTGTTTCTTGAAACTTCTCCATTTTCATTCAACTTATTTATAAATACCCATTTTGTGCCAATTACAATTTTATCCTTGGGTTTAGGAACAAGAGTCCAAGTTTTGTTCCTTTCAATTTTATCAATCTCTCCAGTTATATCCTCAATCCAACTTTCATTATCCAATGTATCTTTAATAGTTCTAGGTTCAAATTCAATCAGAAAACATGTACCTTATATTTTTTCCTTGTCATTATACCTTCTAACTAATCTCCAATTATTTTCTTAGGTGCATGATGCCTTCTAACTTATCTAGCAAGTCTAGACTCATTCATTTTGGATTTATAACTTTTCCCACTAGGTTCACCTTGATCAAAATGATCTTCATGCTCGGGTTCAATTGTCTATGACTTAGGTCCTTCAAATCACTCAATTTGATTTGGTTAAAATTGTTGGAATACTTTAGAATAACTAAGAGGGGGGTGAATCGGTTATCTAAGGTCCATATGTATAAATGAAAACTTTTTACAGCTAAGTGAACCCATAAAACATTTATCATCATGCATGCATCCATAGGATTATGCAATCACTTAAAAATTTGTAGGTTACTATCAAATCAATTTAACATGAAATGTAAACATGAAATATAATAGATTCAACAACACATTTGACACAATGATTTATGTGGAAACCCAATTTGGAAAAAGCCACCAATAATATGATACTCTTTTTCACTCTTCTGAAGTGATGCCCTATGAAAGGCCAACCCTATTAAAGGCTACAATACACATTATTAAATGTGACCCTATAAAAAGATTTCAATCACCCTGTTAGGAGTGAGCCTTGCTAGAGGACTTTAGACCATTCGCTTGGAATGTCACCCAGTTAAAGGATTTACAAATGACTACTAGGTCAACCTTAATGCAAAGTATTTAACCTAGATTGATACAATTATTAGAGAGTAATAGTAAGGCTTGATCTGATAACAACTTACAACTCCATTTGTAGATTACAAATCTCTATTTCAGTCCTCTATTCTGATTGTCTTTCACTCATTTCAGCCCTGATAGCTTGTTCACCATTCAAACATCCATACCCTTAAGCCTTCTTGCTTAACATGCCAATGCAAACTCTTCTCTTAGGTCACTTGATGAAGCAATTCCCTTGACTTCTTGTCTTCCTTAGGTTCTTGCACATGACAACCTTTGCTTCTGACAAGCCGTTCCTTTAAATAGGAAATTAAGATCTTTTGTTATTCATTCTTCATCATCCAATTTAGGGTTATGGTAGATTAGCTAGGATTTAATGAATCTACCCCATATTCATATCACTTCTAGAAACTTCTCCCTCAATCCTCTTTGAATTCATCTCGAAGTGGTTTACCATGAATTCTGTGCCACCATCTCATCAATCTTATCTTCCACCTAGTTCACAAAATCCAAGAAAACAAACTTGTCAACTCAGATCCATCAAATTTATGATCTTTCAAATAATGTAGCCACTTGGCATTAACTTACTTTTGATGCTCGGCACATACTACATTTCTTGGCATCCTCTATAAAATCACTCTACACAAACTAAAGTTTATTGGTGCTTGGCATCAACTAAACTTTACTTGGTATCCACTATTTTTCTTGTTATATACTATAATAGACTTGTACTCAGCTCCAACTAATTTTTTTCTTGGCTTTCATTAACTTTTCTCAACACCTACTATCCAGTCGATCAAGCTTTGCAAACAAATTTTTTTTAACTTGTTCTTTTAAACTTGCTTAGTGTAACCAACTTTTACAACCTTAAGTAGATTATCAATACACCATGTTATCACTGTCTTAGTTAATTCTTATATTCCTTTACATAATATAACTCAACCTTTCCTCTAGGTGCTATTGTTATATCATTTGATCAAATCCTCTTCATTAATCAATTAAGTGATAGTACTTAAATCATATAAGCAGTTGTCTTACCAACAAATAGTAGGTTTGACATCAGTGACAAAATAATGATTGAAACATATTGATCATACTTGTATCAATATTTTCTCAACAATATCCTTCTTCAACAAAAGCTTAGGTACTTCTAATGACTTGGGTCCTTTAGATAGTGACTTGGGTTGCATGGCTACAAATTAGGTTGAACTAGAGATTTTGGTGACTCGAGAGTTAAAGACTATTGATTTCCAATTCCATTTGCTTCAATATTAGGCAATTTATTAGGTTCACAATAGATAAAACTTCTATAGTTTTCAGGTTCTTTTTTTCATTTCTCTTCACTCTTTTATGTAAACTCATCAATCTTCACATGTCTACTTTCTACAACTTTGTGAGTAGATAGATTTAGTCATTTGAATGCTTTTCTCTTATTGGAATACCTTAGGAATATGCCTTCATCACTTTTCACATCAAAATTCCCTTTCCTTGACTCCTTCAAGATATAAAATTTACTTCCAAATACTTTGAAATAGCAAACATTCGATTTATAGCCATATCATAGTTCATAAGGTTTCCTTCTTCAACTGAATTCTATTCAATGTATGAACTGTAGTACTAATTGTTTCTTTCTAGTATTTGATAGAAACATCTTTTGCTATCATCAAGGTTCTTGTACAATCCATGATTGATCCATTTCTCCTTTCTACTATGTCATTATGTTGATGTGTAATAGGTGCAAATACCTATATTTTGATTCCTCTTTCATTGCAGAATATATTGAATTCATTTGAGATGAATTCACCTCCTCTATCTAATCTTAATCATTTTAGTTTCTTTCCTATTTCTTTCTCAAATCTAGCCAAATACCACTTGAACTTTTGAAAAGTTTCAAATTTATCCTTTAAGTACATAACAATCATCATCCTAGAATAATCATCAACAAACAAAATGAAATAGTTATCTGTATGCACCAGCTCCAAGTCTTATTTTGAATGATAGTTCTTGCTTTTGAAACTTGTCTTTCCCATTGTTCCAATTTGACAATTTTTTCACATACTCATAGTTGGTTTCTTTAGGCTTGAAATGCTTCTTGCTCTTTTTTTCTTTCTTATATTATCCAGGTTATCAAAATTCACATGACATAACCTTTTATGCCATTACCAAATTTCTTCTACTTGAGCTATAAAACATGAAATTTTAGTTAGATCTAAGTAGAATAGATTACCTCTTGTCTGATTGCTACTTCTAACTAGATTTACTTTTCTGTCCAACAACTTGGCATTCCTATTCACAAATTCTACCTTGAATCTAATGTTATTCAATTGTACCACACTAAGAAGATTATTTTTCAATCCTTCAACCCAATAAGAATTATCACATCTAAGTTCATCAGTTAAAGCAATGCAACCTTTTCCTTTCACATAACAAGGTTTATCATTTCCAAATTTGACACTCCCACCATCATAGTGTTTGAAGTGTTCAAATTTAGGTTTATCACTAGCCAACCACTATCAATGATCCATGTATCATTCTTGCTAACATGTGATATAAGGGTCATCTTATCATTCTCATCATCTAATTCATCCTTAACAGCAATGTAAACCATTTCATCTTTATCACTACTATTAGAATCCTTAGCAATATAACAAGACTTCTTACCTTTACCCTTGAAGTCTTTGTAGCTTTTGAAATATTTCTTACCTCTATATTTTTCATGCTTCTTTTCTTCTTTTCTTTCTCTATTTGGACACCTTGCAACAATGTGACCAACCTCTTCACAAGAAAAGAAGATCAAAGGTATTTTTCCTATGTATTTTTCTTTGCCTTTTTGGCATCTCCTTGCAAGAAATGCTTTAATGACTTCAAGATCATCATCGGAACCATCTTCATCTTTATTATCAATTTTTTTTTTCTTTTAGACTGTGTAGCTTTCTACTTGTGTGATATCTTAGCTTGAAAGGCAGACTCAATACTACTGGAGTTAGGAACATAGTTATCATAGTTATCTAACTCAAAGTTTGTCAACCTTCCCACAATTGCATCCAAATTTATATCATTCTTGGGATTACATCTCATTTCTTGAATAGTTGAAACTCTAATTGAATAGATAGGAAGAAGAGTTCTAAGTACTTTGCTTACCATTGTTACATCATCAATTTTCTCATGTAAGGCTCTAATTGCACTTACAATGGCTTTGATTCTTTCACTATATTGTTCAATGTTCTCATCTTCTTTTGATCAAATTGTTCTCTAAGACTTTTTTACTTAGCTCTCCTCACATTGTCATCACCTCCATAGATATCATTCAACTTGATCCACATTTCATGAGCAATACCACAATCTTTGACTTCATCAAAGTCAATAGAATTGAGAGTGGAAAATTAATGTCAATTATCATGATGTTATGATTCTTCTTTTCTACAATCAAAGGTCCTTGAGGTGAAACATACTTGTCTTTTAGATATTTTAGGCCCATGTCTTCAATTATTTCCAAATGCATCTTCATGAGTTCCTGGCATGCTTTTAAGTTATCTTTTTTCAACTTGAGAATCTCTCTTTTGTAAGACATCCTAATCTTTAGCTTAGGTCCTTGAAACCTTCTCTGCAAGCACCAAAATATCTAATACTAACTATTGGAAATATAAGAGGAGTAACTGAGAGGGGAGGGGTAGATTAGTTAATAGAAAAATAAATCCAAGATCCCTTAGATGTCAATACAAATCAAAACCAATACTTTGCTAAAAGTGAAATATTGTTGTAACTCAGTTAGCACTGGAATCACTTGGTAAATACTAAGAATTATTGTTACTCGATAAGCACTAAAATATTTAATTCATTAGATGTTTAGTGTGATTAACCTTAATTAACTTAGTTGTAGAAAAAGAAAGAAAATAACATGAACACAAGAGACACCAAGATTTTTTAATGTGGAAACCCGATTTGAGAAAACCACCAATTGCAACTAGTTACTATTTTTCACTCTTTTGAAGTGAGCCCTATTAGGAGTAAACATTGTTAAAGGTTAAAAAACACACTATTAGGTGTGACCCTATTAAAGGATTTAGATGACCATGTTACAAGTGGCCTTGTTAGAGATCTTTAGACACTTCAATTAGAAATGCCACCTTGTTAGAGGATTTACAAAATAGTTGTTAAGCTAACTCTGTTAAGATACTTGATTCACTCCTACAATTATTAGAGAGTAACAATGATATGACCTACTTTCTTATGAAAAATATCTTTTTTTATTTCAAATCTCAATTCTAGCTTGAATACTCGATCCTCCTTGATCAAATTAATCTTTGCAGATCAATCAACTCAAGATACTCTATTATCCTTCCAATTCACTTCTTTTTCTCATTGTCTTATCTTTCTTCATCTTGCATTCAATCCCACAACTTGACCTTATACTTATATCATTTACCTTGTCAAATCATCTTGAATACACTTTCAAATAATTAGAAATTCATTCCTTATGTTGACTAGACTTAACAAATAAATTTATCAAACTCAATATATTGTCTTAAGAAAATCCTTTATTAGTCGACCCAACTTGGTCAACACTAACTCAAAAAACTTTCTTTAGACATCCTTTGGTAACCAAGTGAGCTTGGTTAACACTCACTCTATCCAACTTTCCTTTGTCTACCAAGTGGACTTGATAGACACTATCATCCTACAAACTTCCTTTGGTAATCGAGTGAGCTTAGTTAACACTCATTCCTTGCATACTTTTCTTTGATGCCTGAGTGAGCTCTGTAGACACTTTCTCTGGACTTGGTTAACACTGGAACATCCTTTGAATCCTAAGTGAGCTCAACATACATTGGTTTTCTAGTCATATACTTGACATTTGTGTAACATCAAGGACAACATACAATTGAATGTTTTATTCCAATAGATGTATCACTAATTTGTACTCTAGTGAGCATCAAATAGGGGAATGACCCCTAGGTTTCCTCTTAGATAAAAAAGTGCATCTGTAGGTAATAGTTTAGTAAATATGTTAGTAACCCACTCTTTTGTGTTCACATATTCTAATATGACCTCTTTATCTTGAACTAATTCTTTCAAAAAATGATACTTGATTGCAATGTGTTTTGTCTTAGTGTTTATCACTAGATTTTTGGATATATTCATTGCACTTGTATTATCACAATAGATAACCACTGGATCCTTGATTTCTTCCTTCATTCCTAATAACAGTTAATTGATCCACATAATGCTGTAACAATTAACTACTACAACAACATATTCTTCTTTTGTTGTAGACTGCAAGATGCAATTTTGCTTTTTGTTTGTCCATGATACTAACCTGTTTCCAAGAAAGAATTCTCCTCCACTTGTGTTCTTCCTCACATCAATGCTTCCATCCCAATCAACATCAGTAAAGGACTTCAACTCAAAGTTTCCTCCTTTCATGTACCATAGGCCATAGTCTTGAGTTCCTTTTAGATATCTCATAATTCTTTTGATTGCCATCATATGGTTTTCTCTAGGATTTGCAAAAAATATTGTAACTATACCAATTTCCAATGTAATATCAAGTCTTGTATAAAAAGCATATTGAAGTTTCCCAGTCATAGATCTATAGGTAGTCTAATTTACCACCTTTGAATCATCATCTTGGGATAGTTTATGTCTAGTAGACATAGGTGTTCCAACTAGTTTGGAATCTTCCATTCCAAAGGTCTTTAATATCTCCTTGATATATTTTGACTAAGTAATGTAAATGTCATCCTTCATTTGATGAACTTATAAACCATCAAAGAATTTTATTTCTCCAAATATTGATATTTCAAATTCTTTCCTTATTTCTTCAGAGAATGATTTACAAAGGTCATCATGGCCTATGATTAATATATCATCCACAAATATTTCTACTAAAAAATATTTTATTTTGTGGTCCCTCTTTAATATATAGATTGTTTTTATTAATAGTTCTTTGAAAAATAATCTTTACGAAATATGTAGTCTCTCATACCACGCTCTAGGAGCTTGCTATAGACCATATAAATCTTTGTGTAACTTATAGACCATGCCTCTTTATTCAGATCAATGAAACCTTTAGGCTAATCAATGTAAACCTCCTCTTCCATAATTCAATTCAAGAAATTTGATTTTACATCCATTTGATACACTTTGAATCCTTTAAATGCAACATATGCAAGTAATGTCCTAAACCCTTCAAATCTAACAATAGGAGAAAATGTTTCTCCATAGTCTATACCTTCCTCTTGAGCATATCCTTTGCACACTAGCCTTGCCTTATTTCTTTATACTTCTCCTTTTTTCATTCAATTTGTTTCTGAATACCCACTTTGTACCAATTACATTTTTTTCCTTGGGTCTAGGAACAAGAGTCCAAGTATTGTTCATTTTAATTTGTTTAATTCCTCCATTCATTGCCTGAATCCAACTTTCATTATTTAATGCATCTTTAATAGTTCTAAGTTCAAATTCAGCAAACAAACATGTACCTTTTAGTTTATTCCTTGTCATTATACCTCCTATTTGATCTCCAACTATTTTCTTAGGTGTATGATGCCTTTTGACATATCTATCAAGTACACCTCTTACTTTTGATTCTAGATTGCATTCACTTGGTTCACCATGCTCAAAGGTTCTATGAATTTCCAAACTCTACTCTATTCTTGCTATCTGAAACTTGGTTCCCACAAACTATGAGTCGAGTTCCTCTATTTGGGACTTAGGTCCCTTTATCCAAGACTCAATTTGAACTATCTCCAGCTCAATTTGTACTAGCTACAACTTGATTGACACTCCAAACTAGGGTGACTCGGGTGGGCTAACTTGTTGAACCCTGGATAAAGTATTAGGCTCAAAGTAAACAAAATTTTTGTAATCTTCAAGTTCCTTTCTTTTTTGTTCATTATTTTTTGCAAACTCATCAATTCTTACATGTGCACTTTCTATAACCTTTTGAGTACAAATATTCAAACATTTATATGATTTTCTCTTGTTGGAGTACCCTAGGAAAATGCCTTCATCACTTTTCACATAAAACTTTCTTTTTCTTGTCTCTTTCAAGATATAATATTTTCTTCCAAATACTTCAAAATAATGGAAATTAGGCTTATAGCCATATCATAACTCATAAGGTGATTAATTTGTACCTTTCTTTAGGTTAACTCTATTTAAGGTATGAACTATTGTACTAATTTCTTCCTTTTAGTATTTGGTTGCAACATTTTTCTCTATCATCAGTGTTCTTGTACAATCCATGATGGATCTATTTCTTCTTTCTATTGTGTCATTCTACTAAGGTGTACCAAGTGCATATACTTGTCTTTTGATTCTTCTTTCATTGCATAATTCATTGAATTCATTAGAGATGAATTCTCCTCCTCTATTTGATCTTAGGCATTTTAACTTCTTACCTATTTCTTTCTCAATTCTAGCTAGATACCACTTGAATTTTTGAAAAGCTTCATATTTATCCTTCAAGTACATTATTGTCATCATCTTAGAATAATCATCTACAAACAAAATGAAATATTTATATCCATTATAGCTTTAAGTACCTATTGGTCCACAAAGATCTGTATGAACTAGTTCTAGGATTTCTTTAGTATTAAAATTCTTACTTTTGAAGCTAGTTTTACCCATCGTTCCAATCTGACATTGTTTGCATATGGCCATTTTAGGTTTCTTCAGATTTGGAATACCTCTTACTCTTCTATTCTTTCTTATGGTAACCACATTATCAGAGTTTACATGACAGATCCTTTTATGGCATAACCAACTTTCCTCTACTTGTACCAAAAAGCATAAACCTTCATTGAAATCTAGATAGAATAGATTACCTTTTGTCTAATTGCCAACTCCAACTAGGTTTCCTTTACCATCTAGAAGGTTGGCCTTCTCATTCATGAAATCTACCTTGAATCTAATATTGTTCAACTATCCCACACTTATGATATTATGCCTCAGCCCTTCAACCCATTATTCATTATTACATTTGATTCCATCAATCAATGTAATGCAACTGTTTCCCTTCACATAACATGGTTCATTCTTTCCAAATTTAACACTTCCACCACCATAGTGTTCCAAATGTTCAAGCTTAGTTTTATCACTAGTCTTGTGATGAGAACACCCATTATCTATTATCCAAGTGTCATTCTTACTAACATGAGAAATGAGTGTCATCTTTTCATTTCCCTCGTCATCTGATTCGTCTTTAATAGCAATATATACCATTTCATCTTCATCATCACTATCGGAATATTTAGCAATATAACAATATTTCTTACCTTTTTCTTTGTAGTATTTGTAGCTCTTGAAATATTTATTTCCTTTGAACTTTTTGGATTTTCTGTTATCTTTATTTTCCTTGTTTGGACACCTTGCAGAAATGTGACCAACTTCTTCAAAAGAGAAGCAAATTGATGGAATTTTTCCTTTATATTTACCTTTTTCCTTTTGGTAACCTTCTTGAAAGTAGGGATTTAATGCCTTCAAGGTCATAATCAAATTATTCCGTTTCTTCACTATCAAACTATTTGACTTTTGAGTTTCCTCCCTTTCTACCAAGAGTTAATTTGGCTTTGAGTGTTGATTCTATGTTGTGAGATCTAGGAAGATAGTCATCAAAGTTATCCAACTCAAAAGCTATCAACCATCCCACTAGTACATCCAAAGTTATATCATTTTTGGGATCACATCTCATCTCTTGAATAGCTAAAACTCTAAATGCATAAATAGGAAGAAGATTTCTTAATACCTTGCTGACTTTTGTTACATCATCAATTTTTCCTCTGGAAGCTCTGAATGCACTCACACTTTCTTTGATTATCTCACTATATTTTGGAATGTTTTCATCTTCTCTCATCTTCATCTGATCAAACTTTCCTCTTGAACTTTCTTCTTTGGCTCTTCTTACACTGTCACCTCCTCCATAAATATTTTGCATGTTGTTCTACATTCCATGAGCAGTGGGACAATCTATGACTTCATCAAATTCAAAATAATTGAGAGTAGAAGTAATGCCAATCATCATTGTATTGTGATTCATTTTATCTACCATTTGATCCACAATCAAAGGATTAGGCGGTTCCACATATACTTTTTCTAGGAATTATAGACCTCTATCTCTAATTGTTCCCATTCTTGTCATTCTTTGAAGTTATCTATATTCAACTTAGGAATCTCTCTTCTATAAGACATCTTGATCTTTAGGTTAGGTCCTTGAAACATTTCCTAAGAGGGGAGGGGTAAATCTATTAGAAATAATAGATCACCAATATAACTAAGAGGGCGGTGAATCAGTTATATATTAATCTTAATTATTTAGCCAAAGTAAACGAAAATCATAAAGAAATGTGCATGCACAATTACACCAGATATGTTGACTAGGGAAACCCTTGATCAAAGGGAAAACCCTGGTGGGAATGATGCCTACAAAATAATGCACTAATCTAAATATTCCTTGTTAGAGGATGGACCCTATTAGCAATCTATTACAAAACTTAGCACAAAGAGTCCCTATTAGGAGACTTTGAATCCCTATTAGGAGATTCCAACCCTGTTAGGAGTTGTAGAAGGTAGTTGAACCCACTGTCCTAATGGATTCAGAATCAGATCAACGAACCCATTGTCCAATTGATCTCAATACTATTTTTTTTAGAATAATAGATGTGAGACAATCTTTCACTTCTTCCTATGTCTAGTACGTCAGACTTCTTCACCTTCAGATCATGCAACCAAATCCAAAACTCTAAACCCATTAATAGTAACCCTTGAGGTCACACATTAGTAGATTACTCTTCTCCTCTACTTACAATTTGCAATTCTTCTTTGCTTCTTGATCTCCAAAGATGAGGTCTAAAACTTAGAAAACATCTTTCCTTTATACCAAACTCAATATTGATTCCTTGAGTTAGCTCCATACTTTATTATAAGTTAATTAAATGAAATACACATTTAATTAATATTATCAACTCACACTTATACATAATCTTTCACACGTATGACTTCCATACCTGTGCACTTTCTAATGTCATCATTGGTTAGTGTACTACCTCTTCTTAACTGTGCAACACTTCATTCCAAATACAATGTGCTATATCAATCATACAATAGAAATTATTTTCCCAATTCTTGTTTCCCTGCAGTTCTTTGTAAATCATCAATAACTTTTGTACATTGTTGATTTAGGTTCTATGCACTTGTCCACATGTAACATACATATTCTAGTATATGTTGGTAACTGCGCATGAGCAGATATGCAATGTATTGTCCTTAATACAAAAATCATAATCTGCTACTCTACCAATTTTACTAACTTATTACTATGTTGTCATCAATTACAAACATAGTTATGCATCATGTCAGTGTTCTATAATACTCCCCCATAGCATCAGCATACATGCTAAAAATCTTCCCCTTTGGCAATGATGGCAACATAAATGAAAAACATCTAGTTCCTCGAATACCAACAAGTTTCTTCATCAATCAAATCTTGCTTCATGCAAATCTTTTATTGAAACACTTCTCCCCCATGGTAAAAAATTTCTCTAATGTTTTTCATGTCACTCTCTCTCCCATTGAAATCAATGTCAAAGATTATACAAAAATTGAACATACAACAATCTATGAGCACGACCACAAGCCAGTCTGTTGCTTTACAACTTTTCCATATAGTTATATAAACAAGACAAGTGTCTAAAGACATTATTACACACCAATTTTCTATTCCCAATAGTCCTTGACTAACTCTATTCATCATAGATACTCCCCCATTGAGGAAGCATCAACATACAATCCAGTCTAACAATGGTGCTATATACCCTAGACTGATGCACTTTTTGCATCTTCTATTTTGAGCTAGGTAGGGGCATGACCCCAAGCATACCTCTTAGGTATTCAAATGTATCCTTTGGCAAGGCCTTTGTGAAAATGTCTATAATATGCTCCTTAGTATTAATGTACTCCAATCTTATTTCTTTCTCAGCAACTTTCTCTCTCAACACGTGATATTTTATGGCAATGTATTTAGTCTTAGAATGCAAAACATGACTCTTAGACATGTTAATAGTACTTGAGTTATAACAGTAAATGATAATAGGTTTTTTGAATGTAATTCCAAGATCCTTCATCATCTACTTCATCCATATGACTTGATTATAGTTGTTTTTTGCTACAACATACTTTTCCTCTGTAGTACTTTGTGAGGTACAATTTTGCTTATTAGTGAGCCAAGAAACTAGTCTTCCTCCAAGGAAAAATGCTCCTCCACTAGTTCTTATTCTATCATCCCTATCTCCAGCCCAATCAGCATCTGTATAAGTACAAAGAGTAAATTCATTGCTTTGATAATACCAAATTTCATAATCTAATGTTCCTTTTAGATATCTGAACATCCTTTTTACTATTGCATACTGATATTCTTTAGCATTAGCTTGAAATCTAGCCACAATTTCAATTGCATTAGCTATATCTAGTCTGCTATGAGTCAGATACTGCAATCCTCCAATCATATATTTGTACTTCTCTTGTTCAATAGTAGGTTTCTCATCCTTGCTTGATAACTTGTGACCAGTTACCATAGGAGTTCCAACAGGTTTACAATTTTCTAGACCAAATCTTTTCAGCAAATCTTTTAAGCACTTGGTTTGAGAGATAAAGATACCCTCTTTGTTCTGAATAATTTGCAATCCCAAGAAAATTTTTATTTCTCCTATCATGCTCATCTTAAACTCATTCTTCATATCTTCTGAGAATTTGTTATTGGCTTCATCATTTCCACCAAAAATGATGTCATCAAAAAATACAATGATTATTAGCAAACCATCTTCTATTTTCTTCAAGTACAAGTGACTATCTATTGTTCCTTTAGCAAATCCAATCTTTGCTAAGTATTTGTCCAACCTTGCACACCAAGTTCTTGGTGCTTACTTTAATCCATACAATGCTTTCTTTAGTCTGCAAACCATATCCTTCTCTTATGTTAAGGGAAAATCCTCTAGTTGTTCAATGTAAACCTCTTCTTCAAGTTCTCTATTCAAGAATGTTGATTTAACATCCATCTAATATACCTTAAAATTCTTCTTTGCTACATATGCTAGGAATATTTTGACTACTTCCATCCTTGCTATAGGTGCATATGTTTCCTCATAATCAATTCCTTCTTGTTGAGAATAGCCTTTGCATACAAGTTTTGCTTTATTCCTTATTACTTCTCCTTGTTCATTCATTTTATTTCTGAATACCCATTTTGTGCCAATCACATTTTTTTCCTTAGGTCTAGGAACTAATTCCCATGTGTGATGTTTAATTATTTGTTGGAGTTCTTCCTCCATTGCTCTTATCCAATGATCATATTTGATTGCTTCATATGTGCTTCTTGGTTCTACTTGAGATATCAGACATAGTTCTTCATTAATTTTGCTCCTTGTCATTACTAGTTAGTAGGATGATGTCTTATCATGTTCCTATATGGGGTAGGAATTGTTACTTCAACTCTTATTTTAGGCATTGTGCTCTATTCTTCTCTTACATCTTCAATTTGCACATTATTCTACAAGTTTTTCTTAGTCTTTAGAAATAATTCATTACTTCTATTAGTCATTCCAAAATAATCATCTCCATTAGAGTTATAATCCATTATCCTTTCCTTGGTGCCAAATATTTCATCAATTTTAACATTTCTGCACTCTACTATGGTTTTTGTTCTATAGTTGAAACATATGTAAGCTTTAATTTTTAATGATTAGACAAGAAACATACCTTCATCACTCCTTGGATCAAACTTATTGATATCATCATCTCTTTTGATGTAACATTTGCTTCCAAATATCCTGAAGTACTTGGCTGATGGTGAGTGACCAAATCATAATTCATAAGGTGTTTTGTCCATATCTTTCCTAATTTGTACTCTGTTCATTGTGTATACTACTGTATTGATTGCCTCTCTCCAAAAGATATTTGGTACATCATTCTCAAGTAACATAGCCCTTGCTACTTCAGTAATTGATTTGTTTCTTCTTTCAACAATCCCATTCTACTCAGGTGTATGGGGTGATGATAATTGTCTTTTGATACCATGCTCTTCACAATAGATATTGAATTCTCTAGAGGTAAATTCTCTTGCTCTATCTAATCTTAAGCTCTTGATTTTGACTCTAGATTCATTCTCAACTTTGTCCTTAAATATCTTAAATTTCTCAAATGCTTCTAATTTTTCTTTAAGAAAAGCTACCCACATCATTCTAGGGAAATCATCAACAAAAATCATAAAGTACCTTTCTCCATAGTATCCTCGTGTTCTTGCGAGAGCACTCAGATCTATATGAATTAGTTCCAACTTTTGTATAGTACAAAACTATTTTCTAGGAAATGAGACTCTCTTCTTCTTAGCCAAAATACATTCTTTACAAATAGTATCAGTGGGCTTAGTGAGCTTAGGTAAATCTCTTACAGCAAGTGTATTATTGGCCTTCACAATGTTATCAAAGTTAACATGACAAAATCTTATATGCCATAGCCAACTATTGTCAATCTTAGCTACCAAACATGTTATTTCAGTGGAGTTTAACTGAAATACATTACCTCTAGTTCTTGTGCCAGTGCCGAGTAGTTTTCCTTCCCTATTTTTGATAATGCATGTGTTATTACCAAACTACAGTTGGTAACCTCTATCCATAAGTTGTCCAATGCTCAACAAGTTATACTTCAGTCCATCAACAAAGTAAACATCATCAATGTATGTTTTACCATCAAGTGTGATAGATCCAATTCCTATAATATGATAGGCTACATTGTCCCCTACTCTCAAAATTCCTCCATCATGGCTTCTAAATTTGACAAACTTTCTCATGTCACCAGTGATGTGATGTGAACAACCACTATCAATGATCCAATATTTCTTTTCAACTTGTGAGATCAGCTCACTTTCTTCTCTGATTTCTTTGTCAAGATCATCCTTCTTTATAGCTACGAATCCTAATTTCTCTTCACTCATGTTTTCATCAAATTCCTCTTCTTCTTCTTCTTCTTCATTAGCATATAAACAATTTCTAGGTCTTCTAGACTTGAACCTTCCCTTATACTTTCTTTCTCTTTTAGGACATTTAGATGAATAATGACCATATTCATTACATGTCCAACATTTGAAGATATTCTTACCATCTTTTTCTCTTTCCACAAGAAGAGCTAATCCCTCTTGGATCTTTTCTTCAATGGACTTGTTGTTGCTAGCAATGTCTCCCTATGCTTTTGTGCTCCTTGCTAAACTAGGTTTGATATTTAGTGCACTGAATGTTGTCTCAACTTTTGCCAATTCTCTAGACTATTTTAGATCAAAATCTACAGCTTCCAATCTACAAGCAATGTCTCTTTGGTGAAATTAGTGGTATAGGGTATCATCAATTGAATCATTTGTGCTACTATCTTGAAAGGTAGTGTCAGACTTTTCAAAATCTTCCATATCACTTCATCATCAAATTTCTTTCCATCATGAGATGTGATTCCTACAACAATCTTAGATATTCTTCCAACATAGCTTCTTACAGATTCATCTTCCATCATTCTAGCATCTTGGAAAGCATAATACAAATTTTGCAATTTAACCCTTTTTGCATGTGTATCACCCTCATTTTTTAGATGTCTTGGTTACAAGCTAATATCCTATACCCATGCATAAGAGATGAGTCTTCATTTTATCCTTCCATCTATCATAATTTGTGCCATCGAATCTAGGACTTTCCTTTTTGAATAGATTCGCCATGGATCTCCCAAATTTGTTAAACTTCCCTTCAAGGACCTAAAGCTCTTATAGCAATTGTTAGAAATAGTAGATTACCAAAATAAATGAGAGGGGCATGAATCAATTATATATTAATCTTAATTATTCAACCAAAGTAAACAACAATCATAAAGAAATGCACATACACAATTACATCAGATATGTTGATTAGGGAAACCCTTGATTAGAGGAAAAACCCTAGTGGCAATGATGCCCACAAAATAATGTACTAATTTGAGTATCCCCTATTACAGGATGGACCCTGTTAGGAATCTGTTATAGCACTTAGTACAAAGAGTCCTTGTTAGGAGATTCCAACCCTGTTAGGAGTTGTAGAAGGCAGCTGAACCTACTATCCAAACAGCTTTAAGATTAGATCAATGAACCCACTATCCAATTGATCTTGGTACTATTCCTTTAAGAATAATAGATGTGAGATAATATTTTGCTTCTTCCTTTGTCTAGCACGTTGGACTTCTTCACCTTTAGATCATGCAATCATATCTAGAACTTTGAACCCATCAATAGTAACCCTTGAGATCATGCATTGGCAAATTACCCTACTTTACTTCACAATTTGAAATTCTTCTATGCTTCTTGATCTCCAATGATGATGTCTAGAACTTAGAAAACATCTTTCCTTTATACCAAACTCAATATTAATTCCCTGAGTCAGCTCCATACTTTATTATAAGTTAATTAAATGAAATATACATCTAATTAATGGTGTCAGCTCACAATTATACACAATCTTTCACACGTATGACTTCTATAACTACACACTTTCTGACATCATGAGTGGTTAGTGTACTATGTTTGGTTAACCTGTGCAACCCTTCATTCCAAATACAATGTGCTATATTGATCATACAATAGAAACTATTTTCCCAATGCTTTATTTCCTTGTAGTTCTCTTTAAATCATCAGTAACTTCCATACATTGTCAATTCAGGTTATGCACACTTGTCCACATATCACATACATGATGTAGTATATGTTAGTAACTACACATGAGAAGATACACAATGTATTGTCCTTAATACAAAAATTACAGTCTATTATTCTGCCAATTTTACTAACTTATTACTATGTTGTCATCAATGACAAACACAGTTATACATCATGTTAGTGATCTAAAATACTCCCCCATAGCATCAACATACATGTTAACAAAATAAATTACCAATAAAACAATTCCAAATACCTTAGATGCCAATACATACTTCCTTTTAACTCACAACCTAGTTAGAACTAGATATTCACTGTAACTCGATAAACAAAGAAATCTTAAGATAATGGTGTGTATTAACCTTTACTAAATTAGTTGAATAAATATAAAGCAATAAGAAAATAACATGAACACATGAGACACCAAGAATTAACATTAAAACCCAATTTAGAAAAACCACCAATGCAACTAGTTACAACTTTTCACTCTTTTGAAGTGAGCCATATTAGGAGCCAACCCTATTAAAGGTTACAAAACACATTGTTAGGTGTGACCCTATTAAAGGATTTGAATCACCCTATTATGAGTGACCTTGTTAGAGGTCTTAAGATACTTAAATCTAGAAATATCACTTGGTTAGAGGATTTACAAAATGACTAGTAAGTCAACCCTATTAAGATATTTCTTCACAGCTACAATTTTTAGAGAGTAACAATGATTGACCTAATCAATGAAGCAATTGAATTGTAGATTCAGATCACTATTCTAGTTAATCCTTTGGATCCTTCTTGATTGGAATATTCTTTGTAGCTCCTTGGATTTCAAGTCAGCTTGAATACCCTTTCAAATAAATAAATAAAATCCACTAAGTCATCTTGTATAAACCAATTAGTAAATAAAACTAATCTGATATAAGTAAGCTAAAACTGAAAATTGGGTCACTTAGTTACCACTGAGTTCCTTAGTAATCAACCTGGCTTAGTTTGCAGTGAAATCCTTTGGTAACCAACCCAGCTCAATTTTACATAAGAATCCCTTTGGCAATTGACCTAGCTTGGTTTGCATGTGATCACTAAACTTTTTTTTTTTGGTTGATACTAGAGTCTTTTGAACTCGATTCTGACTAGCAATGCTCTGTTAGAATATAACATTTGTGTAACATCAATGACACTATATAATTGAAGAATTATTATCAACAATCAACATAGCATAGATATATTTTATTTAAGATGAAAATAAGTAAGACTTCCTAGTCCTTGTTCAAAATAATATAGGGAAACCTTCAAAATTCATCTCTACAACTATAAATAAATCATAAACAGTTAATGCCAATACTTAGCAACAATATTCAGTGATTATATATCATCGTGGGTGCAAAGAACATATATAATATCTAAAAAAGTAAATGAAAGCATTCTACATGTTCATAGACACACATACCAAACAATACAACAAGGAAAACTGAGAAAATTATCTATTGATTGATCTGTTCACACCAATAGTGAGAGAAGCAAAGAGTAATGAGGATTACTACATTCATCTACTACCCACAAAAAATAAAATGAATGATTTAAAATTACTAATGTTCAGAATTCAAGATAAGCACTCGAGGCTTGCAATTCTCAACTTAAAACATTCTCCAAGGTATTAAGTGGAACAAGACCAAATACATCTAGTCCTCCTTGTTCCCCAAAATATGTTGTCATTTGACACCATGATAATTCATTTTGTGTACTTGAACCATATAAAGGATATTTTTCTTAAATTTTCTCCACCTTCAATTATAGAACCATTGAAGTTGAGAAGAAAAATCAGATTCATCAAATACAAAGAACCCAAGATATTTACATAAGATATGGTAATAATTGTTTAGGCATACACTATATTCAATTTTTAATCACATTAACAATCAATATATGCCAAACATGAACTAGCTACAATTATATGACAGGGGGCTATTTTTTCTAAAGATTGAGAGTTCAAACAATTCAACCATGAAGGAAAAAATAGTTTCAATCTTCTTCATAGTTTTAAAAAGAATATAAAATATTAATATTTTTGTGCAAGAAAATATGGGATCCCTACTATTCATTGTACAAGAAACACTTTTAGAAAATTGAAAAATAAGACTAAATTAAGAACATAGAAAAATAGGATGCTAGGGGAAAAATATAGCTTTCATATTGGTAAAAGTTAATAGAAAGAAAGCATCAACTTGAATCCTATAGTAACCTACCATTCAATAGGAACTAATAATAAGATTAAAATCAATAGGTAAGTACTGAGATATAAAATAAGAACCCTGGTGTAAAAACATTGATTTTCTTTCAAGTGAAGTAAGTAAATAATTACTTGAATTTCCTTAGATAAAAAAAACCCTATCAATATTTTGAATACTTAGGGCAAAGGAAGTGGGAATTTTTTTAAAATTATAGCCTACAGGTATAGATATCAATGAAATTAATAAAATCTCGAGGAAAAAGTTTGCCAAAAACAACCATATTTCTATAGAGAGCAGCTATAAGAGGGAAAGAACCATATGAGATCAAAATAATTGTAGAGTAGAAAGAAAAATATTTCCTTACAATGCCTGAGTTAATTTTATCATCAAAATAAACCTCCGATGTGCAACATAATTTTATTGATTCAGAATCATTAACTATTGAAGAAATGCAACATTGTCATGCTCAAGAGGAGACAACTATAAAACAAGTCAAAAATATTGTAGTCACTCACAAACAAATGGTATTTGCAAGTATAAAACCAAATTATGCAACTTAAGAGTTTCCTCATGGTCTAGGAATGAGGAATGGACATCCATCAACCATCAAAGATTTAGAACACAATGGCTACACATTAAAATTTATACAAATGTAGAAGTATCGATAGGTTTAATAAATTGTTTGACAAAATGAACCAATAGAAACCATGATTGCAAGCTATGTACACAATGTTTTTTTTAAAGAAACCTTTACACACATGCAATTGGTAGTTGTAAAATTGTAACCTTGCTTGGAATCCACTTGTGCAAAATGTGGGCACATAGATAGATCACTGGACTATAAGATAATGTGATATACGCAAAAGTGGTTTTATTGAAAAGGCTTCATAATTTTTTTAAAATTGGTAGGTGTAATGCAAAATTCTTAGCCACTGCTAGTAGTTATTGATACATGAAATGCACCGTTAGTAGAGGAAAAATCACCACATGCAAAAGAGTATGAGGAAAGGTAACAATGCATAATTTATCACTCGAGCATTTATATTCATTTTCTTGAGTGATAACGTCAATCAGAGCACTTTGAAAAATTAGGTCAAAACCTATATAAGGGCACAAAGGGTCATTTTCAATTCATTTGTGTTATTTTCTTTTGTGAAGTAGATAGCTCTGAGGAGAAATATGGTGGTCCCCACACATATGCATTGATTTCAGTGCTCCAGGTGATACAGCTAGTCAACAAAGTATGGACCTCTAGTGAGTCATTGATAATCTCACTTTGTATTGCTTTTTTTCACATTTTGAGTCATTTTAGCATATTTTTAGGGTGTTTTTGATATTGTCTTGCCAGTTTTTATGTGAGGATATCATTCCTCACATGACTCCAATTTCCCTTTGTGGGAAGAAGTACCAAGCCAATACTTCTTCACCAAGTATTGTGGGTTTCCTTGCACAGAAGATACCCATCTCTCACACGAGAAACCCTCAACTTGGTAATTTTTTTTCTGAGTTTTTTGAAATTTTTCACATGAGAGTGTGTTTCCTCATGCAAAAATATGCAAGCTCATGTGAGAATATGAAATCTTGCATAAAAATTTGGTGTGAATTATAAGATTAAATATTGGAAATTTGATTTCTCATTGATATTTTATGCTTTCATTTTTTGTTTTCTCTTATTTGAGATTGATTATTTGCCTATTGTTTTCATGTGTGCAGGTTAGCTTTCCTGATGTTGGATTTAGATCGCATTATCCACCTTATGGAGCCTTGTTATGATAGTTGGATGATGTCAAGATGGCACAGATTGATGCTCTTGGACTATCATATCTTTGTTGGATTCCCACATTTCTGTGAATCATGACCTATTGACAACACTGGTTGAACGTTTCCATTTGAAGCTAAACACATTCCATTTTCCCCAGGGAGAGATGACTATCACCCTAAAGGACATTTACAAGTTACTACAAATCCATTTCCATAGGCCATGGGTAGTGTACAACACAATGCCATGGACAAGCACAATAGCATTGAGTGCCATATTCTAGGAGGACCTCATCATAGGCAGAGCCATCACATGGGATGAGCTAGTACATACATATGGACCCACTCATAGGTTGCCATTAGTATTAGGTATATTTATCAGCTTCTTTTTTATGTTGGATAGAGGCTATCATAGACTTGAGTGTGGATGGGGTAGGATGCTGCAGCAGATGTTGGATGAGCTGGTGCACTATGGATGGGGTCAGTCTATGTTCTTTAGGTGTGGACACAGAATCATTCACCTGTTATGAAACCCATTTTTTTAGATGAGAGACAACTCTTGGAGCCATATATATGAAAATATCAAGGACAGTTGACCCAAACAGCTCTGGGGAAGATTGAGCAGTGGAGAGGTTAGTTAGATGACCTAGAAGTAGTGGTGTGGAGACTATCGAAAGAGATAGAGGCATGGGATGATGCACTCATAGAGATGGGATATATGTTTACATCTCAACCACTTTGTGCATGTTATAGGGAGATTCCCACTAACACAAGTCTGGTGACAATATGGTCGACTTCAAGACATCTCGCAGACATATTCCTCATATGCACAGTTTGCTACAAACCTAGATTGTGTATGATCAATCAGATTAGACCAAGGTCGATTGATGATCAATGTGCATACCCTAGTGGTGACCCAGTGGGACTATATGCTAGCTATAGTAGATGGTGGGATGATTCCAACATCCTAGGTACACTATGCAAGTCATCCCTTCCCTTGATTCTAAGACCAAGTGGGGGTGGTCATACCCACACAGCTAGTGTAGGCACCATAGCCACCACTATAATAGCTACAACAAGAGAGACCAAGATAGAGGACCCAAAAAATTTAGATTCCTCCTCAAAAAATGAGAGATAATATAGGCACTAGTGGCAGTGGGGCAAGACATAGACATCCTTGCGACGAGATAGGATCTCTAGGAAAAATTGAAGGAGACACCCAGAGGCTATGCACAAAGGCCAAGCGGCTAGCCAAGTAGCCAGAGTAGGGGATGGGTGAAGAGGAGATGTAGAATTAGCTTATTGTTGAGCCATAGGGTGGAGATATCCTAGCACAAACCTAGGATTCCCTTAGGAGATCTCAAGAGAAAGTTTGGAATGTGCAATGATAGATGGAAGAGATGAATATATAGCTTGTTGTGAGAAATACTAGGATATCATAGTGTGATCGAGAGATCCATGACTTATGAGAGTAGCTAGAGTGAGAAGCTCACAGGTTAGAGTAGTAGCAAGATGAGATTCAATTGTAGTCAATGAGAGTAGTGTACTATTATGCAGCATATGTTACAATAGTACCAGATGAAGTAGAGTAGGTTGCCTAATTTTCCTAGTATGCAAGAGGGTCAGGAGGTGCACTACCTTTGGGGAGACCAGATACACCTCCTCCTCCTCCTCCTCTACCAGCTAGAGAGGAAGGAGAGGGAGAGAGTTAGCTTACTTTCTTCCAATTTGGCTTTGGCTATGTATCAATTGGTGTGCCAACACCATATATTGAGACCAATAATAGTCAAGTAGTATATAGTTTTGTAGTGATGTACACAGTTGACTTCACACATATGTATGAGAGTTTTTATTCGAGTATCTTCACATGTGTCATCTTTTTTTCTTTATAGTTTGATGTACATGAGATGGTTATTCTATGAGTATGAATGCAAATTTGATATGATGTATGAATGTAGTGTAGATAAGATGAATCATGAAATTATGTATGTAAAATGGAAAATGCGAATGAACTAACATCTCTTGCAGTGTTCCATTTTGTTAATAGTGATAGGTATCCTATGAAGATTGATAGGATGAACCAAAGAACCGAATGCTTGTGCAGTCATGAAGAAATGTGATACTTTGAAGAAACCAACATTCCCTCATTACAAAGGATGCAAGTAAGTCAATGATAAAACCATGTGATTATGCAATGCAAACCTATGCTAGATGTAACCCTAAGTCTGGTCACCAAGCTTAGAAAATTATCATCAGTGAGCATTTAGCTAAATCCCAAGTGTCATACAATTCCCACTGACATTGCAATCCTAGAAATATGAATATGACACCTATTCTAGTTTTTTTGGGATTAAATGTAAGCATTTGAGGCACAAGAAGCTAGAATGACTAGAACATTTGTCTCTTTTAATGTAGCAAGATAACATAAGCATCAAAGCATAAATGCTAGGATGAACATAATGTTTCTTGTGTGCAGACACACCAGACACATAAGAGATCCTTCTTATGCTAAGTAAGTAGTAAGTATTATGTCCATAATGACCCTTGTGTTTATAACCTGAGATAGAAGTGTGCTAGGTATACTTGTAGTGACATGTACATTTACTTAGTAGGATGAGTATCAGTATTTGTTATAGCATAGAGAATTCACTCAAACAAGCAAGGAGTTGAGGTACACATGGCCATCCAATATGAGATAGAGGCTCTTATAGTGGATACCCCTATTATATAGATGTTTAAGAGAATTGGAACTAGACCAAAAAATAGAAAGTGAAGATAAGATCATGCCCCTAGTCCTCTCTGCTCTAGTAAAATGAGACATCATTGAGTGGCTCAAAGAGACATGATAAAGTGAAAGCAAAGAAAACAAAGAAAATCTTAGCATACCACAAACAAGTTCAAAATTTTTAGTTCAATTTCTATATTATAGGATTGATGTCAAGTGCCAATGTTCAAAACATATATGAAATAAATCTCTTTAGTAGGGTGACAATAGTAGACAAATGTAATTAGAACAACTGGTGACTAAAGTCAAAGAGGAATCTTTAGTAATAAGAATCTTAGTAGGAAACTGAGTGATAATAGATAGACACAATTAGGACAACTAGTGACTGACGTGAGAGAGATCTTCCATGGGAGGAATCTCAAAAAGTGACACAAGAAATAGTAGGTCGACGTAGTTAGAACAATTGGTGACTGACATGAGAGATATTCTATGAGAGGAATCTAAAAAGTGACATAAGCAATAATAGGTAGACATAGATATAATAACTAGTGACTAAAACTTAAGACATTCCTATGACACTATAGGGTGTTGCCCCTAAGTTATGACAAGATTCAATCCATGGATGCATGAGTGAAAGTAGAAAACTACAGTAGGAAAGAAACTATACATGAGCTAGAAGATGCATTGCAAGATATAACATTGGAAACAAGAGGTGCCTATTTACCAGGTTTTCACCTTCTTGGCAGAGATTGTTTTTTACTACCATGATGCCTATTTGCTAGATTTTCATCAATTACACTTTTTTCTTTTTCAATTTTTTTGTATTTTTCTTATTTTGATTTTTTTGTATCTTTCAATTTTTCAATGTTTTTGGTATTACCAAGGTGCCTATTGCTAGGTTTTCACCAAGATAATGATTTTTTTCAAGACTTTTAAGTATATATAGAGAACCTTTGAAATCAAATCAATTATAGAACCACTTCAAATGGAGAGTATTGATGGGCTCCTTGAGCGTCTCTCCCTTAGTTGTAGAAAGTTGGTAAGGATCAGATCCAAACATTGCAATAATTATATATGGACCAAGCCAATTAGGTTTGAACTTCCCTTTCTATACTCATTGTTGCTGATTCTTAGAGTTTTCTCTAAGAACAATATCACCAAGATGGAAATCACGTGACTTAAATTTCTTATTGTAGCTTCTAGACATACACTATTGATAGGCTCAAAGATGATCACACGCCACTTGTCAACATTCATCTAACAATTCCAACTCTTGGAGCCAAAATATTCTATAATCATCATCAATAATAAGGACCTTCATGGTGATTCTCAAAGTAGGAATCTCAACCTCAATTGGAAGCATAGCATCCACTCCATTTACCAAAGAAAAGGGTGTTGTACCCATTGGAGTTCTGATACTTGTTCTGTAAGTCCTTAAAGCTAGATTAATCTGAAGGTGTCAGTCCCTTCCAAAATTTTTAACTATACGATACAAGATCTTAAGGATCACCTTGTTGGATGTCTCTACTTGTCCATTACTCTAGGGGTAATAAATAGAAGATCAATGTTGCATGATTCTAAACTTTTTGCACAACTCAATAAGATCATTATTTTTAAACTATCCTCCATTATTAGTAATTATAATAGTAGGTACACCATACCTTCATATGATGTAATTCATAATGAATAGAGCTATATTTTTTCCATTTTCTATAGAGAGAGGGACTGCCTCTACCCATTTAGTGAAGTAGTGTGCAGTTGTAATGATGAACTTGTGTCCATTTGAACAAGATAGGTGAATCTAACCCACAAGAACAAAGGCCCATTATTGGAATGGCCATAGTGTGATAGATGGAATTACCTCCTTGGCTGGAGCATGAATCATATTTATATGGAGCTAAAAAAAATTATATGACTTGGCATATTTGATCACCTCTTGCTCCATATTTAGCCAATAGTAACCAGCTCTAATAATTCTATGAGCTAGTGTCAATCCGTTAGAGTGAGATCTACAAATGCCTTCATGTACATCAATTAATATATGTTTGGACTCATCAAGTTCTAGAAACCTAAGGAGTGTTCCATCAAGATTTATCCTAAATAAATCATGTAATAATAACATATTGTGAATCATTGCGGATAAGGTGAAAATTTTCATTTTGGGTTTGATTGTCCAAAATTGTCTAGTCATGCAGATAAGAGTATATATGGTGGTAGCAGGATGAATCCTGTCCCACAATAGAATAGATCATACAAGGTTTAGGGGAATTATAGGTAGGGTAGAGTAATGTTTCCACTAGGAACTCATGTCAAAGATCATTCTCTAGCATCTGTAACATGGAAACAAGAGTAGTCATTGCATCGGTCATTTTGTTGTCAGCCCAAGGAACTTGTTAGAAAGTGATATGAGCAAAGTATTTCTTTAGGCCATCCACCATGCATTTATTAGGGATAAATTTCTCATCCTTCATCTAATATACATCATTGACCTGGTTGATTATGAGTTGTGAATCACCAAAGATGTTGAATTCATCCACTCTCCATTCAATTGCAATCTCCATGCCATTAACTAAGGCTTCAGATTCTTTAGTGTTGTTTGTACAAGGAAATAGAATCTTGTATGCCTTAGGTAGTAAATATCTCTATGGTGTTATGAATAAGATCCCGACACCAGATCCCTATGTAAAGGAACTATCAAAGAACATCACCCAAGTTTTGTTTGTGAGCATTAGAGTTAATTCATTAGGGAAGTCAATGTTTAGCATAAGAAGACTTTGCATTGGTGCTTTTGCTAATTGATCAATTATCACTTGTCCTTTGATAGTCTTTCTCTCAACATATTGAATGTCAAACTTGCTTGGTATCATTACCCATTTAGCTAACCTTCTTGTTAGAGTTGCTTTGCAGTAAGTATTTCAGTGGATCAATTTTAGCAACCAGTCACATAGTATGAGCAAGCATGTAGTGTCTCAACTTTTGGGAAGCAAAGACAACTGCCAAGCAATCCTTCTAAATGATACTATAATTTATTTCATAATAAATCAGCATATGACTCGGGTAGTAGATAGCTCTTTCCTTGTTATCATTGTCTTCTTGAGCTAGCAAGATACCAAGAGATGAATCTATTGCTAAGATGTAAAAAATAAGAGGCTTCTCATAGATAGGAGGCATTAGGATCAGTGGATTAGCAAGTTATTTCTTTATCTATGTTAGACTCTTATCACAATCTTGGCACTAGTTGTATTTCATGCCTTTATGTAGAGTTTTAGTAAAAGGTTGTGACCTATCTGCCAGTTGTGAGATGAATATGCAAATGGATTGAAGTCTTCCTTATAAGCCCCTCATCTGACTAATATTATAGGGTGGAGGCACGTCCATGATTTCTTGAACTTTCTTTGGATTGACCTCAATTCATTTTGTAGAGATAATGTAACCAAGTAGTTTCCCAGATGTTACACCAAATGTACTTTTCTTGGGGTTAAGTCTCAGACTAAATTTCTCCATATGATCTAGGATGGGTCTCACATCTTGAAGGTGAGTGTTTCATTTTGTGCTCTTAACCAAGGTATCATTGACATGATCCTCCATAGTCTTATGCATCATATCATGGAAAATTGTAGTAACTTCCCTTTGATATGTGGCACGAACATTTTTCAAACCAAATGGCATCATGTTCTAATAGAAAGTTCTCCATGCACAAGTGAAAGCAGTCTTTTCCTGTCCTTTTGGTGCAATTTTGATCTAGTTATAACCAAAAAATCTATCTATGAGTGAGTACATTTGATATCCTATTGTCCTATCCACTATCATATCAATGTTGGGGAGTGGAAAGTCATCCTTCGTACATGCTAAGTTCATATCTCAAAAATCTATACAAACTCTGATAGATTTTTCATGCTTGGAGACTAGAACAATGTTTGATATCCATTTAGTGTAACCAATAGCACGGATGAAACCAAATTTCAGAAGCTTTTCCAGTTCATCTTTGACAAGTAATGCAACATGAGGATGCATTTTTCTAAATTTTTGTTTGACTAGATTAACTCCTGGTGCAATAGATAAATCATGCATTATGAGATCAAGATCCAAGCTTTCCATGTCTGAGTATGTCCACACAAAATTTTCTTTTTCTCTTGAAAGAAGGAAATGAATTACTCTTTTTCCTCTAGAGATAGTGACTATGCAAGATGTATCATGTGAGGTTGTTCCTCTATTCCCATGTTGATTGACTATGTTAGTTCTATCAACATTGATAATCTTTGCTAAAAATGACTAGGAAGTGCATCAAATATTGCATATGTAGGCACCTCAAAGAGGTTTTCACCTTTGGATACATCTTTTATTTTTACTATTTTAGGTTCCAATACTACCACAATGTGGTTTTCACCATCAGACCTTTTATTTCTTTTCTTTTTGTTTATGTGATTGATATATTTGGTATCAACTTCAGTCATGTTGACACTTTGTTCATTGGTGGAAGACGTTACAGGTTCGATAATGTTTAAGTAACAAGCATGAGAATTATCATTATGGAATGTAGGGACTTCACTAGATGCATTGAATTCTAGTCTATGGGATCAGGATAGGTGAGTAAAAGAGATATGGTAGGTTTGATAAATTTTATAGTATAATCAGAAAATGCTTGGACAATAAATTCAACACATCGAGTGGCTTCATCCACAAGTGTGTTCGAATACCTTTGAGTTTTAACATCATCAATCAATGACTCAATGACACTAGTTGGATGAGACTCATCTGACCTAACCCTAGATGATTCACCTACTTTGAGATGATTTTCATAGACATGAACTTGATCTATATCTCTATCTATAGTTTCTTATGAGAGAGAATCAAATTCATATTCTTGAGAATCTATGTTGCATGGAGATAGATTATAGAATTCCCCAGTAGTAATGGGGACACATTCTCCTTCATCATCTAGATTTTTAAAAAGTTGGTCAATGACAAAAGCATGACTAGACCCTGCTTGTTCTTGATGGATATGAGGAGAATTGATAGAGTCATCAAAAGAATCACTATCACCATCCACAGTGTTGACATGTGGTACAAAGTTATCTAGTTCTGCCAAGAATTTAACGAGATTAGTAGGAATTGGACAAGGATAAGTATCCTCATCATGAATTTTGTCTTTATGGTCATCTAACTCAACTTGTGACTCATGGTCAGATGAACTTTTAGGTCCTAGTATAAACTTTTTAATCCCTAAATAGAAGGGAATCTTCTTGAAGCCTAGACTAGATGTATCTTGAGACCTTCTAGCTATCACTTTGATAGGATCAATCAAACCATTTTGGTTGCATCCAATCAGACCATTCCCTTTATAACCAAAGTATTTTATGAGCTTAAGACTTGGACCATATTTTCCAAGAGTAATTTCACGAGACTATTCTATGAGGTCAACTAGAGTTTCCTCTTTGTATATCCATGTAGGAATGGCATTGTTTTCATCTTCCTCCTCTAGAAGTATAGTAACTTTGACAAAGTTACCACTATATTTAGTTTGAAGTGTTAGTACAAAAGGTCTCTTTGCTTCAAATGGTCTCCCATAATGACAGGGAGATTTAGGAAGAGATATCAAAGATAGAACTAGTTCTATGTGGTATTCATCCATTCCAATTTCTTTAAGCTTGAGTGATTGCTCAATTTTTTTAGCCTATTATCATGATGTTCTATAGATTCCCTATTAGTAGGTACAAATCTTTTAGTAGATTTCAGCATGTTACAAGTATAGCTAGTATTTGCAGGTATGGTGACTTCATAGCCATGAATGGGAAACTTTATGCATTGATGGTAAGTTAGGGGCATAGCTCACATTTCATGTATCCATGGTCTCCCTAGTAGGATGTTATACACTAACATAATGTCGAGAACTTGAAAAATGACATCCCTTTCTATAGGACCAACTGAGAGAGGCAACACAACAAGACCTAAAGATTTACACTCAACTTCATCATATGCCTTGATAGTTATCTTGTGATGAGGGTCAATGGACTCTTCAAAATAGTTCAATTGTCTAAGAAGAGTAGTAGAGACAATATTTAAACTAGCTCCATTATTGATGAGCACAAGCAAACATGTTTTTGGTGTATCATGACTTCAATGTATAACAATTGGTTATGCAGATGACTTAATGAATTGTCATCCTCCTTAGAGAAGGACATATATTAAGGTGAGGTTAGATGATGTACCATAGATTGGAACCTATCAAGATCAAGATCTTGAGGTATGTTTTCCTCAGTGAGGGCTTTGTCAAGAATCTACCTATGAGTAGGCAAGATTTTGAGCAATTCAAAGATTGTGATTTGAGCATTTGTTCATTGTAATTGATTGAGGATATTGTAGCTAGTAGCTATAGAGGATGTTACAATTTTTGTGCCTTTGTCAAATGGACCTAAAAGAGGTTTTTCCTTGTGTTATTCTAACTCAAGAACAAAAGATGTAGAGCCTTTGAGTACTATTTAGGCACAAAAGTGCATAATAACGTTGGCACAAGATTGTGATTGTTTGTTGTTAGATGCATTGGATGTAGCACCCCTTAAGACAAATGTTGTCTTAGGTTTATCATTTTCTTGTTTTCCCTTGATGGTGATAACATCAAAATACTCAAAATCCACCAGTTCAACCATGTGAACTATCTCATCATCATTAGAGTATGTAATCTCATCATCATTAGAGTATGTATAGTTAATCTTGTTATGAGATTTTTGTTTTGAGTTTTCTCCTTTTTCATAAGATAGGAATGGTTCCTTGAAAGTCTTGTGATCCAAGTTCTTGTTATCTCCATCCACAAAAATGTCACCATCATTAATTAAGTCTTGGACTTTGTGACACAGGTTAATGCAATTGCTAGTTTTGTGACCTTTTTTTCTGATGATATTCACAAAATGTGATTTTGTTCCACCATGGGGGTCATGGTTGTGGATCATAAGGATGAGAGCTATCTAATGAGGAAATGATTTTGTTTGTAGCAAGGTCTTATACACCACATTTAAAGGTTCACCAAGAGGTGTATATTCTCATTTTTGGCGTGTAACCCAAGATGAGTTCTTTGGTTTATTTCCAAACATCTTATTGTGAGAAGGAGGTTTATCAATGTTCTTGGATGCTTCAAGATTGTTTGTAAGATCACTACTTTAGTAGGCTTAGGAGTAATATTATCAACAAACTCATCATTTACTACCTCTCAGTTCTTTCTATTTCAAGGATTTTTCATGAATATTTGGTGTAAAGTTGTCTCCATCTTTGAAGGAATGTGAGGAAAGGTTTCCAAACTTTATGTTTAAGGTTACACAAGTCTCATATGCTATCTGGATGTTGTATGTTGTTGGAGTACTATTGAACAAATAGGTTAGCAATCTCATCAAATATTTTGATACCAGTAGGCAACCTTGAGAACCATTCTATGGCTTGACCACCTAGAATTCGTGGGAATAAACACATGAGATATATCTAATTATGCATAAATTCCATAGACAAGGCACCCAATTCCCATAAATTATCTTGGGGATCGGAAGTTTCAAATTATTTATCATACTTGGGTAACTCAACTCCTCTTGGAAAAGGAGGCATGTCTATACTCTTGTCAAAAAGAAATGGACAAAGAGTGTCAAAGGTATATGTTTTTGTAGGATTGTCCTTGTCATGCATCATTTGGGATAACTATTCTTACATGATCTTCAATTGTTTTTTCAACTTAGACATTTCAATTTCCTCTTTAGGTGTAATGATTGTTTCAACATTAAAGTAATGAGGTGGCTTGGCTCCCTCTTGAGAAAGTTTGAGAAAGTATTCCTCTTTCTCTTTGTTAAGAAATATTTTCATAACTTTCTAGTAGTGTTTATCCTCACAACATCTTTTGACATCTTTATGAAGTATCTCTTCATTTTCCACATTCTCATTAGTAAAAGGT
Source organism: Cupressus sempervirens (assembly GCA_028749045.1). Lineage (NCBI taxonomy): Eukaryota > Viridiplantae > Streptophyta > Pinopsida > Cupressales > Cupressaceae > Cupressus > Cupressus sempervirens. The sequence goes on from CM053792.1 coordinate 738,676,711, forward strand.
TCTTTATATCTTTCATTCCTTTGGTGATATACTTCTCTACTATGTTCTCCATGTTCTTTTAGGAATGCAATGAGTTTCAATGTATGTTGGTTGAAAAGGTCTCCTAAATAAGAATTCAGCTATCTTTTTTGGAGATGTATGACCTTTGCTAATTACATGATCCTCTTGATGTAACGGATTCCTAGTTTTTTGTAAGTTTATGGAAAATGTTCTTTGGACCTGAGGAGATCTAACTGGAGAAGGAGATTGTGAAGACTCCTCACTAGATGTACTTGATGTGGACTTTTTATAAGCTGAGAAGTAGCCTCTTCTATGATTATGACCCCTAGATCGACCTTGTCTAAGTCTATGGGGATGAAACACATTCCCACTCCTTGTTGCAACAGTAATAGAAAATGAAAAAAAGTAAAAGCTTATACAAGGAGCACACTAGAATGTAGCCTCAAAGTGAGATAAGAGTGTTGTACACTTAGGTACAATTCATCTGAGTGATGGCTAGAATATTCAAGAGTTATGACTATCATGACACAAATTATGACAAACACAAAAGGATAGAATAAGATAACTAAGTGAGGAGACTAATTCATATCTAGATCACAAGTTTTCAACTAAGCAAGAAGTCATTGTTTGGCATTGATTAGAGATAGAGAAGTGATAAAATGTTGCAAACACAGATCAGACTTGGAGTGAAAATAATACTAACATAATAGTTTGACAATTTTAGGACAAGATCCCACGTGAGGATTCATAGAGCACCACACAAGGAAGCATAATGAACCAGGAAAAGTTTCGTAACAACAAATTTTAACCATTTTTTGTGCGGGGATTTAATCATGGCTACACAAGGATTTGACAACTTGACTAAAAGAGGGAATTTGGCATTAGTATATAGTGTTTGGAAAAATCTCATGTGGAGATTCACAAATAGTTGTGCGAGGAACTATAGATAAACCCACAAGGAAGTGCTAACAAGGATTTCTCTCGCGTAAGAATTCATAGAACTAGGCATGAGAAAAGGGGAAAACTAATATTTTTTGACTGAATTCAAAGATATTTTCAAGGGTTTTGACAGTTTTGAATAGAAGACTAATTGTGTTTACAATTTTTAGGTAGATATCAACATAGTTTTTAGGTTTTGTACATCATTTTGGTTTTCAAATAGACAATTGTTTTCAGACACAAGAAGCAAACAATAGTCACAAACAATCCAACTAAGGAAAAATCAACTCATAGGGATGGAGGAGTCTTGACCTTTTATTTTTTTGATAGATTTTGACAAGTTTATAGACTTGAAAAAGACACGCTTTATCCCTATAACCAAAAATGGTAGAGGAAGCAAAATCTTTGTCTCAGAACTTATGTGCATGTGTTCACCTCACGCAGTCATGTCACCCTACTAGAGGGTGCCCATGTTTTTGGTGTAATCCAAAGACTCAATAATATATATGTTTAATGAGCACCCTTGTGGTAGGTGTCAAGCATGTATACCACCTTCCAATGCCTAGGTATATGCCTATAGTGATTATCTATAGGAGAGATTCTTCCTACTCCTTGCATAAAGATTATGCCCCCTTTCGGAGGTGAACTAGGTAACAACTAACTAAGAGGTTTTTACTTGTCTTTTGTTCATATTAACCCCTAATGGCTTCACAAATGAATTTGAGGCTAGCAACCCACACTAGCATCTATAAGTGCAGACACTTGACTAGCAAGACTGGGGCCGACACTGGTCAATGCAATATACAAAGCCTCTTCTTGATATGTGATATCAGAATGAAGAAGAGGGAATTAACATGGATTTGGATTCTTTAACTCAATAAAGCTTCTTTATTATAGTGATTTGGAATCTTCAATGAAAGGAGTGTTCTTACTTGGTTCATTCCCGGAGGTTGGATTGCTCTGGCAGGCCCTCTAAAGGTTGACTTGGACTGGTAGTTTAGATCTAAGGGTCCAAGTTTTTGATTTCCCTCAAGGGGAAGAGCATACTCCTCTACATCATCACCTTGTCCAAACATGTAGAACATGTTCATCAATGAGTTAGCTTATCAATCCCAACTTGTCTTTTCTCAAGATTTTGATTTCCTAAAAAGAAGTCATCATCCCTTCATAAAAAGGACTCATACGGGAGAACCACTAACTTTCTTGCCTCTCTTGGGTACCATCTTCCAAAGGCATCTAGGTTTCTAATTTACTCTTGGGCATCACTTCCAATTAGTAAAGATCATACTCCTCGATTCCTTTGTCTAGAATGCTACGAAGTTCACAAGACCTATTAAACTATGTGTAAGAAAGCAGTAAAGAAAACATGATGTTTTAGCAAATTTGAACATATTCTTTGACATGTGTATCTTCAACAACCGTCCTACAATAAAATGGTTAGTACTATTTCAAGGGTTTTTAATAAGGTTTCTTTAGTAAGAATCCTACAAACCACTATTAAGTTGTTGAAAATTAGGAATAAAAAATGAAACTACTTCAGAAATAACTGTTAGTTAAACCATCATGATAAAATAGAATCTGAAAGCTATGTTTTGCGATTACTAATGTTGAATTTTTCTCAAAATCTTGCATAGGCCCACATGAGAAAATGGCATGTACCACATGAGAAACTGTATAATTATACACTTTTTCATGTAAGGAAGTGTAGTACAGGAAGCAAAATCTTAGTTTCTTCATGTGAGAATGAGATTTTTCATGCAAGAAACTAGGGTACTGTACAGATGACAGTGATAGAATAATAAAAAATATTTTAAAAAGGAATAGATGAGGCTAGAAACTTGATTTCTTAGCCCCATGGTGGGCACCAAAAATGTGAGGCTCAATCTTTACACACACTTCAACATGATCATTGTATGCAGAATCATCTCAGAATGAACATTGGCTTGTTCATCCGAAATAATTCAGCAAGCCGATCTGTTGCCCTTTAACTAGAATGATTATGTTATTGCTCTCAAATCAAGAAGCTAGCAACCAGACATCTAGAATGAAGGATTTTGTAAGACTAAATGAGATGCAATATTAAGGCTAAATTAATGCAATTAATCTAGAAATGAAAGAGAGAAAATTATACTAAATGTATGCATTTTAAAACTAGAATGAGATTATTATGCTAGAATAACAATGCTATGAATATAAATGCTTGAGTGATTAATTTAGCATAAGTTTGATACTATGAATTGTCAACCTTTGTAATGAGGAATTGAAGGCTTCTCAAATAGAATCCTAGAACTTGATCAATGGCCAAGATCAATTTGAATGAGCAATCGAGATTGGACATGAGATTCAATTCGAGTGGAAACTTCCTTGTGCAGATGAAGTTAACTGATTCACTTCTGAGTGTGAGAAAGAGTTAGCTGAGTTGATTCCATTTCCAATTCCAATTCACTTAGAGGTTCCATTTTTGAACTCAAGAAAGAATTTGAAGAGTATATCTAAATTTAAAAAATTGAATATGACCTCATAAATGCATAATCTTAATTAATTAAATAATTAAATTTAATAAATTAAAATGAGGATATATCTTATTAAATCAAATACATTTAATTCCCTTGTACATTAGCTAAAAGTTAATTTTAATTTAATTCGAGTATGAAGACTTATAATTAATTTAAACTTAGGCAAGAGCCTACAACACAACGATGAATTGTGAGCTTCTTATCAAAGAGGTCTTTGGTTCAAATCTACCTATGCTTAATAAAATAATAATTAATAATAATACATAATAATTAATCTTGGCTTTGGCCTCTTACTAATCAAAAAATTAAAATAAATTAAAATTAATTAATAGGTTTAATATAGCTAATTTGAGTCAATACTTAGGAATTAAAGAAAGAGTGTAATTAGTACAGATTAGGGATTTTTTCCATTGACACTTAAGTCAAGTAGCCATTATCAAAATCAGAATTGTCTAGTAAAATAGGACTTAGGATTGATTAAATAGACTAGAATTAGTTTAGCACAGCAATGTGCCAATTTTGGGGTATTACATTAAAAACACCATATGTAGTTACCTCTTCTGCCTTAGATGAACTAGGATCTGGGCTTGAAAATTGCAATGGTGTAGCTTTTGTGCTTAGCCTCTAAAGAGCTTGACTAGGAGGAGTAGCAAATTTTGGTAATGTCACCAATGCTTGAATTGCTAGTTGCTCCTCTGGCTTGGATGTCAATCTTAACTCTTCAGTCTTGTCATTTTCTTCCATTGTAGTTCTAGTTGCACCTTGATCTTGTGCAATTGGTGCAAGTGAATCTATCTGACTTGTTTGGCCTTGGGTGCCTTCACTCTCTAGTGTCTCTACCTTATCTTCTCCAACTATCTCATCCTTATATTTTTTAGGTTCTTGTACATTCATTAAAAATAGAGTGTCTTGCATAAGTGTGCTAATAGTGGTACTTGTTGTCTCCTTCCTTTGATATACTACTATAGGTTGGGAAGGTTGTGCACTTTTGACTTGAGGAGTGACTAAAGATGTGTCTAGTGTTTTCATTTCCTCCCCTACAGTTATTGTATCTATTTTATGAATTTCATCTACACTCACCGATACAAGGTTATTACATAGTTTGGCCTGGAGAGTGGTCTTAACAAGTATCATTTTCAAATCATCCTCTATGAGGGGGTTGATGGTCTAAGCAATAGTCTCAAAGACATCCTTAACTTTTAAAATTTATATATTTGCACTTGTCTCCTATGGAGGGCTGGTACTTAGCACTTGTGTATCTTGCACACTTTATTCTATTTGTTTCTCTTCTTTAGCTAGTGCTTGGGTGTCAATGTTCATATTTGTACCTTCCTTAATTGTGCCTTGTTCATCTTCTTCATCCTCACCTACCTCAATAGGTGTCTTCTCAACTTCCCTAGATGTTGATAGTCCATATGTTCTTTTCCACATTTGCTTGGACTTATGTACAACATCTTCTATGTTTTTTTGCAGTATGTTGAATGCCCTATATTTTGGCACAAATCTTACAGCATACTTCTTAATGGCTTTAGACATGTCAACTTTACTATGTTCTGGCATAACTTGATCAAGAGTGATCTCCCTAATTTTTTTTTAGTGTCTAAACAATAATGCCACTTTTTCTCAACTCTATCATACAAACTTTTGGGTATGGAGTTGGCAAGTTCTAGAGGAGTCTTTTTGAATATTTCCATCATGGTATATATTGCCTATTCAACTTGGTTCTTTTTAGTCTTCCCAAGATTGTCAAAGTAAATATGAGAGAATCCTGATAAATCAACATTGTCCCTAAAATTATTACATAGCTTTTCTAAATCTGAAGAGGGACTATGACTTACCACTTGAAATTGGTTGTTATCATCTGATTTAGTCTTCTCTTCATTAGATTCAGCTTGTGCAATGTACTTCTTTTTTGGTTTCTTATGAGCTATAGCTTTCTTCTCCTCAATCTTGGATACTTCTTTATACTTTTGTGCAATGACTCTAGTGCTAGCCCTTGTGGTAGGTGTTGTAGGCTTCGGCCAATTAAGTTTAGCAACTTTCTTTGGTTTGTTCACTTCTTGTCTCTTTGGTTTTCTCTTTTTCTTAGTAACTATTGGTGCTTCACTGGCTTTTTCTTCCTTGGCACCTACTACAATTTCTACATCCTCTTCTTGGTGGTCTTCTCCTTGACCTTGTGTTAATGCCAATGGTGTTTGAGCTTGTGCTTTCTCTTCTTCTTCATCATCTTCCTCTTCTTCTTCCTCAACTCCTTTGCCAAATCTTTCTTTCAATTTATTAACCAATTTATTCTTCTTCCTAATCATTGAAGTAGTCTTCAATTCCATTATAATCTTTGATTTGGCCAAGTCATAATTTCCAAATGTTGTGGCTTCTGTATCCACTTCTTCTGTGAGCAATGTTGTGATTGTTGTAGAGGCCTCAACAACATTTATTTCATATCTTAATGGCCTTAGCCATCTCACTTTGGGAATTTATGCCTAAGCATATGTGAAATCAGTGACAACTAGGAAGCAAACATCATCAAAATGTTTCTCCACTAGTGAGACTGGTATGCTCAGTCTTTTCTTCATTGATTGTTTGAAATCTTCAAAATAATTTGTCATGATAGATTCAAATTTATCACCTAATTGCTCAATAAATTCACCTATTTTAACTACAATAGGTCTATTTACTTTCTAGGCAACATTACCAAATTTGGGAAATTTATTATGTACATAAAAGAAAATAGATACAAGAATATATCTAAATTTATATTGTGCACTTTTGGTTTTCCTTATAGCTCCCAAATTTTTAATCAATTGTTGCAATTGCAACTCGGCAAGATCATAAGTATGATCCTTCTTCACTATTTTGTAACCCATGTCAACTGCAATGCAAGGTACACTATTTAATCTACTAGATTGATAGAACTTGTGTGTTATAACCCTCACTGCAAAAGCTATTAGGGGACCTATGCTTGTATGAATTTTCATCCCTATTTTATTCTATGCAGACCTTGTGTTTCTTTCAATTATTTCCTTAGCTTCACTTCTCATTATCTTGGGCCAATCTAGGGTTGGATACCCTATGACTCTATGTACAATTTTCTTAGTGATTTTCACCAGTCCATTCGCTAGCCATATAGAGTTGTCATGAATTCTACTCAAAAAAAAATTTATCAACTCTATCTTGAATATGTTTGGAAAATTTTGGGCATGAATTATCCCTTTCTTCTTAATAATTTTCAATTCTTCCTTCAATGCTCTATTCTGGCATAGTTTTCCATATATTTCCCTGATTTTCATATCACATATGCTTCTAATTTTGTATGTATAATAGTTTCTAACATCTTTTATCATCAAAACTTGTGGTGGTATCATGGATAATGCACTAGAGGGATCCTATTTGTAAGCAATATCTAGGATAGCCCTAAAAGTTGGTTGTTTAATTTCATTACATATCAATTGCACATTTAAAACCTCTTTTCCCTCTACAACCTTAGTTGCTGAAGAACTAGACTCCATTACATGAAACTATGGTTTGCAATATTTGAAACTACATAGCTCAACACACAATGAATACCTTGTGAATCCTATTGGAATGGTGTCAAATAGCCTTTTAAATTTCTTGCAAACACTCAAATCAATTTTCTCCAAATCACCTTTAGCTCTTCATTCTCTACTTCAAATTTGAATGATGTCAAATGAACAAAAATTGGTCAAATAGCCCTTGAAACACTACATTTAATGCTAAGTGATTACAGAGTTGTAAGCATGGCTTCAATTGAATTTACTAGCTCACTTGGCATCCATGTGTTTTTCCATACACTGTAAAATTATGACAAGTGGGTTTGGAGTTCTTACCTTTGTTACTTCTTTCTTCACCACTTTTGGATGATTCTCCTTCTTTAGTACTAGTGTATCCCAATCCAAAAGTATTATTGTTAGATTTAGGGGATCTCATCAATTGTTCAAAGTACTTGATGGCTTCACTAGGTTTATTGAAACTTAAAGCAAACTCCTTTTCCTTTTTTAGATCATTGCTCAATTTTTCATTCTGCAACTTCAGTATTCTGATCTTAATGTCTTTACTATTTATTTTGTGATTAGAAATCATGACTTCATTCATTATTTCCAATTGCATGTGAGTGATACTATTTAACTCTGATGATTTCTCTTCCAATTTACTGGTCAAAACTCTTTTGTCATCTTCAATCATGACTTTTTCTTCCATAACTTTCTTTTTCTATTCAGTCACCTCACATAGCAATATGGCTTTTGATTCTTGCTCTATCTTTAGATTTATGATCTCTTTAGCTATGGTTCTATTATTTTCCATTGGATCTGCAACTACTACATCAAATTCATTGGAGTTCCATTTACAAATAATTTAGTAGTGTCCATCTCTTGGCATTGTGTGTCATTCTCCTAAATAGTAATTTTATTCCTTCTTCTCAATGATTTATGTAGATCATCTCTTGCTTCATTTAGCTGATGTAGAATGAGTTTTATTTCAATCTCCTAGTTCTCAATAATCTTTCCCAACTTGTAGACTTCTATTTGCAAGATCTTTCCTCAAAGTTATAAAGCTTTACTTTTAGAGGACTGAGCTCTGATACCAATTGTTGGAATTACAATAGGAAAGGTAAACTCTGAGGGCGGTGAATCAGTGCTTCAAACTTTTACCCATAAAAGCACTCACCATACATCCATCTCATTATTCAACAAGTAAACTCAAATACTATATAAAACATATACATCTAGAGTATGTTAAACAAGTAAGCATTTACACATGTATGAAACAAGATATGATTACCCAGAAACCCTCCAATGAGAAGGTAAAACTAGGGTGGGGATGACACCCACAAATCTTCACTACTATAGTAATAAAGTGTATCCAATGAAGGTTACAATGTTTGATTGTGAAACATGATCTACCTTGTTAAAAGCTTATAAAGATTGTCATGTCTTACACTATTAAAGGATTTCAACAAAACCTATTAGGACTACTCTATTAAAAGATTTAACTAATTCACCTATTAGAATGTCTCAGCAATGATCCTGCGATTAGCACTCTATTGCTTGATGTCAGATCACCTCTATATTGATGTGTACTTGATCCTTTCTGATCAAATGTCTCTCTTTTGTTCATTGTTTCCTTTCCTCTGTTCTTCTTTAACTAACTATGCAATGAAAATCAAATCATAATACCTTGGTCACCATGAATTTCTTATTCATGGATGCAAATTCTACTTCTCTTCTCTTCTCTCTCTCTTAAACATTTAGGCTTTGTCATCCTTAAGAAGACCTAGGTGACTTAGGATTAGTTATGAATCAACAACTATGATTCGCCTATATTTCCACTTAAACCTTCCCTTTTTCTAATTGGATGCATGTAATACATGGGGATTCACACTTAAGATTCATCCTTATCAACAAAAGATCATAAATCAATCCTTAAGTTGGCTTTAAAATGGTTTACATAATAGTTTGTGCCAATACAAACAACTATGTCAAAATTGTGTTACTTAGCATCTGAAGTCCTTAGTGCTCAGCACTAACTATGACTTCAATTTTGTCAATTGGCATCTGAATGACTTGACATGCATGGCTTGCTTGACACTTGAATCACTCAACACATGAGTGACTCAACACTCACTATTTACTCTGCATGCACTAACTTATATGTTGTGCTCGACATATGTTACTTTTTTGGCATGAACTAAGTAAATGACATAAGTGTATCAACACTCACTTGTCAAAACCAATCTAAGATTAATAGTGGCTCTTGTCTTATGACATGAGACTTCCTCTTCTTTCATCGAGGACAAGGCTGATGTGCCCCTGCAATAAGAAATAAATGGGTTTAATTCTAAACTCTTTTATTAATGTTATAAGTATTTCATTAATCTAAATAACATAACAAGGATTTTTATTTACTATATAGTGTCACATCATCTACTATCACATTTTATTTAGCCACAACCTCAACATGCTCAACACTAACATCACGCTCTGCATACTCAAAAATTATCACATAAAGGTTACACTAATTGCAATTTAAGATGTTAAATTTTATTAATAATTACATGATTAATTTTCAATAGAAATTTAATATGTACCTATATCATTGTGATGCACATTGATGTCTTCTTCATGTGTAGGATCTGTGCCTTCGTCATCATGACTAAGATCTATGTCGAGAGTAGTAGGCTGTAGTGAAATATCATGCATGCATTGTTATCATTGTTCAAAATTAACATCAAATATATTATTTTTCATGAAGTTCTAAATTACTTTTATTACTCATTCGGCCTATTTACCTATGTGTCAACTGCTTCACCAAAATCTCCTACACCTATCTGGCCACTAGAATCTGTGCGATGGTGGGAAACCACTGCTTTATAGCCTTGCTTGAAGCCAATTTGTTTGTCCTCTTCTTTAGGTGCTAGATTAAATTCAATGCCCTACATTTTTTCCATAATATCATCAATAATTAATGTATTTCTAATTTATAATTTTATATTAAAAAATTGATATGAAATTTCATTTGTTGTTGCTTACAAGGGGTGAGTGAATTTTCATATATCCACTAGAGCCAGGATGGTGTTGACCAACCTTCTCTTTCCTAGCTTATGTTTCCTTTGATGTGTCATGCAAATTATATATGTAAACTTTAAAATATTTTAGAAATATGTTATATTATATAAATCCACAATCACACTTCTAGAAATATGTTAGATTATATAAATCCACAAATGAATTAAACATGTAAATTATTAAAAAAAAAAGTAATGGTTCAACTGTCCTCTCTTAGTATGAAATCATCATGATATTATTCCATTCCTTAATGATTGGCTATGATACATGATCTTTCTCTCCTATGTTATATTCTAGCATTGTTATAAAACTTTAGTGATTGTTCACTCTTCTCAATGAATCTATTGCTTTTTCCTTCACTCCATACCTTTGACTACTGCAACTTTCCTCAAACGTGCTTACAGGTCATGTGAAAAGCCATAAAAAATGATCAAGAACCTCCTTGGGATGTTGAAAAAGTCCTTATAGAACAATGCACTAACCTTCTTATAAATGACATGTAATGACAAAAGGCCTCATTGCTCACTGTTAAATAGTAAATACTATGAAAATTCAGAATGAAGAATACATTGATTGTATGATTCTCATTGTATGTGGATTAGGAAAGGTGTTAATTGTTTTTTGGCTATCTTGATAGTTATCTTATGAGTTTGAATCATAACCATTTATCCTTGTGAAGAGTTGACCATGAATCAGCATGTTAACTCATGTTGTTGCAAGCAAAAATAGTGAATTAGCATTTTTGAAAAAAAATGCAATAGAGGCCATGTTATGGTGTGCATGTGTATTTGAAGGTTGGTATACATTCATGATATGTTTAAGATTCTCTTGGAAGGATGGAATAGATGAGACTAAAGTTTATGAGACACATACCTATTTTTTCTGGATGGTGGGTTAATTCCTTTATCCCTTAGCCTCTTCTCTTTTGCATCTTCATTGATTTCATTCCACTCCAACTTTGGCACCATAGGACGACACTCATACTTTGGGTTGAGCTTTAGAGCCTTTCTATACTAGTCTATCATAGTCTTTAGATGTTTGCAAGATTTTTTTAGAAGTTGGGCTATGTTCAAAATATTTTGACCAAAGAACTCCTCCATAGTTTTTATGAGATGATCTTTTAATTCAGAGACTTGGTCAGACCAGCTTTTAACAAAAACAAAATTTGTTAGATAAAAAAAAATAGTTTAAGCTATGTACGTTGAATATATACAAAAAATGGACAGACGAAAAAAATTTAGCAACCAATTAAGTCAAGCTACGTACCTTTTATGTAATGTGGGCCCAAATATCTTCAATGTTAAATCATAAAAAATATCATTTCCTGCAAAATCATCACCACATCATTAGTCAAAAATGAGTTATGAATAAGTAAACTAAAATTAAACTCTAAATAATTTCAATTTTAAAGTACCTAGAAGCTTAGGAAATTTTAACGAATCATATCTTTCTTAGCCATCAACAATGATGCCTCCAATGATCTAGTACACGTAACACGAGCTGCTCCAAGAAAGGCTTGTAAATTATTAATAGTATTGGTATCAATTTTGTCATCACCATGAGAAGGTGTACCTATCCTTGCACAAATTTAATCAATGTCATAATATACTCAAATGAACAAGAAAGTATAAATATTATCATATTTAACACATAACAAAATGTAGAAAAACAAGGATTTACCAGCTCTAGTTGCAATAGGTTGGATGTTTGCAAGCTCCTTGTTGTCGATCCTATAGTCAACAATCTTAGAGTGATGGCTGGCCTCATGGAAGTAGGTGTATGGAAATCATCAGCACCTGAAAAAGAATCATCTATATATATACAATTTATTTTTCATGTCCCCTACTGGGAGAAACTCTCCACCCATGAGTCATTCCAAATACATATTATCAAGTCGAGGGTAAGCATTATACCACTATATGTGAAACTAGTCTTATAGCAATATATCAGGAGCAAAAAATCATCATATCAAAATAAGCAATATTTGAAAGATAATTGCATATGTTTAAGGATCAAAATCAAACATAGGGATAGCATCATTGAGAACACTTGCAAGTTTTCATCAACAGATGAAGTATAACAAATGCATCACTATGAGCGATAGTAATTATAGTGAAAGTGAGAATAGATTGTAGCTTACTTAGACTATCATATCAGAGATAGATACCAATCTCATTAGTTTCATAGTTTAAATTAAAGATCATCCTTGCATAATTGTTATCAGTCACATCAGAAACAATAGAGATAATCTTAACACTGTTGCATTGGACTAAGTGCAAATATATAGACCAAAATCATCTTGCATATACCTAATTTTTGTATTAGAGATAGTAGTGGCATTTTTCTCATATATTAAATCAATAAGAACAATAATTTAAAAGTGGTACTATAGACTATTTTTCTTACATTAATCACTATCATTTTTAAGTGTTATTTGAGAATTTAAGGAAAGAAGTCTCTTGAAATTGAGTTTTGTAAGTTATTTGTACCTATTTCCCATGTTTAATAAAAGGAGACATTACATCAAGGGAATTATCAATTAGGAGCAACACGAGTATCAAAGGCATATATAGAAAATTTCAGAGGCATATTTTATGATAATGACAATGGAATCATATCAAAGGCAATGATAGAAAGTTTTAGACTAACTATTATGTACAACATAGATATTAGAATCATTTCATCACAAGCTCATGGACATGGAATTGGTCAAGAGGATATACATTTAAGACTATACCATCGTAAAGGTTTAGCAATTATAATTAGAAAAGATATATGAATTGTCCACATACAACTAAGATAACATATTAGGAATGAGTATCAATTATATAGTATGGATAATGGATTGTATCAATCTTAAGTATCGAAGAATGAATACAACTGGTTAAGTAAAGTAGAAGAGTGAACATGATAACAGTAATATAAAACTATCAATAATAATAATGAAGAAAATAATATTCCTTTTGATGATTAAGAATTGAAATCATATACCTATAGGATGTACACTAGAAACCTTGTCAAATGGAAGAACTCGGTTTGATCTCAAAAAATCCTATAACAAAACATACATATTGTGAGTCATGATCCATAAATTAGTATAAAACATAAATCTTTATTGAACTATTGTCCTAGCAAAAGACTCATTATTTCTTACTTCTAGACAGTGTGTTGTACAACACAATTCATTCCTTGTGGCCTCTTTTTCTTCTGTTGGATGTGGATCCATCACAACCCCAAGAATTTGTAGATTAACATTCTTTAGGGTCTTTTTACATAGGCTAATAGGGTCACTTCTATATGTGATGTCATCATCACATAATATAGTGGCAACCATATCAGCAAGTAATTGTTGTTGTGCAATTTTTTCATTTCCCTTTCCCTATGAATAAAATTGTGACAAAAATATCAGTAAAATAATCAAAACAAGTCCAAAACCTTCACAAAAATAACATAATAATTTGACATTTTGTAAAATTACAATTGCATTAATTTTTATATAGAAGGTTTACCTTGTTGGAGAAGGGGCAGGAGAAACATCCCTATCTTTGTCATCTAATGGCTCGACCATGTCACCCTGTGACAAAGAATATGTATACAAACATCAACATAATCAAAGGAATAGTCCACTTAGAAAAAAAACTTATTATTAAAATGGTATATTGTATATTAGAGTTCTAATTGGAAGTAATTAGTTTAAATTTTACATATATAGTACTTACAAGTCCCATGATAGTAACTTTCTTTGTATCAATGTGATTCAAGTTGTAATCTATTAGCAACTCTTCCCCTAAACTTATTGAGGTTATCACACATACAAAAACATGATTTCCCTCACCCACCTCAAAAATACAATTGGATTGCTTATTAGTTGACCCAGGATGTGTACTATTTATAAAACCTGCAATGTTCCCTGTTGCTTTTGGCCTTCCATAAATGTACACATCAAGTCTTTTACTTTGATCATTTTCTTTCCATTGTAGATAATTTGTTGATAGTGCATACCTACACATACTTTTTTTTTACTGAACTATCTACATCCAATTTTTGTAATTATAACAAGGTCCTATATACTCCATCAATTCAACAACCCTATTATAACTAACCTTTATGCCATACATGGAAAATAGGCTCAAAAAATGTAATGATGATGGAGCTATGTGATATATCCTCTTGTTAACACAAAAATTAGTGTTAATTGGAGGTAATTTCTTGGGTACCCATTCTTTCTCAAGATGTGTGTGCCTCAAGGGAACCTTGATGTCACCCTTTGTCTCATCATCATAATAACATGACCCCCTTTGAGAAAGGAAAAATTACATGCGTTTATTAAATTTTCTTCTAATATTTTTCCCTCTAGTTTGTCTCTCTTTCACAGACCTACTACATGTCTCACTATCCTCTTCTATTCCTACATTTCCCCCACTCGAGAAAGACAAATCTAACAGATACCTATTTGGTGGTACTTGGAGCCCATCAAATGAGAGATATAGTTGGAGGAGCAAAATATCAAGATATAAGGCTAATAATGATGGAGTTTGCCTAAAGTTAATGTTGAAGGTGAAGAGAAAGCAAGCATGTAATAAACTTATACCTCCCAATCCATGTCACTTTGTATGATCCTCATTAAAGGGGTATAGTTTCCTACATATGTAAATCATTTGTCTTAAGTTAGTTACAAATTACATGATACTTATGCTACAAATTATGCATAGAACATAACATGAACAATATGCGTACATCACAAAAAAACATAACATTGTATATTTTTCAATTGGTTACCTCTACAAAAAACATATTATAAGTAATCTACATGTAATACATTTCCATTGATCATCATCTTCGTCCATCTCATCATCATGAACATCATCATTATCACCATCATCATCCAAATTGTTAGAATGACCATCATCAACATCATGATCGTCACTATGACCATCAACATCACCATCGTCATCATCATCACCATCACCATCACCATGACCATCATCATCATCAATGCTATCACCATCATCATGAACAACTTCACCATCATCATCATCATCATCTCCTTCTTCATCTTTTCCATCATCAGCATCATCATCTCCTCCTTCATGTTCACCATCATCATCATCATCTCCTCCATCTTCTTCTTCAATCACATTATAATTTATTGGCCTTCCTCTTTGATCATATCTAACAATAAATGATCAACCCAATTTATGTGGAATGCCAAAGTAAAACACTTGCCCACATTGGCTTGGAAGAACATAGGGTTCATTTCCAACTGGCTCAAATGACCTTGTATTAATCATTATAAATCCATTATCATGTTCAATAATAGTTCGATCACGATCATTTTGATTCAGTCGTAGCCTATACCATTTGACACCGGATAGAACTTGTTTGAAGGAATTAAAGCCACACTCAATTATCTCATCCAAAATTCCATAGTATCTATTTTCATATTGTTGAGGATGCATATCATTTCTAGACAAAATATTGGTGACCTCGAACATTGCAGTTATCCCAGAATCACAAGTTCCCTTAGTCTTGTGCACCTTTTTTATGCAAAATTCATAGCCATTGTAGTACATAACTATGTGGTGCTTGACCTATTATTTTTCAATTATGTCAAAATTATGCATCCATCCTTAAGTTGATATTAATCAAATGGGTCATGATAGATCAACTTGTACATACCTTTCCACCTCTTAAACAATTTTCTAGATCAATTACCATTGGCATAACATTGGGATCTCCATTACGATGAGCTTCTATAACCAATGAAGCAACACCTTCCAATGTTAATGAGCAACCATTTTGTTGAGACCGTTCAATCGACACCATCATCCAATCAAAATCGTTTTCAATATACAAATGAAGTGCATCCCACTCATGAGAAACTATATAAAATAAATAGACCAAATAGAAATAACTTATATTGATGATGGATAAGAATTAATTAACTACAATAACATCTTATAATTACCTCTCACTTTCCTCAATCTACCTGTCCCAATCAAGTAATCCCCTTTGAATCTATTCATGGATTTGGAATCCCAAATGTGATCTACATGGATCTCTGATGCAAACTTGGGAAGATATTCGCTAATGTAAACCATGGTCTGGTAGACCATATATTCCTTGACCATGGAATCCTCTGGATGTGCTCTCTATTGAACCAAGCCCTTCAAAAAATTTAAGTGCCTCTCAACCATCCACATTGACCTAGTTGGTACAGGTTCACACAAATTGATCTCCTCAGCTAGATGTATGAGGTAGTGTTCTTATGCATTGAAATTAGTTAAAGGTAGACACTTTTGCATCTCACAAAAGCTGAGGAATTTTTCTCTTCCATTGCTTTATGTCTTTTTTATCAATTTTTTTAGATGACAACCACCTAGAATATATTCATCATGCAAAAATATATTAACAAGACTAATAACACTTCTATACAAAAAATCTAACAAATAACACCTTTAACCTCATGTATTTTCCAAGATCATATATAATGTGTTTGACACTCATGTTTTTGAAGTTGTCTGGGAGAGATAGAGGTAGAACATATTGTACTAATAATAAAATGATCTTTTCAATATATTATAAAATAAAACAATCAAAAGTACATGATGTTTTACAAATTTATTGTAAATAGAGAAGAATATGACTTACCTTGACGAAGGTATGTCAATCATGCATTTTCAACCCTAACCCAAAATCACCTTCCTTTGATATGAGACTTCTTATGTTTGCAGAAAATCCTATGGAAAATTTAGTTTTTTTTATGGCTTCATATTTGACATTAGTTTTTTGATGTATTAATAACCAAGGAATGGTGCTCGTATTAATCTGATTTCCATTTTTATTTGATTCAACAAAAAAATTCAATACATGATTGGATTCATCAATGTCATTGCAAATTTTGAACAATTTTTCTTTGTCATGCCTTCCATCCAATATTTTCCATAGTGTCTTTGTTACATTCTTTCTAATATGCATAGCATCAAACAAATGCATGATTAGGAGTTTCTCATAGTGGTAACCTAATAAATTGTCTAGGATAGCTTTTAAGTCCTTTTGGAAGCTTCTCATTGATGCCTTGATGACCTTCATGAAAATCAATTATATCATTAGTAAAATATATATATATATATATTTCATATGAAAACTTGCATCAGATGGAATGACATTACCTCGATGATTCATTCTATTGTGTTCCAACTTCCACATGTGAGGTATCATTCTTTGTGGATTTGATGTTGTCTCTTCTTTCCAATTGAAAAGATGTTTTTCGGCAATTTGATACTTATGATTTTTGTGGATAAAGTGTCTATGCTCATTGAACACCTTCTTTCCTAAACTTTTTGAATGGTGAGATTTTATCTTTGGACCACAAATTGGACATGCAAATTTTCCCTTTGTCTAAAGACCTGTAAGATTAAGATTGTGTATAATTGGATGACATGTGTAGTATAAGATTCATATTTGCAATTATCACATGCAACTTAAACATACAATGAAAAATATGCATTAATAGTTTTACATACCACAAAAATATGTTAGTCCAGGTGCATCATGTATAGTCCATACAAGCATTAATTGAAATTGCCTTTCACCAATTGGTCTATAAATGTCATACATAGTGACCTCATTCCATAACTTGAACAACTCATCAATCAAGGGTTTAATATATACATTCATATCTTTCACTTGGTACTTACCTAGTTGAATGGACATAAACAAAACATAATTATTACGGCCATTTTGATAATGTGTTTATAAATTAATTTAGATGACTATTAAATGGAAAAATGCCTGGTACAATCATTTCCAAAATTATGTGCTCCCTCTTTATGGACATCCAAGGATGAATATTATTATTAATAACAAAAATAGGGCAGACTGAGTAAATAGATCTCATCTCTCCAAATGGACTGACATCATTTGCTGCCAATAAAAGTTTCAAATTACGAGATTCTTCCTTAAATATTGGCCACCTATCTTCTATGCCCTTAAATGCAGAATCATACATGGGCATTTGCATAATGTCATCTTGACTTCCATTATGTACACGATAATAAATTGTGCCTAGCTAGTACATCTAAATAATCATTGCAGACATGGAATAATGGGAATGCACCTTAGAAACCTGTGAGGCACCTTTTTCATTATTTGATCTTATTGATATCTACTAATGTGACAATCGGTGCATTCTATTGCAAATTCATGTTGTTTATGATATATAATATGACCATTGGGACATGCATGTATTGTTTGATACTTCATTCCAATATCTTTCATAATGGTTGATAATTCTTGGTAAGAGTGAGGTAGAATATTTGATGGTGGTAACAAACACTCACCTATCAACCTACAAAAAAATATTGATATTAATATAAATAACATTAATGTTATGCTAACATAGAAGATGACAAAAATGATAGTATACCTTAGCATACATGAGATTACTACATTGGATATACCACTCATAACCTTGAATTTTACCAGCAACAATACAGTGGAGAGAAGTGTTGTTTGGGATCATTGGTACAAGGGCTTGTATACCTTTTCAATTATAGGTATATCAAAGTTCTCTTCATCATCATCATTAGATGCATGACTATCATCATCTTCATTAGTTGTGCCAGTAAAAGCTTCTTTAATCCTATTCTTTGGCATATTATTAGTTGCACCTATACCAACATCATCAATTTTGTTATTGTGAGGCCTTGCCCCGACCCATCATAGCATAGTGATACATTACTATTATTTTGTTATTCACGACTTGAGATGTCGAGACATTATCTGATGCTTAGAACATACTTTATTATTTCATGTTGTGTGATGTTACTTTCAGATATATTTGATGATTGTCATTTAATGTTTCCTGTATATGTATGTTAATGAAATCAGTAAATGTAGGATTGAGACTTTGATTTAAGAGATTTTAAATGGTTAAGAGTTAAGAAGGATGAAGAAACCTTTATTGATGTATGTTTTAATTTATATAAATTTTTGATACATATACATTTATGTACATGTGATTTTACGGGACTACTGATGTGTGCAATGAGTGTGCAGATATTTAGTCGAGAAAACCCTATAGAGGAACAAAACTGATCTCTATGTGCTAATTTTGGAAACCTTGTTGTTCGTAATTCACGTATTTGTATTGTGAGATGTATGTATGTATCTTCTTTGTTTAGTGAATGTTAATATTCGTAATTACGTTCTTTTAGTGTCGCTTGACACTCGTAAATTTGTTTATGTGCTTCAGTGTGTTGTTTAGGGTTAGTTGTTTAACCTTTGGACCCAAGTTGGTTTAGTTAGTGTTAGCTTGCTTATGGGTTCTTAATTGAGGTTAGTCATCCCTAATTCGGATTAGTGCTTAATTTGCATGTTAGAGTAGTTAGAAGTCCTATTTTATTCCTAGATTTTTTATTTGGCTCTAAACCTCTTTCCTAAAGCTTAAAACATGAAATTATTCTACCCAAAGGGTATGGGTATGGGTTAGGGGTCTTTTCCAAACCCTAAGCCCCTTTTATTGACTTTTGAGGTCACTCAAAAAGTCTCTTTTTGCCTTTGTGCGAAAATTGACCATGGTTCCATGAGATGCCTCACCCCACCTCCTTTTTAGTGTCTAACCATAGTGAGGGTAGAGTTAGGAGTTTCTAGAATTGCAAGTGGGTGGGAGAAGTTATGGATCCTTTTGGGTGGTTGAGTTGGAGGCTTATTTAGAGGCCCTTATTGGACTTGTGGAGGTTGTTACCCAATCTCTACATTTAGAGAGGAATTCTTGAAGGTTGAAGGAAGGAAAGGGATACTCTACTCAAACTTGTTCATTGCCATTACCTCTTTGTGAAGGTAGCAAATTCTCATCTCCCTTATTCAGTTTTTATGTTTTGTTTCATGTTCATGTTACCTTGTTGTTGTTTCACTATTTGTATGGTTGTGGGTATGTTGGGAAGATTTGAAAACCATGTTATTTTGGTTTTTTTCCTTTCTTGTTTATATTTGCAATTTTTGAGTTTTTTCTTGCATGGGTGTTTTGGTATTACTCACCCTTGGAGAGGGCAGAAGTGACCAATTTTGGGAAAGGTCTATTTAGTTGGACTCCAACCAGTGTAGAGTCTCTTCTTAGGATGAGAAGAGGGAGAAAGGGTAGGGTGTTATGGGCCCTTACCCTTCAGCACAAACCTAGTATGAGTATGGCATGTTTAAATGACAGAACGGAAGTTCTTGGTTAATAGCCCTGATTGGGCATCTGATTTGGTGTTGTGCTTGACTTCTCCTAGTTGGAAGAATCCACCTTTCCCTAGTATTGATTCATTGTGGATCTTTTTGTGAAAACCTTGTATGAGCATGTATGTGTTTGACGTGTTCTTAGTCATGCTTTTGGGTCACCTGATCAGATTTTGCTTCTTCCATGGTTGTAGAAATGAGTTGTAGAAAACATCATAAATTCCTTGATTATGATCATGAAGAAAATTTGATTAAATTGTTGAAATTTGGGATTGAGATCCTATTGTAAAATTGTATTTTTTTTTAAACCTTGTTGTAATTGGCAACGAAGCCGAGTTTTCTTCCTGATTCTTTCCCGGCTGAGCCTTGAATCAAGTTTGCCAATAAAATTGGTGTTTTGAGCATAATTGCTTGTCATGTGATTAAATTTTGTAAACTTTATTTTGGATGGATGCACATCAAAATAAGATGGAAATGGTGTTGATTTAATTAGGTAAATTTCAAGTTTACTTCTATGTTAGAAAAGAAAATTATATCCAGGATGTAGATTTAGTTGAATTGAGTAAATATTCAAGTTCCTTTTTATGTTCCTTATATGTTCAAAATGATAATTATGTTAAGGAAAGAAAATAACACCTATGGTTGATATATTGCAAATTTAAGTTGTATAGGAGATCACATTAAATATGGTGTTAATATGCTTCAAACTATTGTACCCATGTTTTAATTCTATTCAAAAATTTAGACTATATATATATATATATATATATATATATATATATACTTGCCTTGTAATTCTATACTTAAGAAATTTTCAAAAAAAAATGTTCCAAGAAGAGTAAAAGAAACTCTCTGCCCTTTGCCCTTTGTATGGGAGTAGAGATTAAATGGATTTAACAACAGAGAATATTCCAAGATGATTCTTTTTATTTAAAATTTAGAATTAAACAAAATAGAATATATTACATTTGAATAAATTAATACAAAAAAAAAAAATACTAAATATCCTATTCCTATCAACTAAACTTTATGCAATAACTTTGGTAAATATCCATCCTTGTTATCTATTAAACTTTATGTAATCAATGCTGGGTAGGCGTCAGTTTTGGAGGGAGAACACATTAATGTTTGAAGTTGGGGCAAGTCATCACATGGGATGACATCACCCCATGTCCTATTTCCCCACCTCCATTTCGAAAATGGTGCTCCATTTCATTGAGTTGCTATTGCAACTTTTATTTTCCCCTTTTAATGTTTAGGCCACAGGTTTTTGTGGGGGGGGGGGGGGGGGGGGGGGGGGGGGGGCGCGGCTCTACATTGTGCACCTCGGGCAGAGCACTATCCCAAGGATAGCACTTGGGAAGCGCTTGCCCAAGGGCTAGTAAGGTTAGTGTAGGTAGGTGTAGGGAGGAGGGTTAGTGTAGGGGGGTTAGGGGTTAGGTTAGTTGTTGATAGTTAGTTTGTTTTTTTAAATTTATTTATTTTTTATTGTGTTTTATTTAATGGTTAAAATAGTTGGTAATTTAAATTAAGTTAGTTTAGTTTTTTTTTTTTTTTGTATATTGTTTTAATTTAGTTAAGTATAGAGTTGTGATATTTTTTATAATGCTAGTTGTATAGTTAATAAAGTTTTCCTTGTTGTTAAGTGTTAGAACTAAGTGAGTTTAACATTAAAAATGTAATTAAGTTTAGAATTATGACTAGTCAATTATATTAGATTTAATTAGTTTTTTTTTTTAATTAATTTAGTTGTTTTTATATTAATGTTAATTTATTTAGTTTTGTAATATTTTTAGTTTCAATTTAGATATATGTAAAATTGAATATGGTATTTAATTTAAGTTAAATTTTGTTTAGATTTAAGTTAAATCTTAGATTTTAGAGATGTTAGTATTAAATAGAATCTTGTTAATTTGGTTTTAATAAATTGAATTATTAAATTAACTTTGTAAAAGAGAGTTAGTATTAGATGTAAATATTATGGGTTTAATTAAGATGATTAGTCCCATGTATCATATTTTAATAGACTAATTAACAATCTGTTTAAATAAATGATCGATATCAATCTTATCACAAAAGTTTTAATATCTTAACGATGTCGTCCTCATGTTATAATCTTAAGACATCTTGTAGAGAACCTGTACGTAAAATGTTATCTCAATCATTTCATCTTTAAGCACTTTATTTAATAACTATACTTAGTAAAAAATAAAAAAAATAAAAATATTTGTGTGTTTTTGCCCTCATAGTTTGGGCATGACAGTTATCTCCCTTAGGATCATCTTCTTCCATGGGAGTATTACCTTTTGCTTTGATATTCACACCTCCATGTTCCACCAATTTAAAATCCACATTCACCAAAGGACAAAAATCTTTTCCCCCTTCAATGTGATCATGTTTCCTACAATGTGATCATGTCTCCTACAATGTCTCTAAGCTGATGTGATTAGAATTATTTGATTCTTTAAACCCTTGCATTTTTTTGCAAAGACAATAACATTTTCATCACTATTTCTTTTAATTGAGACCACAATCTAGCAATTGTCACCTTATTTTGTTCTGGGTTCATATTGTTAGGCACAGACTTTCTTCACAAGCAAATATTTGGGTAATAAAATTATAACAAATATAAACATATAAGCATTAGTAGTATCTTGTATATAATCGATAATAATTAAAAAATTAAATATTACTATCTCTTTAGTATAGATGGCATCTAAACAAATCAAAAGAATTCTAAAATATAAATGTTGGCATTAATTTTGAACAATATAGCATTAACATCGATTCTAAACTTCATTCAACTTGGTAGAAAGATTTTGAACTATTACATCCACGAGGTAAAAGAGAAAGTGCATATAGTATTGTGATGATCCATGCTACCTAACTATGTCCAAGGTGTCTATATACTGGAGGCATACTCTGCCTACCAGGTTGCCTACATACTCGTATACATAGGATCAAGACCCTTGCACCACTCACTCTAACAAATATGTAATTCTAGTTTCTAATTGTTTTGATGTAGTTGTATTCCTATAACCACTGGTGAGCTTTACTCACCTAATATAGCTCTTCACCATCATATGCCCACTTGGGTGAATCAGGCAATTTTCTATAGTTACAATCGTGTAATACCATAGTGCAACCTTTGTGTTGTAGTTTATAGTTAATGTAAGGTTAACCTATATAGTCCTAACTCACTCCTTATATAGTTATGTTTAAAATCTTGTGACAATAATCAATGGGTCTAAATAGAACAATCAAGTTAATGTTAGCTAGGAATAGTTGATTGCTTGTTTTATTGTACCTTATTGGATGGCAGTTCTATAGAAATTTATAATCAGCCCAGCTAATCATCAACTAAACTAATTGACCTATATACGGTACTAACTCATTCCTTATATATTTATGTTTAAAATATTTTGGCCATGCTACTTGTTGAGTGAGTTTTATTATTTATATACATACATACATACATATACACACACACATATATATAGATACATATGTATATATATGTATATAAATACATATATACATATACATCAATGAAAAGGACATGGCAACGAAATCCTAGATCTTGGTGTAGGGTGCCTAGGTCTTAAATAAGGTGGTCAAACACCAAGTAGGATAGTATAGAAGGTCAATAAGCATCCAAGTTGACACAAGGTAGTTTAGGCAATCTCAAACATGCATATAGGCAAGTTGTTTACATATTGTAATAAGGTTATAGGCAAGTCATAGGTTGGTCAACGATTGGCCAAACATTGTGAGTTGGCTAAAAATCTCCATTTTTATGTTTTATAATCTTTTTGCATACTATGATATAGTTTTAAAGGAATGTGGAGTCTTTTATTTGAAGTTTGTGTAAAAGTTGTAAAAATTGCAATAAAAGTTGTCATGCAATGTTTTGTAATTTTTCTTGTAATCTGGAAGTCTAACAGTTAGATCATTATTTTGATCGAACCTGGAAGGATGAAGTTGTAAAGTCAAGATTGTGACCTATAAATTGATTATCTTCAACCTAGTCTGGGGTTGGAATACTACTATACGGATTTAGAATAAAATAGCAATCCTTTTGGTGGGAAAATCATGCACAGTCAGATTAAATCTTTCTAAAATCTATTTGTAGAGGGATAATCAGTTGTTGTTATTTTTTTAGAAAGTTGAGCTTTTGAGGATTGATGAATGCAATAATTTATTTTTGTTGAATAGGAGAAAGTGGTTTTAGTTTTGGGTTTTATTAAGCTTATTGTTTACCCTACCTTGCAGTTAGGGTTTGAATGAAAATAACAAATATCTCCTGATTCCCACGATGAAAACTCTTGGTGGCTAGTGAGTAGAAGGGTATGAGGATGGGGAAATCATTCTTGGTTTTTTTAAAAAAAACTTCCACCTATTTGTATTGTTCCTTCAACAACTGAGTCTCAAGTTTCAATAGTAAAACTATTGGACGTGTCGATAAACTATGATTACATTGTAGAGGTCAGATATGAACTACACATAGATTTAATAAGAAAACCTTTATTTTTGCAAGATTTATGAGTTTTGTTCATTTTTTTGGTTATCTTTGAAGGAAATTTGATCTTGAATTAAATAATGGCATTAACCTATGATCTAATCTTCCACTTGCATGCTTTGATTGAAGGTTTCTAGAAGTGTTACCATTCATATTTTATTGACTACCATAATACTCTCTAGTTTCTAAGTAGTTTTGACTAATT
Source organism: Cupressus sempervirens (assembly GCA_028749045.1). NCBI lineage: Eukaryota > Viridiplantae > Streptophyta > Pinopsida > Cupressales > Cupressaceae > Cupressus > Cupressus sempervirens. The sequence goes on from CM053792.1 coordinate 738,701,692, forward strand.
AATTATGAAATAGTCATTCCATGAATGTGAGTTCTTAAATCTCATGGAATGGCTTGTTTCCAATATGTATTATGGAAACTAACCATTCTACATGCATTTGTGAAGGAGGGGATGAAGTATTTTGGTGATCACCATAACTAATTTAAGGAATTTTACATTAAAATTGTTGGGTATGCTATAGAAATAGCACATTGGCCTTAAGGGGTGGCTAATTTTATATTGGGGTGTATCTACATATGGTAAGGACATGGTGCTCCATCAATAATTTGTTGAAGAAATTCTTGGGAAAGTATAGATTGAGGAAGCCCTAGTTTTTGAGGGTTTTGAAACACAAATTGGGGAATTTGCACTTTTAGGGTCAATACACTCAAATTGATTGCAAATTCCTTTAATTCAACTCATTTTATGAGATTGTGGAAAATCTTGAAGTTTGGGGGTAAGTTTCACTCATAGTTGCTTTGCAAATCCATCATCTAGGAGTCCTAAATTGTTGATCAAGCATTAAAATAGAGATTGTTTTCCAAAGTAACCGTATCTATCCTTTTTGGCATGTTGAAGTATTCAATAAATGGTATAACTAATGTAAACCTACAATTAAATGATCATAATTTTCTTATTGTTGTTGTATGCCTGAGTGCATAATTGGTGTAGAGTTGCAACTTCACTAAGCTTATGTATATAAATTTGAATAAATAGACCACTTTTTCTTTTTCTTTGATTTTATCTAACCTAATGGTCTAATAGATTTGTAAGATGGTACGTGTTCCAACTTTTGAAGAATAAAAATTTGTGAGAAATAAATTGTATTGAATACTAAACGCTAGATTTTTTCCCAAAGCTCCTAACATGGAGCTTGCTTTAGCTAGCGATTCAAAAATTATGCTTAGAATTTGCACTAGCTCTACAACTTCAAAGGAGTTGAGAAAAAAATGTTACTTAAATCTTTTTAGTAAAACCCATGTGCCTATTTTTAACTTTTTGTTTTCTTGCCCAGAAATATGTATATCATACAAATGAGAGAAAATGCACTCACAAATTCGCACTCTATATTCAAATTGAAGTGCCAAGAATCATAGATTTCTTGATAAATTGACCTTAATGTTCACACTGATAGTAGCTATCTGAAAAGAATGCTTCAAGAAAAAATAGAAAGAGTATGTCTACAAAAAAATTTAATATCAAACTAAGGTATATCCCTATACCATCCAACTCAATGACTCCATACATCTCTGGTAGATAGTTTTCAATGGGTACATTATAATGAAACAAATGAGTTTTAGCTATCAATCAAAAGGAAACAAAATAGAACCATTTTCCTAATTGGCAAGGCTACTAGGCCTATCTTGTGCATTTTCTAGTTTATGACCATAGTGAGTTTGTGGAAGGGAAGAACTAGTTCAATCACCTTATAGTTGATTTTTTAAGACCATTCAAACCACCTTGGAGCATAGTATGGGTCTTGGACAATCATTTAGGCTTTGGAGGCATTAAAGGTCATTTCATTACATTGAAACTTGTGGATTGTTGCTTTTTGCTTACTCTTGTTGATCTGGTCTTCATCCCACCATAACATGTACATACATACATATACATAAATACATATATATAAACATACATTCATTTGCATATGCAATTTTATCACCTCATTTAACTAACTTTACTTTCAAATGATAATTTAGGAAGTAAAATATTTAGGTTCATTTTTAAAAAGCAACTAAATTTTTTAGTAGAGAGAGTCTTGTGTAGAGAATATGGTTTTGTTTTATACCATGAAGGCCTAGGCCCATTTTATTATCATAGTCAAGGGAACTTTTTTGGTTCAAAAAACATGCTTTTCATATCGAGTTAAAACACTCCACAATTTCACAATCCTACTTAACTTAAAAATCTTAGACAGTTAGGTCTTTACAGAATCCAATCAAGAAATTGGGTGAGATCTTCTAAGGGAGTTATCATACCATCTCTATTGCTCTGACGAAAGAAGGTAAGAATGTGAATGTAATTCAAATGAGGTATTCTATGTCCTTTATAAAAATATTTTCTCGTTTCCTAATTTGTTGCTTGAACTTCTTTTTATGCTTTGTGCTTGGTGCATGAATGATGTTTTAGAGGTCCATTTGAATGATTAAGCAAGTTGCAAACAAAAATTACCTCAAGAACCCTTACAATTAAAATGAAAATTACCTTGAACCCTTACGGCCTTGAAATTATGGAAGTTTCAAACAAAAAAGGACGAGAACAAAAATGAAAATTACCTTGAACCCTTACGGCCTTGAAATTGAGGAAGTTCCAAACAAAAGAGGATGCGGAGAATGAAAATTAATTCATCAACCTTACCTTGATGGCATTCAAAAGCTCTTAACTGGTCATCCTTGAAGCCTCCCACCTACAATTTTTTGCATGAATAAATGAAGTTTCACTTTTCTTTTTTTCTTTATATCCCCAATAACGTCAAAATTTCAACACCAAATGTAACTTTTTTCATAATTTTGACACTAAATTGTCATCAAAATTTTAATGTTATCAAGATCAATTTTTTTTTTAAATGAATTTGACAAGACAAATTGGACTGTTGTCAAAAATTAACATCAAAAATGACCCCCAAATGTACTAGTGATTTGAAGACTTGTAACTTTTACATTGTTATGATTTATTAGATTTTCTAGTGGATTATTATCTCTAGCTAGGGGCATAATAGCCATGAAGTTCATCATTTTGGTGTTTGGATCATATGTTGGAAATATACTATTACTAAATCCCTAATGTTCAGCAACTACATCACTTTTCAAAGTCTTTATAATTTGCCTATTTCTTTTGCTTGTCTGATCAAACTTTGATGCAAAGTCATTTAAACTAAAATATGGGTTTGCTAACACAATTGAGTGTTTGAAAGGTGAATTATCCATTGTATTTTTGTATGCTCCTCCAACTCCAGTTACACTTACTCCACCTATAATTGTATTTTGAAGATTGCCAACATACTAAAGATGGCCCATTCCAAATCCTAGTGTTTTAGGAATATTTTTTAGGGTTTTGTATAGAAGCTACTATGCATACATTGGTGAAGTAACCATTGACATTCCTTGCATTTTAATTGGCATTTCTTTTTTCTTTTTTGCACAAGGTTCAACCATGCTAGTGTTAGTGCCAGTGGGATCAACTAGAACTGGATTTGAAGATTTAACAAATTTTGTGTTGGGATGACCTTTAGGAGAAGAAGTATAATGTTTTTTGTCCTTTCTTCTAGATGAATCATCTTCAATCCCCCTAGAGAGTTCAATGATTGGTTTACTTCTACTTTTGGGTGGGTCTGGTACTAAAATTAGATTCCAAATCCCTTCACCACTTGCACCAATGGGCCCTATACCTGCATAACCCATTTTTTGCATAATAGTTTCCCCTTTATTATATGGTTTTTTAATAGAATCACTCATCTAAAGATTAACAATATGCTTGGTTGACCCTGGATCCTGAGTACTTTGTATGTCTCCACCAAATTCGATGTCCTTATGTCTTTGACTATCACTGTCACCACAAGTGCCAAAATCATATACTATAGTTGGATGCTCTTTATTCCAAAAATTGTTGAAAAGTTCATCCTCCTCAATTTCCTCAAAACCTATTGAGGTCTTTGGTTCACCCAAATTTTGCCTCATTTTGCAAAAATCAGTCATCTTGGTTTGACGCCATAATTCAAATTTGCATACCTCTTTAATTTTTTTGATGTAGAACTCTTAAAGGTTGAGATGCTTTCTTGTAGAAATTTAAGTATATCAGAGGCTTTTATTTGTATGACTCTAATATATTTGTATTTAATAGAAATTTCTTGTGTATTTACTAGAAATTTCCTATATTTTTTAATCTAGATTTCCTATGTTTTTTAATAGAAATTTAAGTATGCAATCTTTACAAGACACAGGAAATCTAGGCATCGAAGTGTCTGTATTTTTTAGTAAATAGGTGTCAAAAAGAAGTCTACAAAATGGTTGTAGTTATTATTGTTAGCAGCCATCCTCATCTTATGTGTCCACTCATATACTAGACTTGGAGTCACTAATTTCTTATGGGTTTTCTCATCAAACTTATAGACTTCAATGTCAAGCTTGTTGTTCTCTGTCTCGAATATTGGTGATACTTTGCTAAAAGAAGGTAGCACAAGTAACTTGTGAATCTAAATCTCTTCATCTTGCATGTAGTTGTACTTTGTTTAATCATTAGTAATTGTTCTTGCATAGATTCAACAATGTGTTGAACATAATTATATCTTACTTCTACTTTCTCAACTAACTAAACTTGACAATGGATATTATAAATCATTTGAAGAAAACTGGCCCCCACTTCCTTGTTATTGTCCAATCCCAAAAAAAATGATAACAAAGAAATAGTGTTATGAACCCATGGCACAAAAATATCATACTGATAAAGAGACTTACGGTTTATGTCCAGTATAATAGTAACACAAGTATGATCAGTAGATGACTCTGAGTTTATTAAACCCTTAATATATGAATCTTGAAAAAATCTATCCAATTTATCATAATCCTGCTATCCCTAGGTCTAGTAGAGTGAAAACTCACTCTTAGTTATGGATAAAATTTCCTCTTGAATGTTTTGGTTTATAATTTTAAGGAGACTTATGGTTTATGTCCAGTATAACAGTAACACAAGTATGATCAGTAGATGACTCTAAGTTTATTAAACCCTTAATATATGAATCTTGAAAAACTCTATCCAATTTATCATAATCCTGTGCTATTTTATCCAAGTCAATGCACTCATTAAAGCTTTTAGGTTTAAACCCTAGCCCTAGGTCTAGTAGAGTGAAAACTCACTCTTAGTTATGGATAAAATTTTCTCTTGAGTGTTTTGGTTTATAATTTCCTTTCTATTTTCATCATAATTCTGAGCACGTAGCATTACAATTTTAGGACAAGGGAATACTTCTAGTACAGCAAGGTTTGCTAATCCACTAACCAAAGTAGCTTGTTTATTTGTGTTTATGCCAATACTTTTATTATATTTGAAATAGTTTCTCCTCTAATGTGTCTAATTCCCATGATTCCTAAATCTCCAAGGATAATAGGATCAAAAATATCATGGCATTCATTGGTGAAACGTGGGGTTTGTAGCACTTGCTTGAATTTTATAATGTCTTTCTTTTCTTTTATGCTTGCACTCATACCAGAGGTTTTTGACTTTATTTTTCCCATGCCTTCTACTGGTTATTACTGTTTAGACAAAATTCTTCTTCAAGCTCTATTTTAAAAAATTGTATAGTATAAACCTAAACAATAAGAATCAAGATTTCTATTGTTGCAATTGCATTGTAAATAAATAAATAAATAAATACTTGGAATCGAAATTCGAGATTCGATAATACTGGTGCTAGTAGATACTCAGATAATTGGTGTTGTCCTGTGATGCTCAAGTTTCAAATTTTCAGTCTTCAGAATAGAAAATGGAATTCAGTCAGAGTCTTTGAAAAGTTGAAATTTGAAAACCCTATAGTATTGGACTATCAAGAACTCTAAACTTAATAGTCTAAAAACATAAGTATTAAGTAATTAATGGTTTAAAGTACTTTACTAATACTATGTACAATGTACATGTAAATGACATCAAGGCTCAATAATGTATATAATTATAATAATTAAAAGTAATAATTAATTAGATTAATATACAATGTACATATACATTTGAAATTTGAAATTTTTACATGTTAAATTAATTAAATAATAAAAATTGAACTTAATAAATAAGAATTGATATGATTTTCAAGTAAATTTGTCTAATGTTATCCTTGATGTCAAGAATCATTTGGAATCCTGACACTTGTCATGGACACATGTCCTTGACATGTGTCACAATTCTAGATGTTTCTTGACAACAGCAATAGCATTCCCAAAATTTACCAAAAATTCATTTGGGGATGTTGATCTATCTTTTACTTAACAGTCGAGATTAACTAATAAAAAGTTTAAAAGACTAAACATAATTATTATTAATTGAGTCATGACACTTAATCAAGCATTGCAATGATCGGACATGTGTCACGATTCTAGATGAATCTAGGCACATGGAAAACATACCCCAAATCAATCTGAGATTCATCTCTAGTCATTGATATTTCTTTTAATCAATGGTTGAAAATTGAATAGCGGACATAACTATAAGAAAGTATCTTGGGAAATTGGACGGCGCACATAACTATAAGAAAGTATCTTGGACTACACGTGTCCCAATTTTGGGTAGTGGAATGTTCCCAAGAGTTACCCGAAATTCATCTTGGGTCATCAATCTTTCTTTTAATCAACGGTCGAGACTTAGACATAACTATAAGAAAGAATCTTCGAGTACATGTTTCTCGATTTCAGGTAGAAATAGAATTTAACTTAAGTCTTTTAAAATTTGGCCTGAAATAGAGCCACGGTGGTTGATCTATCCTTCATTGAATGGTCCGAATCAATTCATGAATCATTAAACCTTTTGCATAACTAATATTAATTATTTAAATTATAACTTATCTTATTGTTACACAATGCAAATTAAAAGTAAAATCACAAAGTGCAATAACCAGTTGCATACATTTTAACTAAATGATTTAGTTAAAACATCCAAATTATTTGAAATTCTTAACAATATCCAAAATCCATGATTTGGAATAGAATAAAATTAAAAATGTAAAATTAATGAAACATTAAATTTTTGAAAATATAAAATTATTATTTGTAAATTTTAATCAATTGTCATTCATCGATCAATAATTGGCAATTGCTTGATAATGATAACTCAATTTAATAATCATCACTTTTTTACTTAATTATAATTAATTTAGATTATAATAAATATTTTCTAAATTGTTTCAGCTTGATAATGATAAGTGATAACTTGATTTAAATTTTAATAATCGTGGCATTTTTCATTTAATTCAAAATATGATAAAAAGTTAAAAATATTATGATGATCATGATATTTCAATAAATTTACATTTGAAAATAGGAAGTAATGAATAAATAAATTAGTATTCAATATTTTATATGAACATTTGTATATAAATGTTTGTTTGAACTTTTTATTTTCAAATCAAATTTTAATATTATTTATTGGTCTCCCATGGGCATTAATAAATTTATCTTATCTTATCTTATACAATTTAAATTGCATGATCATTGATCAAGATTCATGAATCATGAATCATGATGTTACATGTATCATAAGTTAAACTTTAACAAACTTATTTTTTATTTATTTAATATTTTTAAATAAATTAATAATAGTAAAAACTATTATAACTAGTAACTTGTAGGTATTGAGATTTAAAGGACATAGATATACATATTAGTATATTAATATTACAAATTTTCATTGGATAGTTTTCAATTGAATATTTTTTTACTATAAATCATTAATCAAATATGAAACCATAAAGGGATTGTTGAAACCCTTTTTTCATTTCTAACTTTATAACAATTAATTTTTTATAACAAAGTCATGGACTAACATTTGAATAGTGCATTGAGATTCTGAGAAGCCAAAAATAGAGTCATAGATTAACAGGAACAATAATTTGAAAAGCCAAAAATTATTGTTTTCATTGATTATATTTGAAATTGTACAATGTACATACTACTGATTCATAGCATAGATATTCAAAAGAGCTGATTAAATCAGCCTAATTTTACTATTTCATAATTTACATTAAAGGGCAAGGCTCACTCCAAAGAAAAACAAATATCTTAAGAACATTTTTTTGCCCAAAGGGCAAGGGTCAAGGAAACACGAAATAGGGCACTAGGGAATGGGGAGCATCAGCAGGTTGAGGGCTTGAAACCTTCAATCAGAAAGGTCTTCAAGCCTCTCTGTGAGGAATCTCTTGGAGATGATAATGTCGCTGAACTCATGCAACCATGTGAAGTCGGTGTCGTTGACATTGTCTAACAACAACCACTTCTGTAGAAAATCCCTCCCAAACCACACCAATTTTCAATGGTGAGTCAATTGATGTTCATTCATGTCGAGTAGGAAGGGATGCTTCTATACAATGCTCTCTATGACTTGTCTGCGACATCTGCAAAAGGGATGCCAATTCTCGGCCCTGATAACTTCTCCACCAATATAAGAATTTTGACATCGTCTTCTAAAAATGTTTCCTTGAAAACGTTTCATAGAAGCATCAAAATTTCTATTTGATTGTCTCTAAGGTTGAGAAGAGATGTGAGGAAGCGAGATGTAATATCTATGGACATGTAGTACCTCTTCTCATTTCTTAAGAATTCATGGCATCTTCCTTTCAAACCATGGCTAGGACATCCTCAAGTATCATGCCCAAAAAGGGCTTTTGTAAACCCATTGTGGTGCATTTCAACCAAATTAGTGTATCCATGACAATTACAATTTATAATCCTAAGTTTCTAAGGAACCCTACAAACTAAGAAACTCTACAAACTGAATTGAGATTTGAGAATTTGAGAAATGATAATGAAAGGGGAATTGAAGGGACTCCTTAATGGCAGTTGCATTAAATTGTTCAACGTTCGTGATCTTTCATATCTTTTTTTTTTCATATTCCTAGTAATTTGCAAGTGTGGGAAATGTACTCGCATTAATGTTGAACAATCAAAGTGTCTGCCAAGGTGGTTGTAAATGGAATGTAATAAATTATAACTATCAGTATCACATTTGTGATTTTAATCTTGATGTGATGTTCACTACATTCCAATTAATGATTTTCATGCAAAAACATGCCATGTGTTTCCATTTCGAAGATTTTCATGCTATTCTAGGTATTTTCAAGCAACTAGCCCCGAAATGCATCTTTTGTCATTGATCTCTAATTAATCAACAATCGATAAGACTAATGTATTAACGATACGAAAGTGACAGTACCCAAGTTGGTAATTACTAATGGTGACTATTGACACTAACGTTATTAATAATAGATAGCACACTAGTCAGCAGTCAGTACAATTGGTCACTAGCCAATGGTGACAGTGACATTATTAATAATAGAAAGTACACTAGTCAGTACAGTTGGTTACTAATGGTCACTAGCCAATACACTTGCACATTTGCTTTCATATTTTTAAAAAATCAGTTTATCACTAAAGATTAGCCAAGACCATTATTATTCATTTTCTTAGAAAACACATCATTTGCCTCTGACATTACAATCTCATTTTTGCCAATAAAAAAAATAGCCATCATTTATTTATCTGTCAGGAAGAAAAATCTTTCATTTTCCATATTTAAAATGATTTTGGTTAGGGCAAGAAAAAAATCGCCAACATATAATATTTTATTTCCCTACATGGAACAAAAAAATCACCCTCGACATTAAAATTTTCCTATCTACAAAATGTTGGATTTGCTAGCATTTTAGGCATTTTTTCAGGAGGGGTTTCTTAAAGTTATCCTTGTTTCTTATGTTGCACATAAAGGATTTAAAGTATATCAAATGGATGTGAAATCTGCATTCTTGAATAGAATTCTAGAGGAAGAAGTCTACATAGAGCAACCTGAAGATTTTGTAGACCCTAGCAAAAAGGATATGGTTTGTAAACTACACAAAGCATTGTATGATCTCAAACAAGCTCCTAGAGCTTGGTATGAAAGAGTTCATAACTATTTGATGAAGATTGGTTTTCAAAGGACAAATGATAACAATAACCTATACATCAAAGAAAGATCAGACAAGAAGATTGTCTTGGCAAAAATCTTTGTGGATGATCCATTGTTTGCTAGAAATGATGATTTGTGCAAATCTTTTTCAAAGGAAATGAGTAAAGAATTTGAGATGTCAATGTTTAGTGAAATCAAATTCTTTGTTGGCCTGTAGATTCAACATAAGAAAGAAGGTATCTACATTACTCAATCTAAGTATATCAAGGAGATAATGAAGAAGTTTGGAATGGAGGATTCAAGACTAGTTGGAACATCTATGTCTACTAGACATAAGCTTACCAAAAATAATGATTCCAAGGAGGTAGATCATACCACATACATATTAATAATAGGAAAACTACAATATGTAGTGCATACAAGGATTGATATTGCTCTTGTGATTGGCATGGTGGCAATATTTTTAGCTAATCCTAAAGAGAATCACATGATGGTAATAAAGAGAATCATGAGATATCTGAAGGGTACTAAAGACGATGTCTTATGGTACAAGAAAGGAGGCAACTTTGATTTGAAAGCCTTCACTAGTGCTTATTAAGAAGGAAGTATTGATGATAGGAAGAGCACCAATGGTGGAGCATTCTTTCTTGGTAAGAGACTAGTGTCTTGGACAAGCAAAAAGAAGAATTGCATCTCTCAGTCTATAGCAGAGGCAGAGTATGTTGCAACACCAATTAATTGTTCCAATATTGTTTGGTTCAAACAATTATTGGCAAGTATGAAGGTAGAAATCAAGGATCTAGTAGTTATCTTTCAGTGATAGCACCAATGCAATCAATATATCAAATAATCTAGTGATGTATACCAAGACCAAGAACATTGCAATAAAATATCATTTTTTGAGAGAATTAGTGCAAGACAAAGAGGTGAGATTAGAATATGTGAACACTAAAGAACAAATTGTAGACATATTCACCAAAACATACCTAAGGATGCATTTTTGTATCTAAGAGGTAAGCTAGGGGTTATTCCCCTATTTGAAGCTCACTAAATAAAGTTTAGTGATGCATCAATCAATGCATGTTGAAGATCGGTCAAGCTGATGCAGTAATGAAAGGGCAGATTGCATATGAATTAGTACATCAGGTACATTGATATTAACTGTATATTGTCTTTGGCATAAGATGTCAAAGAGGGAGAGTCTATTGTCATATCACAAAAAGGTTGTTTGAAGATGTCAAGAGGAAAACTTGATCTAATATCAAAGAGGGCAAGTTTTCTATCAAAAGAAGATGTTGAAGATAGAGTAAAATTGAAGAGTTTGGTGACAGAGGGAGAAACTAAAGTCAGAGGGAATTCACACTGATAGAGGGATTTCTCATGGATGAGAATCAAAATGAAACTAAGGATATTATCCTTACTATTATTTTATTTTTAAAATTTTATTGTATTATGACATGTTGTGCTGCCATCAATGTCAAAGAGGGAGATTGTTGAAAACAATTGTATATTATATATTGTCTTTGATGTTACACAAAATGTCATATCTTTACCAATCAATGTATGTCAAGCTCACTCAGACGATGAAGATAGTTTCTTGTGTCTATCGAGCATTCCAATGTTTTCCAAGTTTGGAAGACAGTGTCTATCGAGTTCACTTAGGCGTTGAAGAGAAGTTCACAGAAGTTGAGTGTTAACTGAGCTCACTCGGCTAACAAAGGAAAGTTAGATGGAACCAGTGTTAATCAAGCTCACTCGGTTACCAAAGGAAGTTTGTGAAGTTGTAGTATTAACCGAGTTCACTTGGTTAACACAGGAAAATTATTTTTGTGTTAGTGTCTATCGAGCAAAGTCGATTAACAAAGGATTTTCTTGTTTTGGCATAATGAGTTTAATGGATTTGTTTGTTGGTTCTAGCCGACTAAAGAGATGAATATTAATTATTCTAAGGTGTATTCAAGCTAACTTGACAATGTATACGGTATAAGTATAAGGTCAAGCTGAGGATTGAAAAAATGAGAATGTGTGGAAGATAAGAAGATGCTTAAAGGAAGCGAATTGGAAGGATAAGCAAAGTATCCTTTAGGAGCTGCAAAGATACAGTCAATCAAAAAGGTTCAAATATAGAAGCCAGAATTGATATCTGAAATCAAAAAAGTTTGCATCAACAATCAGGTCATATCATTGTTACTCTCTAATCATTGCAGTCTCTCTAATCATTGTAGTAGTGAACTAAATCTCCTAATAGAGTTGGCTTAACAGCTATTTGTATATCCTCTAACAAGGTGGAATTTCTAGATTGAAGTGTCTAAAGACCTCTAACAAGGCCACTCCTAACAAGGTGATTAAATCCTCTAACATGGTCACACCTAACAGTGTGTTTTGTAACCTTTAACAGGGTTGGATCCTAACAAGACTCACTTCAGAAGAGTGAAAAATAGTAACTAATTGCAATTGGTGGTTTTTCCCAAATTGGGTTTCCATGTTAAATCTTGGTGTACCTTGTGTTTGTGATATTTCTTTTGTGTATGAAACTAAGTTTATTAAGGTTAAACACACTTAATATCTTAAGATCTGCATGTTTAGTATTTGTTGAGTAATAGTTGTTATTACAATGATTGCTGAGTTACAACATATTGATAGTGTTAACCGAGTTACAACAGTTTCAACAGAGTTTATGTTTTGTTCTAACATCTAAGGCATCTAGAATTTATTTTTGTATTAAATAATTCACCCCTCCCCTCTCAGTTACTTCTCTTATATTTCCAAAAGTAAATTCATTTTTATGGTCACAACCGAAAAGGCCTTACAGTCGAGCATTTTGGTTACTTGTTGATGGCATATTTTATCATCAATAAATCTATGAATTCTACTATCTTTTGGTGTAATTTTATGATTTCTTCCATATGTACTCTTGGCAAGTTGTTGAGTGATTTAATATGATCTCTAATTGGCTCATTTTCCTTCCAACTTTGCATCATGTAGGGAATCAACAAAAGTAAGCTTCACCATCTAAGAAGATTTCTATTCAAGCACCATCAACAAAGACAATAGTAAAGTATCATGTATCTGATGCTAGTGATCTTGCTATTCTCTTCTAGGAAAAGGAAGAAGACATAAATGACAACTCTGGTGTATGCAGTCTGAGAGGGCCAAAGATAAACAGATGGGGAAGGAAAATCTTCCTTTTAATGATCAAAATAATCACGTTTTAAAAGGAAACATGCAAGCAAATTATGATCAAACTATAAATGATATATTTGTGTCTCAAGGTCATGAACTTGGATGCCCTTTGCATAAATGTTCTAGCCCAAAGCTTGAAAAAGAATTTCTCATAAATGATAAAGACTTTTACAAGTCATAAGTTTGCGAGCAGTATGTTGAGCTATGTAGTGCAAGCGTGTCATTATTGAAATCACATGAGCAAGGTCTTCTTGAACATCCTATGGAGTTAGTGATTGATGAACCAATCAAGCAAGTTGTAGTTGGCAAGAAGAATGTAGAATTTATTAGATCAAGGGAGTGTCCAATCTAACATCTTGCTTCATTGAAAGCTAATAGAAAGTTAGGCATTCTACGCGTACCTAAACATCATGAAAAAACCATTAAAGAAGAAGTCAAAGATGCATGTTCAATTTTGGAGAAGTTTCAATTCATGGACCTATCTTGGAGCAACAATAAACATGATTCATCTCAAGAAGTTAAGATTTTTCATTTCTTCTAGGAGGTGTCACATGAGGCATTGACATCATTGCTCCAGTTGTTCATGTTCCATCTATATGAAGATGTCTTTGGACATAGAGGTAGCTATTTTTTTGAACCCGTAAATGATTTCATATAAAAAATTCTATAGCAGCTTGTGTTAATAAGGTTTTTCTTTGTTTTTCATAAGTGCACTTGCACATTTTTTGTTTAGTTTAACTAGATTTTCTTTGCTCTAGTTGCATTAAAAGTCTTTTTTGCTCATAGGTTTTTTTAAATTTTTATTGTGTCAGTTACTTAATTTTATAACCCAATAAAGTGGATGAAGGCACTTAGGGCCTATTTGGTTGCAAGCATAGGAATGGAGAATAGGAATGCAATATTGGGAATAAGAATGGCTATTCCAATAACAACTATTTTTTGGAATGGGTATAAGCTTATTTTAGAGGCAAAATGGGAATATGTATTCCTATTGCCTATTATAATTGACGAACCAAGCAGAAAATAGAAAATGTATTCCAATTTTTTTTATTCCTATTCCAACAACCAAACATGCCCTTAGAGAATTGGATTCTATGTCACTCTTTGTTTTCAAGATTAAACGAATGGCATTCCCTTGACAGGGCCATTTGTTATCATGCATTTTGTCACTACAAAATGTAGGACAACACAAAGCTTTTCCAATCCATGCAATAACATCTAAAACGTTTGCATGCAAATATCTTTGGAGATTGTATTTTGCATCTGAGAGACATGACCATGTTTTAGGGTCTTCTAAATCCGATTTGGCATAAATATATTTCAAGAAAGAGAGTTGCCACAATTTGCATTAAAACTTTGAATTTTTCAAAGATTCTTGGTTGTTGCATGTGTTTGCACTTGGAGAATTTGGTTTTGGAGAAGACTTGTTCGTCCAAAACTTCTCTTTCCTCCATTTTCAGCTCATTGAGCTCCAATTGAGTACGAGGATTACACTTTCTTTGTATTTCTTACTTGGTTTGCTAAAATATTGCATTATTTGGCTCATTATTGTCCATTTGTTCAAATGCATCCCTGATTTTTTGCTTTTAGTTTTTTAATTAGTTTGAAATCTCCTTGTTGCAAATGTAAAAATCCTAAATCTCATATGAAATTGCATGCAAAGTGAAATTTTGGAGTTCGTCAAAAGAGTCAAAGCAAGAGGTATGTTTTTCTTTTGTTTGAAATTTTCTTGCTTGTTTTTAATTTGTTTTTTGAGAAAAGTTGATGATTTACACCCAAGAATGCAAGTGCATTTCCATGTTTCCTCCTCCCATACTTCAACCATTTCTAGGACATGTTTTTTCTCCAAAAATGCCCAATACATGCAAAAATGTCTCATGCAAATGCATTTCTAGGACATGTTTTTCTCTAAAACACCCAATACAATGCAATAACTTCAAAAACGTTTGCATGCAAATGGCTTTGGAGACCAAGTTTTGCATCTCGGAGACAAAAATGCCCATGTTTTAGGGCCTTCTAAATCTGATTTGGCACAAAATGTTTGAAAAAAGAGAGTTGCAATAACATCTTGTTCATTCATGCACGTGTTTGCCCTTAGAGACAACAATCTGCATTAGAACTTTAAAATTTCAAAGGTTCTTGGTTGTTGCATGCATTTGCACTTGGAGAATCTAATTTTGGAGAAGACTTGTTCATCCAAACTTCTCTTTCCTCCATTTTTGGTGCATTGAGCTCCAAGTAAGTATAAAGATTCAACTTTGTTTGTATTTCTTACTTGATTTGCTATAATATTGCATTATTCGGTTCATTATTGTCCATTTGTTTAAATGGAGAGCTAGTTTTTTGTTTTTAGTTTTTAAATAAGTATGAAATCTTCTCGTTGCAAATGCAAACTCTTAAATCTCAAACGAAATTGCATATAAAGTGAACTTTTGGAGTTTGTCAAAGTTAAAGAGTCAAAGCAAGAGGTATGTTTTTCTTTTCTTTTAAATCTTTGAATGTATTTTCTTGCTTGTTTTTAATTTGTTTTTTAAGAAAAGTTGAAGACTTACGCCCAAGAATGCAAGTGCATTTTCATGTTTCCTCCTCCCATACTTCATCCATTTTCCAAACTCATTCATTTTCCACTTTCTCATACATGTAATTGCACTCTTCAAACCCAATTGCACATTTTACATCATGTAAAATACAAAGTTTTTATCACATGCAATGATATCTAGAGAATCCAATTTGGGTGAAAACTTGTATGTTAAAGCACCCAAACTCTCATCTTGCACATACCTACAAGCTTCCAACTTGCATTCTTGACCTTTCCCAACAAACACCTATTTTTGCCCACGTGCAACCCATCATCCTAAACACAATTTTGGCCAATTTTGCAAAATACAAATTGTTTCGTTCATTCACAGCCTTTAAAAGTGTTCAATAAGTATCTAATCCGTGCTTCGAACACCCCTCTCTCATGGATCCTCATTGTAACTCAAATCTTAAAGTTTTCATGGATCTGATCTCAATGAAAGGTGTTTTCATTTTTCATGTTGTATTGGACTCTTCAAGATATGTCAATATTTTCTCAAAGAATATAGACATCCTGTCAAGAAGACATACTTCAAATCCAACGAAGCAATAATTCATTTGGTCTCCACTTTCTGAGTGGCATAAAATCATTTGAAGATGTTGATGTGAAAGTTGTTTTGGTTTTACATCCAGAGATCATTGAGAAGGTTTTCCAAAGTATTAGAAACTAGAATGTACGATTTTGACAAAGAAGAAAGGAGAATTCACAAATGGAATTACGTTGAATTTTCAAATAATAAATAACAATTTATCAAAGAGAGTGTAATAATGCAACATACGAGGACTTCCAATCCTACAATCATCCATGTTCCCATCACCAAGTACAAAGGCTTTCACTGACAATACAAAATTGACTCAGCTTGCTCCCACTTTTCCCTCATTTCTCTCACTTCTTTTCCTATATAAGAATTATCCCCTCATTGTAAAAATCATCTCTTATTGTATTAAAGAAAGCTGCGATAAAATTATGCAAGCATAACTTAGATTGTGTAATACTATTTTGAAGAAAAGTGAACACAAAATAACAATTGGAGTTACAACTTTGATCAAGAGCAATTGCAATAATGCAAATTAGAAGCTGGCTATAATTTATCTATTATCTTTTATTTATGTTAGTGTATTTATAATAAAGCATAGCATGTTAAGAAGCACTCGGCGCCAAAAATTTAACTAGGAGCAATTGTGATGATACATAGACTACAATCTTTGACTTGGAGTGAATATTGCCTTCTCAATTCACAAAAAAAAAGTTAGAAATCCCTATTCCTAGAAGTATTTGTGCCCCAATCATAGAGATTGAGCCAAACCAGTACATTTTCAATCAGCCTTTGAATTAGTGTAAATTTTATCAATATCACTATTTTAAACTATTAGATAGAAGTGTAGTTATAGATTTAATCTGGCCCATTACTCACTCCGCGGAATTCTTTTTGAATGTTACGAGGAAAGAATATTGCTAACATCTCTTACAAATCTCTCAACTTCTTACTTACTTTTAGTTAATCTAAGAAACACTGAGAGGGGGGAGCCTTCCCTTTAAGGTAGGAGAGACTTTGGTAACACCCCTTACAAATCTATTCACTTCTTGATAAGTAGGAGATAATTTTCACAAGTTATATAGTGATATTGCTATCAGGATTCAACTGTGTGATAATCCAAGTAACACTTAGAGGGGGGAGCCTTCCCTTTAAGATAGGAGAGACTATGTCTTTGCACAAATTGACACACTAAGTGCAATGGTCCCCAATAAAAACTACTTGTTAAATTATCAAAAGAAAATATGAGTATTTTATTCATTATTGCAGACCTCCAAGTTTACTGTTTTAAATATCATTGAAAAGAGGCAAACAAAAAGGCTAGTCTATCTTAGTGAGTGTTTCCCATAAGAATCCAAGACAAGCATATCAAATAAAAAGCATGTATATATCGTAAGGTTTATATAATATAGACTCAAAATAGAGTAAAACCACCATATGTACTGTGAGAGTGAATGGGTGTACTGTGAGAGTGAATGGGTACAAGGTTGCCTATGCAATTTTCTGAATTCTGATACAAGTAAGAATCCAAGACAAGCATATCAAATAAAAAGCATGTATATATCGTAAAGTTTATATAATATAGACTCAAAATAGAGTAAAACAACCATATGTACTTTGAGAGTGAATGGGTACAGGGTTGGGTATGCAATTTTCTGAATTCTGATACAAGGGTGCACACATGTTATGTGCAAACAAAAGGCACGTACAACCACCTCAACAAAATGATCTTTAGAGTCTGCTCCTTGAATTATCACAAAATTATAAACAATCAAACCACCAAAACAAGAAGGTGCAGAAAATGTCCAAGAAGATCAAAACACTGAGCTAAAATTGAGGGATTCTCTATCAAGGAAAGGACAGAAAACCTTCATGGGGCAACATTTCCAGATTGGGCTGGTTTGAGGGCAATGAGTGACTGCATAGGGCATGTGTCCAAACCAACACTGGAAAGGACATATTGTGTTCAAATCACCCCATAAATTAATGAATCTTTACCAAACTCTACTCAATTCGTGTACCCGGACTCCATAATTTAGCTTTAACAGAAATGAAGCACACTGAATACTGTTCATTGTTGGCCTTAATCAATGCCTATGCTTTAAAAGACTTATAAAGTAAGAATTGGAAAACCAAGAAATGAAAAAATTCACAGGTAAACAGAACAGGCATATGACCAGAAAAGAGATTAAAAAAAACACAGTATGCAGAATTCATTCACGCACACAGTAACTTCTAGAATTAGAATTCCAGCATTCAATTCTAAACATTCTTCAGAATGTTTTTTTTTTTTAAGTGATTGTGTAGAGAAGTTACCTGATGTTCTATTTATAAATAAAGAACCTTGCCATTAGTGTCATTTTTTCAGTAGAAAGATTTGCATTATAATTGACAAGCAATAACAGCGCTGTTTCCTTGCATAGAAACTAAAGTACGCTGGATGTCATGTGTAAAGATTCCATGTACTTGACCATAAGTTATGACCACAAAAATTTGACTAAAATTTTGTAACCAGCAAGAAAGATGAGACTTACAGCCAAAACTACAGTGTCCCAACATAAACATCAACAGCAAGTATTTTGCCATTTTGTAACCTAAAAGTATATACTATAAACACCAATAAATAAACTGTCCATTTCCTAAATTTCTAAAAACGGCCTTGGAAGAAGATATAAGTTTTAAATATTTAATGTGAATTACCTAAAAATTAAATGCAATATTTTAGGCAAAAAATTACATGGCTGACAAGGATGCTTAAATGCACTCATATCACTTACCAAATATATAGATTTAAGAGCAATGCAAATGAGTCTAACATATAATCCTGATTGTGACCTATGCTGAAACCCAAAGCAGCCAAAATTAAAAAATTATCTATGTCCTGCTGCTGAAACTTTAAATAAGATGAGCTTATTAGTACTTTAAAATGAAATGATTTGGCACTCAGAAGGTAATTCCGTATCTTTTGTGCTTCTCTCCACTTAAACAGTAGTCAAAAAAATTGTATAGGTCACAGAGATTTGACTTACACCACAACTTGATAAGCTTAAGCCATAATTTTTGCTGACCTTTGAAACAGACTGTCTACAACTTTGCTAACATTTGAAATTGTTTCTAAAGTGGCAGGGAAGATACCATCTGGCTTTGGGTCATCAAAGATAATCAAGCAACCTGCACCTTGATCGAGAGTGCCAGCAAATTTCTTCTCCAAGATCATTTTTGACAGTTTCTGCTCAACAATATCCATGGGCAATCCAATCAGCTCTGTTATATGTGATATTTCAACCCTTGAATATGGTTCAATTAAGCGACAGAGGTTCTGTTCGAGAAGAGTATCATATAAAGATGACAGGTGCCTGTGAACAATGGGGTCTTCTTCCAGCTGTGCTTGATATGTCCTAAGTGCCACTTCAAAGTCCTTCAAGGATCGCTTTGAATGTGCATCTGCAACAGCCTTCATGGCATCCAATTCCACTCCCATGTAGTTCAGCCCTGCTTTTGAAGAAATGAGGCCTGCAACCAGAGGAATTTTCAATGGCAATCATTTTCCAATCAGCTGTTATAATACTACCGAAAAATCAACAGGAATCCAAGACTATTTTCCAAAAATAAACGAAGGGTTGCCTCAATCTATCAAACAATGTTCTTTTCATTGAGGGAGGGAATGAATTCATCAATATTTTACATAAATACATATAGTCTTAAGAAAACTGATAAATGTGCCTCTACCTGCAACATCATCTGCCAGGTTAACCATGATCTTACACAGAAGCATATACTTCAAACTGAACACAGCACGAGGATCCTCAAGTGCATTAAATGCCTCAAATGCCTCAAAAAAGTAACTAAAAGCTGTCTTATAATCCTTCTCCTCAGCATGAAGAATTCCACTTTGGAGATCAATAGTCCCTTGCTGTGCAGGAGGAACGTAAATAGCATTGGCAGCTGTTCGTGCTGCTGTTAAGGCAGCCTTAGCCTTTGGAAGATTTCTCAAAGAGAAATGAAGCTTGCTTTCCAATAAGTCAATATCCACAAGCAACAGCTTGTCATCCAGCCTTCTGACCTCCTTTACAAGACCAGAAAGGAGGGCCAAAGCATCCTGGTACTCTTTGTTTTCCATCAACAAAGCAGCCAGCCTTGCTTCAACCCTCTGCCTCAAGAATGTACGCTTCTCTGCACGGGTCCACTCAACCATTTCCCTGCAAAGGGAAATCTGAAGTTGTGAAGTCCCTGGGATTTTTGCAATTGCATCGAGTATACCTCTGACAATTTTTGCAGTTTTGGCTTTTGGAATCTGCAAAAAGAAAGGCCGTACAACCGTGAGGAGGCTCTTGAGTTCTTCACCCCTCTTCTCCTGGGTGAGAATATCAGAAAGGTTGGAAATTGCCTGCTCTTTGATCCGAAGAGCCTCTGGTGTAGATGAGGGACTCGCGATTATCTGATGTAGAAGACAAATTGCCCGCGCAGGCTCAGTTTCCTTGAACTCTAAGGCATGAGATAAGGTCTCCGTGTTTGCATCAATGTAAGCCATGGATGGATTTGGATAAAATATAAAATCCTATATAACACACAAAAAATTTCAATTATTATAAAATGAAGAAGAGAAGCAAGGTAAAATACAACAAAAAGAAAGGAGCTTATGATAAGATAATTTAAAGGTGCAGGCAAAAATAATCCCTGAAAAGAACTTTCAATATAAAAGAAATAATCAAGAGGTAGGGTATTTGAAGGACAACAAAGACTTGTTCCACAGGGTTGCATCCTCTGGGAAATTCCACTCATCCCTGGTATGGGAGAATTTCATGGACACAGGCACACATTCCAATATTAAAATATTACGGAAATGTTTCTGAAACTTAAAGATTTTATGGAGAAAGGCAGGAAGAAACCTATAAACCCTGAAAACAGTTCACCACATCAAACTGATCAGGACTACACAGGTGCAGAGACTTAACTCATTGAAGGACTGGTATTTACAAGAAAAAACAAAAACCATTAGAACCTCACATCAATAACTTCTTGGCTGGTTGGGAAGACAAGACACTGAGGTAGATTAAGAGAATGAAAGGATTGACAACTATTAATAGAAAACTTAATGAGGACTAACAGCCACAAACCTGAAAGGAGCCTAACACATTTGAATCCTATATGAAATCCATACGAAGAAAAAGTCCAGAACATGGGATAGATGCAGGAGAATGAAAGCCATTTAGGAAATTTTGAAAATGACAATTTCGTGGCAGATGTAAACCCAAAAAAGAGCTAACCACATTGCTACCAATTTATCCTACATATCTAAATTGCCAAATTATTTGAAGGTATACATTGCTTACATTAATGGTTTATTGCTGACCTGCAGAATGCTGAAAGTAAAATTTTGCAGATTTGGTACTAAAGATCAATAAGGTACAATGCAAAAGAAGGAGAAGATCATTGTTATTTTCATTTATGAAAATCAGATACATTTTGCATACATAAATGTTTACATAACAAGTATAGCGGTTTTCATGATTTTCTGTTAATTAGTACCAAAAAAATAGAAAGCCGCGTAATTAAGAATGCCACACAAGCTTTGGCTACCATCAAAACAAATATTTTAAAAATAGATTTCAAGAAGTAGAGAAGACATCAATAAGAAGGGGTTTAAGATCCTCCATTGCCTGCTAATGGAGGACAGCTGTGTCTTCAAAATGATTGATGGAGCCCCGAGTCTTGCATCCTCAAAGTGAACCTGCAACATTAAGTGAAAAGGGGGGATCAGTCCTGAGACTAAACAATGAAACATCTTAAAGCCTACTCCTACCATTGCCTACCATACATTCAGAAATCTGTACTCAAAACAGCAAAGAGAAAAATGAATGAAAAGAAAGAGCTGAAAAAGAAACACATGTTTTCATTAACAAGTTCTTGTCATGTGCTGATACAGGTATGAAGACCATCTAGTTATCGAAAGAGATGTATTCATCATTATACGAAGCCTCCTATCTGGTAAACATCATGAAGCAGAGCTGGTTGAAGACAAGTAAGTTGTTGAAGGGGCAAACATGTTTCAGGTGTGAAACCTTTTGACTGAGCTATGAAGTGGAGCTGATTGATGTCACAAGACATCGAAGGGACACACCTGTTTCAGATGTGAAACCTTCTGACTTATACAAGTTGCAGATCAAAGAAGGTTACCAACTATTTAAGGGACGTGATATTTTTCATGAAACTTGATAGTTGCAAACAGATAACATGAAAACAAGACAAAAGTGTTTTCAGTTGCACACTACCATAATGTGGACAGCAAAATAAAATCCATTAAGTACTTAAGGACAGTAATGATGATCAGGAACATGGGTGGTAAAAGCATCCAGATCAAGTGCACATTATGCAGCTAACAGTAACAAGATGTATCAGTCAACAATATCATACACAATCAGCAGGGGGCACATAATGTTTGTTAATAATCAAAGAAGACTGAAACAACTAACTAGTCATTTCATTGCCTAACAGATTGATTCTAATATAATGCTGTGATAATGCCGTTATCAATTATGTACAATAATGAAAGGTGTGCCAATACAAAATTTGTGAGCAGCAATATACATCAAGAATGGAACTGAATTTCAGAGGTTCCAAAATATGGAAAAGAACAGAAATATAACAGTGATCTGTGCACTTAATTAATCATGGAAATAGACCACATTAAAAATATAGAGCAGCATAGAAATCAACAAGAGGTGTTGTTGAACTTTACAATATTACTCAAGGGTATCAGTCTTATAAAAGGGTTGTTTGCAAAATTCAAAAAATAAGAGTCTCAAAGCCACCATGGGATGGAGAACAGGTACAAAAGATTATGTCTTCATTCAATATATCTAAAGGACTGAAAGTCTCAAACACTACTGCTTAAGGAAAAAGATGCATAATACAGAATGATCATGTACAGGTAAATGAAACAAATTATGATGCCAATAGAATTATGGACAGCAGCAATGCAAAAGCAAAATATCCAAATAATGGTAAATAACAACACTGAGGTTAATAAAAGAACTACAAGTTATATGAGAAAGAAGGATATTTTTTGGAGGCACTACAACTACAGATGAAGAATATCAGGGGACATTCCAAGATGCAAACAGAACATCCAAAAGAAGTTCACTAATGAGCAATATGGAATATCTCAGCATTTTAGCCATTACAGTGCTAGCACTACAAAGAGAGACAGCATTTTAGCCATAAGAAAGATAGCATTGCAAAGAGAGTTGGTAAAGAGAATATATGTAAAGAGACCCATGTTTATCACAGGGTTTGACATAGTAAAAAACAATGCTATAGATTAAATAAATTCTCAGAAAATGTCAGACCCTCATGCTCAGATCTGTATAGCACACAGATAAATGAAAGCCCTAAGGTTTAACTTGCAACTGAAGCCCTAAGGTTGGAACTCGCAACTGGTATGTTTCCATAGCTTTCTTCACAATGTGTATAAAAACTTCAAAGCTCGAATGGAAAGGCTACAGAAGTCACAGCACATCCTAATACAAACCCTCGATCTCCAGGTACAGGCTGTAAAACATGAGTAAATCTATAATAAAAAAACAGAGCACATATTACATAAATGTTTTTTTCCAGAAATCTTCTTGTGTTTGAATAGGAGTTTTAACAGAAAGAAAACCCTTGAGGTGCACATACAGAGGCTGCGGCTTTGAACTGTTCACCAAGGAAGGAGATCATAGGCTGAGTGTTTTGAAAACAAAAAATTTCTTATTTTCCATCATAGGAAACATGGAGGTACTGAGCAATGCTTTGAACAAACAAGCCACAGCCTTAGGGCCCATTTGGTTCGTGGATATCAACAAGAATTAGAATTCGCAATTCTAAAAAAATAGTAATCCACTGTTTGGGTCGACGAAATGAGAATTGGAATTCGAAAAAATTAGAATTCCATGTCCTCGTTTATCCCCCAATTCGAGGATTCCGTCTTCCTTCCAAATAGTTGGTATTGCTCAAATACCTATTTTAATTCCAATTTTGGAAAAATGAGCATTCCAAATCAATGAAAAGAAACTTTCTTTTCATGTCCACCATTGCCACTTTTGCTCTCATAGAAGGCATGTAACAAACCATTGACTTTTGTATATGCCTGCAACAAACATGAATAAATGTTGGAGTCGTGCTTATCCAGATCCCACAAGATGGACATGGCCTCTTCCAGTCAGTTCTCTCTGCAAAGTGTTTGAATATTGTAGCTATACATTTTGGCAGTTGTATTCATTGTGCTTAGTTATTTAACTACTGATTTTCTTATGGTGTTGCTGAAGAATTTTAGGGAAGTAAAATGCGTTGTTAGAATGCTTAAGGGTGATGATAAGGACAGAATCAATGTCATCGTTGAAATAGCAGAGAAGCCATAACATAAAATTGCTGGCCTGCGACATTGTATCATTTCCAGAGTTCTTACATTCAATAAGCAAGCAATCTGTAAATAATTGAAATTCTTGTTTTCATTCATTTAGAACAAGAAACGTTTTATTTGAAACGTCTCTGCCAAAACAAATTAGGCAGGGAAAGTCGAGAGGAAGAGAGAGAGCCCCGGCAGCCATAGTTTCATACAGACAATGCAGCCGCCCATAATATGCTTCAAAAGCTCAAAGCCCTAAATCGGGTTCCATACATATGTTGAACAACAGCGATAACAACTATTGCAATAGTGATAAGAAATCGTGGAAATTGTAAGCCTCTTGATTTTGGGAATTTTGATGGTTGTCTGAAACAATAGCACAGCGTCTAGGCACCCACCTTCCAGTCATGCCAGTCGGACCTACCCTAGCTTGTTTATTCTGATCGGTATTCCATTCCTAGAAATGTGCAACCAAACAGTGGAAATGTGTATTGTCACAATGAAATCTTGGTGAAACAAATGGTCCCAAATCAAATCCTCAAAACAATAATCTAGATTTCAAGTTCCAGAATCCCAAATCAAGGTTTCTGAATGCCAATTCTCGAATCATATTCCAGCAACCAAACGGGCCCTTAGGAATTTCTTTTTCAAAGCAAGGAAGCTCACAGAAGCCCTCATCTCTGCACAAAAGGAAGCTTACAAGAGCAATAGATACAGAGAAAATAAATGCTAAATCCCCAGTTTGTTCCTAATTTCAAAAAAAGCAAAGGAAAAATGCCCATATGTGTATGTAAATCTAGAATTCTGTAGAATGAAGGAAATGGAGCCAAAAAATGAAACCCTCTACAAAATACAGCAATATAAGAATGCAAAACTTTATAGAAACCCTCAGACCATTATGCTTTAATGTAATTTTTAAACCATATTTGGGTCATGTTTTTATCATATGGGGCTTTTTGTTTCAAATCTGCAGACAGGTCAAGCTTCAGCAACATTGTCAGGAACAAAAGAACCAGCAAATATACAATATCCTAGCCTTCTCTCAGATCAGCACCATTCACAGGCAAAAGAATACTGAAGTACCATGACTGTTAGATCAAAGGGAAAACAAAGTGTCTGTTCCATATTCAAAAAAGTATATACACAGATTTCCATGCCACTTATTAAAAAAAGACCAAAGGTCCACAGTTTCAATGCTCGAACAGTAGGAAAACTTCGGACTTACCACTGGTAGACATGAAGAACATTTGCAAAGTTTTTGCAGAAGAATGTCAGATACAGGGACATCATTTTCAATGATTGGAGGCTGACAGATATAATTTGAGTTTCATAGAGTTTATTTTCAGTTGAGGAGGAGTTTCCAATTTCTTCATGCGATCAGAGGCAGTTGGTGTTATTTTTAGAAGTTTGAGATGTAGTTGAGGCTAGTTATCAATTTGGAATCAGTTAAGAGGTCTTTTGGATTAGTTAGCTGGGTGTTTCTTGCAGCTGAGCTCCTATTTTATAGAGATTTATTCTTGCATCTGACCCACTCGGTTTTGCATGATTTTGAGGCACTTAAAGGCTTGCACATCAGATTGGAATTTCATATGAGTTATACTCAGGTTAGGGGAATTTTGAGGTAGTCAATTGCATGTCTCAGGCAGTTTGACCCTTCTTCTTCCTTCTTTTTATCATCTATCCGACTCACGATTGCTGTTTGCCTGTATATTATATTTTTCACCTCATTATTAGGGGCTCTCTTTTTGCCAAATTTTTGTACACTGCAAATTGTCGTAAATTGTACTGGGCACACAGAATCGTAGCAGATTTCCTGATAGCTTTTACGCAGAAACTGATCCCTTCTTGACCATTTTTCTGAGTTCAAACATTCATTGTGAGTTATATGATTTAGACATTGTGTTTCTCACCTTTGTTTGATCATTATCCTTTAAGCATTTAATGCAGAATATGATAACCTATGGTGCATATTAGTGATTGTGCCTTACACTTTGAGTTTCAAATTGAGAAAATATTTGTGTGTTCCTCTTCAGATATTAGGAATAGGATATCAAGACCTTTCATAGAGTCATTTTTGTAGCGTTTGTCTGATTAGGTTGTAAGTTTTAAGTTCTCTTTTTGTGAGTAATTCTGTGAGGATTTTGGTTCCATGTCTGATTATTAAATTGGTGCATCACCTTATAGTTGGATTCATTGTCACGTACAGTCTTCTATCCCTTTTTCCATCCAGATTTAGTTTAGGTGAGTACCATAAAGGAACCGACCTTTTAATCCCGGAGATTCACTTTCACCATAGGATTACCCCACAGCCTCACAGCCTGAGAGTGTTTCTATGTTCCAACAGGATAGCTAGATTCTTCATCTCACTACAACAGCAATCCAAAACACACATACAATCCTATATCAAATCCTTACAAGACGCAATTTAAGATTTAGCGTAAATGCAGAAGAAACAAAGTCATTTATGAAAATTTGATAATGTCAAGGTTGTGGCAGATAAACCCTAAAGAACGTCTAACACGTAAAATCTTTTGTCGAATACTCGTTAATATTGAGTAGGACTAACTACAAAAGCTAAGGAAAATGCAATACAAAGAAAGGAATGTGGGAACAATAGTTCAATTTTAGACGAAGCCAGGCAGAAACCCTAAACACGGCTCACGCAGAAAAACTGCGTCGAAGAAACCCTAAAAGGAGTGCCAGAAAGTAAATAGAACTCATTTTTTCAGATTAGAATGGAAATAATCTGAGATTTGCATCTGAATCAAAGTCTGAAGGCTTTGCTTCAAAGATATTAACTGAGAAATTGGCAAGCAAAACCAAACTAATTGTAAATATTTACCTCTCAAACCACGCAAAATCACCGCGCCTTGAAAGATATCTCACTAAAATGCGTCTGTTATTGTGTCCAAATTTTAGATCCAGATCGAGTGATGGGGTTTCGCTTCCAAACTAGAAAAGAATAAAAGGTGTGCAATCTTGTGTTTATAAAAAAGAGAAAAGCTCGACAAACTCTCTTTTTCGTTTTATACTTTTCTTCTCCGGCAATGTTCCAAATGTAAAGAGTAGGCTACCAAGCATATTTCCATTTCTATTTTTTTTTGAAAAACTACTAAAACCCATGTATTATGTTAAAACATAGTGTATTGTTTAAACTTTTTATTGGAAAAATATTTATTAAAATCGGTTAAGGTATATAGTTAAAGCGGTTAGGAGATATTTTTCAAAGTCAAACTGATTGGGAACATATATAAGGAAATAATTAGAAGTATATTAATTTTTTAATCAAATTTTTTTAATTATATAGTCAAAGAGAGTATAAGATCATTTTTTAAGTTAAAATGATAAAATAAAAAAGAAACCAATGATATGATTTCAAAAATAAGAAATAATAACACCCCATTCAAATTATTAGTTCAAACTCATGAAAATAGTAACAAGGGTAATATCAATTTTTGGGAAGGTGTATTTTCTCTATTAGCATTGTCTCACTAGTAAAACTATTTTCAAATTGATGATTTAGTAAAATTATTTAACTAATACAATTATAAATTAAAATAGCATTCTTTGAAGTTAATGCAGGCAAATAAATATTACAAACCAATCTAGATTGAAGCATTGACAGTTACAAATCTAATAATGCACTTTTATTATTCTTAACTTTATGACCAAAGAAATTGTGTCTTTGATGAAGATTTTGGATTTTATCTATTACTGATATGAAAATGCAATCTCACTTTTAATAAAATAGCTCAAATTCTATGATGGATTATGTTGTCTAGGATCAAGTATGCAAGTTTGTGTCCACAACTATAAATTGATACTTTAAGTTTGACTAACCCTACTTGATATGCATCCCTACTATGTTTTCATCTATTTGACCTCTGTTTGTTTTACTCTTCTATGGCATATGAGGATTAAGGTATTTAGAATTAGCTTAAAAGAGTTGTTTTTTGGTTATAAGGAGATATTTCTCCTACATAAACTAACATAAATGTGTCTAAAAGATCAAAGACAACAAGTAAAGTTCGTAAAAAGATGTATACATATTTTTTACTCATATTAGTTTACCATGTCATATTTTCCCTATTGAATAGTCATTTAAAGCTTCAAAATAATAGAGAGTTCTTAAGACATGAGAGAGATGGAAAAATAATGTTGATTAATAACTTCAAATATTAGCATATGGCATCGCATTTTGCAAAATGGCTACTTAGTTGACCTATCGTTGTATATGAACAAATGTTAGTATGCTAATAGAAACCAAATTTAAATAAAGCTTCTACAAACTAAACAAAATTCATAAACTTCAAGATAGACTAAGATGAACTCTCAATTGAGAATATGAGCCATTAATGGGCTCTCTCAATGAGAAGCTCTCTTGTTGAGTAGCTTTGTCTAAATAGATAGGATGTATGCTCAAGCTTATGCTTCAAAAAGGGCTTCAAATGGAGTTGGAATTTGGGTGTGAGTGTATGGTTTTGATGTAAAATAGCTTCTCAAAATGGCATTATGACTTTACTTCATGGATTGTGTTAAAATGACTTGGGAGAGGATTCCTTAAATAGGCAAAGGGCTTGAGGGATCAAGGGCTAGGATGCAAGGATGGGAAAAAGCTCATGGAGGGCTTAGATTGCATGAGAGGAGAGCACATGGATTGTGCTTCCTTACAACTAATCAAGGAGTGATACGTGTCACATGGTGAGAGGATGGAGG
Source organism: Cupressus sempervirens (assembly GCA_028749045.1). Taxonomy (NCBI): domain Eukaryota; kingdom Viridiplantae; phylum Streptophyta; class Pinopsida; order Cupressales; family Cupressaceae; genus Cupressus; species Cupressus sempervirens. Next base: position 738,730,708 of record CM053792.1, read on the forward strand.
AAAGGGGAAGGATGAGTCAACAAAGGAGGCTCAAGGGATAAAATCTTCATAAAGACCCTCATAATGACTTGTAAGAGCAATAAAAGGGCTTGGAAGAGTCATTTATGGCCTAGTGGACTTCATAAAGTTTTATGGTTGAGATATTTTGAGGGAGATGAGAGAAATTTCGACTTGGGCTTGATTAGGAAGGTTTTAAGCTTGCTTAGGATTGTGCAAATGATTAGAGGATGGATTAGGATGGTTTAGGATTAGCTTAGGGATAGGCAAGTGGATGGCATTTAATGAGGGTGGGTGAAGGAGGAGATATTTGTTAACTTTGGCTTGGGTTAGTAAGTTTTAACCCATGTTTAGGGAATGTGACAAGGTTAGGAGGGGATTAGGATTAGGTTTAAAGACATCTTCTAGAAGAGTCTAGACTTTGGATGAGGATAAAGACTTTCTAGAATAGTCTAGAATTTCCTAGGATGAGGATGAAGACTTTCTAGAAGAGTTTGGAACTTCTTAGGATGAGAATAAATTATATTTTTAGGAAATAAATAAAGTTTTATTTATTTCAAGGGTTTGGGTTGAGGAGATATTTATTAAAACTTTTTTAATAAACATGAGGATTAATATTTAATCTTAATTAAATATTTTGAGTTGGGATTAGAGGTAGGAAATGATGGGATTAGCCTTTAATCAAAATTAAAGAAGGATTATAAGATTTTGGAAGAGGTTAGTGGTCTTAAGGAAATTGGCTAAGTTTTGGGCAAAAAATAATTTTTTTTAATTTATTTTGGGTTTTTTGGTCAATTTATTAATTAAATAATTAATAAATAAGGAAATAATGTTTAAATAAGATTTAAATATTTTTGGGAGGGATTCCTTAATTAAATATTTTTAATTAAGATAAAGGGATTTAATGGCATAAAAATTAATTAATTAATTAATTAATTAATGATGATGTCATCAGGACTTTTTCAGAAAAAAATACTTTATTTCTAAAGGTTTTTAGGTGTCTACAATCGTATCAAAAGAAAGAGGCTTAAGTTGATCAAACTTCAAATTCAGATTTTAAAAAGGTGGGGGTCAAGTCCATAACCATGAGATCACTCTCATAACCACAAAAATGACTATATGTGGTAAAATGGTTGAATGTAGTGGCTAACAACTCTATCTTGGTAGGTATTTAAATAATTGTAATAAATGTTTGGACAAGATTAATGAATTATAGCATTTGCTTAAAATGTTAATGTAAAAAACTAAATATGTAAGATTGCATGTGTAAGAATGGATAATTACTGTGAAAATTGGTTCAAATTTACACAAGATTGTATCACTTGTTAAATTGTATGTGTATCAAGATATTTCCTCAAAATGGATATAACAACACAAAAAATGGCATGGATGCAAAAAGTCCTAAATATTATAAAAATGTCAAACTTGATATTTTCTTTGAAATGGTGGAGGAATTATAGTTTTGGATTTGAAAGTTCAATTATGGATGGAGAATAGTGCTAGGGTAGCTACTACTTAAACATACATTTGGCATGAAATAGTATATTTTTCCTTAAATCTTTTTTAACATTCAAATCTAGATTTTATCTCTAAAATTAATAAAAATGAGAAAAATAATTAATTTAGTAATTGATTAAAATTAAGTGATAAAATTGTAGAACCACTTATAGAAAAATAAAAAATAAAAAATAAAAAACCTAAATATTAAATTAAATCCTACTAAAAAATTGTAATGCCCAATTTTTTTTTGAAAGGTACATAACATAGGACATTGAACATTGCTATACAAGGTTACAAAAGATTAAGAGTTCAGGATACATATCAGTTATGATTACAAAGTTGCAACATAATCTCAAATCTTTAATCGAATTGGTCCTTATAAGTGTGGTGGAGGTCTTATTCTTACTTCTAGGTTATAACACAAAGAATTCGATGTCATTACAATTTGTTTTTATGGGAGTGGTGGAAACATAGTTTTACTTGATTGAAAGGCGCATTCTTTGCTATAGGACATTGTTGAAAATAATTGGTTAATTGTGTATTGTCTTTGATGTTACACAAAATGTCATATCATTTCCAGTCAACGTATGTCAAGCTCACTCAGGTGATGGAGATAGTTTCTTGTGTTTTTCGAGCATTCTAGAGTTTACCAAGTTTAGAAGTTAGTGACTACTAAGTTCACTCGGGTTTCAAAGAGAAGTTCACAGAAGTTGAGTGTTAACCGAGCTCACTTGGTTAATGAAGGAAATGTTGGATGAAACCAATGTTAAACAAGCTCACTTGATTACCATAGGAACTTTGTGAATATGCAGTGTTAACTGATTTCACTTGGTTAATATAGGAAAATAATCTCTGAGTTAGTGTCTACCAAGTAGGGTTAGCTAACGAAGGATTTTCTTGTTTTGGCATATTGAGTTCAATTGATTTGTTTGTTGGTTCTAGCTGACTGAGGAAATGAATATTAAGTATTCTAATTTGTATTCAAGCCAACTTGACAATGTGTAAGATATAAATGTAAGGTCAAGTTGAGAATTGAATGTGTAGGATACAATAGAAGATTTGAGGATGCTTAGAGGAAGCGAAATAGAAGGATAATTAGAATATTCTTGTTGAGTTGCAAAGATACATTTGATCATAATGGGTCAAGTATACAAGTCAGAATTGGGATATGTAATCAACAATTCAATTGCATTAGAAATCAAGTCATCTTGAATGGTTACTCTCTAACTATTGTAGTAGTGATCTAAATCTCTTAACAGAGTTGACTTAATAGTTATTTGTAAATCCTCTAACAAGGTGGCATTTCAAGATTGAAGTGTCTAAAGACCTCTGATAAGGTCACTCCTAACAGAGTGATTAAATCCTCTAACAGGGTCACACCTAGCAATGTGTTTGTAACCTTTAACAAGGTTGGCTCCTAACAGGGCACACTTCATAAGAGTGAAAATCAATAACTAGTTGCAATTGGTGTTTTTTCCCAAATTGGGTTTCCATGTTAAATCTTGGTGTCACTTGTGTTCATGCTATTTATTGTGTATGCAACTAAGTTAAGTATGATTAATCACAGATAATATCTTAAGATTTTCATGTTAAGTAGTTGTCGAGTTATTTCAAGATTTGTCAAGTTATTTCAGTATTTGTCGAGTTACAACATTTTCTAGTGTAAACCAAGTAACTGTGTGTTTACTGAGCATCAGTATTTTTACTGAGGTTTATTCTAACATCTAAGGGATCTGGGATTTATTTTTGTGGTAATTGATTTACCCCTCCCCTCTCAGTTACTCCTTTGATATTTTCAATAGACATTTCATAATAATTTGACGAGCTTTAAAATCAACCATTAATAAACTTTCTAATATGTTATTTATTTTTATTTTTTTCCTAACGACCCTCTTTACTCTTCTAACCACTCTTTTCCCATCCCATATATTTTATCCCAACCTTCTTCTAAGCACGTGAGTGGAGGCGTTTGGAAATGTGAGTGCTGATTTGGGCAGCCCTAGGAGGCTTTTTGGGAGGCGAGATAAGTGGGAGAGGTTGGACTCATGTGACTACCCATCCTTCCAAGGCACTATCGCATGTCATTTTATTGAATCACATTAGAGTTGGTCAGCCCATGTTGCAAAAGTTTTAATTTTTTAATTTTTAATTTTGTATGTATGTGTTTGCTACGAATTTGAAGACCTGTCGGCTAAGGTAAGGTGGGGTTCATGTTTTATATGAACAAGGTTTGTTTTTAAATCCACCTTATTTAAAATAGAAGGGGTCATAAGATATTTTTTCCTTGTATCTTTCTTTTTTTTGTCTTTTTTTCAAGGTGGGACAAGTCAATGTCTACTCATAGGTCATGTGACTTCCCTTAAGGAGTGGTTTAATGTTAAAATCTTAGGTCATATTATTATTATTTTGTGAGATATTGACAAGTATGACTAAAGTACATATATTATATTTTTTTTTAATTGAAAACCAAGGATCCTAGGTTATATTCCCAATATTATTTTGTTGGTCTATAATAAGTAGGAGGGGAAATATTTTTCTCTCTAATACAAATTCCAAAGAGGTAAAATGAGCATCTACAACAACATTTTCTTATGAGAACTTACTCTATGTTTCCATTTGGTTGCATAATATTTGTTCCAACTAAGATATTGTAACACTTTTAAAATTATCTTCACCTCCCAATGGATATATCCAATTGTTAGCTCTATTGAAGCCACTTAAAATCATAGGTAAATAATCTTGAAACCTAAGGACTTGTTCATACTAATTGCTTGATACAATACATAAATTTTCTAGCTTACATATGGACAAGATTCATTATAACATCTACTTTATCAAACTAATTACAAAATGAAACTCATTTACATGAGCAAGCACAATTGAATGTATTTTCTACCTATGACTCAAGATGAACATGACTATTTTGTTACACGAAATTATTTCCCTCCTTTCTATACAACCATGAAGATGATGTAATCTTTCTCTTACAAAGTCGCTATATGAATAGCATCAAATCTCAATTTCCTTATTCAAAATAATACACCATAGAATGTAAATCCTTCTCACATTACATTAAACAATAATGGAGATTTTTCCATCACAATACATTACAAAATATCATGGAAAAGTTTGATGTCTTCAACTACACTACACGATAATATAACTCTTGATTATTCAACAATGTCAAGGAGAAATCCTAACTTCTTCGCAGATCCATTAGCACAAACCTGAAAGAAGAAAATAAAATTAAGAACCATGGAGGTTTTCCTCCCATCTTAAGCTTTCTAAGAAGCCACCTACTGAGCTAGGGGCAACAAGGCTCAAATGGGTTTTTACACTCAAGCACAATCCTTACAAACATAACTTCACAATACATATACAATCCCTCCAAGGTTTAGCACAATTGATTCACCATTGGAATCATGAGAGATGGGTGAAGGTGGGCTCTCCAAAGAGAAGAATTCCATATCCATACAAGTATAGATATTTGCAATTGCATCATGCCCTTTCGAGGCTATCAAACTCATCCTCCCCAATATACCAATATACTTATACCTCCCATATCACAAAATAAGGCATATGGCTTCAATGGAGCCCATACTTCATGAACAACTAAACCCTCTCCAAGAGGATAATTTCTCAACTTTAGTGTTGAGCCCTACTAACCCCTTCACCCAAGGCTTCTCTTCCCTCCCAAGGGTGAGTGAAGCCTTCACACACATTGACATTCATACACACAAAAGCAAGGGGAAATTCACAAAAGAAATCCATCACAACATTGACACATACCAAAAATCTTAACACAAAGCAATACATAAATTGTAACATAAAATGAACAAAACAACATCATGGAGTAAGTGCAATGAGAGAGTCAAGGCATGAGCACCAACCTTGGTCCAAGCTAAGGAAAATGATTTTTTTGAAGAGCTCCCTTCTGCTTAGTCCTTCCTCCTCCAAAACCCTAATCATCTCTAAACATAGAGAGTGGGTGAACACCTCACTAGTTTGTCCAAGTTCACTAAAAAGAGTCTCCCACTATCTCATTTTTGGCAAAAATATCAAGCCACTATCTCTTACAACTTTGTCCCCACCAATTTTTCTACCTTTGACTAAGTGGAAAGATGGGGATAAACTTATGGGACAACTCAATTTTCGAATTGGTGGAAGAATGCATTGGTTAAGGCCCCTTCTAGGCTAGCTAGGCACTAACATAGATAAATTTAGGCCCGTAATATGTTATGCTAACATATAGTTGGCTTATTTTCATAAAAATGGCACTTTGGGACTGCTTATTGACCTTTAAAAATCCTTGTTAAGTTTCAATTCGAATTTCCCTTGATGGTGACCCATCCTAACCTCTCTCCAAGTGGATTTTATAAAATCTTTTGAAGGGCAATTAGTTTAAGGTTAAGTGCAACCATGACCAAAACCCTAAGTGACATGTCATCAACACATAAACAATTACAAGTGTCAAGTGACACGTAACAACACATTACACCTCAATATGACATGTTCCCAATGTATTTATAAAATTAAATTTAGTATACACATATTCAACTTATATTTACAAGATAAACACATCACAACGAGGCTTTGAATCTTCCAAAGATTTGCCTTGGTTATAATGTGTCCACATAAGTTTGGAACTTATTTCCTTGATTAATTTCCATGGTTAAATTTCCTGTACACTAAACTCAAGCATCAATAGTCCAATTAAAATAATGTAAAAATACATTTATATAGGTGCATGACAATTTTAATATTGCACATTTCAACTTTCTTTTTCCTAATCATATATATATATATATATATATATACATTCAAAATATTAAGATACCAAAGTTTGCATATCAACATTAATCTTTCCCTAACACGATCAAATTAATATTTTGAATCACATTATATTCCATTTTCTATCATGGTGATGAAATATTGAATCTATAACTATTAGATCATTAGGCATATGAATTAGATCATAGCACATATCATAAATAAAATCCATAAAAATGTAAAAATCCTAGCTAGTATCTTTTATTCAATTGAACATGGTGAATTTTCTAAGAGTATCCTGATATCATTATGAGATAACCCATCATAATACATATGTATTACAAAATCACTTATGTCAGGTAATTAGGATGCTTGCACAATCATGTCTACATAGGTTTAGTCATTAGATAAATCCATTGCATCTTGTTAGTTAATATATTATATCCTCATCTTAATTATCATCCACCATAACATATCCACCTAATACTACTTGCACAATAATTGGGTTATTATATTTACATCACATCGAGTTCTACCAAGTAGGCCCTTATCTAATTTGATAACAATTTCTATCTATAATTATTAGTAGTAATCACAAAAGTGGGTGTCGATTCATCCTTTTACAATGACCACCTAAATCAATTATCTTGATAGATCATAAATACCATGAACCCATCAACATAGTTTCTAAATGATGACATCTCGAGCCTTTGTTCCATAGAGTCTTATCTTATTAATTTAATGTAATTCTGAATAGGATACTTAGCACAATGATAACTAGAATCTATATCGATCTCAATAAGATCTTACGTTCATTATTGATAATGAAAATGGCAATCATGACATACTTAGATCCTAAAACCTTCATACCATCATTCTATCATAAGGTGTATGGTAATAATATATAATTCACATTCTATAAACAAGAGACAAAAATATGACATCACATCTCCTTAGCTTTAATCATATTTGTGTTATTAAGATTTATAATAGGGTATATTACATCTTACACCCTTGCTTTTGACTTCCTCTTGGAAGTCATGCGAAATTAGGTTCATAGCCTTCATCTGCAGGACTTACCTAGCCATACCATAAATGATCCAATTTTAGAGCTTTTTCATAACATTCGTAACATCTTTATGAGTTTACATGATTTAATTTAAGGGACTATAAACTTTGGGCCACATCTCATGGGATGGATAAATTTTCCAAAGATTGATTACTTCACAATTCTGTTGATTATGTATCATCCAACCATTGGTGTACCTACCATAATCCTCAACTATCTTACATAAGTATCTCTTACATAATTCCTTATGTGGGACAAGAATTTCTTAAATTTTTTAAGGCTTGTTGCTATCTACTCGATATCTTGGGGTTCAGGAATACAACCATGCTAAGGATGTATTTGAATATCAATCTAACATAATGCACTCCCATATTGCTAGGTTAGGTCCTTCATGTTTGTGAATTCTTATTGCCTTCCTCATTCTTATTTAATTGATGTCATTTCCATTTACAAACTAGTAGTACTGTCAACCTGCTTATTTCGCATATGGTACCATTGACTCGAAATTCTTCCTCTTTCTTGGTTATACTTATGTTCAAAATTAATTTTCTTGGTAACTCTTATTTCTATATGCATTGTCATGTGCTTAGTAATTATTTACTTCCAATGTTATCATATTTTTTGTTAATTCTCATAGACTAACTTTATTCTTAGCCTGAGTTATTCACTTTCCTTGGCACTATTTAAATTTTACAATTGTAATCCAAAAAATTAACTTATCGATGAAGGATGTCTTTCCTTGATGGGGTCTTTTATTTTTCATCATAACTCCAAGAATTCAATTGTTTCAACTTAATATTACAATTTACTTACAAGTTGTCAAATGTAGACATTTGATTGTCGTTGTGGTTTTTTTTTTGGTTGAAACATAGTTGGACAACTTGGCCACTGTGTACTAGTTTGTTTGGCATACTTATTAGATATTTGGCCAATACTAGCATCGCATAGCTTCTACTCCAAGTTCCTTATTTTTATTTTTATCATTTCTTTTAGATTTCCATTACAAATGTCTCCTCCATTATAGTAGTGATTATACAACCTTGCCTAGGTCTAACTGTTCAAGTGCCCATTAAATGACTTTATAAATTTTAAAACCCTCACTTAAGGTCCTTAAGGTGGTGTCTATTCACATTGGAACAAGTCAAAGAACATTTCATTTCTATGCTCTTTGTAGTTTGAATAAGTTCATATTTACGATATAAGAAGGGGTGGTGTTCTAGGGGCCCTATCTCAAAGCTTCATATCTCATATCATGACAATCTCATAATGGCCCAATTTTCTTTATAGATTCCTTAAAAATCCTTGTCAAGTTTCGATTCAAATTTCCCTTGATGGTGATCCATCCTATCCACTCTCCAAGTGGATTTTCTAAAATCTTTTGAAGGCCAATTAGTTTAAGGTTAAGTGCAACCATGACCAAAACCCTAGGTGACATGTCATCAAAACATAAACAATTACAAGTGTCAAGTGACATGTAAAAACACATTACACCTCAATATGACATGTTCATAATGTATTTATGAAATTAAATTTAGTACACACACATGCAACTTACATTTACAAGATAAACCCATCACGACGAGGCTTTGAATCTTCCGAAGATTCACCTTGGCTATATTGTGTCCACATAAGTTTGGAACTTATTTCCTCGATTAATTTTGATGGTTAAATTTCCCGTACACTGAAGTCAAGCATCAATAGTCCAATTAAAATCATGTAAAAATACATTTATATAGGTGCATGACAATTTTAATATTGCACGTTTCAACTTTTTTTTTCCTAATCATTTTATATATATATATATATATATATATATATTAAACATTCAAAACATTAATATACCAAAGTCTGCATATCAATGTTAATCTTTCCCTAACACGATCAAATTAATATTTTGAATCACATTATATTCCATTTTCTATCATGGTGATGAAATATTGAATCTATAACTATTAGATCATTAGGCATATGAATTAGATCGTAGTACATATCATAAATAAAATCCATAAAAATGTAAAAATCCCAGCTAGTATCTTTTATTGAATTGAACATGGTGAATTTTCTAAGAGTATCCTGATATCATTATGAGATAAGCCATCATAATACATGTGTATTTAAAATCACTTATGTTAGGTAATTAGGATGCTTGCACAATCATGTCTACATAGGTTTAGTCATTAGATAAATCCATTGCATCTTGTTAGTCAATATATTTTATCCTCGTCTTAATTATCATCCACCATAACATATCCACCTAATACTACTTGCACAATAATTGGGTTATTATATTTACATCACATCGTGTTCTACCAAGTAGGCCCTTATCCAATTTGATAACAATTTCCATCTATAATTATTAGTAGTAATCACAAAAGTGAGCATTGATTCATCCTTCTACAATCACCACCAAAATCAATTATCTTAATAGATCATAAAATACCATGAACCCATCAACATAGTTTCTAAATGATGACATCTCGAGCCTTTGTTCCATAGAGTCTTATCTTATCAATTTAATGTAATTTTGAATAGGATACTTAGCACAATAATAACTAGAATCTATATCAATCTCAATAAGATCTTACATTCATTATTGATAATGAAAATGACAATCATGACATACTTAGATCCTAAAACCTTCATACCATCATTCTATCATAAGGTGTATGGTAATAATATATAATTTACATTCTATAAACAAGAGACAAAAATATGACATCGCATCTCCTTACTCTTCATAGCTCTAATCATATTTATGTTATTAAGATTTATAATAGGGTATATTACATCTTACCCCCTTGCTTTTGACTTCCTCTTCGAAGTCATGCGAAACTAGGTTCATAGCCTTCATCTGTAGTACTTACCTAGCCATACCATAAATGGTCCAATTTTAGAGCTTTTTCATAACATTTGTAACATCTTTATGAGTATACATGATTTAATTTAAGGGACTATAAACTTTGGGCCACATCTCATGGTACAAATAAATTTTCCTAAGATTGATTACCTCACAATTCTATTGATTATGTATCATCCAACCATTGGTGTACCTACCATAATCCTCAACTATCTGACATAAGTATCTCTTACATAATTCCTTACTTGGGATATTAATTTCTTAAAATTTTTAAGGCTTGTTGTTGTCTACCTAATATCTTGGGATTCAAGAATACAACCATGATAACAATGTATTTGAATATTAATCTAATATACTGCACTCCCATATTGTCAGGTTAGGTCCTTCATGTTTGTGAATTCTTATTGTCTTCCCCATTCTTATTTAATTAATGTCATTTCCATTTACCAACTGGTAGTACTGTCAACCTACTTATTTCACATATGGTACCATTGACTCAAAATTCTTCCTCTTTCTTGGTCATACTTATGTTCAAAGTTCATTTTCTTGGTAACTCTTATTTCTATATACACTGCCCTATGCTTAGTAATTATTCACTTCTAATGTTATCATATTCTTTATTAGTTCTCATAGACTGACTTTATTCTTAGCCTGAGTTATTAACTCTCCTTGGCACTAACTAAATTTTACAATCATAATCCAAAAATTAACTTATCGATGAAGGATGTCTTTCCTTGATGGGGTCTTTTATTTTTCATTAGAACTCCAAGAATTCAATTGTTTTAGCTTAATATTATGATTTACGTATAGGTTTCCAAATGCAGACATTTGATTGTCACTGTGGTTTTTTTTTTTTTAGTTGAGACATAGTTGGACAACTTAGTCACTGTGTACTAGTTTGTTTGGCAAACTTATTAGATATTTGGCCAATGCTGGCATCACATAGCTTCTACTCCAAGTTCCTTATTTTTATTTTGATCATTTCTTTTAGTTTCCATTACAACTATCTCCTCCATTATTGTAGTGATTATACAACCTTGCCTAGGTCTAACTATTCAAGTGCCCATTAGATGACTTTATAAATGTTAACACCCTTACTTAAGGCCCTTAAGGTGGTGTCTACTCACACTGTAACAAGTCAAAGAACATTCTATTTCTATGTTCTTTGTAGATTGAATGAGTTCATATTTATGGTATAAGAAGGGGTGGTGTTCTTGGGGCCCTATCTAAAAGCTTCATATCTCATATCATGAGAATTTTATAATGTCCTGATTTCCTTCACAGATTATTAGGAATACCTCTTGGTATAACCATTTCATAAATCATAGTAAAACACACTTATCAACACTAGTCATAAGGAAATGCCTCATAAATAACTTAAATCCAAGATAAAAATAACCAATTAAAGGAAGACAAACACAAGTGTGGACAAAATAGTAAATCTTCAATTAAAACAAGGCATGTCCCCGAGGCAATGGGACTTTTGGAATCATGAGACATGGGTGAAGGTGGGCTCTCCAAAGAGGAGAATGAGATAACCATACAAGTATACATATTTACAATTTCATCATGCCCTTTCGAGGCTGTCAAATTTATCCTCCTCAATACACCAATACACTTATACCTCCCATCTCACAAAACAAGGTATATAGCTTCAATGGAGCCCATAATCCATGAACAATTAAATCCTCTCCAAGTGGAGAATTTCTCAACTTCATTGTTGAGCCCAACTAACTCCTTCACCCAAGGATTCTCTTCCTTCCCAAGGGTGAGTGAAGCCTTCACACCCATTCACATTGATACACACAAAAACAAGGGAAAAACTACAAAATAATTCATTACAACATTGACACGTACCAACAATCTCAACACAACACATTACATGAATTTTAACATAAAATGAACAAAACAACATCATGGAGTAAGTGCAATGAGAGAGTCAAGGCATGGGAACCAACCTTGGTCTAAGCTAAGGAAAATGAATTTTTTTGAAGAGTTCTCTTCTCCTTAGTCCTTCCTCCTCCAAAACCCAAATTGTCTCTAAACTTAGAGAGTGGGTGAACACCTCACTAGTTTGTCCAAGTTCACTAAAAAGACTCTCCCACTAACTCATTTTTGGCAAAAACATCAAGCCACTATCTCTTACAACTTTGTCCCTAATAATTTTTCTACCTTTGACTAAATGGAAAGATGGGGATAAACTCATGGGACAACTCACTTTTTGAATTAGTGGAAGAATGCATTGGTTAAGGGGTCTTCTAGGCTAGCTAGGTACTAACATATCTTAAGCATCTTTTTTCCATGAAGTTTAGGTGGTCTAGCTATGGAGTGGTTCTCGCAGTTAGTAACTAGAATTAAAACATTTGATGAGATTTTTTATATGTTTGTTTAGTAGTACTCACACAATATCCAAAATCTAGTCAATATACAAGATCTATGTAACCTTAACATGTTATGCTAACATATGGGTGGCTTATTTTCATAGAAATGACACTTTGGGACCACTTATTGAACCTTAAAAATCCTTGTCAAGTTTGAATTCAAATTTCCCTTGATGGTGATCTATCCTATCCTCTCTCCAAGTGGATTTTCTTAAATATTTTGAAGGGCAATTAGTTTAAGGTTAAGTGCAACTATGACCAAAACCCTCGGTGACATGTCATCAACACATAAACAATTACAAGTGTCAAGTGACACATGACAACACATTACACCTCACTAAGACATGCCCCTAATGTATTTATGAAATTAAATTTACTAGACACACATGCAAGTTACATTTACAAAATAAACACATCACAACAAGGCTTTGAATCTTCCAAAGATTCACCTTGGCTCTACTGTGTCCACATAAGTTTGGAACTTGTTTCCCTGATTAATTTCTATGATTAATTTTTAGGTGTGTGCACCAAAATGGTGTACAATTTAGTGGACACCACAAAAAAAAACCCAAAAAACATTAATAATATGATTAGGTTATGAATAACCTGATCAGGTTGTTTAAAATTTCAAAAAGTGGCCAGACTTGGTTACCAAGCTTGGCCAAAATATATAAAATACAAAACCCAATCGGGTTTTAAAATCTAATTAGGTTTCAAGGATGAAAAACCTCTTCAAAACTTGGTCGGTTTATGCAAAACCCGATAGGGTTATTCAAAACTCGATCATGTTTTAAAGAAATAAAAATAGGCTTTACTCCGAAAGCCAGGAATTTTGAATCTAGAGTTTGATTGACTCTGTTCAAAATGCATTGGAAAGATATCGAAGAGCTCTACAACATAATGTAGATAAATCAATCCTATGTCATAAGTCTTTGATTTTTCATCAATTTGAATTAAGCATAGTCTGATATAGGTAGTCATTGTTTTCCAAATGCATAGTCAATAGGTAAACACACATGTTAACATATGTTTAATTTTATCTCTCTCAAAAAAAAAACACACTCACTCAATAACTAAATAACCCCTAATATATATCTCTTGATAATTCCTAACCTCTCGCATTCTTTAATCAACTCCTAACCTCTCCCTCTCTCTCTGTCTAACATGTTACCCTTAAGTGTTCTCTCTCTCTCTCTCTCTCTCTCTCTCTCTCTCTCTCTCTCTCTCTCTCTCTCTCTCTCTCTCTCTCTCTCTCTCTCTCTCTCTCACAGTAATTCCTAAGCCCCCCCCTCTCTCTCTCCATCCTATCCCATTCTCTCTATATTTCTCACTCTCTTTGGCCATGTCTAATTGCCTCTCACACCCTCTTCCCCCCCCCCTCCTCTCTCTCTCCCTCTCTCCCTCTCCCCCTTCCCCTCCTATATCCCTATCTCTCCATCTTTGTCTCTCTCTAAACATTACTAAAAAATACACATCAAAAAATTACAAAAAAATATACAACTTCTAGATATGACTCTTAACTATCATCCTACCAAGGGGTATGGAAAATAGTGAATATAACTATGTCTTTTGTGTTGCACATGAAAACAACTATGTTATATTTTCTTAAAAAATTAGGAACTATTTTTGTGTGTGTAGAATTTGACCCACCTAATCTTATCCATTTTTAAAAAACTTTAGTAGTTTGAAAATTAGATTCAAAGTACTACAATTTATATGTATTACACATCTTGTCATTTTGAGTGGATAGCCCTTAAACATCCTATTTAGGTTCAAGTTTACCTGATTTCAGAAAAAAAATTTAAAAAAGGTGTCTACTTATACCCCCCTTTTTGTACACCATCTTGATGCACTCACCCTTTCCTACACACTAAACTTAAGCATCAGTAGTCTAATGGAAATCATGTAAAAATACATGTATATAGGTGCATGATAATTTTAATATTGCATGATTCACATAAATTAACATATTCAAATTTTCATAATCAACTTTCTTTTTCCTAATTATTTTCATATATAAAAAAACATTCGAAACATTAAGATACCAAAGTCTACATATCAACATTAATCTTTCCCTAAAATGAACAAATTAATATTTTGAATCACATTATATTTCATTCTCTATCATGGTGATGAAATATCGAATCTATAACTATTAGAGCATTAGGCATATGAATTAGGTTGTAGTACATATCATAAATAAAATCCACTAAAATGTAAAAATATCACCTAGTATCTTTAATTCAATTAAACATGGTGATAATTTTAAGAGTATCATGATATCGTTATGAGATAACTCATCATAATGCACATGTCTTTAAAATTACTTATGTCAAGTAATTAGGATGCTTGCATAATCATGTCTACATAGGTTCAGTCATTAGATAAATCCATTGCATCTTGTTAGTCAATATATTATATCCTCATCTTAATTATCATCCACCATAACATGTCCACCTAATACTACTTGCAAAATAATTGGCTTATTATATTTACATCATACTAAGTTCTACCAAGTAGGGCCTTATCCAATTTGATAATAATTCTTGTCTATAATTATTAGTAGTACTCACAAGAGTGGGATTTGACTCATCCTTCCACAATGACCACCTAAATCAATTATCTTAATAGATCATAAAATTCCATGAAACCATCAACATAGTTTCTAAGTTATGACATCTTGAGCCTTTATTCCATAAGGTCTTATCTTATCAACCTAATGTAATTTTGAATAGGATACTTAGCACAATGATAACTAAAATCTCTATCAATTTCAATAAGATCGCATGTTCACTATTAATAAAGAAAATGCCAATTATGACATACTTAGATCCTAAAATCTTCATACCATCATTCTATCATAAGGTGTATGGTAACAATATATAATTCACATTCTATACACAACAAATAGAGACATGACATCTCATCTCCTTACTCTTCCTAGCTCTAATCATATTCATGTTATTAAGATTTAGACTAGGGTACTAGGGAAGGGGCATTACATCTTATCCCCCTTGCTTTTGACATCCTCCTAGAAGTCATAAAAAATTAGGGACATAGCCTTCATCTATAGGACTTACCTAGTCATACCATAAATGGTCCAATTTTAGAGGCTTTTCATAACATTCATAACAACTTTATGAGTATACATGATTTAATTTAAGGGACATTAAGATTTGGGCCACAACTCATGGTATGGATAAATTTTCCTTAAGATTGATTACTTCTTAATTCTATTGATTAGGCATCATCCAGCCATTGGTGTACCTACCATAATCCTCAACTATCTGACATAAGTATTCCTTATATCATTCCTTACTTGGGACAAGAATTTCTTAAATTTTTTAAGGCTTTTTGTTGTATACCTGATATCTTGGGGTTCAGGAATACAACCACACTAACAATGTATTTGAATATCAATCTTACATAATGCACTCCCATATTCTTAGTTCAAGTCCTTCATTTTCGTGAATTCTTATCGCCTTCCCCATTATTGTTTAATTGATTTCAATTCCATTTACCAACGGGTAGTACTGTCAACCTACTTATTTCTCGTATGGTACCATTAATTCAAATTTCTTCCTCTTTCTTGGTTATACTTATGTTTGAAGTTCATTTTATTGGTATCTCTTATTTCTATATACACTACCCTGTGCTTAGTAATTATTCATTTCCAATGTTATCATATTCTTTATTAGTTCTCATAGACTAACTTTATTCTTAGCCTGATTTATTCACTCTCCTTGGCACTAACTAAATATAATGATTGTAGTTCAAAAATTAACTTATCGATGAAGGATGTCTTTCCTTGATGGGGTTGTTTATCTTCTATTAGACCTCCAAGAATTTAATTGTTTAAGCTAAATATCAAGATTTACTTATAGGTCGTCAAATGCAAACACTTGGTTGTGATTGTATTTTTTTTGGTTGGGTCATAGTTGGACAACTTGGTCACTATGTACTAGTTTGTTTGGCATACTTATTAGATATTTGGCCAATAATGGCATTGCATAGATTCTACTCCATGTTCCTTATTCTTATTTTGATCATTTCTTTTGGTTTCCATTACAACAATATTCTCCATTATTATAGTGATTATACAACCTTGCCTAGATCTAACTGTTCAAGTGCCCATTAAATGACTATGAATTTTAACACCCTTACTTAAGGTCCTTAATGTGGTGGGGTAAAAGTACAAATTTGTGTCACCTTTTAGGCTGACTTATTATAACGACTAAATTTGAGTATTTATACCTAAAAATCATTTTTTTTCAAACATATGATCTAGATAAATTCATTCTAGCTAAGTTATACATGGTCTCACACTTTTCCAATTGGAAATGTCAATTAAATGCATATTTTATACTAGTTCGTATCCAATTACTAAAAAAATAAAATTATTTAAGAAAAGTGGCATTTTAATAACTCTTACTATTTTTAATGAGATTTTTTTAATAACATATAAACATAATTTTATAGAGCTTAGAATCAAGAATATTCTCATATAGATTTTATAGTGTTTTAATTAGATATAGTATATTGCAATTAAAAAATTCTACAAGCACGTATTTTAATAAAAAAGATGTCAATTTTGAGAAAGAAAAAATAGTAAATCATATTAAAAAAAAAAAATTATATGACATTCTAGAGGAGAGAGTCCTCTTCTAGAATGTATAATTTTTCTCCTAGTTAGAATAGATTTGTTTTGAAAAATGTGGTGGGAGATGAAAACTATCAATTTTAGGTGGGTTGAAGTTTGAAATATTATAAAAGAAAAAATGTAGGTCTAAAGCTGATTTTTATTTTTGATTGTTCTAGCTATATATGTTACCTATAACATAGTTTGAGATCAAAGGGAAATAAAATTATTTCCATATAGTTTTGTGGTGGGAACTAGACCCTAATTTTCAGTGTTTTTCAACAGCTGAAAAATTATCTATAAAAAATAGGAAAATATATTGATTCTTATTACAAATAATTATAAAAATTTATAATTGTAAACTTCATCCATTTCTACACATTTCATTTGTTTACTTCATTTTCAAATTCAAAATAATAATACCAATTTTATTTCATTGAAGGTGAACAAGTATACTTTTGTTAACCTTTTCCTTTACAAAAGCGTGACACGGGTTTGTGCTTTTACGCAGTGTCTATTCACAATATAACAAGTTGAAGGATAATCTATTACTATGTTCTCTGCAATTTGAATGAGTTCATATTTACGATATAAGAAGGGGTGGTGTTCTAGGGGCCCTATCTAAAAGCTTCATATCTCATATCAAGACGATCTTATGGTGTCCCAATTTCCTGCATAGATAATCCAAAACACCTCTTGGTATGCATTGAACTATCATTTTGTATGATGTTGAATGACATAAATCCTTTTCAATTTCTCTTTTGAAAGCTTATCAAGGATTAACTCCAAGATTTTAGGTGATCTTGCAACCTACTAAAATTTGCTAAATTGAAGATAAATGTGTATGTTAATGAGGAGGCCTTTGCTAGTTTGATCCAATTTCGGATAAGTAGTTTGATTTTCTGTTGTTTGAAAAAGTAACCACAAAAGAGATATACTTTTGGAATTTTATATTTTATGGTGAATGCAATTTATCGATGTAATTATATGAATTCCTATTTTAACCAAGTGTTAGAAAAGAAACTAACAAAGATAAGGTAATGAGAGGTTTAAAGTAAATAACTTGAAAGGGAAATTCCTAACAACACATCTGCGAATTAAATTGTCAAAAGGAATTGAGTAGGAAACTAATAAAAATAGGAGCCATGCTTCCTCAATTCCACTGATGCAATCATCGATGAGATCTCAATATAAACTGAAAGATGTAGCACGTCTTATCAAATCATAAGGTCATGGAAAGTGTGCTCAAACGAGACAAGACGCTATGCAAGAACAATGGGTAATCCTTTATCCAATTCATTATGTTAGCAGAATTCATTAACACATCAAAAACACTAGAACTAAAAGGTTGCACAATCATAAAAACACAAAATAATTATTGGCTCTATTATTATTCATGAACACGCATTCACAAAAATTACACACTCTAGCAAGAATTACACTCAAAATGAGAGCACCAATAGTATATATTATTGCATAAAAATAATAGCCTAGAGTACATATTACATCCATGTATTTATAAGAAATCATCTTCTCTTTTTGTGTTGAGAGTGGAGCTCTTAAAATGCAAACTCATGCTAAAACCTAATAAAACAAATTTAATTATATACAAACTAACTCTCTAAATCAAGCTAAGTAGGTTTCCACCCCTATTTATATTTAGTAATGGGTGCATGAGCCATTACATGACACAAAAGAATAAAAGAATGAGAATATAAGAAGAAATCAATTGCAAGATGATTTACGAGTCTCTGGAAGCTCTAAAAATGGAAGTTCAACCTTCTCTAGGTGTTTCTAGGAGTTGAACTATCGTCAAAATTCATTTTTGGTGTATGGAAAGCTCTAAATGAGGAATTGCTAGTTAATTGTCAATGCACTGCTTCTTCTTCAAAACTATTAGTGCACCTTTGCAAAAAGCGTACCTACTGACCTATGCACCTTGGTGATAGGTTCCAAAATTCCAAAATTTGTGTCAAAACTAAACTTCTAGCATTTGGGTTTTGTTCCCCTTTTTACCAAAATGATGTTTGGATGTTTACTCTTGAATTTCTCTATCACTTCTGTTACTTGGGCCACTTCTAATAAATCAAAACTCTCATACTTATTCTTAACTATTTGGCGATAATTGCTACTTCAATTCTTGTTTTTGCAGAATCTTCAAGCTTAGTGTCTAGCTCCAACACGACCTCCTCAATCTTGAATGCTTGGCTTATGTCTTCATTTAAAAAGCATATTTGAAAGTTCCTCAAAATTGTTGGACCACTAATTGTGTCAAAATGTTCTTGGATTTAGACTCATCTTCAAAAATCTCAAGGCAAGCGACATTGTAGTAGTACCTTTTGCTTCCAAAATTTGCTCTTGATTTTAGTCCTTTATGTTTAGTATATTGACATGTAGTCCTTCCATGACTTTATTTCAGGCTAAAATCTTTCAATCCAATCATCAAGTTTATCTAACTCCTCAGCTATATATACTTCCATTAGTGTATGATACCTTTGACCTTTTATTGATGTCAAGGCCTGAAGTTCTTTTGCCCAGCTATGTACCTCATCCATCAACCCAAAATCCTGGTTCACTATAGATACCAACTTATCCACACTCGACTAAATAATGTGTAATAGGTTCAAGTTACCTTGTATTATCTACACATATTTCTCTTCAAAATTGTCATGCCATTGCTGACATGCCTCCAAAAATGGGTCCAATTGTGTTGTCCCTATGCATTTCCCCTCTAATGCCACAATAAGAGTAATCTTTGGATTATCTAGGCTAATAGGGCCCATAATTCCATGCAGATAACCTCTTAAAAGCTCATTTTGTTTCTATAGTGCTATTAATTCAGACTCATCTTGGTCCATGTGCCTAAACACCTCCTTCATGCTCATAGGCATCATCACTTTTGTAGTTTCTACCATGGGTGTTCCCAACATGATCTCCTGAATGTGGCATTCTTTCAAAGTTAGTTCCTCGGTGTTAGCATGTGGAGGAGGAATGACTATGTGTGCAAGTAAGTCTTGATCTTGGTTCTTCATTATGAAGGCCAATGTTCGTGCATCACCCATAGGTGGCTTAGGCTTCTTGATTCCTTTGACTAATTCCTTCGTTCCCTTCTTAGTAGTTGGGTCCAATTGCCTTTTCTAACGAAACATGACTTCCCTCTTTAGCCATGTTGGTGTAATGTCCATAGGAGACATATACTTGACTGAAGAGGTTGTTTCTACTGCAAGACCCTTTCCCTTATTAGTCCTCTCTGGAGTCTTTTCTCACTAAGAAAGATCAATAGGTTGAAGCCTCTATATTTGGTTGGGCTAAGCTCCTAGCCTCTGTATCATGAGGAGTTTGTTGAGGCTCTTTAGATATTTTCCCTTCCTTAGATAATTCATCGACATGTAGTTGTTGGGGGTTTCCTTCCTCTATTGCATGCTCTTCTATTTCTATAACTCGAGGAAGTGGAGTTACTGAGCTTTTATCCAAAAAGGTTAAGTCTTGAGATGGTGGTGGCATAATGCCCAGAGGTCTATTGACACCCAACAATTTAGGTGTCAATTTTGAAAGGGAAGTCCTTTTAAATGCTATAAAGTGTGATTATTTCATTTGAAAATTATATTTTTATTTAAAATATTAAAATATTTTAAAAATTAAATTTTTATTATAATGTTTAACATTGTTATCCATATGATATTTGTTACTAGGGTAAAGTTTATTAAAAGAAATGAAAGTGTTAATGCATGTTAATTTATTTAATTATTCCCTTTTTAATAATAAAATGGTTTTTTGTAAAAAAGGACGAGAAGAGGGAGTTGAACACTTGACCTCTCGACCCAATCCTCTTTCCTACCCTAACTACCCCCTACCCCTATCAATTGTTCTATTTTATTCTTCAAGAATGGTACTTAGATAGGAAAGTTATAATTACAATGCTTTTGTAAAAGGAATAATTAATCTTTATTACATTGCATTTTTGTTTAGCTTTTATTTAAATATATTGTTTCTAAGGAAATATGTTGATAAATGTTTTTAGAAACAATGTTTAAAGTCTTAGTTTTTTCCAGGCTAGATATTTAATATAAGTTATTTATATTTTCATGCTTTATGTTAAGGAAAAGGTTTTTTTAATAATACTATATGTTCCTTAAGGTAAAATATTTGTAAAGAATATTTTATTTGCATGGAAATATTATTTTTACCCTTATATAAATATTTTAGGGTTTTCATTAAAACAATTGTTTAGCTTGTCAATTTGTGAAACCATTTTATGACAATATTCTTTAAATATAATGTTATTGACTTAATATTCACATATGGGAGAGAACTTTTGGAAAAGTTAAATCAAATGTGAAAACACTAAATTATGTACTTTATTTAAGTCTCTCATTAAGTTTTTATGTGTGTGCAAGGTTTATTGAAGATTATATAAGCACCTATTGAGAGATTTAAAAGGGAGATTAAAGAGGCTCTGAAAGATTAATAAAATATTTCATCAAAGACTTTTGCATTGTAATTAAAGTTTCAATTGTATTTTAGGAGGAGTCATGATGATCTGAAGCTCATTTGTGTCCTTTGAATTTTTATAAAAGGGCACTAGGATCATCACATTAGGAGACATTCACAATTATATTTATATTTTTGTCAATTGAAAGGGGATTCATTTGATCATGGATCACGTTGTTAACTATATGCACCAACAACACAAACTTTTGTGGTGAACAATTTCAAAAGCAATACAAAGATTTGACATGCTTGTTTGATTTTTTGGTGATATCATTCTTCTTTCATTTATCTTGTTCCTTTGATTAAACTTAAATGTTTACTTTGATTGATAGTCCCATTTATTGAATCTTAGTGAGTTACATTTCAATACTTGTTAAATAGTAAGTTGTATTGATTGTTCAATTTGAATTGCTATCTTGTTGGTCTCCTGAGGGAAGTTAAAGTCAATAGGACTTAGTATTGAAATTAACCTAATTTTTAGTAATGCATACATCATCAAAGTGATAACAGTTCATCTCAGAGGGACTTGTTGATTGTCTCTTAGGGTTACATTAATATTGTAAATGATTGGTAGAAATATGATAAATAATATATTGGTTAAGGCACTATTCTGTTGATTGTTGGTTGAGTTTTCATGTTGATTACTGGTTGAGCTAATTACCAAAAGGATACAGATCCAAGTGACGAAGATCCCTGATCATTGCACATCATATACATTTAATTATTACAATTGAAAACTTTTACCAACTACTTAATATTTTATCAACACTTGTGATCCCACAAGTTATCTGCTCAAAGCCTCTAAGGTGTGAGGTATAGGCCTACTAGCCTTGGTCTTGTAGAGCTGAAATTGCAGAGGTTCCCATCCTATTTGGGTTGGAACTATCAGTTGGCAAATTGCTACTAGGAATTCCCATAATTGGATCATCATTCCATAGGAAACCTAATCTATCAATTTGAGCACCAACAAGGTCCTTGAGGTAAAGGTGATAATTGATTCTAGTCCTCTCCTAAGGATTCACTCATGGGAGTAACTCTTATCTTTTCTCCAACCATCTTAGTACCTACAGGAATGAAATCAAAATTAGAGAGATTGAAGACATCAGTCTCTTGACACTCCATGTCAGCTATTCATTGTTGTTTCTCATCATTTGATGTTGAAACAAGAATATGTTCTTTTCGAGCAGATGGAGGTGTCATTGTTGAGCTTCTTCTTCTCCCCTCTTATGTTTCCCTTGCTAAGAAAATTTGTTGGCTCATGGGGACATATTCAATCTGTTCCCCTTCTTCTTTTTCTATCTTCGCTTTTGGGATCTTTTCTAGTATTTGTGGGGGTGGAGTGTTCTTATTCTTTAATCTACTCCTTTGTGTCCCCCCCATAGTTGATTCAATCCTTACTTTTTTAGGAGCCAAGGGGGATGCTTTTGCCTCTTGTGTAGTTGCTAGTAATACCTTTTATTCTTCCTCTTGCTCTTGTTGTACTTTTTCTCCCTATACTTGCTCTTGCTACGAAGATGCTTGTGGTAATTGCTCGGACTCTTGAGCTAGAACTTGAGTTGTAGGCTCAGTTAGAGTCTTTGCTTGTTCAAGTCATACCTATTCTTTTTGAGGCACTTGGGCCTACATCATTCTTCTTTTCCTTTGTAGATACTCTCTTCCTTTTGGTACCCGTGCCAACTTCAAAATACTCAACCTCCTACTCATGTTAATATACCATTTTTGGCCTCACTAGGGATTGAGTTGGGAAGGTCGATACTATGATTTTTGCACCTTTACCCTTAATCAACCATGGTGTGGCTTGAAGAGGAATAGCCCAAGGAACTAGATCAAGTCTGAAAGGTTTCTTCATCAATTCCTTCATTAATTGGACTATATGTTTGGCTCTATGTTTAATATCAACATTCTCATCTCTTCTAATTTTTTGCATCCATTAATGACTTATCATAGATTTTGACCCTATTATATAAAGGATCCAAGATGTCTTCAATATCCTTTTCCACCACCTTTAGAGGGATATTTATTTTCAGTTCCTTCTTTGCTAGATAAGAGTCATCCTACAATAATCCCTTATTTGGATATCATAGTCATCCATTGCATTCATCTAATGATCATCTAACACATCCTCATGTACAAACTCTTTTTCTACCAAATGTTGTACCATCCTAATGTTGTCGAACTATGGGCAAGGGGAGTTGTACTCTTCCAATGGATATTGATTCCACTCAGAATCAAAAGTGACAATATCTTGCTTTTTCTTGACCTTAAAAGTGTAGATTGTAATGGGTCATACTCATGTATTCTTATGTTGTCTCCTCACTCTGTCATATGTAGAAGTGAGATGGCATACAATTTCTATAAGAATGAGCCTATCTAACAAATATCTTTAGAGCTTCTTCGGAGTTTCAAAAGTACTAGCTAGCATAAGATAGGTGAATGTCTTGAATTGATTGTATTAAGCATTGATCTTTGTGATCCTGGTCGCTCCTTCTTTTGACATTATTTTTGCATAATCACCTCAATGAACCTAATGATTGCAAAGATGAATCCATCATTTACTACCCTGTATTCCACACTTTGGAGTGGAATTTTCTTCTTCACCAGTTGTGGATATACCACATAGGACCAAGTATTAGGATCTTGCATGCTTCCCTTCTTATATAGTCCTAGGTAGTCTGTAGTTCTAGCTACCAATAAGTACACCAAATATGATGTCATGTAGAATAGTGGTTCAACTTTGATAGGGACCAGTTGTTCATCTAAGTTATCACTCAAGGTAATAGCCTAGTTTATTGGCATCTTTGTCATTTTGATAGTTCCTATGAAATGGACCATCCAACTTTAAAGATGTCGCATTATAGGAACTCCCATTTCTCTACTCAAAAGAACAATTGCATATCTTATGCTATCTTTCATGTATCCTCATGTCATATCTACTTTACCGACTCTACAGTCCATGGGTGTTCTATCAATTAAAAAGGAGGATTGCACTATTTCCTTGGCCTCTTTCTCATTTTCTTTGTACCATCTTTCAATTCCTTCATATGAAATTTACAAATATTGATCTACCCTTGGAAGATGAAACACTTTCTTGATGTTCTGGGGTTGGAGGTCAAGGACTATTTCTCCTATGACACTCTTAACGACCTTTTCTCCAGATAGATAATGTTCTAGCAAGGTCATTATTAGTTTGGAGGATTGAACTGATATTAGATGGGAATCTATGTTCATGAGGCCTAAGTGCATAAGTGTTGACACCATCATAGACCTTTCTTTAGGCTTATTAAAAATTGTAAGTAATGTCTTCTAGTCTATATGCCTAAGTTTTGTGTTTTTATTCTTAGCATGCTCATCTTGAAATCAAGATTTCTTGGGTGCCCCTTGGTACTTGAATGCCACCAGTTTTGGAGCTATCTTTTCCACCATTAAAGAGGATGAGGATGCCATCTTATCTGCATAAGAGAGGAAACATTAGTTAGAAAGATAAAATTAGACCTAAAATAAAACCCTAATTGACTCCAAACAAATCAAAACCTAGTCAAAATATAGCCAAAACAATCAAATCCCCCAGAAGCCCTGTTGTGCACTTTAGCACCTTGTGCACCATTTTAGGTGTGCAAGTGTGCTTATTAAGCCCTTGAATGGCCTTTTGTGTGTAGTTGCACACCTATGCACCCTGTAAGGTGCACACATGCACAATTCATGTACAAAGTGGGGGAATGACAAGTTTTATTTATTTTTTAACTTAGATTTAAAAGACACAAAAGTGCACACACACCTTCATGGTGTTTAGATTAGAGATTTTAAGATTTTCTTTGTTTATTTTAGGATTTTCTTTGAGTGCAGAGGTGTTCATATGCACACCTCATTAAGGTGTGCATGTGTGCAACTTTGTAGAGGGCTAACCATGTGTTTGTATGCTTGGTTGTAGGTCAGGGAGCATCAAAGGTAGCAAACTAGTGCATGTTGGAGGATGTGAGGGTGTAGTAAGTAGAGGGAGCAGAGAGTGAATCAAGGGGGTCTAGGGTCTTATATGGACCTTGGGCCCCTCTATGCATCTTTGTGGGTGTGCACATGTGCATGTACGCATCTTCAAAATGAGATGGAGTGTGCTAGTGTGCATTCCATGGGCTAGTATACACTTAAGCACATGAAAACTTGAGAAACTTCATTTTTGTCAAGATTATGACTCTTCAAACTTCCCTAGTTAGATATTGGGGTTTGACCTAGACTACTGGGGGAGTCCAAAATGACCCAAACTCCATACTAAGAGTCTACTAAGAGTTTGGTAGAAAAAAATCACTAGGGGGCCCCCATTTCAAGGAGAAGTGGGGCATGCATTTTGAGATCATAGCAAATAGCTCCAAAAAAAGGGAAGAAATGACAAAGGCATTTCTTCATCAACAAGCATTCTTCCAATATGTGTCAAAAGATAACAAGATTCTGAACACTTCAAGTAGCTTTCAACTTCCTTGATAGTCAAAACCTCAGAATCTCAAATTTTTAGCCTCAATGTGTGCTCAGTGTATTCATTTCTTTTCACGTCTCGAGGAGTAATCTATAATAAGTATCCAGCAACTTGGAGACAATCATTTACTCCACTAGTCCATTCATCATGAATCCTCATCTTCCTATTTATCAATCACTATCTAACTAGATGAGAGAACCTATTCTAAGGGCTCTTGACAGGTTATCAATTCTTTCATTTAGATACTTGGTAATCATTTTTTATTTTCTTCGTGGAGATTGCACATTTCCATTCAATTATTCCTTAAAGTTTTTGTACACTTGGTGGATATCCGTTTTGGTGTGCATATCCCTTTTTCTTGATTTACCTTTAGGTTCTTCTAGAATATTTAAATTTAATGCCATCAATTAATCATTTTCTTTCTTATGTACCCTGAACCGCCTCACAAGAGGTGTTCCATAGTCATGCGCTAGGCCTGGCTTAGGAATAATCTATTCAAGCTAAGGACTACTTTTTCCCTACCATGAGGTGCATTTAGATTGTCAACCCAAGGACGTATACTTGAAATGGTTGGCACAGTATGTGCACTAGGTACCTTGATGAGTCATTATGCTTGTGCTGCAGGAAAGTAAAAATGCAAAGGAAGGAAACTACACTACTGCTGTGGAAAGGAAAATACTGAATCTATTAATGTTGAAAATACAATGACAAGATAATAGAGATTCCATCTTGACTCATCCACTAGTCTTTTCTCGTAGATGCTGTAGGAACGTTCATGAAGTGTGATGCTACAGGAAGAAGTTAACTAGCTACATCTTACTTAAAATACTGCTAATGTTAGTAAAATGAATCTATTCTATCCTAATCTAATCCACCTTCCAAGTGGCCCCCCTTGGTTGGCTTCTCTAATCTACCAATGTAGGATAAAAGCTAAAGAGAACTAATTCATTTCATTAATTAGTCATTACATGATTCAGAATTGTAAAACACAACTACAACAAATTGTGAATCAGTGTTCTCCCTTACTCGATAAAACTTATCAAAAACCAAAAACTAAAACTAAAAACTTCACACATAGGAGTCGATCTTGACATATATAGGGAATCTACTCTTTATTACATAACAAAAAAGTAACTATCCTAAGTTAAGTCCGCAGGAGAGACTATAGGAGAACAACTGAAAGTAGAAAGGAAGGATAATAGAATTGAGGAGGGAGCAATGAAGTCTTAGCATCCGCTTGTTACAACGTAAATGCAGAGAAGGTAATGACTCGTAAAATCTCCTCCTTATTAGCTGCCATGTCTCCTGGAGTGGTTATAACTTCCTTTTCATGGTTGTTCCTTGATGCTCATTTCTCCTTGAATGCTGTCGGCAACCAACTTCTGGATTCTTCTGCTCATCCTTTAATCCTTATCATCATGTTAGTTATGATATAAGACATATTTGCAAATAAACATCCATCAAACTAAATTCAAGCATAAGAATGCACATTTGGATTTTATATGAAATACTGCATATTAGATATAATTTAGGCAAAAGATGACATAGTTTTTCTACCCCATAAATCATCAAAGGTTTATCAAACATAGGCTTATAAGTGTTAAAACAAGGATAAATGAAGTATCACAAAGTATCTTAAACATAACAAAATAAAAGCATTTTTTAGACTCATCATCTACCCCCTGCTAAACTAATGCTTGTCCTCAAGCATTACACTTCTTTGTCAAAGATTTGAGCTCCCCAACTTCTATCTTTCCCTTTCTACTACTCTTGAAGGTGTAATAGAATCCTCTGGTCCTTTCCCATACTTCTCGCCTGTGGTCTTCCTGCAACTTATCAAGTTTGTCAACATCAATATCATATAGGGGCCATAAAAGCATTGGAGGTTGCATGGTTAAAGGACACCATAGCTCTGGCCTTAGTTGCTTTCCCAGTTCTAAATATTTTGGAACTCTATATAGTGCTGCTTCCAAATTAATAGGACTGTGCGGCTCTGATTTCTTGAGAGAATTAGGTAACCGTGCCCATTTACCTCTTACTCCGGTCATAGCTCTCTAGAATGCAAAGTAGGGCAAGTTTTCATATTCGACATACACTTTGGCTCTAGCAGCAAATACCTTCTTTCTAACTTCTGGATTACTCTTCCCATAGGTTAATGTAAACCAGTCTCGAAGCATTTCTTCTGGTTGTTTACTTTCTGCCCTCAAGGGTAAAGGTTTTGTTCTCTCCTCATCTCTGTAATTAACCGGTTGTCTGTCATAATTCGCCTCATTAGACATCCATGACATTAAAGCTTTCAAATGCACATCTCCTATATAGAGCAAAATATTCCACTCAGTTTCTGCAGGAATGACAAAATTATGATTATACAACTCACACAATAGATTTTGCTACCATGGCAGTAAGGTTTGATACAGCCCATAAAACTCTTGTGCGGTTTTGAATTCTGCATTTACATTTATGAGGGTTAACATAAATTGAAACAAAAGATATTGTTCTTCCAAACAAAAAGCATATACTCGAGGAGGTGGTCTGCAAGCAAGAGCTTGATCAGCTAATTTAAGTGCATGTTCCATGTGCGGTTTCTGTCTTTCTAGCTGTTCTTTCAATTCTTCAATCTCCTCATTTTGTGATGTTATGATCTTGCTCATTCTTTTCTTCTCATCTTTCCATAGTGCTTTAGCAAATAAATGCTGTCCATATAATTGGAAAAGGAGTTTTTGCAAGGTGACGACACTGTTATCCTCTTCATAATCCTTTTTCTTTTTCTGTTCCTGCCATAGATGTTCCGCCAAACTATTGATCCATGTTGACTTATATGGGACTAAGGCGGTATTTGAATAATGACATTCAGGAACTACTTCATTCTCATGGCTTGAAACACCTGGTAAATCCATTAAGGTTTTGTTAATTTCTTGCTCACACGCTGCAGGAGGATTACCAGAAGCTTCTGTCATCTTAGTGTGAAGGGGAGAATGGTTAGAAATTATCTACACAGGAGACTCTAGAGCAGGTGCTTTAGATAATATAGGATCTTTAAAAATCTTCCCTCTCATTCTAGGACTTCTGTGCAAAGGAGTCTCTTCTTGTACTACTATCTTTTGCCTACTTTTTTGTTTCAGTATCACTGCTGCTGGATTAGTTGCTGCAAGAACCTTCTTTGTTTTCTTCTGTTGCTTGATTGTAGGACTAGGTTTTTATTGAGCAGTGGTTTCTTTTGGTGGCTTCCATTTCCTTTTAGCTTTACTAGTAGTGGGTTTAGGGATGTCCTATTCAGGTGGAGGCACATTCTTTTGAATGGAAGCAAATTTTAGTTCAATCCCTTGTGCATTTTCTATTTTAGCTCCCTCAATATTTTGTTTTGCAGGCTCACTACTGGGAACTATGTTTTCCTCACCTTGTCGTTCACTAGGGTCAACTTGGGGTTGTAGGGTTTTAAATTTCACAAAGTCATCCAATGTCAAAGGGGATACATCCCTAAGAGAGCTTTCTATTAACAACTTAATCAAGGCATGGTGAGTGACAGAATTATCTTTCCCTTTTTGAGTCTCTTCCGCACTAATACAGAGCATATTATACAGAAAATTTGGAAGATTCACAGCAATATTGTGCCTTATACAACTAAGCAACTTAAAATGGTGTGCATGTAAGTGAGAAAATCTGCCTTTACAAGTAAAATACCTGATGACATGCATTGCTAGCTCAGGGTATGGAGGCGGCAAAGACAATCTGTTGCACCCCTAATTTGTAACATCCAATGGAGGGTCATGTGGAGTAGTGAACTGGGCCCTTGCTGACCTAGCATCATGCGAGCTCGAATAATGCTCTCCAACAGAAGGTAACCCTATTACTTTTGCAATTCATTCTTCTGTTGCAATTACTGTCAAACCCCACATTGAAGCTTCACCTTCATCAAATGTCCTGGTGAATTCTATAGCTGCTTCTTCATCATATGCTGTTAAATTCAAACAATAACCTAACCACCCACATGCATTGAATCTTCTTACTACTTCTACGTCAAAGAGCAACAAAGTGTGCTCAACCGACTCTTTTCTCTATAAACCTCCTCCCATTTCTTGATACTTCTTCTGCTACTCTGTTTCTCTCTCCCTTTCTGAATGCAAACTTCAAAACTCTGCGTTATTTCTCAGATGCTTCACTGCTTCTTTTTGGGAACATTAATTGCCATAACCAATTGTTATGTGCCATATTAAACTTTAGGTAAAAGTAAATCATGAATTTGTGTGAGAATCGTCTGAAAACATGGTTCAAATGCCAAAATTTTAAAAATAGGTCACAGCATGGCTTAGCACGAAAAATTTGGCACGAACAAGAAAAAAATTTATTCAGAAAGTGGGAGTACAACACTTGACATGGCATACTTATGGCAAAAAGTTTTCATTAATAAAGAGTGATGCCAAGATTTTAGAAAATCATCACAGTTAATCAGACATGTCATTGGATAGTACGACACTCCCCTACCCCCTGCTAATTTTACGACAAGTGTCCTCACTTGTCAGACTAGTATGGGTGATGGACTGGAATATGCCGTAATTATAGAGACTATGCAGTATTATATATAATTAACAAAATCTGCAAACTTATAAATGAATAATAGTTTGAAAATGTTTATACCTGCCAAGTGGATTGTCACATGCTCCAAAAAAAAGGTGGCAAAAATAATGTAAATGGCAGCATCCATCAGCATGTGCAGATTTGATTGAAAACACAAAAACTTAATTATGTAGAAAGTGAGTGGATGGAAGATTAAGAAATGGAGTGGGGTGGGTGGATGGAAGATTAAGATATGAATGGAAAGAAATATCATGAAAAGAAAATGGACTTTATGTGAACATAAAGTTATTATTATGGACATGCAAATTAGTTATTAATGTTGAAGAGGAGCAGGTGGAAGGTTTTCACCTTCTACGGTAGGAAGAGATACTTGAGTTGTTGTTGGATCCGGTTGTTCGAACTGTTGCATGAATTCAACTTTTGTTTGAGGCTATTTGTAAAGCTTAAGTTGATGACTGTTGATCAGCATTTTGAAAGGCACATCATCAATTGTGGTTAGTTGAACTGTTCCATTGTCAAAAACATGGATGATTTGATATGGTCCTAACCATCGCGTCTGCAGCTTCCCTGGCATATCCTTAAAGCAGGAATCATACAATAATACCCAGTCACTAGCTTTGAACTGTTTGTTAACGATATGAGAATCATGCCAGTGTTTTCTCTATTTTTGCACTAGTTCAGTATGTTCTAAAGTGGTCTTGCGCATTTCATCCAAAGAATTAAGATGTAGGAGACGTTCTCTTTGTGCTGCAGGAAGATCAATATCTAAGGTCAAGGCTGTTCTTAAAGTCTTGTGTTCAAATTCAATTGGAAGCATTGCCACTTTCCCATACAAAAGCTCAAATGGTGTAAATCCAGTAGTGGTTTTCCAAGTTGTTCTATAAGCCCAAACAACTTGTAATCGGCTGGTCCAATCCCGACGATGCAAATGGACTATTTTAGTTAGAATATTTTTTAGCTCACAGTTGGTAACTTCTGCTTGTCCATTGGCTTGTGGATGATAAGGACTAGATCTGCGATGCCTGATGTTATACTATTTCATCAATTCTAAAATCAGGTTGGAAGTAAACTGTGTGCCTTGATCAGTAACCAATTCTTTAGGAACTCCATAGCATGTAAAAATCTCTTCATATAGGAATTCAACAACTTTTTCATCATGGGCATGCTTCATAGCCTTAACCTCAACTCATTTGGTTAGGTAGTCAGTACAAACCAGAATATAAGATTTTCCATTGGATGGAGGATCAATAGGACCGATGAAGTCCATTCCCCATTTGTCAAATGGTGTTAACACCACTTGAGGATTCAGAGGCATTTCATCTGTTTTGGTTGGGCGACCCATTCTTTGGCATTGGTCACACTTCCTTGTATAATTGATTGCATCTTTATGAAGGGTAGGCCAATAGTAACCAGTGGCTAAGATTTTGAAAGCTGTTCTTTTGGCTGCAAAATGTCCTCCACAGGGCTCATTATGACATGCATGCAAAATATCATATGTCTCATCTTCTCTTACACATCTGCGCATAACTTGATCAGGTCCAGTATAGAACAAAAAATTGTCTATCCATGAGAAATGGAAGCTTTTTTGTATGAGCAGCTTTCTCTCCTTATAAGAAAAATGCGCTGGTATCTTATTAGCTGTAATGTATTTAGCAATATCTGCATACCATGGAAGTTTAACAGCAATATGAAACAAATGTTCATTTGGAAATGCATCATCTACCAGAGTAGTATCAGTATCATGATGATTGATTCTTGACAAATAATCAGCTACGACATTTGTTTTTCTAGGCTTATCCACTATGGTTATGTCAAATTCTTGTAGCAATAGTAACCATCTTGCTAACCTACTAGTTATAGCCGGTTTATTCATGAGATATTTGATTGCTACATGATTAGTATGAACATAGATATGATAACCTGTGATGTAGTGCCAAAATTTATTTAGAGCATAGACTACTGCTAACAATTCTTTTTCAGTCACTGTATAATTCAGTTCTGGGCCATGAAGACTCTTACTGATATAATAAATGGCATTCTCAAGATTTGAGTGTTTCTGTGCTAAAACTACACCTATGGCATAATCAGAAGCATCTGTATATATGTGAAAAGGTAGGTTCCAATCAGGGCCTTGTAAAATTGGGGTTGTGGTCAAAAGTTGCTTAAACTGTAGGAAAGCTTTATCACACTCAGGTGTCCAATCAAATTCAGCTTCTTTGGTGAGAAACTTGTACAAGGGACTGGCTATTTTACTGAAGTCTTTTATATAATGCCTGTAATATCCAGCATGTCCCAGAAAAGATCTGATATCTTTTAATTTAGTGGGTATGGGCAATGTTTGAATTACCTCAATTTTAGTTGGGTCTACTTGTATACCTACAGTAGATATGAAATGACTGAGTACCACACCCTCTTGCATGAGCATGAAACAATTTTCACTATTTAGTGCCAAATTATGTTCTTGACATCTTACCAAAACTTTTTCAAGATTTATCATTGCTTCTTCAAAAGTAACTACAAATGTTGTAAAGTCATCCATATAGATTTCCATACAATCATGTGATATATCATCAAAAATACTAATTACAGCCTGTTGAAACGTTGCAGGAGCATTACAAAGACCAAATGGTAAAACAGAGTATGCAAAAGTACCCCATGGATAGGTAAATGTAGTTTTGTCTTGTCCTCAGGAGCAATATTGATTTGATTATAGCCACTATATCCATCTAAAAAGGAGAAGTACTTCTTTCCAGTTAGTGTATCCAAAACTTGATCTATGAAGGGTAAAGGAAAATGATCCTTTTTAGTAGCCTTATTCAACTCCCTATAATCTACACAAATTCTCCATTTTCCTCCTTTCTTAGGTACTATAACTAGCGGTGATACCCATTTACTATCAGATATAGGATAGATAAAGCCAACATCAAGCAGTTTCTACAATTCTGTTTTGACTATTTCTCTGAGGCTTGGATTTATCCTCCTCTGAGGTTGATGAAGTGGTAGACAACCTTCATTAATGTATATCCTATGGGTACATAGTGTAGGGCTTAATCCTTTCATATCACCATAATCCCAAGAAAAAGTCTTCTCATGCTTCTAAAGCAATTCTTTTAATTGTTCCATCTGTACAGATGTCAATTTGCGATTCACATGCAATTTATGGCCTTTACTCAATTCGACAGGAATAGTAGATTCTACCATAGCAATTTCAGAGATTGGGCTTCCTTCTAATTCACAGGGAAGTAGTGAACAAAGATTTTTAGGTTCTTTAAGTAAAGTACAACTTGTATCACACTCCTCATATGTAATCAATTCTAATACAGAGCTTTCAGACACATCTTTTCCTACCACACAAGTGTTGGTAAGGATGCTCTAGATTACTGAATCTTCTTCTTGCAACTTTATAAAATATTGCATATGTAACATCATAAGTTTTACTATGGAATTTATCTCTTCTTCTTCATCTCCTAAATCTGGTCAAAAAGATGTACTCAAATCTGGTAATGGTTGTGCAGGAGGATATAGATCAAATTGCTTGGTTGCTTGGCCATTTGATATTGTCATATTCCCTGATCTACAATTTATGTTTGCATCAGCTGTGGCCAACCATGGTCTACCTAGAATGATAGGATAGCTAGATAGGTTTACTTTAGGGGACAAAATCATGAAGTTTACAGGATATTCTAGGGAATCTAAGGTCACAACAATATTTTCTATCATTCCATCAGGAATGACAGTGGAACTATCTGCAAGCTACAGAATAGTTGGTGTGGGCCTTAATCCTTCTATTTGTAACTTCTTCATGGTTTCTTTAGTCATCACATTTATAGCAGCTCCCAAATCTATTAAGGCATTTTTAACAAATTGACCATTTATGCTAACACTTACTACTGGGCTCCCTAGGTTAGAATATTTTGGTGAAATCACTCTTCCTAACATGATATCAGCTAAGTGTCCAACAACATGAACTGTGGTAGAATCCTTCTTCTTCCTTCCAGGTTTCTTTAGACAAGCTTCCCTTATAGCTTTTCCATAAGCAAGAATGTCCTTAATAGCTTGAAACAAAGGTATTTGGACATGCATATTCTTCAATTGATTAACAATGTCAAAGGGTTGTTCCTTGCTTTGTTCAGGTTCCTTTTGTATTAGTTGGTCTGGAAAAGGAGGCTCTACTGCTGGTTGAACTGGTATTGGTATGGTAACATTAGTTGGGTCAATAGGTTCATCAACCAAAGGTTCTAATGCTGTAGGAGAATTTGATACTTCAGTTATAAGAGGTGGCTTTGGTGCTGGTAAGGTCGTTCCAGATCTCAAATATATATCTGTGACATCTAGGGCATAAGTAGGGTACTGCTGGGTATCAACACTATACATGGGCTGTTGTGGTTGGCTATTTGGATTTGGCTAAGGCTATGCAGGTAGCTATGTTTGCTTTTGAGGTCCATTATTTGCAGGTGGTGGCATTAAAGCAAGTTGTTGAGCTGGAGGGGGTAATTGTGGAGCACCAGTATTTTGGTTAGGCCATTATTGAGATCCCTTCCATTGGTTTGGAGATTGCCAATTCCCTTGGGGTGGTTGCCATTGGTTCTGCTGGTTTTGGGGCCGTTGGTTATTCTACTGGTTAGGCCAAGGTTGCTGAAAATTTTGAGACCATTGAGACTGTTGTGGGTTATTTTGCCCAACATTATTCCAATTGGGTTGGTTTTGTGGAGGACCTTGGGTATTGCGATTTTTCCATTGATTACCATATGAATTTGAATTTTTCAAGGGGTCTTGAGGCATACCTTGACATTGAGCCCATGGTCGGCATTGAGCAACAAAGAATACTTGCTCATCATCCCCATCTATCTTTACATATCTAGTTGGAAGATGTTGGTTCTCCATGCTTGCAATCAATTTATAGTGGCAATCCTTCTTTTGCTTCTGGCAATGAGGACAGTACTCAGCTAGTTGTAACTTAGCCTCTTCTTGCTTCTTCTTTGCAGTCATCGTATCCAACTATGTAGTGACATCATTAATGATGTCTTGTTTGAAATCTAACAACAAATTGGATATTTCAAGTTTTGAAATGCCTTGACTAATTCCTTTTGTAACTATAGAACGGGGTCCTCGACCTTTCTTCATAGTTGACCTTGAGTAGTTCTAACATATCTTTTTGAGGTCATCCCATTGAGCTTGATATACATCTTTGCCGGCCATTAGGTCCAATGCTTCCAAATAGTCTTCATTCACTCCTCTTAGAAAGACTAGTTTTTGGAAATCTTCAGACAATGTGTGTTGAGGATTCTTTTGTAGCGTATATAAAAATTGAGAAACATAGTCTTCTAATGTCTCTTCCTCCTTCTTTGATATCCTAAAGATATCTTCTCCTCTTGTGCCAGATGCTTTGCAATATTCTTTATATTTTTCCAAAAACAAGGCTTGCATTTCATCCCAATTTGCAACTGCATTGGCTCCTAAGCCCATGAACCATCATAAAGCTGATTCTTTCAATGTGGCTGGAAATAATTTAAGCTTATGGGCATCAATGTTGTAGTCAAAACTACGACAAAGGATGTCAAACTCAAACAAGAAGGTATCAGGGTCTTCAGTTGCAAGGCCATAGAACTTCGGAAGAGCAGTAGGAGGTATATTCTTGAGATTGACATTGGTTATGAGACTTGGAAGTGGAAATGGAAAAGTGGGTTGTGCCATGACTAGTGGGATTGGATTATGAGGTTGCTGCTGAAAAGGAATGTTAGGCACTGGATGATTAACAACTGGTGGATTCAAGGTAGTGTTATCAAGAAGACTAGTCACTATTTCAGTGAAAGGTTGGAGACCAGATATATCTAGGGATTCAACTCTTGATGATGATACTGTGGGGAAAATAGGACTTGCGTCTTCAAAGGGCAACTCAACTTCTTCTTCAACTTCTTCATTCAAATGAATAGATCCTTGTGGAAGAAATCTTCCATATTCATCTCATTGTCTTCCTCTTTGATGCATGCAACTAAAATTTTCACACTGGTAAAAAGAACTTAATCTAAAAACTATGACTCAACAATGCTCCTAGCTTGACACCATCCCCGACAACGGCGCCAAAAATGAATCGCCTCACAATAGGTGTTCCATAGTCATGTGCTAGGCCTAGCTTAGGAATAATCTATTCAAGCTAAGGACTACTTTTCTCCTACCACGAGGTGCATTTAGATTGTCAACCCAAGGAAGTATACTTGAAATGGTCAACATAGTATGTGCACTAGGTACCTTGATGAGTCATTATGCTTGTGCTACAAGAAAGTAAAAATGAAAAGGAAGGAAACTGCACTACTGTTGTGGAAAGGAAAATACTGAATCTATGAATGTTGAAAACACAATGACAAGATAACATAGATTCCATCTTGACTCATCCACTAGTCTATTCTCACAGATGCTATAGGAACATTCATGAAGTGTGATGCTACAGGAAGGAATTAACTAGCTACGTCTTACTTAAAATACTGCTAATGCTAGTAAAATGAATCTATTCTATCCTAATCTAATCCACCTTCCAAGTGGGCCCCCTTGGTTGGCTTCTCTAATCTACCAACGTGGGAAAAAAGCTAAAGGGAACTAATTCATTTCATTAATTAGTCATTACATGATTCAGAATTGTAAAACACAACTACAACAAACTGTGAATTAGTGTTCTCTCTTACTCAATAAAACTTAACATTAACAAATTTCCACAATCCATTAATAATGAGAGCAATGTTTCTGGATTAGATTGTGTGAGTTTTTTTAGCATCAACGTTTTGGATCATACTACATGATCCATCATCAGGATGAGAGAGCAACAGAATATGAAATGTGAAATGTCTAAAGCTTATCAAAAACCAAAAACTAAAACTAAAAACTTCACACACAAGAGTCGATCCTGACATATATAGGGAATCTACTCTTTATTACATAATAGAAAAGTAACTATCCTAAGTTAAGTCTGCAGGAGAGAATATAGGAGAACAACTGAAAGCGGAAAGGAAGGATAACAGAATTGAGGAGGGAGCAATGAAGTCTCAGCATCTGCTTGTTACAACATAAATGCAGAGAAGGTAATGGCTCATAAAAGCTCCTCCTTATTCGTTGCCATGTTTCCTGGAGTGGTTATAACTTCCTTTTTGTGGTCGTTCCTTGATGCTCATTTCTCCTTGAATGTTGTTGGCAAACAACTTCTAGATTCTTCCGCTCATCCTTTAATCCTTATCATCAGGTTAGTTATGATATAAGACATATTTGCAAATAAACATCCTTCAAACTAAATTCAAGCATAAGAATGCACATTTGGATATTTATATGAAATACTACATATTAGATATAATTTAGGCAAAAGATGACATAGTTTTTCTACCCCATAAATCATCAAAGGTTTATCAAACATAGGCTTATAAGTGTTAAAACAAGGATAAATGAAGTATCACAAAGTATCTTAAACATAACAAAATAAAGGCATTTCTTAGACTCATCATACCCTAACCATGCTTAAAATGTGTAGCCAAGGCATTGGTGTCATTTTTCTAGTTTCTTTATGTAGTTTCATAACCGTTGCATTCCTCTTTTATTGAACTTTTTGGGGAACTCTCATGCCAAAATATGATCTTACCAGTTCTTTGAGAAGACCTTTTGTTTGGATTGACAAGATTGGATTATTCCTTGCTACTATCAACCTTGATTGTAAAATCACCAAGATAGTCAATCTTTATATTTGTAAAGTGTTGAGAGCTATTGATTTGTAACTCTAATTTCAAGACTAAATGTCCTTTACAACTACAAGTCATATCCATCCTTAGTTGGTACAAGAAACAAAATCATTAAAATGCTTTGACAAAGAAATACCTATTTCATAAAGTTGAAACCAAAGAAGTGATATGTGGAATGTGTCAAGAAAGAGTCTTGGTTGCACCTAACCCCTAAACTGACACAACTTCTAAATCAAACACACAACTGAAAGAAAACAAACTTGCAAAAAGTAAAATTATATATATATATATATATATATATATATATATAAAACTACTTTCAGGCCTTAAAGTAATGTTTCAAAAACTGACCATTGACTAGCAATGAGACTAATTCCTTTTGTAGAGAACTCAGCCTGAAAGTATTATCTCCCAAAATCTCCATAATTTGGTATGAGCCAATCCAAAAATGTTTAAACTTAGTGTGGCTACATGGCTTTTCTTTCACCTTGTCCCATAGGAGCAAAAGGTCAGATATCCTAAAAGATTTGATTGTCACCCGCTTATCGAATCACCTTTTGATGATATCCTAATGTTTTTCCATATGCTCTAAAGCTATTATTATTTTCTCATCCAATTCCAAAAGATTCATTAATCTAATCTAAACTCTATTAGTGTCCTCAACATATCCCTTCATGAATTTCAACACTAGAACCTTGTGGTTGAGTGGGAACACTAGTTTTTGTTTGTAGAAGAGTAAATATGGAGATGTCCCCAAAGTATTTTTTATTCTAACTCTATCTATTTATAATGCATATTTCAGCTGAGTGTGCCAATCTTTTGGGTTGTCCTTTAAAAATTTCTTTATCACTGTAACCAAGTTCTTATTGGTGGACTCAGCCACACCATTCCCTTGGGGATAGTAATTAGATGAAAACTTGTTTATGACTTGATTGTCTAATGCCCACTGAGTAAGGAAGATTGATGTGAAAGATGAACAATTATCACATACAAGGAAGAATGGAATCCCAAACCTAGTAACAATATGCTCATCCAAGAAATTAGTAAGCACTTTTGTTGTGCAATTCTAAAAAGTTTCAGCTTTAGTTCAACAAGTACAATAGTTTGTAGCTATAAGGACATACATATGTCTAGTTAATGATGGTGGGTTTACTAGACCAGTAAAGTCCAACCTCCACTTAGCAAAACAATGTATCTCAAACATTGGTTGTAGAGGCATAGTTAGATGTCTCTCTGCATTGACACTAAGCTAAAAAATGTGTTAAGAACATACATGTATGAATGTATCCTTGAAGATGGTAGGCCAGAAGTAGCTTGATCTTAAAATCATATGGGCTATAGCCTTGTCTTATCCATGTCCTATGTCATACTTATCATGAAACTATTCAAAAACCTATTTTGCTTCATGATGTCCCAAACACTTCAAATATATCCCCTCATAGTTTCTTTTATATAGTTTCCTATCTTGAATCATTTAGGATTTAGATTTTATCTTCAATCCTCTTCATTGGGAACTATTCATCTAGTTAGAGTATTGGTTCTACAAAAGACAGTAAATAATATCTTGATACCACACATTTGTGATTATTCTTTGATCAATATCCACTTGAGTCACTATGATCTTTCATTGATTATCAACACTGATTTCATCATCAAATCTGATTTCATTGTCAGTACCAATCTCATTATCAGCTATCATCTTAGTCAACCACTGTCCTCTTACCAATTTCATTGGTTGAATCTATAGATTGAACTCTTGTAATATAGCTATCCATTTCCCCCGTCTCTCACCTAATTCATTCTACAACAATAGTGTTTTGATAGCAAGGTCAAACACAATAACATATACCTTACTGTTGAGTATGTAATGGTGAAGTTTCTTGACCACCTTTATTAGGGCGAAACATTTTTCATCAATATTAGAGTAATTCAATTCAGCATTATTCAATAGAGAACTCATGACTGCAATGGATCTCTCATCTTCTTTTTCTTTCTTTTGAGTGAGAATTTTGGTGCATGAGTGTTTTGAAGAAAATAAGTAGATTTTGAATGGTAGGTCATAATTTGGACTCACAAGTATTGGAGCTATAGAAATAGCTACTTTGATATCTTTGAAAGACTTCTTTGTTTTCATTAGCCATTTAGTTTTCACTCTTTTTTGAGAAAGTCATTAAGGGGATGTACTATCTTAGCATATTCACTAATAAACTTGCACACAAAATTATCTTCCCAAAGAGAGATTTAAGTTCTTTGTGACTATGAGGAGGTGATAAGTTGAGAATTGTTTATATTCTCTTAGGATCAATGAATATCCCTACTTTAGAAATGATGTGTCCCAAAATATTTCTTTAGTAATCCCAAATGAACACTTCTTAGGGTTGAGTGATATGCCATACCTCTAGCATTGATTAAACACTTGTTTTAAATCAACAATATGCAAAATCCTATCTTTGGAAATGACAATTAGGTCATCCATGTAGATAAATATGCATTTTTGTTATCAGTCCCTTGAATGCTTCATCCATCACTCTTTGGAAGGTATCTCCTATGTTGATCAATCCAAAAGGAATTCTCCTATATGCAAAGGTTCCCCATTTTGTTGTGAATGTCATTTTTAATTTGTCTTCCTCATCGACCACCACCTAGTTGTATCTTGACTATCCATCTAGAACTGACATTATTTTGGATCCATTCACAATTTGTAAGACTTCATCTAGTGAAGGCAGAGGGAAGTTATCCTTTTGGGATGCTTGATTTAGATTACAAAAACCCACACAAAGGCGAATTTCTCTAGTCTTTTTCCTTACTGAAACTAAGTTAGCTACCCATGGAGAATTTTAGATTGGGAAGATAATTTTAGCATCAAGAAATTTTTAGACCTCTTTCATGATTACTGGTTCAATGATGGGATTCATTAGTCTCTATTGTTGATGAAAAGGTTTGGCATCAGGCTTCAACAAGATGTCATGTGTGATGATTTCATGATCATATGTTTTGAGTTCTTCATAACTCCATGCTATGACATCTCTTTATTTTGTAAGCAATTGAAGTATTCTTTCTCCCTCTTGAGGAGTATAGGCATTTCCTATTCTTACCATCTTGGAATCCTCTTCCATGCCCAAATTGTATGAATCACACTCTTTGATCCCTTTCTCTTCAATAGTTCTCTTGCTATGTCCCAAATCTACCATCCCCTTTGTAATAGTATTGGTTTTTAAATTTATAATCTAGTCTTCATCTTCTAACTCATCATCCTCAAGTTTATCATCGATTTCTTGTCCCTTAAAAAGGCCATTATACATGATGAACTCAAGAATGTGTTGGTCATCCTAGAAGACTTGGAAGTTCATAATGTTGTCAGGAATAGATAGTGCAACAACCAATTCTACTGAAAATATTTTTAATTTTTTCCTTTAAATGAGCTCTAACGCACTAGCTGAAATTGCAAAAGCATTGGATACCATATTTCTCCTTTGGGGATGGATCTTATGTCCAGTTCTTCAAAATCTTCCATCAAATCCCAAACTCTGTTTTGGTATACAAGTAATCTTCTATTATTACAAGAGTATATTGATTTAGCCTATCTAATCACCAATTTAGAGTCTCCTTCTATTATAAATGCTTTGATGTTCTTCTCTTATTTAAAGAGAAGTCCATGAATCAAAGCTTCATATTCAACAACATTGTTTGTACATCTAAATTGTAAATGATATGCAACATAAAAAGGCCTAACTTTGGGATTAATTAATTTAATACCTAAATTAGCTCCTAATTTGCATTTAGAGCCATCAAACTTGAGTGCCCAAATTGGTTGTTCTTTAGGCTTTCTGGACTTGTGTTTGTTGGTACACAAATTTTCCTTCACTTGAGTTTTAAAATATTATTTCTTTGGGATCCATTGTAATATTTCATGTGGTAGACTTGGTGAGTTATCATAGTTTATCTTTGATACAAGGGTAGTTTCTTTTTTTCTTATTGATCTTGAATATTTCCAATCAATTTTGTAATCTTGTCAATTTGTGGTTGTGGAAAAACTAAAATTGAAGTCCAACCTTGGCCTTTTACAAAATGTCTCCTTCTCAAGCCTTTGGTCATTCATGGTGAAGGATTGGACAAATCATCACCATTTGAAGAAGTGTCACTATACAATGCATTAGGGTCTTCCTTTTCTTCTTCATTAGTCTCCACAGATTCAGATATGCATATAGGACTTGGAATTTTCTTTTATATTTCATTTGGAATTTGGCAATCTCTAAATTTCATCATATGAGTTAGTACCTTGGCAACCACTTGTTGACAGTGTGAACACTCAAATTCAAAGTGGCTAACTTTATGTAACTTGCAAAACCTAGGGAGTAGCAAAACATTTGGGTATGCTTCTTCTCCTAAGCACTATAAATTAGCAACCATGTTGTCTATAAACTGATTCATGACTTCCTCTTTTGGAGTAGGGATCTTGGATCCCTTATTTAGATTGTCTAGTTTCTTGGCTAAAGATTTGTTAAGAGCCATCACCTTGTAAGAGCCCAAATTTGATTGAAAGAATGCTATCTCATTCAGTGCATTATATTTTGTGATAATTGTCCTTAGCTTTGGCTTAGCATCTATCTTGATCTAATTATTCAGTCCTTTCCAAGGTAACCACAATTGGGTAAAATCAATTGAGAACCATCCTTTCAAGCATTTCATCCATTCTCTTCAGAAAAATCCCATAATTTTTTGGGATTTCTACCATATGTATGTCTATAATGTCTTGAATTCAGGGGTCTATAGTCAACTGTATTCTAATATCTTTCAATACCCTAATAACTTTTACTTTTTTTTTTGTCAAGTTGTATCACTATCCAATTTGAGGGTTGAGGAGTGACTCCCAACCTCTAAGCTATAGAAAGTGGCATGATATTACAAGAAGTTCCTAAATATTTAAGACAATGGTTTAAGTTTCTTCCAAAAATTCTAGGACTAGGCAAAAAAGGAGGTACTTCAACGTTATATTTATACATGGTTGGCATGGCTTTAGAAGTGTTCACTTGTTACGATGTTGTCTTTTGAGAGACTACATTTTCATTGGGCATTGCCTTTGTATGATCAAGAGCCTTTAGTAGTGCTTCCC
Source organism: Cupressus sempervirens (assembly GCA_028749045.1). Lineage (NCBI taxonomy): Eukaryota > Viridiplantae > Streptophyta > Pinopsida > Cupressales > Cupressaceae > Cupressus > Cupressus sempervirens. Next base: position 738,774,283 of record CM053792.1, read on the forward strand.
TTTGATTTGGACAATTTTGTAGCATAACAAATATATACATATTAGCCTTGATTCTCTTTAAATCTTCCATTGCATTATACTTTTTAGTTATCCATGCTAGATTATTTAGGATTATAGGCACATTCCATGGATTTTGATTTTGTTGTACAATATAGGGTGCTCTAGTAGGTACTAGATTGTTACTAGCTCTTGGATCAGGGGGTGTCGGCTATAAGGCATGGGGAATCCCATTGGTCATAGGCTCCCTTCAATTACATAAATAGTAAGTATTTTGATTGTCATTTAAAAAAGCTAGCATCTCTTCAGTTGAGGATCTAATTCTTGACTAAATGGGAAAGTGAATTATTCATTAGTTGGTTGCTCCATTTTCTAGATTTTGTGAAGAATCATAGGATTCAAACATCATAGCATTGTACTACATAGGAGACTCATTATTACTACCTTGGGAATTTTGGTTCACTTCTTGATTTTTATTAAAATATGAGCCACCATTGTTAGGTACACTTTGATTATTGTCATATTGGCTGATGTCCACAAACTAAGCATTGTTATTGTTATCAATAGGGATGCTTCATTGTTTGGATAAGTATTCCATTATTGATTATGTCTTTGGAAACCATTGTTGCAATCTGGAGGATTGTAGTTTTTTTTTGCATTGCTATTCCTACTAAAGTTCTTGTTGTAATTCTAACTATAGTTGGTTTTGTAAGGACCCACATTTGCTCTTTGAAATTTATTATTCTATCCTTGTGACAACTTCAACTGAGTTAGCTCATTAGTAATTCAAGACATAGTCTTTTTCATTTGGTGAAATGTCAAATGCAATGTTGTTTTCTACTTCAGTGGATGCATACAACTTTTTCTCAAAGAAAGTATCTTTTGGAGGTTCATATCTTGGATAAGTTATGGCTAGTACTGGTATAATTGGTGCTTATTGTAGTGGTATTGGATTCATTAGAATGAATAGACTAGGCATCACCGGTGCTCTAGCAAGATATTGTGACACTATTGCAGTAGCTTGAGTTGGAATCATCAATCTTCCTCCATAAGGATTGGCTTGCTTGGTAAAGGCAATTGCTTCTTCGAAGACTTTTTCCAATGCGTTAATATTTGAAGTAGGTAGCCTTCATAGAAAGATAGTAGTGAGATGGTCCATTGCGCTAAGATAAATGTGGATTACTGCTTCAACTGGTATAGTATAGGGTGTTTTCAACTTGTGGTAAGCCATGTGAAAATGATGATGAAACATGAGATGGGTTCTACAAGATCCCTCTTGATTGATATGGATTGATGATGTATCACAGTTGGGTTGCTGAATGTTAAAAATTGTTATAAGAACAAATTTTGAAGGTAACACAATTTTGGATACATCTTGGTCAAAAATTCATGTACCAATTAAAAGGAAACTTCTCCCAATGAGTATGGGAATAAAAGAAGGACCATGCTCTCTTGTTGAATCTACTTTCAATCGCAAATTTCTTTAAAGAATTTGATATGATCCTCAGCTATTTGCATTTCTCCATAAATGAACCTAGGGAAAAATTTCTCAAGATTTTTAGGAAGGTCATTAAGTGCACTTTATAAATTAATTAGTGAATCTGGTACATTTTCAAAGAAGGCCATTGGTGGAGGTTGAATTAGAGGTGGAGCTAGAGATGATAAAATTTGGAATGGAAGTGGTAGAATTCTTGGTATTCCTTTGTCACTGCGAGGCTTGTGAAAAAGACTAAGTTCTAGGAACTCTTGTCCACTGTCTGTAGATCTTAAAGCTCACTAAGATGGAGATGGTATATTAGGATCTTCTAGTTTTCATCAATTCTAGAAAAGCACCTCTAGAGAAGCACACTCTTTAAAAATAGTATACCTGCACACCTTCTAACAATTTACATATATAATTTTCTAGAACATCTAAAAAATGTAGAATTTCCAAACAACAATTTTTTTTTCTAATCTGAATGGTTTGTAGGCCCTCCTTCTAGTGCCACTTCTATTGAGTTTTAATTTTTCACAATGCTAAATGGTAGGAATCCTTTCAAATTTCTCTCTTGAAAAGCTAATCGAGGATCAACTCTAAGATTCTAGGTGATCTTGTGACCTACTAAAATTTGCTCAATTGAAGATAAATGTGTATGTTCATGAGGAGGCATTTGCTAGCCTAAACCAATTTTAGATAAGATGTTTGATATGTTGTTGTTTGAAAAAGTAACCATAGAAGAGATATATTTTGGGTATTTTTTGTTTTATGATGAATGCAATTTATTGATGCAACTATATGATTTCCTATTTTAACCAAGTGTTAGAAAAGAAAATAACAAAGATAAGGTAATGAGAGATTTAATGCAAATAACTTGAAAGGGTAGTGCAAGGAGGGACAAATTCACTAGGGCCAAAGGCACACCCATCTATCCAACCACCTTGATGAGTTAACAAAATAGAAGCAAACAATACTAAGGAGAAAGAGAACAAAATACTTCTTCATTCATCAAGTAATCAGCATACATAACCAACTATAAGGCCTTCTATGTTACAACGAGATACAAAATAAAAATTCAAGATCCACGACCAAGCTTCAAATTTTCACTTCCAGTCACATCTTCTCTAAACTCGCTAAGCCCTTTAAGTTCTCCATCTAACCTAAGCCTAAGAACCCTATTTATACTTACCAAAATGACTTATAGAAGATTCTAGATCATTACATAATAGAAAGGCCAACCTCAGAATGGTTAAGACCCATCCCTAGATAAGATCTTATCATTAATTTCATGATCCAAATTAAATACAAAGTCATCTCCAATTCAGAATCCAAAACACAGGCAACTCAATCAATGAAGGACCCGAGCATCAACAAATATCATATTTACTCAGCACACGGAGGAATACTTGGCCAACACTAGACAACTTGGCAGAAGCTGGAACTTGACAACAACTAGAACTCAACAACAACTAGAACTTGGTAGCAACTGGAACTCAACATCAACTGGTACTCAGTAGCAACTAGAACTTGGTAGTAACTAGAACTTGGTAGCAGCTGGAACTCGAGAACAACTAGAACTTGGCAGCTATTGGAACTCAACAATAATTGGAACTTAGTAGAATGAACAAGAAATAAGAAAGATTACAAGGCAACCTAGGATGCTCCTACATCAGACAACTGAGGTTGAAATAAATGATTCTCTTGAATTGTTGAGATGTCACAACCTAAGCTGAATCCAAGTTAGATTGAGAAATCTATGTAGCATCTTCAATTGGTCTATTCTTCCACTTCACCAAATATTCATAGTAATATTTTCCTCTTATGCTTTTACTGACTCTTTGATCTAATATCTATTCAACCTCTTCAATCTACTTCTTAGGATAATCATCTCATACCACAACTTCATCATCTAACTCATGATGAATGCAATTTATCGATGCAACTATATGATTTCCTATTTTAACCAAGTGTTAGAAAAGAAAATAACAAAGATAAGGTAATGAGAGATTTAATGCAAACAACTTGAAAGGGTAGTGCAAGGAGAAAAAAATTCACTAGGGCCAAAGGAACACCCATCTATCCAACCACCTTGATGAGTTAACAAAATAGAAGCAAACAACACATAGAACAATACTAAGGAGAAAGAGAACAAAATAATTATTCATTCATCAAGTTATCAGCATACATAACCAACTATAAGGCCTTCTGTGTTACAACTAGATACAAAATAAAACTTCAAGATCCACGACCAAGCTTCAAATTTTCACTTCTAGTCACATCTTCTCTAAACTCGCTAAGCCCTTTAAGTTCTCCATCTAACCTAAGCTTAAGAACCCTATTTATACTTACCAAAATGACTTATAGAAGATTCTAGATCATTACATAATAGAAAGGCCGACCTCAAAATGGTCAAGACTCATCCCTAGATAAGATCTTATCATTAATTTCATGATCCAAATTGAATACAAAGTCATCTCCAATTCAGAATCCAAAACATAGACAACTCAATCAGTGAAGGACCCGAGCATCAACAAATATCATATTTACTCAGCACATGGAGGAATACTTGGCCAACACTAGACAACTTGGTAGCAACTGGAACTTGACAACAACTAGAACTCAACAACAACTAGAACTCAACAACAACTAGAACTTGGCAGCAACTGGAACTCAACATCAACTGGTACTCAGTAGCAACTAGAACTTGGTAGTAACTGGAACTTGGTAGCAATTGGAACTTGACAACAAATAGAACTTGGTAGCTATTGGAACTCAACAATAATTGGAACTTAGTAGAATGAACAAGAAATAAGAAAGATTACAAGGCAACCTAGGATGCTCCTACATCAGACAACTGAGGTTGAAATAAATGATTCTCTTGAATTGTTGAGATGTCACAACGTAAGCTGAATCCAACTTAGATTGAGAAATCTATGTAGCATCTTCAATTGGTCTATTCTTCCACTTCACCAAATATTCATAGTAATATTTTCCTCTTATGCTTTTATTGACTCTTTTATCTAATATCTATTCAACCTCTTCAATCTACTTCTTAGGATAATCATCTCATACCACAACTTTATCATCTAACTCATGATACTTATACAAATTAGCAACATTAAATATAGGAGATATATCCATGTCATTAGGTAAGTCAACTTCATAAGCATTACCACTGTCAAACTTCCTCAAGATCTTACAAGGTCCAAAATTCTTCATCTTTAGCTTACTGTATGTTCCAACAAGAAATCTGCCTTTCTTAATATGAACCATCACCTCATTACCAACTTCAAAAGTATAATGCTTCTAGACTTAACAACATTCTCCTCATACTTCTAATTACGTTGTTCCAACCTCAACTTCACTTCCTTATGGAAAGAATCCATAAAACTAGAAAATTGTTCTCTTGTAGCACTCCTCTTCTCTTCACCAATAACATCCCTCAAATCTAATATTCTCTATGCTACATTCTAGTAACAATGCCAAAAGTGTTTTCCCTATACTCCTATTCATAGAATTATTACATGCAAACTCATCTTGTGCCAATACCAACTCCCAATTACTTGGTTTATCTCCAATTAAACATCTCAGTAAATTACCTAAGCTTCTATTCACAACCTTTCTCTGTCCATTTGTCTGTAGATGGAATGTAGAACTAAACTTCAACTCAATACCCATATTCTTCTACAAAGTTCTCTGAAAGTAACCAACAAACTTACTGTCTCTATCAGAATTAATACTTCTTGGTAATCCATGCAATCTAACAATCTCTTTGAAGAAAATTTCAGCAACATGCTCAACATTTGATGTCTTCTTACATGGTCTGAAATGAGCCATCTTAGAAAATCTATCCACAACAACAAATATAGAATTATACCTTTTTACTGTCTTAAGTAATCCAAGAACAAAATCCATACTGATGTCACTCCAAGGTTTCTTAGGAACATAAATAGGCATAGACAAAATAGTATTCTGAATTTTTCCTTTTGCAATTTGACAAACTCCACAACTCTTTACAAATTTTTGAACATCCTTATAGATTTGTGGCCATTAATACCTATCCTTTAACAAACTCAATGTCTTATCAATTCCAAAATGTCTAGCCAGTCCAACACTATATTTTTCTTTAATCAAATTCAACCTCATAGAACTTATAGGGATACAAAACTAAATTCCTTTAAATAACATACCTTCTTAAATAAAATACTTAGCAAACTTACTTGGTTGTTCTATCAAATTAGGTACTCTGCACTCTCTCTACATCTTAGAAAAATCAAGGTCAGTATACAACTCCTACATTTCATCTAAACCAATAACTTTAACCTTCATCTCGATCAAAAAAGAACATCTTTTGCTCAATGCATCAACTAATTGATTAGTGACTCCACTTTTACGCTTGATTAAAAATGTGAAACTCTACAAGTATTCAACCCACTTCATATGTCTCTAGTTCAATTTATGTTGACTTCCCAAGTATTGTAAATATTTATGATAAGTATACAACACAAAATCCATAGGAATCAAATAATGTCTCCACTTCTTCAATGCTTGAATAATAGCATAACATTCTTGATCATACACAAAATAATTCCTTTTAGCATCATTCAACTTCTCATCAAAGAAAGTAATAAGTTTACTTTCTTGACTCAATACAACTCCTATTGCACTACCACTTGCATCACATTCAACTTGGAATACCTTATTGAAACTAGGCAAAGCCAATATAGGTAACTACCTTTTGTTTCAAAGTCTTAAAACTCTCATCATCTTTGTGTGTCTACTTGAACTCCTTTTTTATCTCCTCTCATTGTCGCAGTCATAGCATTACAAATAGAACTAAAATTCCTTATAAACTTCCTATAGAAACTAGCCAAACTATGAAATGATCTTATCTCATCCGCATTCTTAGGTGTAGGCCATTCCAAAATTGCTTTAAATTTCTAAGGATCCATTCTCAAACTAGCAACTGAAATCACAAATCCAAAATACATAATCTTCTCTTGTATAAAGAACACTTTTTCAAGTTAGTCATCAAATTTTCCTCTTTCAATCTCTGTAATAATTGTCTAACATGCTCAATATGTTCTTCCTTAGTCTTACTGAATATTAGAATATGATCCAAATAAACAATCACAAACTCACCCAAAACTCTTTTGAGAACTTCAATCATCAACCTAATGAAAGTATAGGTGCATTAGTCAAACCAAAAGGCATTACCAACCATTCATATGAACCATCTTTTCTCTTGAAAGCACTCTTCCATTCATCACCTTCTTTGATTCTGATCTGGTGATAACCACTCTTCAAATCAATCTTGGTAAAATACTTTGCTCCACTCAAACAATAAATTATGTCATGCAACCTTGGCATAGGAAACCTATATTTCACTATGATTTTGTTAGTACTTCTAGAATCAATATACATCTTCCATTCTCCAATATTCTTAGGTGCTAATACAATAGGTACAACACACAAACTCATGCTTTCTCTAATCAAACCTTTCCACAACAACTCATGCACTTGTCTATTAAGTTCTTCATTCTCTATAGGTGTTAATATATATGGTGCTTTATTTGGAAAGCTAGCTTTAGGAATCAGATCCATAGAATGACTTATACTTCTTACAAGTGGTAAACTATTAGGTATATCTTCTGCAACAATCTCCTAGTACTCATTCAACAAGTTTTCAATTTTTGTTGATACTCACCCTCTACCAATTTCTACTATCATTCGATCATTACCAGATTTTGGTGTCACTTGGTCATTACCAGCATCTACTATCACTCATTCATTACCAACTTCTACTGCTTGATCATTACTACCAAAACTTGGTCCTCTAGGAATTAGAGCAAAACAAACTTGGTTCCTTTTCATTTCTTTTTCAAATTGTTTCCCATTGACCATACAAATTCTCCTAGTAGTACAATTAACCTCATCTAGAATTTCAATCAAAGACAACAATATTTTCTTTGTCCCATTCACCCAAAGAGTATACTGATTCATTCTTTGATCATGTATAGCATATCTACCACATTGCCAAGGTTTACCCAATAGAATATGACAAAAATCCATAGGCATAATATTGCACAAAACTTCATCGAAGTAATGTCCAATCTTAAACTTCACAATACATTATTCACTTACCAATATCTTGTGCTCATCCTTGATCCATGAAACATGATAAGGTTTAAGATGCTTTAGGCTCTACAACTATAACTTTATAACCAACTCTTTTGATGCCAAATTTGTTGAACTTCCACTATTAATGATCACCTTGCAACATTTTCCAACCATCTTATATCTATTTTTGAAAAGACTTCTTTTTAGGTTAGCTTCCTCATCACTTCCTTGATTACATAAGGTTCTTCTCACCATAAGATTTTCCCTTGCCTCAGGTCCACTTGGTGAACCCTTAATGTCTCCTTGAATCACAATTTTTTTTTTACCTTGCCTATTTTCAAAGGTTCTATATTCAAAGGATCTATACCCTTCTTTCCGACATCTAAAAAAATTACCATGGAAACCATATCTAGAATAAGAATTACCTCTTCCTCGGTAAGAACTAGTACCTCCTTGGTAAGAGTCACCACCTTTCCATTAAATCTTGCTTTTGTCATCACTTTTCCATTCATATTTTCCCTTATCTTGCAAATTATTGTTACATCTGCCACCTTCTCCATAGGATCTACCTCTGCCTCTCTAGAATCTTCCACCCTTGCCTCTTTGTCTTTATTCATGCTTCTTTGTTAAGATCTCCTCATCCTTCAAGCCATATTGATATGCTTCCTCCATACTTTTCAATTTCACAAAACTTATCTCATCTTGAATCCCAAATCACAATCCATTTATGTACCTTGTATTTTATCCACATCATCATCCACATGTCCAGATGTGATGTCCAATCTATAAAATTCATCAGTATAATCCTTGACAATCATGTCCTTTTATTTCAAATTTTGCATCTTCCTCAATGAGTTAACTTGGTAATTGGTAGAAAGGAACTTGTTCTTCACTTTCTTCAAAATTTTTAGCCAAGAACTAATTTTCTCCTTTCCTCTCCTTTGTCTATCAATTTGCAAATGCTCCCACCACAATGAGGCATGACCTTTCAACCTAGTAATTGCAATTTTCACCTTCCTATTATCAGGAGTGTTTTAATACTCAAAGAACTTCTCCATATAAGAGATCTAATCCAACACAACATTGGTATCTAGTTTTCTATAATAAGGAACAACTTCTATAACAAGATTTGAATGTGCCCTAGACAATAGTCTCAACAATCTTGCTTCATCTTGATCTTCTTTAAGTTTTGGATTAGGGTTTGGTGTTACTACTTCATCATCTAGATGTTCTACTCTCCTCTATGCTATCTCCACAACATCTAATTTGGCTGCAATTTGTCTTAATATATCCAATATGGCATTGTCATCATTTTGTCTACCTCAAACCATCTTTACAATCAATTTCTTGCAAGATCATAACCCTCTACAAGTTATAGGTCAAATCCTAGGATCTGCCACGCTACAACCAAATTCAAATCAAGGTTCTACATTATCCAATATCCACAAGGATGAACCTCAAGCTCTGGTACCACCTATTGCAAGGAGGGTCAAATTAACTAGGGCCAAAGGCAGACCCAACTATTGAACCACCTTGCTGAGTTAACACAATTGAAGTGAACAACACTAAGGAGAGAGAGAATGAAACACTTTTATTAATTCATCAAGTTATCAACATACATGCCCAACTATAAGGCCTTCTAGGTTAGTTCAAGATCCACAATCCAACTTCAAATTTGCACTTCTAGACACATATTCTCTAAACTTGCTAAGCCCTCTAAGTTCTCCCTCTATAACCGAAGCCTAAGAACCCTATTTATACTTGCCAAAATGGCTTACATAGGATTCTAGATCATTACATAATAGAAAGGCCAACCTCAAAATGGTCAACACTCATCCATAGACAAGATCCTATCATTAAATTCAAGATCCAAATTAGAAACAAAGTTAGCTCCAACTGAGAACCCAAAACACAGACAACTCGGTCAATGAAGGACTTGAGCATCAACAAATATACTGTTCACTTGACATGTGAAGAAACACTTGACCAATACTAGACAACTCAACATCTACTGGAAATCAATAGTAAATGGAACTTGGTAGCAACTAGAACTTGACAAGAACTGGAACTCAATAATAATTGGAACTCGATAGTAACTAGAACTCGGTAGAAATTGGAACTTTGCAATAAATGGATCTCAACAACAACTAGAGCTTGGTAGCAACTAGAACTCGGTAGATTGAACATAAAATGAGCAGGATTAAAAGGCAACCCAGGATGCTCTTGCATCAAAGGGAAATTACTAATGGACATAAACCATGATAACAACATGTCTATGAATTAAATCATCAAAAGGAATTGGGTAGGAAAGCAATGGAAATAGGACTAGTGCTTCCTCAATTCCATCGATACAATTGTCGATGGGAACTCAATATAAAGTGAAAGATGTTTCACATTTCATAAAATTGCAAGGCCATGGAAAGTGCACTCAAATAAGAGAAGATGTCATGCAAGAACAATAAGCGATCCTTTCTCTAATTTTTTACACTAGTAGAATTCACTAACACATGACAAACACTATAACTAAAAGGTTGCACAATCATAACAACACAATCTAACTATTGGCTCCATTATTATTCATGAACATGCATTCAAAAAAATAGCACACTCTAGTAAGAATAACTACTCTCAGAATGAGAGCACCAATAACATATAATATTGCATCAAAATAATGGCCCATAGTACATATTACATCCATATAATTATAAGAAATCATCTCTCTTTTTGTGTTGAGAGTGAGAGCTTTTAAAATGTAAACTCATGCTAAAAACTAATAAAAAAAATCTAATTATATACATAATGACTCTTTAAATGGTGCTAAGTAGGTCGCCACCCCTATATATATTCATTACATGAGCCTTTACATTACATAAAATAATAAAAGAATGAGAATATTAGAAGAATGTAGCTACAAGATGATCTAGGAGTCTCTGGAAGCTCAACCTTCTCTACATGTTTCTGGGAGTTGAACTATTATCAAAATGCATTTCTGGTTCATGGAAAGCTCTAAATTAAGAACTAGTAGTTAACTATCAATGCATTGCTTCTTCTTCAAAACTGTTAGCACACCTCTATGAAAAGTGCACGTGCACACCTTGGCAACAGGTTCCAAAAATGCATAATTTTCCTAAGTGTCAAAACTAAATTTCTAGCATATGGATTTTATTCCCCTTTATACCAAAATGATGTCTGGATGTTTACTCTTAAATTTATCTATTATCTCCATTACTTAGGTTTCTTTTGGTAAATCAAGACTCTCATACTTATTCTTAACTATTTGTTGATAATTTCTCACTTCAATCCTTGTTTTTGCAAAATCTTTAAGCTTAGTGTCTAGCTCCAACAACACCTCCTCAGTCTTGATTGTTTGCCTATGTCTTTATCTAACAAAGAATCTTTGAAAGTTCCTTGGAATTTTTGGACCATTGATTGTATTGCAGTGAGCTTGGATTTGGACTTATCTTCAAAAATCTCAAGGAAAGCGATGTTGTACCACCTTTCTACTTCCAAGATTTACTCTTGAGTTTGATCCTTTATCTTCTATATATCAACATGTAGTCCTTCCATGAATTTACTTCTAGCTGATATCTTTTCAATCCAAGCATCAAGTTTATACAACTCCTCTTCTATATATACTTCCATTAGTGTATGATACCTTTGACCTTTTATTGATGTCAAGGTCTGTAGGTCTTTTACAGGCCTTTTTCCTAGCTATGTACCTCATCCATTAACCCAAAATCTTGGTTCACTATATATACCAACTTATCCACACTTAACTAAATATTGTACATTAAGATACCAAAATCATTTTCATTTTCATATATAAAAAAACCATTCAAAACATTAAGATACCAAAGTCTACATATCAATATTAATCTTTCCCTAACATGATCAAATTAATATGCTAAATCACATTATATTCCATTTTCTATCATGGTGATGAAATATTAAATCCCTAACTATTAGATCATTAGGAATATGAATTAGATCGTAGTACATATCATAAGCAAAATCCACCAAAATGTAAAAATCCCAACAAGTATCTTTGAATCAATTAAACATGATGATATTTCTAAGAGTATCCTAATATTATTATGAGATAACCCATCACAATGCATATGTCTTTAAAATCACTTATGTTAGGTAGTCAGGATGCTTGCACAATCATGTCTACATAGGTTCAGTCATTAGATAAATCTATTGCATCTTGTTAGTCAATTAATTAAATCCTTATTGTAATTATCATTCACCATAACATGTCCACCTAATACTACTTGCATAACAATTGGCTTGTTATATTTACATCATTCTGAGCTCTACCAAATAGGTTCTTATCCAATTTAATAAAAATTTCCATCTATAATTATTAGTAGTACTCACAAGAGTGGGTTTTGATTCATCCTTCCACAATGACCACCTAAATAAATTATCATAATAATCATAAAATACAATGAAACCATCAACATAGTTTCTAAGTTATGACATCTCGAGCATTTGTTCCAAAGGATCTTATCCTATCAACCTAATGTAATTCCAAATAGGATACTTAGCACCATAATAACTGAAATCTATCTCAATCTCAATAAGATATCATGTTCATTTAAGAAAAATGCCAATCATGACATACATAGATCCTAAACCTTCATACCATCATTCTATCATAAGGTGTATGGTAATAGTATATAATTCACATTCTATACAAAAGAGATAGAAATATGATGTCTCATCTCCTTACTCTTCCTAGCTCTAATCATATTCATGTTATTTAGATTTATAATAGGGTATAAGGGAAGGGGAATTACATCTTAGCCCCTATCTTTTGACATTCTCCTGGAAGTCATCCAAAATTAGGGACATAGCCTTCATCTATAGGACTTACCTAGTCATACCATAGATGGTCCAATTTTAGAGGTTTTTTCATAACATTCATAACAACTTGACAAGTATACATGATTTAATTTAAGGGACTATAAAGTTGGGGCTACAACTCATGGCATGGATACATTTTCTTAAGATTGATTACTTCACAATTCCATTGATTAACTATCATCCAACAATTGGTGTATCTACCATAATCCTCAAGTATCTGACATAAGTATCCCTCACATAATTCCTTACTTGGGACAATAATTTCTTAAAATTTTTAAGGGTTATTTTTGTCTACCCAATATCTTAGGGTTCAAGAATACAACAATGTTAACAATGTATTTGAATATCAATCTAACATAATGTACTCCCATATTGTCAGGTCAAGTCCTTCATGTTTGTGAATTCTTATTGCCTTCCCCATTCTTGTTTAATTGATGTCATTTCCATTTACCAATCAGCAATATTGTGAACCTACTTATTTTGCATATGGTACCATTGACTCAAAATTATTCCTCTTTCTCGATTATACTTATGTTCAAAGTTTGTTTTCTTGGTAACTCTTATTTCTATATGTACATTACCCTGTGCTTAGTAATTATTCAGTTTCAATGTTATCATATTCTTTATTAGTTCTCACAGACTAACTTTATGCTTAGCCTGAGTTATTCACTCTACTTGGCACTAACTAAAATTTAGGAATGTAGTCCAAAAATTTACTTATCAATTAAGGATGTATTTCCTTGATGGGTTTGTTTATCTTCTATCAAAATTCCAAGAATTCAATTGTTTCAACTTAATATCATGATTTAATTAAAGGTTGTCAAATGCAGACACTTGGTTGTCACTCTATTTTTTTTTGTTGGTGTTTTTTTTGGTTGAGTCATAGTTTGACAACTTGATCATTGTGTACTAGTTTATTTGGAATACTTATTATTTATTTGGCTAGTATTGGCATCACATAGCTTCTACTCCAAGTTTCTTATTCTTATTTTGATAATTTCTTTTGTTTTCCATTACAACCATCTCCTCCATTATTGCAGTGATTGTACAACCTTGCCTAGGTCTAACTGTTCAAGTGCCCATTAAATGATTTTATGAATTTTAGCACCCTTGCTTAAGGTCCTTAATGTGGTTTCTATTCACACCACAACAAGTCAAAGGGAAATCTATTTCTATGTTCTTTGCAATTTTAATGAGCTCATATTTATGATATAAGAAGGGGTGGTGTTCTAGGGGCCCTATCTAAAAGCTCCATATCTCATATCAAGATGATCTTATGGTATCCCAATTTCCTACAAAGATTATTATGAATATGTCTTGGCATAACCACTTCATAAATCATATTACAACACACTTATCAACACCATTCACAAGAAAATGCCTCATAAATAACTTAAATCCAAGATAAAAATAGCCAACTAAAGGAAGACAAGAATAAGTGTGGCCACAATGGTAAATATTGAATTAAAACAAGGCATGTCCCCTAGGTAATGGGACCATAATAATAAATCAATGAAATAAATCCTCTACATAGTTGGAAAAACATACAAAATCCAAGAACAAGAATGATTCACATCAAATTGAAATTTCAAGGATGTTGTTGTTGTACCAAGGATTTCCTCATAGAAAGAACATGAAAGTTTGTATTATAGTCACAATAGAAACTCCCTATACCTTCATTATTTCTTGGCATTAGGCAAGAGTGTGATCCAAACTCTTATTGTTGACGGGGTTCTTGAGTCTAGGAGCTCATTCTTCAATTGAGTATGGTTGCTTACCTTTCTACCTATTAATATCAAGAACTATCAAAAGTTATCTAGAGGCAAAGCTTCTACCCCAGTTATACTTACAACCATTTGGCTATATAAAAGGTATTGAGTTTTTTTCACACACCTTGGACTATGATACTAAAGCATCATGACTAGAAGGACCCATGAGATACTTTTGTATTAATCTAGCACACTTTCCTAACAAGCACCATTCGAGGTGTATTGATGAATTCTCTATGGAATAAGTTTGTACTAAGAGTTTCATAACAGGTATTACATAAGGGGGTACTTATAGGGTTGGAATCCTTCAAAATATCATATTCTAAGGGGAACCCACTACTCCCTATCTTTTCATGTGGCTTCCATCATAAAAAAATATAGCATCACTTTCATGATAGTCAAATCATAAAATATTAACATTAATGTATAATATTCGATCATTTCTCCACTAGAAACTTCATAGTAGGGTAGCTATTCACAACCTTATGATTCTCTTCTACTTGTTATTGTTATCGATTTTAATTAAGAGTATTGTGTTAATCCAAAGGAACAAAACTAAGTTCATGAAGATTCTATTGATCTTGGATTAGTTTTGACAAATGAGTGTCAACACACTTAAGTTACTTACTTAGTTCATTCCAAACAACTAGTACATTCTGAGAAAAACATGAATATTATAGAGCATGCTGAGTCATAGTGAGTGCTAAGCCACTCATGTGCTGAGTCACTCAAGTGCCAAGCAGATAATATATGTTGAGTGATTCAGAAGGTGAGTAAATAGTGGATGTTGAGCATTACAAATGTTGAGTCACAGTATAAAGATTAGTTCATGTTGAGCATCAGAGACTTCAGATGCCGAGTGAAACAATTTTGACATTTTTTTTTTAAAGGCACAAACAACTATCTAAACCATTTTTGAGCTGACTTAAGAATGAATTTTGATATTTTGAAGATAAGGATGAATCTCTAAGTGAATTCCCTATGCAATTACATGCAGCCAATCAAAAAATGGGAAGGATTAAGTGACAAAATGGATGAACTTCAGTCATAGATTCATACCTAACCCTAAGTCACTAAAGTCTTCTTAAGGAGAACAAACTCTAAACTTTCTATGAATGTTGAAGGAGTGAAGAGAATAGTTTACATGAACAAACAAAGAATTCATGGTGGCTTAGAAGTTATGAAGTGAGATTGCATTGCACAATTAGTTAGAGCAGAACAAAGGAAAGAAAAGGATACAAAAAAGAGACATTTGATCAAGAAGGATTGAAGATACATCAGTTTAGAGGTGATCTATTATCAGGCAATCAAGTGCTAACCACAAGATCAATGCTGAGACATTTTAGCAAGTGATTTCAGTTAAAATCTCTTAACAAAGTAGTCCTAACAGGCTATATGAAATCCTCTAATAGGGTGCTTACTTAATTGTAAGTTAAAGTCCTTTAACCAGACACACTTCTAATAGGGTGTTGAAATCCTCTAACAAGGTGAGATCTAATAAGGTAGATCATGCTTCATGATCAAAACATTGTAACCTTCATTGGATACACTTTATTGTTGCAGTAGTGAAGATTTGTGGGTGTCAACCCTACCCTAGTTTTAACTTCTCATTAGAGGGCTTCTAGGTAATCAAATCTGGTGTCATATGTGTGTGATTGCTTATATGTTTACATTCTTTACATGTTATTTCAATTCACTCATTGAATGCATGGAATGGATGTGTGGTGAAAGTTTTATGAGTCCAAGTTTAAACTAATGATTCACCCCCGAGAAGTTTACATTTCCTATTGTAATTCTAACAGATTCCTCAATTTTACTTAAGGATATACTACCATTAAAATAAGTCACAAATTCACCCAATCCTTTCAAATCTTGGTATGTCTTAAAACTTCCTTTATGGGTGACATGATCATGGTCCACTTAGATCTTATAGTCATCAGGGGTTGTTATTCAAATTTCCCTATTCTCATATTATTTAAGGATCGTAGTACCACACACTCTATGCTAATAGTTCTCTCACTCCATACTTAAACCCTCTGAAGTTTCAAAGTTTAGTATTATTACTAAGTAATATTACTCATTTAAGGTCTACAACTTTCTTCTCCTTTCAAGAAGAAAATACTTATTATGGCTCGATTCTCTTAGGAGAGCATACTTTCCTTTGCAATAAGATATCATTTTTCTTTACTATATTATTATATCTTTGTGTCATTATTACAAGGCCATTTTATATTATTAATCATTTAGGATCACTTAGCCCCGAGTTGTTTCCCCAAGGGCATTAGGTTTTCACTTGAATCATTCATATAGGTCACTAGCTTGAAAGATAGACTCATTGAAATTTTGCTTTCTTAAGGTAACATTCAAATTGTACATTCATTCATTGACCCATTAATGCCCAACATTGCAAAACTAGGCTCTAATACTAGAATGTCATGCCCAAAATCTAGGGCAAAAGACAACTAGAATTTTTTTGAAAGGTTTTGTTTAGGACATAACATAGGAAATTGGATGTTTCTATACTAGGTTACATAAGACTAAGAGTTCGAGATACATATCATTTATGATTACAAGGTTGCAACATAATCTCAAATCTTTAATTTAATTGGTCCTTATAAGTGTGGTTGAGGTCTTATTCTTACTTCTAGGTTAGACACACAAAGAACTCGATAACATTACAATATGTTTCTATGGGGGTAGTGCAAACATAGTTTTACTAGATTGAAAATCAAATTCTTTTCTATAGGACATTTCATAACAATTTGACAAGCTTTAAAAACAACCATTGATAAACTTTCTAACTATGTTATTTATTTTTATTTTTTTCTAACTACCCTCTTGACTCTCCTAACCACTCTTTTCCCATCCTATGTGTTTTATCCTAACCTTCTTCTAGGGATGTGAGTGAGGGTGTTTGGGTATGTGAGTGCTGATTTGGGTGGCCCTAAAAAGTGAGATAAGTGGGGGAGATTGGAGTCACATGCATAACTATCCTCCCAAGATACTATCTCATGTTCTTTTCCTGAATCATGTGGAGGCTGGTCGATCATGTTGCAAAAGTTTAGATTTTATTTTTAAATTTTTTTTTATGTATGTGCTTGCTGCGAATTTGAATACCCATCGGCTAAGGTAAGGTGGGGTTCATGTTTTATATGAATAGGATTTCTTTTTAAATCCATCTTTCTTTAAAATGGGATTGGGTTCATAAGATATTTTGTCCTTATATCTTTCTTTCTTTTTTCTTTTTTTTTCAAGGTGGGACAAGTCAATGTCTACTCATAGGTCATGTGACTTCCCTTCGGGAGTGGTTTAATGTTAACATATTAGGTCATGTTATTATTATTTTGTGAGATATTGACAAGTATGACTTAAGTACCTATATTATATATATTTTTAATTGAAAATTAGGGATCCTAGGGAATATTCCCCAATATTATTTTATTGGTCTATAATAGATGGGAGGGGAAATATTTTCCTCTCCCATAAAAATTATAGAGAGGTAAAATGTGCATCTACAACAAGGTTTTCTTATGAGACCTTACTCTATGTTTCTATTTGGTTGCATAATCTTTGTTCCAACTAAGATATTGTAAGACTTTTAATATTATCTTCACCTCCAAATGAATATATCTAATTATTAGCTCTATTGAAGCAACTTAAAATAATAGGTAAATAATCTTGAAACCTAAGGACTTCATAATAATTGCCTTATACAATACATAAATTTTCTAGCTTAAATATAGACAAGATTCGTTATAACATCTACTAGTGCAATCCTTTTAATGAAACTCTAAATGACATTGATTATCAAACTAATTACAAAATGAAATTCCTTTACATGATGAAGCACAATTGAATGCATTTTACACCTATGATTCAAGAAGAACTTGACTATTTTCTTACATAAAATTATTTCCTTCCTTTCTGTAAAACCATGAGGATGATATGATCTTTCTCTTACAAAGCCACTATATGAATAGCATCAAATCTCAATCTCCATATTAAAAATAATACACCATAGAATGTAAATATTTCTCACATTACATTGAAAAAAAATAGAGATTTTTCCATCACAATACATTACAAAATATCATGGGAAAGATTTATTTCTTCAACCACACCGCATGATAATATAGCTCTTGATTATTCAAAACTGTCAAGGAGAAACCCTAACTTATTTATAGATCCATTAGCACAAACCTACAATAAGAAAATAAAATCAAGAACCATGGAGGCTCACCTACCATCCTAGGCTTTCTAAGAATCCACCCACTAAGCTAAGGGAAACAAGACTCAAACGGGTTACACTCAAGCATAATCCTTACAAACATAACTTCACAATACATATACAATCCCTCCAAGGTTTAGCATAATTGATTCACCATTAGAATCATGAGACATGGGTGAAGGTGGGATCTCAAAAGAGGACAATTTCTCACTAAACAAGGCATATGGCTTCAATGGAGTCCATACTCCATGAACAAATAAACCCTCTCCAAGAGGAGAATTTCTTAACTTCATTATTAAGCCCAACTAACGCCTTCACCCAAGGCTTCTCTTCTGTCCCAATGTTGAGTGAAGCCTTCACATCCATTCACATTCATACACAAAAAAATAAGGGGAAAATTGCAAAAGAAATCCATCACAATATTGACACATAGCAACAATCTCAACACAACACAATATATGAATTTTAACATAAAATGAACAAAAAAAATCATGGAGTAAGTACAATGAGAGATTCATGGCATGGTCATTAACCTTGATCGAAGCTAAGGAAAATGAAAATTATTGAAGATCTCCCTTCTCCTTAGTCCATCCTCCTCCAAAACCCTAATTGTCTTTAAACTTAGAGAGTAGGTGAACACCTCACTAGTTTGTCCAAGTTCATTAAAAAGACTCTTCCACTAACTCATTTTTGGAAAAAACATCAAGCCACTATCTCTTACAACTTTGTCCCTACCAATTTTTCTACCTTTCACTAAGTGGAAAGATGGGGATAAAATCATGGGACAACTCCATTTTTTATTTGGTGGAAGAATGCATTGGTCAAGGGGTCCCCTAGGCTAGCTAAGTACTAACATAGATAAATTTAGGCCCGTAGCATGTTATTATAACATATGGGTGGCTTATTTTCACAAAAAATGACACTTTGGGACCACTTATTGGCCCTTAAAAATCCTTGTCAAGTTTGAATTCGATTTTCCCTTTATGGTGACCCATCATATGCTCTCTCCAAGTGGATTTTCTTAAATATTTTGAAGTACAATTAGTTTAAGTTTAAGTGCAACAATGATCAAAACCCTAGGTGACATGTCATCAACACATAAACAATTATAGGTGTCAAGTGACACATGACAACATATTACACCTCACTATGATATGTCCCTAATGCATTTATGAAATTAAATTTACTACACACACTTCCAACTTAAATTTACAAAATAATCACATCACGATGAAGCTTTGAATCATCCAAAGATTTTCCTTGGCTATACCGTGTCCACACAAGTTTGGAACTTGTTTCCCTTATTAATTTTAATAGTTCAATTTCCTACACACTAAACTCGTGAATCAATATTCTAATGAAAATCATGTAAAAACACATGTATATAGGTAGATGACAATTTCAATATTGCATGATTCACATAAGTTAGTATTCAAATTTTCATAATCACTTTTTTCATATGTAAAAACAACATTCAAAACATTAAGATACCAAAGTCTACATATCAACATTAATCTTTCCCTAGTACAATAAAATTAATAATCTAAATCAAATTATATTCCATTTTCTATCATGATGATGAAATATTGAATCCATAATTATTATATCATTAGGCATATGAATTAGGTTGTAGTATATATCATAAGTAAAATCCACCAAAATGTAAAAATCCTAACTAGTATCTTTTATTCAATTAAACATGGTAATATTTCTAAGAGTATCCCGATATCATTATGAGATAACCCATCATAATGCATATGTCTTTAAAATCACTTATGTCAAGTAATCAGGATACTTGCATAATCATGTCTACATAGGTTCAGTCATTAGATAAATCTATTGCATCTTGTTAGTCAATATATTATATCCTCCTCATCTTAATTATCATCCACTATAACATGTCCACCTAATACTACTTGCACAAAAATTGGTTATTATATTTACATCATACTGAGTTCTACCAAGTTTCCCTTATGCAATTTGATAACAATTTCCATCTATAATTATTATTAGTATTCACAAGAGTGTCTTGATTCATCCTTCCACAATGACACCTAAATCAATTATCTTAATAGATCATAAAATACCATGAACTCATCAACATAGTTTCTAAGTTATGACATCTCGAGCCTTTGTTCCATAGGGTCTTATCTTATCAACCTATTGTGATTTTGAATAGGATACTTAGCACAATGATAACTAAAATCTATATCGATCTCAATAAGATATCACGTTTATTATTGATAAGGAAAATGCCAATCATGACATACTTAGATCCTAAAACCTTCATGCCATCATTCTATCTTAAGGTGTATGGTAACAATATATAATTCACATTCTATACACAATAGATAGAAATATGACATCTCATCTTGTTACTCTTCTTAGCTCTAACCATATTCATGTTATTATGATTTATAATAGGGTACTAGGGAATGAGCATTAGAAAAATAACTAATCAATTTCTTGGAACCAATTATTACTCTTGGAGTTTTACTTTTTAAGCTTAATATAGTAATTCCCTCTATTGAAGTTATCACTTCTTGGACATATTTCCCTTTTGTGTAAACTTTTTCAAAGAAATATAAATGCCAATTATGATATATTTATGGTGAGTAAATATAATAAAATTTAAATAAATTACCTTAAATATAAGAGCTTGGTTTAGAAATGTGTACTTAATCATACATGTAATGGAAATATTAAAAAAAAATGTACCTTGCTAGAGAATAGTTTGATGAATGATTGTCACTGAGAATTGTTGCAATCCATGTTAATAGTGATATTTAGATTAAATCTTTCAAATGCCAGTTTTAATGAAGATTACACTACCAAAAAAGGAGGTTTGACCTACTCTTGTTTGAAGGGAGTTATGTTGATTCAATGCATATATGGAATTGATTCTATTACCAAAGGATAAGAGAATACACTAGTTTAATGTGAGGAAGATAGAGCATAGGAGCTAAGGGTGAGGAGGACAAGTGGTTAAGGAGATGAGAGAAATAAAGGAGGAGAAATAGATTGGATAAAAAGGGGGATAACAAGAGGCATAATAGAGGGAACAATAAAGAGATAAAGAGAACAAAGTGATCATGAGATTGGATAATAAGGGGAGTATAGAGTGTTAAGTATTAGAAAGAGATAAGGAAATGGGATAGATAAGGGGGAGAAGGAGTGACAAGGAGAATGAAGAGATAATGAGAGAATGATAGATAAGGAGAAACAAGAGATAAGGATACAGATTTTGAAAATAATTATTCAATTGTATATTGTCATTGATGTTACACAAGTGTCAAGCTTTAACCGAGCATAGTTAGCTTTAGCCAAGCTTAGTTGGGCAAGAAAGGAAATTCTAGTATCAACCAAGTAGAAATCAATGTTAACCAAGCTTGGTCAGTCAATGAAGAGAGTTAGTGTTAATCGAGCTTGGTCGGTCAATGAAAGGATTTAGTGTTAACCGAGTTAATTAGGTCATCAAAGGAAGTTCTATAATAACTGAATGTTTAGTTTAGTGTTAGCTAACTATTAACATAATACTTTTGTCAATTAATTGGTTAATGCAAGCTGACCAAATGGATGTTAAATCTTTGTATGGAAGGGTATTCAGACCAACTTGACATTGAATATCATAGATATGCAAGGTCAAGTTGTGGATTGAAAAAAGAAATTGGGAACAATGTGACTAAAGTGAAATGAGAAGGATAAGAAGGACATCTAATTAAGGATAGAGCATCTAAGATAGAAGACTAAGCTACAAAGAATAATTTGATTAGAAAGGATCAAGAGATTAAATCATAATAGTGATATGACTTTGAAAACTTAGTTGCTTCAACAATCAGGTCAATCCTTAATGTTACTTTCTGTTGGTGTAAATAAGTATTCACTTATTACACTTACTTAAGTTTACTTAGGTTAATGCATTATTTAATTATTTTGCATTATTTTCATTTGTGAGACACTTAGGAGTTTGCACACCTTTTGAGTTGTCATGTAGACAACACAAGAGTATGCAACTCTATTTGAGCACATGGTGTCTACAACATTGTTTTGTGTGTCCCACCCTTGTAGGCTTATCCTCTCATCACCACACTTACTTCCATGCTTAATGGAGGATAATCCATATCTAGTGGACATGTTCTTGGTTGTATGACACTTCATGATGCTAACTTTTATGCATTCTAGAAGCTCTCTTGAGGCCTTTATATTTAGGCACTCCTAGTGTACTCTTATGAGACAATTATTGAATACATTGTTATTCTGATCATACTTTCTCCATTTTTGGTCTACAATTATGCTTGTGTTTGAGTTCTTAGTTCTTGGATGAATTTTTCCCTTAGGAAAATTCTTACATAGTATCAGAGCTTGGAGACTTTCTCATCACAAGCCGTTCGAGACCTCTTGCTTGCTTCATCACCTCAGCCGAAATCTGGAGTGCTGCAAAAATTGGGAGCGTTTAGCATCAGATCTGACCTCGCCATTGCGTCTGAAACATTGAACTAGTGAAAATCAACTATAAGCATGCCTACCTTGGCCCAAAGTCAACCACGAGGCAAAATTTTTTTGGAAATCGAAACAAGGAGGCCTGATTTGCGATATGGGTATGATCATTTTTCGCAGATTCATTTGATTTAATTCAGATCTACACATTTTATTTTTCTAGATACTATTTTATTTTCCATCACAAAATTAGCAAAAATTTAGAGAATATTTTATTTTCCATCATGACATTAGCAGAAATTCAAAAAAAAATTTAAATAGACCCGGGTAGTGACACCTCAGATCTGCAATTTGGATGTTATTTATTTTTATCGCAAGGTTTCATTATTAAATTCGAGCCAAATCCCTCAAATCGGCCATACTGCACATTTCACATCACAAATAATATTTTATTTTCCATCACGACATTACTGAAAATTTAGAATTTTTTTTAAAAATAGACCCGTGTAGTGACACCCCGAATCTGCAATTTGGATGTTATTTATTTTTATCATAGGGTTTCATTATTAAATCTGAGCCAAATCCCTTGAATCAGCTGTACTATGCATTTCACATCACAGAGGGAAGACTGCAAATTTTTTGGCAACATTTCCCACCAGACCGGCCACAACCAGCGGCTTCCTCACCACCGATCGTGCCTTTGCTTAAGCATTTGTGGGTGTATGTTTAAAAATAGTGCAGAGTGCGCTCCCACCTTACATGTGGGATAATCCCTCCATCTCCTGGGGAAATAAGGAATCCTGTCGGCATCCACTATAGATCCTAGTGACCTTACTCCAGCATCATGCATGATTTTTGCGGCACGCGCTGAACAATTTTGGCACCTACTGTTAATATTTTTCGGCGTCATGTTCAGATCTAAGGATAATTCAGTGATCTGCAGTCTCCCACCACACATCGCAAAGTCAGCTAACTCATCCTGAACAGTCAGCGATCCACCTGACACCACATCACCTCGCCAAGCTGTAGGTCTGTAGCAAAACCTTCTGCCATGCAGACTGTTTTATCTGCAACATGTGGCGTCATATTATTGCTAGATTGTGCCATGTTAGCAACCAAAATTGCCACGTTCACCATGTGGACAGCTGGCCATCTCCTTGCCACATTAGTGTACAGATCACATGTGCCAGTCAGTATAGTATGGAGGGCCAACATGACTACCACGTCAGCACAAGGGCGCTATTTTTTGCTGACATCATCAATTCCTGAGGTTAAATTTGACACCCATCTTGACATCATTCCAAGGCATTTTATAACTATGTTGATAGCCATTTGATCATCAAATTTAGACTCTCAATTTCTTTTCTAGACCCCTCTCTAGATTGCTTTTCAGTTTGGCCGCTTGACTTTGCGAGCTCGTAACTTGGACATCCGAACTTCGATTTAGGTGCAATTTTTTTAAAAATTAGGTAGAATTTCTTGAATTTTCTAGTGGTGGTGTTTTTTTCTAGTTTTGGTGCACAAATTTTGTAGAAATTGCATTTTTTGGCGATTGTACTTGCATAATCCTATGTTTTGCAACCTCAGAAGCTCCATACGGGCACATCTGATCACTTTTTCAGGTTTTTTTTTTTGAAAGTGCATTTTTTTTGTCTACTTTCCAGATCTAAAGTCACATTTTAGGGTTGTGTCGACCAATTTCTCACTTTGAGAATTAAGCCTTCTTTGGCATTGTAATGCTTTGATTCTTTTCAAAATTGTTGTAAAACTAAGCTATAGTGCTTAAGTGATAGATTTCAGCCTCATAAGGTAGTTGTAAAAGCCAAATCAGAAAGTCCACTTTGTTCATTTTGACAAGTGGCCCATTGTAAACACACTACTTATAAAGTGCCAAAGCATCTTTTTTTTGGGGGGGTCTTTTGATTGAGTGAAAAAAGGGGGTGTGTACAGTGTTCTTGTGTCTCTATTTTGTACTCTTTTCATTTTTGCATCATGGGTTTTAAATGTCCTCCTCTAACTTCACGCAACTATTCTACATGGAAAGATATTGCATGGAGTAGATTAATGGAAAAATGATATAGTTTATATGTTGATGGTATAATTACCCAACCTACTGATGCTAAAGAACTCATTAATTGGAAACAACAAGACCATCAAGCTTTAGGTGTAATTAGAAGTTGTGTACATAGCGATCTTCTCTTCCACATTAAAAATTGTTTAGACTCTAAGGAAGCTTGGGATAAACTTGAACAATTGTATGGTAAAGTGGATGAAGAAAATGGATTTTAGATTGAGGATGATCTACTTCTCTTAGATCCTAAAAATTATGACACAATTCAGGATAATATCCTCAAAGTCAATGAGTATAGGGCACTTCTTAAAGATTGTGGAAATCCCATGAAGGATGATAGGTTGATGCATCACATCCTCAAGCGGCTACCTTTTGAGTATGGTAACTTTGTTTCAAGTTTTAATACTCATAGGTTAACCATGGGATCTACTTACCAGAAGCCTTCCTTTGATGGATTTGCAGACATGTTGATTGTTGAACAATCTCACTTGGTGGATTCAAAAGTTATGCCTCCGAGAAGTTCAGTTACCGTTTCTAGATTCTTCTAATTTTGTGCCAACTTCTAATGCAACTTCTAGAGCCTTCTATTTGGTCGGTGGATGCCAAATAGCACTTTCTAGAATGTATTCCTAATCTTTAACCCTTCAAGGTCTATTTAAGAACATTTTTGGCATTGTAAAAGGCAGTTCAAAGTGGAGTTTGAGAGGAGGTACTGAAAGGAGAAATGGTCTCCACATTTATACTATTGTAAGCCCTTAGGGCATGTTTTGAAGTCTATTTTCTCTGTACTGAATGTATTAGCATTTTATCACAGTTAATAAAATTTTTCCTTTCCTATTGTGTCCATTCTATGCTTGGGTTGTGTCTCCATCAAGTGGTATTAGAGCCGATTTTCCTGAGTGTGTAGACAGAGCGCCGACTGTGAGGCAGTTTGCACTAGGACTGTGTGGTTGTGGGTTTGAGTTAAGAAGATGCCTCCATGAAGAGAGTGTGGTGGAAGGTCTGGAGCTATTAATCCTAAGGAGGTTAGATCACTCCAAAGATAGGTACAAGCGTTGCAGGAGGAGATCCATAGAGGAACAAATGTTGTTGCAGGCAACGAAAGTGAGGATGACAATGAAGAAGAAGAAATTTGACCAGAAGGGGAATTTGATGGGAAAGTTCTAAATCAGGTAGAGGAAAGGCTTTTTAGGGCCATTACTAAGTTTGGGAAAAGACCTACAATTGATGTGGGTGCATTTTTAAGAAATCTAAAACCAGATGAGTTGATCGACTGGATTAATGAACTGGAAGAGTACTTTGGGTATGAGGATATCAAGGATCCAGATATGGTTAAGTTTGCAAAGGCCAAATTGAAAGGCCATGCCAAAATTTGGTGGCAAGAGGTTCAACTGGAAAGAAATAGAAGAGGAAAGGAGAAGATCACATAGTGGGATCGTATGGTGGACAAATTAAAGAAGCAGTTCATTCTTGTTGATTATGAGATTGATTTGTTTAAGAAGATGCATGGGTTAAAGCAAGCAAGAAAATTAGTCCAAGAATATATAGAGGAGTTTTACCAACTTCTGATTAGAGTAGGGCATGCAGAAGAAAATAAGGAGAAGGTTGCTCATTATATCAGTGGGTTGCGACCTAGCATCCAGGAGGAATTAAGTCTAGTAAGAATGACCAGCGTTGAAGAGGCATACCAATTTTCCCTACGAGTTAAAGAGAATCTAAATAAGAGGTTTGAAGGGAGACAAATAGGGCATGGTGAAGGAGGAAGGGGTAGTGGTAGGTCATCTGGAGGCCGAAATGAAACTCAAAAGAAAAATGAAGATGTGGTTACTAGCAGGAACTAGAGGAATGAGGGTTTCAACCGCTCTCATGATCAAGACTTTGGAAATTACAGAGGAAGAGGTAGAGGACAAGGACAAGGAAGAGGAGGCTTTCATGGTACCTATTTCCATTGCAATGAAGAAGGTCATCATGCCTTTGAATGCCCTCAATGACAAGGAAGAATACATAGGAGAGCTAAGGGTCAAAATAGGGTTGCTCATGTGGATGAGGATGCACAATCATCACATTCAGAGAATGCAAAAAGAGGAGAGACTTTAGTAAATGAAAGGGTCCTACTAAGTGGTGATATTGAACTAGGAAAAAGGAGGAGTTTATTCCATACCAGATGCAAGTGTGAGGATAAATGTTGTGATGTGATCATTGATGGTGGTAGTACTGATAACTTGGTATCAGAGGAGATGGTCTCTAAATTGAAGGTCAAGAGGGAGAAACATCCACAGCACTATCGAATTGCTTGGGTGAAAGATGATCATAAGGTCCTAGTAAGTGAACAATGTTTAGTGAAATTCAAAATTGGGAGTTACCATGATGAAGTTCTCTATGATGTTATTCCAATGGATGTTTGCCATCTATTGTTGGGTAGACCATGGCAGTTTGATAGGCATGCAGTTCATGATAGTCATGCAAACACATACTCTCTAACAAAGGATGGAGTTCACCACAAATTGAAGCCCATGAAAAAGGAAAGTGAAAGGTATGTAGCAGTGCTAGGATTTGTCTTGTTGATGGAAGGAAGTTTTTAGATGGCATGAAACATTAGCGTATGTGCTATGCTTTGATTCCTAGAAAAGATAAAGAAGATAGTAGTGAAATACCACTTGAAGTTTTAGATTTACTAGGTGATTTTGGAGATATCATCTCTGATAATGTTCCAGAAGGATTGCCACCAGTAAGGCAAATCAGTCATCAGATAAATTTAATCCCAGGAGCTAGTTTTCCTAACAAGGTTGCTCACAAGATGACTCCTACTGAAACTGAGGAGCTAAATAGACAGTTTCAAGAGCTATTGAGGAAGCGCTTGATTCGGGAGAGCCTAAGTCCATGTGCGGTACCTACAGTACTAGCACCAAAGAAGGATGGAGAGTGGAGGATGTGTACAGACTCTCAAGCTATAAATAGGATAACCATCAAGTATCAATTTCCTTTTCCAAGAATGGATGATCTTATGGACTGCTTGAGTGGAGCTTAGTACTTCACAAAGATAGATCTCAAGAGTGGTTATCATCATATATGGATATGAGAAGGAGATGAGTGGAAAATAGCCTTCAAGACCAAGGAGGTTCTTTATGAGTGGTTAGTCATGCCCTTTGGATTGACGAACGCCTCGAGCACCTTCATGCGGCTTATGAATGAGGTACTTAAGAAGTTCTTGGGAAAATTTGTTATTGTCTATTTGGATGATATTTTAATTTTCAGCAAGACTTTGGAAGAGCATTTATTGCATATTCATAGTGTCCTTGAAAGGTTAAGGGAAGAAAAACTTTTAATTAATTTGAAGAAGTGTATCTTTGAAAAAAGGGAGTTAGTATACTTGGGGTTTGTTATATCACCTGAAGGTCTTAAAATGGATCCAGAGAAGGTAAAAGCCATCTTGGAATTGCCTACTCCAAGGTCTTCTACTGAGGTAAGATCATTTCATGGTCTGGTTAGTTTTTATAGGAAGTTTATTAAGAATTTTAGTGGTATATGTGCACCCCTGACTGACACAATAAGAGGGGATAGAAAAGAGTTCAAATGGATAGTGGCAGTTGCGAGAAGTTTTGAATTGTTGAAGAAGAAGGTGACAAAACAACCTATGTTGGCACTTCACAATTTTAGAAAGGTGTTCTAGGTGGATTGTGATGCTAGTGGTAGTGCTATTGGGGCTGTATTAAGCCAAGAAGGTAAGCCTATTGC
The DNA here is from genome assembly GCA_028749045.1 of Cupressus sempervirens. Lineage (NCBI taxonomy): Eukaryota > Viridiplantae > Streptophyta > Pinopsida > Cupressales > Cupressaceae > Cupressus > Cupressus sempervirens. The sequence continues at coordinate 738,802,986 of CM053792.1, forward strand.
ATATTTTAGTGAAAAATTGAATGATGCGAAAAGAAAGTATTATGTTTATGATCAAGAGTTCTATGCAATAGTTCAGGCCTTAAAGAAATGGAGGCATTATTTATTGCCAAAGGAATTTGTTTTATATACTGATCACTAGGCATTACAGTACCTAAATAGCCAAGGTAAATTGAATTAGAGGCATATGAAGTGGGTAGAGTTCTTGCAGAGCTATACATTTGTCTTGAAGCATAGAAGTGGAAAATAATAGGGTTGTAGATGCACTAAGTAGGAGACAGTTGTTGCTTACAATAATGCAGGTTGAAGAAGTTGGGTTTGATGAACTCAAAAATTTGTACCCTGAGGATATTGATTTTGCCGAAGCGTGGAAAGCTTGTAAGGAGCCTGTTGCTGTAGACAGAACTAAGTGGTTAGACTATCTGATTTAGGATGGTATGTTATTCAAGGGTAGTCAATTATGCATTCCAAGGAGTTCCATAAGGGAAAATTTGATTAAGGAGAAACACAGTGGATGGATGGTAGGACATTTTGGTCGAGATTAGACCATTTCCATTCTTAGAGAACATTATTTTTGGCCTCAGATTTCATAAGATGTGAAGAAGTTTGTACAGAGTTGTCAGATTTGTCAAGTTGCCAAGGGATTTAGTCACAATTCTAGACTGTGTCAGCCATTGCCTGTTCCATGAAAGCCATGGGAGGACATAAGTATGGATTTTGTTCTTGGATTGCCGAGGACACAAAGGGGTAATGACTCAGTATTTGTGGTGGTTGATAAGTTCTCCAAAATGGCACATTTCATTCCATGCCAAGAAACTCATGATGTTGTCCATATTGCAGACTTGTTTTTCAGAGAGGTGGTAAGACTACATGGTCTCCCAAGGAGTATAGTTTCTGACAGAGATACTAAATTTTTGGGGTATTTCTGGAGAACATTGTGGAAGAAGTTGAGAACAAACTTGAAATTTAGTTCCACACATCATCCGTAGACTAACGACCAAACAAAAGTCTGGGCAATTTGCTAAGATGTTTAGTTGGGGATAAGCCCAAGGGATGGGATTTGATTGTACCACAAGCGGAGTTTGCTTACAATAACTCTGTAAATAGGATTACTGGTAGATCACCATTCCAAATTGTATATGGAAGTAGCCCAAGGACTGCACCAAAGTTGAGGAAGATAGAGCAAGGGGAGAGGACAAGTGCTGAAGCTGAAGAATTTGTTGAACATATCAAGCATCTACATGAGGAGGTTTAGGCACACATTATCAAGATGAATCAAGAGTATAAAGCTAGGGATGATCAAAGGAGAAGACATAAGGAATTCCAAGTAGGGGATCTAGTCATGGTACACTTACGGAAAGAAAGATTTCCATCCAGTACTTACAATAAGTTAAAAATGAAGAAATTTGGTCCTTGCAAAATTCTAAAGAAACATGACTCAGGAAATGCATATGAGGTGGAGTTGCCAGACAGAATTCACATTTCTTCTATTTTCAACATTACAGACTTAACAGAGTATCATGATGATGGTGCAGATGAGGAGCTAATGTTAGAGCCATGTCTAATTCCTACTTTTAAGAAGGAGGATATAGAGGAGATTCTGGATAGTCGTATGGGTAGGAGTACTAGAAATAGGCAGTATGAAGAGTATTTGGTCAAGTGGAAAGGACAGTTGATAGAGGACTCAACTTGGATTTCAGCAGCTAAGGTTTCCCATTTGGGATTTCCTCTACCATTCATAAAGTGACAGGGTCACTTTTCAATCTACCCTGGGTGTCTGATGCAGGAGCATCCAGAGGTATAAGGGCAATCTTGTGTCAACCAAAAAAAATGTACTCAGACTTAGTTTTTGTTTCATGTGTTTTCATTTCTAGATACCCATTTGGGTCAAATAAAGGTTCCAACTCTCACAGTTCCACTATTAGTATTCTAGGATAGAGTATTTGAACACTTTGGGATACATGTAAATATAAAAAAAATAGGATTATGTAATTGAGCCATCATTTTGGTGAACTAGAAGGTGTAAATTGGTCGAAAGATTTTAATTATAATTTAGAACATTCCAGAAAAAGAATCAGGTCGAAAGGCCCCACGATTTGAAAGTTATTGCAATTTTTCAATTTTTGGAGACCTCCTAAGAATGCTTCAAAGTCAGGTTAGGGGCATTAAATGACCTCAAATAGGGCCAAAAAATGGGTGACAAGAAAAGTTGGTCCATAGGGATATAGAGCGCTTCAAAAGCTTTTTGAAAATGTAAACAGTTTGTCAATCGGAGCTACGGTTCAAAAGTTATGCCTCTTGAAAGTTCGATTACCATTTCTAGATTCTTCTAATTTTGTGCCAACTTCTAATGCAACTTCTAGAGCCTTCTATTTGGTCGGTGGATGCCAACTAGCACTTTCTAGAATGTATTCCTAATCCTTAATCCTCTGGGGTCTATTTAAGAACATTTCTGGCATTGTAAAAGGCAGTTCGAAGTGGAGTTTGAGAGGAGGTACTGAAAGGAGAAATTATCTCCAGATTTATACTATTGTAAGCCCTTAGGGCATGTTTTGAAGTGTATTTTCTTTGTACTGAATGTATTAGCATTTTCTCATAGTTAATAAAATTTTCCTTTCTTGTTGTGTCCATTTTGCGCTTGGGTTGTGTCTCCATCACTTCTAGATTCAGTGATGGTGCGAAGTCTCAAAGATGATTCATTGGTAGCAGTGGGGAAAGTCAATGATGACAAGAGGTTATACTCCTTCTCCCATTTTGTGCCTAAGAGTTCTTCTCAAGCCTTGTTAACTCACTCTAATTCAAACATCAACTTATGGCATGAGCAGTTTCGTCACCTTGACTACCGCTATCTTCAGCAACTTTGCACATACCAAATGGTCAAAGGTCTACCTCAAATCAACTTTTCTAAGGGTAAATGTTCATCAAATTTAGTGGATATGCATCTAGAGGGGAAGTTACAAAGAGGGAAGTCTTCTAGAGCAACAAGTGTTCTTCAAATGGTTCACATGGTATTAGCAGGTCCTTTTGCATTCAGCTAGGGTCGCTACATACTCACTTTTGTTGATGACTTTTCAAGGTTCACTTGGGTCTACTTTCTACATAGTAAGAATGAAGTGTTGGATGCATTTCTAGACTTCAAGGCTCATGTAGCACAAAAATCCAGAAAGGCTATCAAAGTACTCCGAATGGACAATGGAAACATGGATGTGAACAGAAGACTTAAGGACTTTTGCAGACATGAGGGAATTGATCTTCAGACTCCTTCAACATTCAGTCCACACAAGACAGATGTTGCAGCATTGAGGATCAAAACTCTTAAGTCTATGGCAAGTTGCATGATTCATGCCAAGTCTCTCGATCCATCATTAGAAGTTGAAGCAATCTCCAGTACCACTCACATTCTTAATCGTTCTCCTCATCTAGCCTTAGATGGAAAAACTCCTTTTGAGGCATGGTGCAACAAAAAACCTATTGTGACACACTTTAGAGTCTTCGGTTGTCTTGCATGGGCAAACTTATCTTCCAGGAGTTGCAAGGCACCGTCACCTAGGCCTTGTACCTTTATTGGTTATGAAGACAATATGAAGGCTTACATACTTATGGATCCTAAGACTCATGAGATTTTTGTGGAGAAGGATGTTCACTTTGAGGAAAGTTCACCGAGCTTGTCCTCTACTCCTCTCCACACATCATACACAGTGGAAACTGATAGTGACACCAGCAATAGTGCTTCAACAGCTTCAGACACATGGGGTTCTATCGACAGTTGCAGTGTGAGGTCACATCAGTCCAGTCCACATGCTTATATTGCCATAGTGAAAGGTCCATCTTAGCATGGTACATCTTGTCTTCCAGCTCCAACTTCATTTGACTTGGGAGACAGACTTGAGGACTTACATCTTCTCATTGATGATGATTCTTCTACAGTTGTTGTGAGGGCTCACTCTGACCCTCATGTCCATTTTCTACATGATCAATTTACTCAAGTTGGCATGATTATGGATCCTTATGAACAAAAATTAGTGGAGGTCTCTTTGTCAATTGAGGAGACAGATGGTTCAGTGGAACAGGTTCAACAGACATCCTTGACCGATCTACATTCATTCTTTTTAGCACAGTTGGACAGGGTGAACTTCAGCATCAACATAGGGATACATGAGCAGGTTTTAGGGCCACCATACATCTTCAGGAGTGTACCTTTGGCATTGTTTCTTCCTAAGGGGAGGAACACCATTCTACATTCATGCACAAACTTCTTCATCAGAGCAGCTTTCACTTGTTGGCATTCTTCTTTTGGGGGGGAGCCTATTCTGTCTCTCTTCCTTCTCTTATTCTCTTATGTATAAATTGAATGTATGTCATCATGGGGGGGGTCTTGATTACTCCATCCATCGATGCATCCTCTTTTTTCTCTCTTTTTGGGGGAGGGTTTTTCCCATGAGGTTTTCCCTCTTTCCCCGCTTTATGGGAGATTGCATCTTCATTTTGTACATGGGTACCTTACATGGCCTAGTAGCTGGGACCCATTATGTATCTTCATCCTAGTTTGTAAGCTTAAGGGCATTCCCTTGAGTTGCACTTAAGGGGGGGTGTTGGTGTAAATAAGTATTCACTTATTACACTTACTTAAGTTTACTTAGGTTAATGCATTATTTAATTATTTTGCATTATTTAATTATTTTCATTTATGAGACACTTAGGAGTTTGCATACCTTTTGAGTTGTCATGTAGACAACACAGGAGTACACAACTCTATTTGAGCACATGGTGTCTACAACATTGTTTTGCGTGTCCCACCCTTGTAGGTTTATCCTCTCATCACCGCACTTACTTCTGTGCTTAATGGAGGATAATCCATATCTGGTGGACATGTGCTTGGTTGTATGACACTTCATGATGCTAACTTTTATGCTTTCTAGAAGCTCTCCTGAGGCCTTTATATTCAGGCACTCCTAGTGTACTCTTATGAGACAATTATTGAATACATTGTTATTTTGATCATACTCTCTCCATTTTTGGTCTACAGTTGTGCTTGTAGTTGAGTTCTTAGTTCTTGGATGAATTTTTCCCTTAGGCAAATTCTTACACTTTCTAGCAATTTTCATAGTGAAGAAATCTCGTAATAGAGTTGGCTTATTAGTAATTTTGTAAATCCTCTATCAAGGTGGCATTTCTAGATTGAAGTGTCTGAAGACCTCTAACAAGGCCACTTCTAATAGGGTGTTTGAAATCCTCTAATATGGTCACACTTAACCATGTGTTTTGTAGCCTTTAACAAGGTTGGCTCCTAATAGGTCTCACTTCAAAAGAGTGAAAAGTTGTAACTGGTTGTATTGGTGGTTTAACTAAATTGGGTTTCCATGTTAAATATTGGTGTCTTATGTATACATGTTATTTTCTTAATGCTTTATGTTTTTGCAACTAAGTTACTAAAGGTTAATACACATTAATATCTTCAGACTACTTTGTTAACCGAGTTACAGTAAATATCTAGTTCCAACTAAGTAGAGCAAGGATTTGTTTTACTAAGTGAGAAGTTTGTATTGATATCTAAGAGACTTTGAATTGTTATTATGGTAAATAATTCACCCCTCCCCTCTCAATTACTCCTTGAATTTCAAACAATTGGTATCAGAGTTGTTGGTGTTTGTAGGAAAGGTTTCAAAGAACTAAGCTCAAGATCAAGATGTCTTATAGAAGAGAGATTCCTAAACTTAATTGAGAGAACTTTTCAGCATGGGAGGAATTGATGAAGCTACATCTGGGAACTATTGGAAATGTAGACACCTTAAATTGGGCACATCTTTTAATTAGGGCTTTCACCAAATTAACAAAGTTTTAAGGTTAAAATCATATGTATTTTGGAGAATTTAGGATAAATCAATCAAATTTGAATTAAATAAAAAATTCAAATTAATCAACTATTTGAACCCATTTAAAATTTACACATGAAATTCAATTTTAAAGAAATTGAAATGGGCATTTATCCACAAAAATTAATTTTATATTCAAATATCTCCAAAATCACATTTTAATCAAAATGGGGACATAAAAATCATATTTTAATCCAAATGCACCTGAAATAATAATTTAATATTTGAAGTCAGATTCTCCATTATGAATATTTTATTAAAAGTGGATCTCATGTATATTATTATTTTATTCAAAATGGACCCAAAATAATAATTTAATATTTGAAGTGGATTCTCGATAATGAATATTTTATTCAAAATGGGTTCATGGATATTATTATTTTATTATTTAACCTTTACCCTTGGTAAAAACCAAACCTCACCCTAAGCTCTTTGAAAAATCTATAAATACAAGGCATTTCTAGAAAAAAATTATCAAGTCTTAATGCATTGTTATTATAGTCTCAATTCTAGAGCATTTTCAGAAAATGAAAATTTCATGCATTGTTGTTATAGTTTCATTCTAAGTTCATTGCATAGTTTCATGTTATTTTTTCCATAGTTTTCATACTTAGCTTTCATAATTAAGTTTAATTTGTCTCATAGTAGTTGCATATCATTTTTATTTTGATTCATGACATAACTATTTTTTGCATTAGTTTCATCATAATACTACCATATCCCATTCTAGGATGTCATTGAGATGCTTGATCTAAGAGCAATTTAGCCGTCATAGTTAGGGAGATATGAGACACTCTTGAAAGACTTAATTTGATAGTTTGTTCTTTAGTTTCATTATCTTTGGATTTGCTATCATTTCAAGTTTTCATTCTAATATTTCATGAATATGCTTTACAATAATATATATGTGCTAATTCACTAAGGTTTGCATTGTCTAAGCTTTGATTTGCATAGGAACATCATTCAAGAGCATACAAAATGGTCCCCACCATGGGGTGCCATTGTCTAAGCTTTGATTTGCATAGGTATATCATTCAAGAGCATACAAATATTTTCTCTTATGCCATAATTTCTAGTGACTCGATGAATTTTGATACTAGAGATGCCAAGATGAAATCATGGGCCTTTTCTTTGTTTTATATTTGTGGTGTTTGTTAAATACTATGGCAATTTTGTAATTTATTGTAAATATTGTACATACTATAAATTTTTTTTTTTTTTCTACATAGTTTTCTATCCTATAAATCTTTTATTTGATGTAAAGAGTTTTCTTTTTGTTTGATCGAAATAATAAAGTATTCATATTGCCATGGTTGAACCAGTGGTAATTAAACTATATCATGTTTAAAGTGCTCAATAATGATAATTGAAAGACATCTTTTTAAAAAGTGACAATTAGTTGCATTTCATAACTTAGGTTTGCACCACATTTCATGTTGCTTAGGTTTGCATTTCATTCCTTCATTTTGCCTCATCCAAAAGTTATTTTCAAAGGATTGGTATAAAGTTTGAGGTTTACCCTCTATTCATGACCCCAAGGACACTTAATATCATAGAAACTATCTTTCTTGATAGTACCATCATCATGTCCAATTACAATCTCATATCCCTGATTCCTCACCAAACTCCATGGTGCATCCATGCTCAATCGAAATGATCTATCCACTATCATTATTGCATCCTATCACTAGGGGCACCAAAACAATCTTTGTTTGATCTATCAATTATTGCTCATTAAAGGTACCCATGCCTTCATCTTTTGCTCATACACCTCATACAATTAGTGCCACCTAATTCATTAGAATTCTCTCCTATTTCTACCACATCAATCTCTGAACCATTTCATAGATCCCATCTCTTTGTATTTGATCAAGAATTTCCTTCTCTCTCATTTCATTGATGAAACCATTGTCTGAACCAAATTCATCTAAATGAGCCACACCAGATTTAATCTCTACCATGTGCATTATGTGCACTAGAGCACCTAAGTTGTTTTCCATGGGCTTGTTTACACAAAATTCCAAAAAAAATTGCATCAATTTTTCATTGCAAGTGATTATCCTACATCAATCTAAGTTAACCACATCTAGCTATCCAACTAATGGTTCTATCATGAACCAGTTATTTATCCAACTCTATATCTTGAGCCAAGACATGTTTGTTTTCCCAACTCTGAATCTTGAGATGAGAATGTCTCATCTATTTGACCTATTTCATTGATCTTCCACATCACTTGGTGATTATACTGTTATGTTATTTCAAGTTTTTGTGTGATCCAGTCATTCAATGTAACCACTCTTATCATGTTCTACAATCTTTTCATCATCATTTTTTAGAAATAAAATTAGATTTATCCAATTTCATTTCTGAGGGGGAAACATATCAAGAAAAATCATCATCTATCTAAGTTTCTCATCCAAGTTTCTTCAACCATTCAATCCATTCTACTCTAGCCAATCAAATCGAGGTGTCCAACTTTTTTTTCCAGATCATCAAACATCAAGTTTTTCAACTTGGATCAAAACCAAATGATTTAAGAGCATTATTTGAACCAATATGCTACACATATTAGTTCAAAGAGGGGCATTTTTAGACACCTAAAATTGGGTGCATCTTTTAATCAGGGCTTTCACCAAATAAGCAAGGTTTTAAGGTTAAAATCATATGTATTTTGGAGAATTGAGGATAAATCAATCAAATTTGAATTAAATCAAAAATTTAAATTAATGAACTATTTGAACCCATTTGAAATTTACACATGAAATTCACTTTTAAAGAAATTAAAATGGGCATTTATCCTCGAAAATCAATTTTATAGTCAAATATATCCAAAATCATATTTTAATCAAAATGGGGACATAAAAATCACATTTTAATCCAAATGGACCAAAAATAATAATTTAATATTTGAAGTGGGATTCTCCATTATGAATATTTTATTCAAAGTGGATTTCATGGATATTATTATTTTATTCAAAATGGACCAAAATAAATAATTTAATATTTGAAGTGGGTTCTCCATAATGAATATTTTATTCAAAATGGGTTCATGGATATTATTATTATTTTATTTAACCTTTACCCTTGGTAAAAACCAAACCTTACCCCAAGCTCTTTGAAAAATCTATAAATACAAGGCATTTCTAGAGAAAAAATATCAAGTCTTCATACATTGTATATTAACATAAAAACAAGTTTTGAAGGGACCCGAAACTATTTATAAAAAACTAAAGATAAACATTAAGCACCACCAGGTTTTACAAGGACCTGAAACCTAAAGTTTTAAACAAAGAAACTAGGTTTTATAGGGACTTAAAACCAAAATTCTAAACCATAAAAAAGTAGCTTGGTTTTACAAGGATGTTGAACCTAGAGTTTTAAACAAGCTAGAAAACAAAATTAAAAACCAGTAAAACCACCTAGACCATCAACTAGCACACCAGCTCCCACAACTAGCACCTATAACAGCTCTTGATGATATTCACCACCTCTTTACACGCTTCTATAGTACTTTGGATAATGTCAACCAAAGCTAAAACAAGAGCCTCAAGAGCCTTAGTGACCTTTTTCCTCATGGCCTACCTAGTTCTCTTGCTAGGTCCTCCTGGAATCCCCATCCCAACATTACCTAGACACTATTTCCTCATTATTGTTCTTACATAGACTGGCCACCGCTGCACACAAATGAGAAGTGACTTGTTCCATTCTTTGATCACTTTCGTTAATTAAGTAATAGAGCTCTTGCTCATATTCCTTGAGCTTTTTAGGGATGTTACCAATTTGTATTTCCATCTGAGCTCTCATGGTGCATTCATAGTCCAACTCTTTTTGTATAACCCCCATTTTCTTCTTAAGTAGCATAATTTCATTGTAAAGACAAGAATTGCCCTAAAGAGAAGCCTTCACTTTATGGTTAGTAGTGTGAAGAAAGGATAATTTCACTTCATGAGAATATTCCCTACCATCTACAACAAACCTAATCTCAAAATAAATAGTAGTAGTAACTGTATTGATCTGGATATCAATATTGATATCCCACTTCTCTGTCCTCTCCTCTTTTTCCTCTTTACTTAGGCTGTTGTCCTTAGTAGCAAGGTTTTTATCCTCAATTTCCTTACTAGTATCCTCCTCCATTTTCTCCTCGCTAATGTTCCTCTTGGGGTGGGAAGGGTGAGCACTTTGTTTCTCTCCATCCTCACCAAGGGCTTCCAACCCAACATTCGAGTCAGTAATTTTATCCTTGCTATCCTCCACCTTATCTTTACCAATTGACACCCATTTTCTCCCAAAATATCCATCCAGATTTGAACTAAGTTCTCCCATTTCTATTTTGTCATCATTGTCACAATTCTTAGATTTTATGATTCCTCCATGTTTTTCTTATTCCTCTCCCATTTGACAACCTTCTTGCTATCACTAGTACCCTACTTTCTTTTAACCTTAATTCTCTTAGAATGAGGATCTTTAAAAGACCCTTTCTTCTTCTCTAGAACTGGAGAGGGCTTAATGGCCTTGCTTTTACAGAAGCTTTTTGTAAGTAATATTAAACCTTCATGAAGCACATGATTAGAATCTTTCTTCCTATGAGCATAGAGGCTTTGAAATAGAGAATACTTCAAATAAAATAGAAAGGAGATCCTATCTTTGTGCCTAAAATGATCTAGGACAACAAAGTGAAATTTATGAACTCTCTTTTCCCTACCATCAAGAATAAAATACTCATAGATACATGACAACATATCCCTCCAGATGACCTTAATTTATTTTAGGTCATTAGAGTCCACATTTTTCTCCAAATTTTTCTCTTCAACTTCCATCTTCGAGAATTTCTTAAAAGTTGCATTTGAGATACTAGTCTCCTTACTAAATTTTATCCCTTTCATGGGAAGCCTTTGTTGGAATAATGATACATTTGTCATTAGTTACAACACTTATTTAATTTTGAATGCTTACCGAGTTCATCACTCAGTTTATAGTTCATATCGAGCATTCGTTGGTTACCAAGTATGTTCAGCAGTGTTTACCGAGTCAGGAAGGTAAATGAAAGTTTTAGTGTTTATCGAGTCAGGAAGGTAAACAAAGGATTTAGTGTTTATCGAGTCAGGAAGGTAAATGAAGGATTTAGTATTTATCGAGTCAAAAAGGTAAATGAAGGATTTAGTGTTTACCGAGTCAGGAAGGTAAATGAAGGTTTCAGTGATTACCAAGATAGAAAGAAAAAAGAAGTATTCAGTGCTTACCAAGTGAATTGAAAGAGTTAGTTTCTACCGAGTGACACAATGTTTACCAAGTCACCAATGGTTACCAAGTTCCAAGCTACTCAGAGTGATTAGTACGGACCGAGCCCCTACCTCTACCGAGTGCATGACGATGCCGTGTAATGTAGTGGATACCAAGTGTCAGAAGGTCACCGAGTAAGTTTGAGGAACCTGAGTTTTCTACTATCTGGCCGACTCAGTAATATTTTGTCCACTTATGTTTGGCCGACCTTATTGTTGTAAATATTGGAATGGTATATATCTAATGTATTGTACCATTTACAAAAGAAATAATGAAGAAGAGTAATAATCAAGCAAGAGCGAAGTAAGAATGTAATTGAGCGAATTGAAAAAGAATCAGCAGCGAAGTATTCAACAAGGTTATCAAGGAGCAGCAAAGATATATCCATCACATCAAGTGATCAGTACATAAGATCTAATCAACAAATCAGTTGCAAGCAGATCCACTGCTTCATCCTAACAGGTGAATCAGTTTTGTAAATCCTTTAACAGGGTAGACTTAACAGTCTTATGTAAATCTCCTAACAGAGTGCATACTTCATTGTATGTTTGTAAATCCTCTAACAAGGTGGATCTAGCAGTCCTACTTGCTCCTAACAGGGCAGATCACCAGAAGTGATCACTGTAAGCCTTAACCGGCCAACTTTATACTGCAGTATTGAAGTTTCGTGGGCATCATCCCCACCCCAGTTTTACTTTCAATTTGAAAGGTTTCTGGGTCACCAAATCAGTGTGTTAATCTTTTCATGCGTTCAGTAAATTGGATGAATGAATGTTGAATTTTTTATTATGCTGAATTGGTTTAAATTTTAAAGCTTACTGATTCACCCCTCCCCTCTCAGTAACATTGTTAGACCTGAATATTTCCAACAGCCTTATAAGCTCATAAATGAATTCTTTAGTCAAGTTCATCGTGACCCCATGCAAAGTGACCATTTCTTCAACCAATTTTTGAAAAAGGTCTCTTTAGTGTGAGGTTTATACCCATGGAGTCTCTCAATATAAGTCATTACTTTCTACTTCTGTAGAATCTCTCACACAGAAGAATTTACCTTCCATTCCCTACAATTGCTCTATTCTTGCTTTCTAGGTTCCCCTCCCATTTGGAAATCTTGTTTCCCCCTAGAACTCAACTGAGAAATGGAAACTAGTAAAAAGAGTAAAGTTTTTATGATTGCTGAGGATCTATTAACCTTGCATACGTGCTAAATTCAAGTGGAAATGGCACCAAAGTACTTCCTAGGGAAACTCATACTATCCTCCGTAAACCCATCACTACCCTTAATAAATTTTCCAATCTTAGCAAATATTTCCATCTCTAGCATGTGTCTTTTCATAATTAGCTATCACTGTTAGCTCCACTTCCTTGCATAGGCTATCTTTCCACCTCAACTTACTTTCTCTATAGACAACTTGGTTGGCAATCCAATTAGCAACTGAATTACCCTCTCAAAAAATATGAGAAAATAAAACATTATCAAATTTATTAATAAAGTTTTAAATTTCCATTCTACCTCCCTCAATAGTCCAAGTAACTAGGCTCTTTTTATTAAGAATATTAATAATGTTGAGAAAATCTCTTTCCAACCAAAGATTCTAATAACCAGAATCCACTACCAACCTCATAGTATACAAAGTAGCCATAGCCTCTCCTCTATGACTAGTAGATATCCCTATAGGAATGGAAATAATATCAAAAATTTTGCTAGTATGGTCCCTCAAAATCCCTCCACAACCAACTTTACTAGGATTACCTTCAGCAACACCATTGAAATTACCTTTAATACAACCTATAGGTGGAGAATCCCATTTAACATTTTGTCTCTGATCATCAATTTTGGTTTTACATCCTTTAGTCTTCATAGGATTATTGATTTGGATTTCATCACTCAGTTTTCTGTGAGATTTGAATTTTTCCTTGATAGCTCTAATAATATTATGATCAAGAACCCACTCAGGAATTTATTTGTCTTTAAAAATTCTATTATTTCTTTCTTTCTGTATTCCTCACCAGAGATGGGGTAGAGAAATTTTCCATAGAAAACCGATATTAGCATCCTTTGAAGGACAAGTCCAACTCTGGAAGCATTGATCAATAATATTATGTTGAACCCAATCTAAGTTCCAATTGAGAATGATATAACTCCAAACTTTCTGATTGAACTTGCAATTTAAAAAAAGGTGATTCATCTTTAGATTCCCTTTTGCATAGGAAACATCTATTGACCACACATACCCCTCTTTTTTGTAGATTGTCCAAAGTTAAGATTTTGTTTTGAAGCAAGATCTAGAAAAAAAATTAATTTTAGGAGTAAGATCTTTAATTGAAGCTTTAGCCCATAAAGGTCTAATTCCATTTTCCTCAATTCTAAAAATAGAAGAGACTTTAAAAAAACCTCTTGGTTCAATCCCCCAAACCATTTTGTCTTCAATATGAGGATAAAGGCTAAAAGGATTTAAAATTAACTGGATACTAGTAAAAACCATATTACTTTTAGCAAGATTGACCCATGCATTATTAATCTAACAATTCTCTACTAAAATACCAAAAATCTATTTACATCTATCAACAAGTTTTCTATCATCAAAATCCTCAATCAGAGGATGATCCAGAAGCTACACATCATCCCAAAACCTAATCTTATGCCCATTGCCCACTTTCCAAATGCATCCCTTGATTAAAATATTTTTGGCTACCTAAACAACACCTCAAATAGTAGAGGAAGACTAGACATTTGGATAAGATAGAAAATCAGGCAAAGAACGAGCAACAAAGAGGTATTTATTTTGCCAAATAGAACTCCACTCCTTATTGTCATGATAAACTCTCCAACCTTGCTTAGCAAGTAAAGCTTTATTCATACTCCTGACAGAGTTGATGCCTAATCCACCATCCAATTTAGGCTTACAAATTTCCTCCCAAGCAATTAAAGCCATTTTCTTCTTCTCCTCAGATCCAGACCAAAGGAAATTCCTTTGGATTTTGTCAATAGTATTAGCATATTTAGCTGGAATCTTGAAGAGACTCAAAGCATAAGTAGTGATACTTTGGTGTTAGGATTAACCTCAAACAAAAATAATAGTTACATGCAAATATAACCAATATCATAACATAGTAGATTACACATAAGAAAATACCAGACACCAAGATTTGACGTGGTTCACCCAATCCCTAGGCTACATCCACCAACAACAAGTCCAATATTATTATGATCCAGTGATTACATCCTGATTACAGTCCGTAATCCCTTACAACTCAATACTGTTGCAAGAACCAATTTTTGCATCATACATTATGAAAATCCCTAACACTAAGCCTTTTTATACAATCTTTTTTCCACTTACAAAATTAGGGCTAGAATAATAGAAAAATAATAGCTAATGCCTTTTGCAATATAAGGTCATTTTTGGCTTCAAGGGTGCTACCCTAAAAAAAGCCATAGGGGCATTGCCTCAACCCCACCTTATACTACAATAGGGAGTGTACCTAGGGTGCCCAGGACTCTACAAGGGCACTTCCCCTTGACCTCATCTTGGGGTGCTACCCCCAAACCCTCATAAAAATAATTTGGAGGGAAACCACACTGAATAAACCTCTGAGTCTAAGTAGGCTCCATATCACAACAATCTCCCACTTGGAGACTGATTAGACTCTACAATAATAAGCTCTCACTTGGAGATTGATCATAGCACTACTAAACCTATAACTCCCACTAGAATATGAAACAATCCTAGACTCTACTGTTCTTTTAGTATGTTCAGTCTAGAAGACCAACCAAAGCGAAAGAGGAGTTTTGCTTCTCCCTTGTCACTACCTTTGTAAACATATCTACTAAATTTTCATTTGTATGTATCTTCTCCAACTTTAACTATCCATCATCCAAAACTAACCAAATGAAACGGTACCACAACTATACATGTTTTGTCTTTGAATGTAGAGTTGAATTCTTTACAAGCTGAATGGTACTCTAGCTATCTATGAACAAATAATTATCCCTTTGTAGGAATCCCAATTCTTTCATGAAGAACTGAATCCATATCATCTCTTTGGCTACCTCTATAGTAGAAACATACTCTGCCTCTATATTGGATAAAGCATTAACTTGTTGTAATCAAGAAACCCAACTCATTGCTGCCCCACCAACAGTAAAACCATAACCTGTAATACTCCACCTAGTATCAATATCTCTTGCCAAATCTGAGTCAACATATCCCTATAAAGTAGTAGTAAAGCCCCAAAGTGTAAACACTTACTGGTTGTTCCTCTCAAATATCTAAGAATCCATTTAATTGCATTCCAATGCTCAATTCCTGGATGACTCATATACCTGTGAACAACTCCCATTGCATGTGCAATATCTAGCCTTGTACATACCATAGCATATATCAAGCTTCCCACAACTAAAGCATAACGTACCTTACACATCTTATCCTCCTCTTCTCGTGTCATAGGACACATCTCCTTATAGATAAAGGTGTGCTGACAACTTGAGCATTCTTCATAGAGAACCATTGCAACACCTTCTCAATATAATTAGCCTAACATAATGTTAATTTTCTATTTTTTCTATCTCTATAAATCTTCATACCAAGGATTTTTTTTTTTGCCAACTAATCCTTCATAGCAAATGCATTTTCTAACTAGCATTTCAGCCCCTTAATGTGATCCATGTTAAACCCAACTACATACATATCATCAACATATAAACATTAAACAATGTAGTTATCATCATCTAACCTCTTAAAATAAACACAATGATTTGAATGACATCTTCTATATCCATGCTCATGTATAAACTTGGCAAACTTTAGATACCATTGCTAAGGTGCTTGCTTCAAGCCATATAAAATTTTCTTCAATTTGCACACTAAGTTCTCCTTACCTTTGACCTCAAATCACTATGCCATATATATCTCTTCATCCAAATCACCAAGAAGGAAGGTTGTTTTAGCATCAAGCTACTCTAAATGCAAATCTTCAATAGCCACAATACTTAAAACAATGCGAATAGAAGTCATTTTAACAACATGAGAGAATATCTCATCAAAATCAATTCCTTTTTTCTATGTAAATCCTTTTATAAATAACTTGACTTTAAATCTTTTCTTATCTCCATCCTCTTCTTTTAACCTATAAACTCATTTATTCTGTAAAGCCTTTTTACCTATAGGCAAGTTGCATAAATCCCATGTCTTATTTTTCAGCAAAGAGTCTATTTCATCTTTCATTGTAGACTCCCACTGAATCTTAGTATCCACCTATGCAACTTTATCATAACATTCAAGTTCACCAACATTAGTAAGTAAAATAGAATACAAGGAAGGAGAATATCTTTCTGGTTGTCTACTTATCCTTGTTGACCATCTAGCATTCACTGGGGTGTTTGATATTTGTTATTGTAGTTGTTGCAGATCACAAGGAACTACTAGAACATCAGCTTTTGGAGTATTATCCAGCACTACATAATCATTTTCTTCCTTATCATGTTTTTATAATAGATCTTTGTACTACAACACTTTCTCATTGAATATGACATCCCCGCAAATGCTTCACGACCAAAGGTTTTGAGAAAAGAATAACTCACCTTCTTACCAAGCCATGCTTCCTCTAGAATACCACAACCCAAAATAGTATAGGGACCTCTATTAATCAAATATACAATAGTATTGATAGCCTCCACCCACATGTTTAAGGGGAACCTTGCATGCAACCTCATGCTTCTTACATGCTCCATTATAGTCCTGTTCATGCATTTAGCCACTCCATTTTCCTATGGAGTCCTTGGAACAATTTCTATCTATGAATACCATTAGCGAAGCAATAATCTTCAAATTCATATCTACAATACTCACCACCATTATCAGATCTGAGACATTTTAATTTATTTACAGTCTCATTTTGAACCAAGAATTTCCATTTCTTAAAAGTTTGAAATACATCCAATTTCTATCTAAGGAAATAAATCCATACTTTTCTAGTTGCATCATTAATAAATGCAACATAATGATGAGAGCCACCAAGGGAAGATACCTGAGCCAGTCCCCATACATCTATATGCACAAGCTCTAATCTCTCACTGCTCTTTTCCTTCCCAGTCTTCACAAAACTCACTCTCTTTTGTTTTCCATACACAACTTTCACATAAATCCATATTAACACATATCAAACCTGGTAAAACTTGCATTGAATGAAGTAATTTCATACCTTTCTCACTCATGTGCCCAATTCTATTGTGCCATAGCGTTGTATCATAATCTACAATAGCTATTCATTCTCCCTACTCAACTACAACAACTGTTCTTGAACATTCATTTTTCTCTAAAACAATCAAAGTAGAAGGAACACTATAACCTATACAAAGATATATAACCTATAGAAATATATAAGGTGCCTACTTTCACACCTTTTGCTACTACAAGGGAACATTTTGAAACCTTCCAATTTTTATCATTAAAAATAACTACACAACCTCATCATTGAGTTTCCCTGCTGAAATTAAATTCTTACTTAGCCTTGGAACATGTCTTACCTCATATAGTAGCCAATGATTTCCATTATATAACTTAATCTTAACTTTTCATTTTCCAACAATATGACAGGGTTCATTATCCCCCAAATAAACAAACCCAAAACCTCCTTGAACATAATCAATAAAATAACCTGTATGAGGTGTAGCATGAAATAAAGCACCAGAATCTAAAACCCATGAATCATCAACACTTTCTAAGATAGAAAAAAGTCATCCTCTTCAGATGTATTACTTACCATATTTGCCTCCTTGTTCCCTTCTGGTTTATCTCCTTCATTGTTCTTTCAAGTCCAACAATCTTTCTTCTTATGCCCTATTTTACCATAGTACCAACAATCTCTCGGTCCTCTAGATTGAGACCTCTTCCCCTTTGACTTTCCTCTTGATTTCCCATGCTTTCTAGAATTATATCCTCTCTCAGTCATTCTACATCTGCTTTGTGCATTCAAAGCACTTCCTCATGTAGATCCACTTGAGGATTTCCTATGAGTTTCCTCACTCAAAATAACACCGATCACATCATCAAATTTTAAGGTACTAGATCTAGAATTAGAATTACTCATAGCCATTACCAAACTATTCCAGCTTTCGACAAAGAACACAAAATCAAGGGAGCCTTAATTTCTTCATCAAGATTAATACCCACAGAAGATAATTGACTAGTAATAGTATTAAACTCATTTAAATGATCTACAACAGATCCACCTTTTGCTATTTTCATATTAAATAAATGCTTTATGAGAAATACCTTATTTGAGGTGGAGGGCTTTCATACAATTTCAGTAGAGTTTCCATCAACTCTTTTGTCATCTTTGCTTTTGTAATGTTAAATGTCACTAATGGTGCCAATCATAATCAAATGCTTCCAAGTGCCTTTCTATCTAAAATATCCTAGTCCTAATCTAACATAGTTCCTTGTTTCTTTGGTTTTCCTTCTAACAACTTCCATAAATCATTCTGATAAAGATAGTCTTCCATTTGCATCTTCCATAACTGAAAGTTCTACCCATTAAAGTTCTCAACCTTTAGCTTACCCTTGTCTGCCATAGCTCCCACTCAACTACGAGACCTTCCTGTAGAGGATCGCTAAAAAAAAAATAACAACTAGGCTCTGATACCACTTGTTAGGATTAACCTTAGAAAGAAATAATAATTACATATAAGTATAACCAATATCAAGAAATAGTAGATCAAACATAAGAGAACAGAAGACACCAAGATTTAGCATAGTTCACCCAATCTCTGGGCTATGTCCACCAACATCAAGTCCAATATTATTATGATCTAGTGATTATAACCTGATTACAATCTACAATCCCTTACAACTCAATACTGCTGCAAGAACCAACTTTTGTATCACACATTATGAAAATCCCTAACCTAAGCCTTTTTATACAAGATTTTTGCGGCTTACAAAATTAGGGCTAGAATAATAGAAAAATAGTAGTTGAAACCTTTTACAATATAAGGTCATTTTTTGCTTCGAGGGCATTGCCCCTAAAAACTCCCTCAGGGGCATTGCCCCTCGACCACACCTTGTACTGTGACAAGGAGCGCATTGGGGTGCTGCCCCTAAACCCCCGTAGAAATAATCTGGAGGGAAATTATGTTGAAATAAACCTCTGAGTCTGAGTAGGCTCCACATCACAACATTTGGAGTAGGGTAATCTTTAAGAAGCCTCCCTCCAAAAAAAGATATAAATATTGGTGAATTTTTTTTTTTTTTTATTAGTAAGAGACCAAAGCCAAGAATAATTATTATTTGTTGTAACTAATTATTATTATTTATTAAGTGCAAGTTGATTCGTATCCAAGACCTTTTCAATAAGATGTCATATCCTCATTTTAAGATAAAATTTTAATAATTATTAGATAATACAATGTTATTAAATAAATAATAAAGTTATATTAAAACTAATATTAAAATATAAAACAAGAAAATAATATTTATTTAATCTATATTATTAATAACATAATATTTAGTATGATATTTTAAATAATTAAAAAATAATAAAATTTCAATGAGTAAAGAAATAAATAAAATTAAATACAAGAGACAATATTGTAGAAAGTATGTTAACTTTTTAAATATGATTTAATCATAAATAAAATAAACACAAATAAGTAAGTAAATAAATAATATAACATAGAATAATATAATTTAACTAAATCTAATTAAAAGTCAAGAGATGTTTAACAAATAGACATGACTCCTTAAAATTAAGATATAAAAGAGAGGAGAGTTTATTTTAGAGAGGAGGAAAAAAAGCAAGAGAAGAAGAGAGGATTTCAAAAAGAAAAAATGGAAGAGGAAAGTAATATGAATAAAATAAGGAAGCGACTTTCTAAAAAGGTATCAATGATATTGAAAGAATGTGTACCTTTTGAACGGGTCATAATTATGAATAGTTGCAACTCTTCAAAAATATTTTGATTATAAAGTATTGAGATTTTTCTAAAGGATTTTAGTTATGAAGGGTTGCGACTTTTTAGAAGGATTACAACTATGAAGTGTTGTGACTTTTCAAAGGATTTGTATTATGAAAGGGTGCGAGTCTTGAACAAGAAGAAGGTAAGAAAGGTATGTTTATGAATTATATTTTTTTAATTATGTTTATGAATTTATTTATGAACCATACTTGTGGAAAATATTGTGTTAGCTCATGGGGTTAACACCATGGATATTAATGAAACTCGAAGCATGGAGCATGTGAGATATTTAAGATCTCCATTGTCTACTATGGACGAGAATTAACATTACTCGTAGCATGGAGCATGTGAGATATTTAAGATCTCCATTGTCTGCCATGACTAAGAATCAATGTTACTTGTATCATGGAGCATGCAAGATATTTAAGATCTCCATTGTCTACTATGGCTGAGTGTCAATATCGTAGAATGAAGCATGTGAGATAGTTAAGATCTCCATAGTCTGCCATGGCCGATAATTGACCTACTAGAATATTTTGAAGTTGTCAACATATGTATATGTGAGTAGCCTTGGATAGAGGATGCTCATCCAAGAGGAATCTTAAGGGGTGCGCTCTCGAGAAGACGACAAGGTAGCTATGAGCTAGGAAGCCTGAATTGGAGATGTCCTTAAGATTGGGGTTAAATTAGAGGGTAGAGTAATATAGTTAGTTTTATTATTATTGTGATTCTAACATTTATTTTGAAAGTTTTACTTGTCCCTAACTAACCCTATTAGTGGGGATATTACAATGGTATCAGAGCATGATCTTGCCATCCTATAGGGTTAAAGAGGATCTAGAAAAATAATTTATATGAAAGACTAATGTAGAAATTTAATGACTATTAGAAATGATTCAAACATATCCATGATAGCAACCTAAGAATTTGGACTAAAAGAAAAAAAAAAAGAAAAAAAAATTTAAAAAAAAAAAAAAAAAAATAAAAAATAAAAAAAAAAAAAAAAAAAATATATATATATATATATATATATATATATATATATATATATATATATATATATATATATATATATATATATATATATATATATATATATATATATATTTCAACTCAATAGAAGAAATTATCTAATTGCTTGAGGACAAACAATTTGAGGAAGGGTGGATTGTCATATCCCCATTTTAAGATAGAATTTTAATAATTATTAGATAATATAATGTTATTAAATAAATAATAAAATTATATTAAAACTAATATTAAAATATAAAATAAGAAAATAATATTGATTTAATCTATATTATTAATAAAATAATATTTAGTATAATATTTTAAATAATTAAAAAATAATAAAATTTCAATGAGTAAAGAAATAAATAAAATTAAATATAAAGAGAAAATATTGTAGAAAGTATGTTAACTTTATAAATACAATTTAATAATCAATAAAATAAACACAAATAAGTAAGTAAATAAATAATATAACATAGAGTAATATAAATTAACTAAATCTAATAAAAATTTAAGAGATGTTTAACAAATAGACATGACTTCTTAAAATTAAGATATAAAAGAGACGAGAGTTTATTTTAGAGAGGAGGAAAAAAAAGGAAGAGAATATAGGAGTTCAAAAAGGGAAAATGGAAGAGGAAAGTAATATGAAGAAAATAAGGAAGTGACTTTCTGAAAAGGTATCAATGATATTGAAAGGATGCATACTCTTGAAAAAGAAGAAGGTAAGAAAGGTATGATTATGAATTATATTTGTTTAATTATTTTTATGAATTTATTTATGAACCATACTTGTGGATAATATTGTGTTAGCTCATCGGGTTAACACCATGGATATTAATGAGACTCGAAGCATGGAGCATGTGAGATATTTAAGATCTCCATTGTTCACTATGACTGAGTATTAATGTTCTTCAAGATGGGTCAAATCAATTGAAAATGGATTGAAACTCCATGGATAACCTCCTCTTTATGAGGAAAAAATGGAGGGAAACTCCATATAAATATCATCCTTTTGAAATGGAACAAATAGATCAAAATCGAGGGACACTCCATACAAAGTAAGTGCACACCATTATAGGATAGAGGGGAACTCAATGCACTGGATAAGACAACTATGTGTCAGTTATATTGAGGGGACCTTCATGATGTGAGTTAGGTATAACTGAAGGGACCTTCATAGTTAACCTTTAAAAAATATGGCTCCCTGTGCAACTTAGACAAAGATACAATAACCTTCATATAAACCAATGGTATGAAAACCATAAAGTGTCAACATGGGCCAAAAAAAGATGTTGTAAAAGCATAAAATTGCAACTATGTGCAAATCAATAGAACATAATAAATTTTAAGAGAATTGTGTATTATAAATCATAATCCTAAATAATTTGAGAGAGCAATGAGAAAAAATGAAATAGATACCAGGTCAAAAAAACTCCACTAAGAGTGACCTAATAAATAGATATTGAAATAGTAAAAGTGACATAATGAAGGAATCATAAATAAAGAGACCTCAGAAGGAAATTAGATTTTAGTGGCGTAAGGTTACTATTAATGTGTTCAACAAATTATGAATGAAAAATAAGTATTGCCTTGAAATAAAGAGAGATACAAAAAACTTCAATAATAATATCCTCATTGAGAGAAAAAGTTGATAAACATTGACTAAGATAAGTGCATGCCAAAACTTGGATGGAGGGATTTTCCATGGGTCCCAAAAGAAGCTAAGTATGAATCAAGTAATACAGATGGGCCCTCCAAAGTGAACCTTAGAAATAGGGCTCCCCACACAACTTACCAACAAATACACGAAAAGTGCAAATAAAACTCGGAGAGAAACCTTCAAGAAGAAAGTGGAACCAAATAGATGTGATGGAGGGAAACTCCAGGAGTCTCTGTGTAGGATAAGGTAAGTAAGATTTAAATAGAAATGGGTTCCTTAATAGTTAACCTTGAAAATTAGATACACCACTCACTAAAAAATTGAAATAAAATGCATATATAAAGAAACCATAATAAGTGAAATGAAGTGTATATAAAGATGGTCTTGGACCATATTGATGGTATCAAAAAATGCACATAGAAAAATGGTTCATTTATAAACATAGTCATTACCAAGGCATTAAACAAATGATGACTCATAATTTGTGAATAATCAATTATATGCCAAAGTAAGAGATGCAAGATAAGAAGATATATATAAAGAGGATTAATGAGTTAAAAAAGGTTGCCTCCCCTTTATTCTATTTCCACAAGCTCTACATTTAAGATTCGAAGACGTTTGAGAAAAAATAGATAGAATTACTATTTTGAAAAAATAAAAAAATGAAGTAAATAAAATAGAATATGAATATATATATAAACTTTTGATTACAAAACCAATTTCATAAACTCATACCAATTTCATCTCATGTATTAAATCTACCATAAAACTGTAATGTTGAAACATAAATGAAATACATCACATCCGTAAAAGCTCAACACATAACACAATGATTTGGTAGCCTAGCAATACTTCAATATGATGGCAAAATTGGGGTGGCGATGAAACCCACAAGTCTTCACTATTTCAACAATAAAGTTAACATGTTAAGGTTACAATGTTTGATCATAAGATATGATCTACTCTATGAAAGGTTTGCCCGATTAAAATCTTTAGAGACCATTACGTCTCACATTGTTAAAGGATTTTGCACTTACAATGAAGTAAGGACTCTATTAGGAGGTTTACATAGGCCTGTTAGGACTAATCTGTTAAGAGATTTACCCTATCTCAATTAATAATAACTAATTTAGTACCTCACCCTTGATTTTCTTTGCAAGATGATCTTGGATCTCCTCTTTGCTATATTCTATAATTTGATCTCCTAATCTGATAACTCTATTCAGTCCTTCATTACTTTGATTTCTTTCTATTTGCTCTATCTTTGAAACTTCATTCTTCTCCTTCACATGCACATACACTGTTTACACATTTCACACACTCTCTAGGGTTAGAATCCACCCTAAATAGATATTTTATGAAGGTTCTAGATCTTGATCAACGAGTCACATTTTACTTTCTTTTACCATTTTATATCCCATTTTATGATTGGTTAAATTGTATGCCTTAGGATCATTACCTTCTATAATGATGCATAATCAACATCCTTTCCAACCCTACAAATATACAATATAAAAAAAAAGTCAGCCAAAAATAGTTTACATACGTGTTTGTGTCATTACAAAATTATATGTCAAAATTGAATTACTCGACACTTGAATACTCTGATGCTCAACGATGTATAAAATTTCATACTATTACTTAGATTCTATATACCTATTTGCTTAGACCTTGATAGCTTGTCAATATGCTCAATCTC
The DNA here is from genome assembly GCA_028749045.1 of Cupressus sempervirens. Lineage (NCBI taxonomy): Eukaryota > Viridiplantae > Streptophyta > Pinopsida > Cupressales > Cupressaceae > Cupressus > Cupressus sempervirens. The sequence goes on from CM053792.1 coordinate 738,827,468, forward strand.
TACTATATTGATTGCCTCCAACTACATTAATCGACATGTACATCTACTTGGTTGCTATTGAGTACTCAAAAATCACTATCTTGCTTGGCATAAGCTTAGTATGCTTGACCTTTACTAGATAACTCGATCACAGTGATGACCTTGTAGTCTTTCCTTGTAAATGATGTAACGCCCTGCCAAGGGATCCAAAAGAATTAACCTAAAGTTTCACTAAGTTTGCTAAACAGTTTTTTTTTTTTAAAGTAAGAAAGTATAACATACACATCAAACACATAGTAGCGGAAGCAATAACATGTAATCATCGACAAACATACATTGCAAGTTACATTTCTTAAAGATCCCAAGACGTTGAGTCACGTCTAAATTTAATTAAATCTAAGTCTAACAACTATCACATACATATGAAAGAATAATCAGAAAGTCCCATGTCCATAATATACATTTTTTCCGAATGCCTCTCGGCAAATTAATTCGGAATGCTCAATCATCCACTGTACAAGTCACAGGGTATGAAAGGCTTAAAAGAATATACATATGTAAAGATCAAGATACAACATCCTCAAATCCATGATACAAAGTACAACAAAAATATATGAAACTATTCACCATACATGATACATCCATACATCCATAATGATATAACACCTATCATAAAATCTAACCATCCATCATAATAATCCAAGAATATAGTGAAGGTAAATGCCAATCACGAAAACTCCAGCCACGGTGACCACGGAACGGATCTCAATGGTAAGAGTAAAAGCACTACCACCCGACCGCGTGGAACCTAAATGGTCCACTCCCACCGCGCTGAGGAGATAGTCTCAAGTCCCAAATAGGATAATGAAACCTATAATCATAAATACTCTCTAAGTCTAGGAAATCCTATAAGTATGCTAACTCAAGGGTTCTTAAAAAGATCGACATCTAAATCCTAGAGGTACCACAAGACACGTAGGAAACCTAATATGTAAGCGGGAAAGTGTCATCGCAAAAGTCATGTAGAAGTTACCCGAGAAATCCCTTAGGAATCCTGGGTCCCTACTGATCCTGCGGCCACTAGTATCCTCTCGTACTGACGAGGCCTACTATGGAATGCAAGGTCGTAACCAAGCGTTCTCTCTACCCCATCCTAGTCTATACTAGCACTCAAGGCATGGGAGAGAACATACAATTATCTTGTTAGGTTCATTTTCTCTCATTTAGTGTAAATGTTTTCACTTATTAAAAATGACTTACAATGGGTTTCTCAAGGCAGCCTCTTAGGGCTCCGACCCCCATTGCAAGCCACTTCCCAACTCTACACATAGATAACCTACCCTACGCTCATGAAATCATACATCAAAGAATCATAATAAAACCACCTCAGTCCTATACAAGCAACTAAAAAACATCATAAAAGATAATCCACAAAAATTACATCAGTTCTTCATGAGCAATAGATAATATCAAATAGTAATCATATGATCACGACAATTCTCTATCAGCAACTGAAGGCATCAATGATAAGTCAAAAAATCCAATGGTTCTCCAATGAGCAACCAGAAAGTATCCCAATAGTAAATTACAATACTGATCGAAGACTCCAAAAATGGTCAAGTCAACACATGACATCATCAAGAACATAACAAACACTTCAGTCCTTTCAAGCGACCGAAAAACAATCTAAGTATAACTGATCGAGACTCAAAAATGGTTATCAAATATAATTGATCGAGACTCGAAAATGGTTAAGTCAGGTATCTCAAATACATATACCTCAGCTTCACACAAGGAAACCGGAAAGCAATAACAAACAGTAAATACATCCATCATAGAGCATACAATCACATTATCTTGGTTGGTTTGAAAAGATCGAGAAGAAATCATCATAACATCACATTCACAAACCCGGGGCTCTGGTAACAACCTAAACTGGTTAATACTAGAACAACCCCAAACATGGATAGTATAACAAAACAATATAGTATGATTCAGTTCATAGTTCGGTTTTGTTTCCATAATACACCCTAAGGTTTTAAGTTTGAAAATTCTCAGTTTGAGTTTCAACGAACGTTTTTTTAATGTAAAGGTTTTTTTTTTTTTTTTTTTACTATTACCCTTATTATTTGACCCAATTATTTAATCTTCATTTAATATTGACTCTATTAATATTTTCAGATATTACTTTATCCATAGTTAATTAAATAAACTAATATTTTATTTAACTATAAAAGCATTTATTATTATAAAATTATTAATAATATATATATATATATATTTTATTAACAAAAAGAATTAATTAAAACAACTTTTATTATTAATATCTATAAAAAAATTTAAATTATTAAACATTGTTTAAAAAAAAAAAAAAAAAAACATTTATTAAAAAAAAACGTCCCTCAATGAGGAGCCGTGCGGCCCTGTCACAAGGTACTGCAAGCCATTGAAAGCCGTGCGGCCCTGTCACAGGGTACCGCAGGCTTTTGAAAGCCGTGCGGCCCTGTCACAGGGTACCGCAGGCTTTTAAAAAGCTGTGTGGTCCCCTGCTGACGCAGGTCGCCGCCGGTGATACAAACCGCTGGGGGGGGAAAAAGGGTAAGACCCCTCCCATTAAATTTTTTATTTTTATTTTTTTAATATATATATATATTTTTTAAACAATTTTTTTATAAAAAAATTTATTGATAAACCAATTAATTAAAGATATATATATATATATATTTATAAAGATATTAAAATAATTTCTTTATTATATATATATATATATGTATTGAAAAATTGATTCTTTCTTTATATTGATATAGAAAATATAGTCAATCATCCGAACATTTAATTTAAAATTTCAATCTAAGATACAACCTTTCCCATTTAAATTTTGTATACAGAAGTTTATAGACAAGCATCTGATAAAATTTAATATCGTAATGTTTAAATATTCCTCACAGAGAATTTCAGATTTACAAACCCCAAACACGAAGAAGACAGGAAAGGATGATTGTGTATTTAATCGATAATAAAAAACACAAGACCCTACCTGATCCGGATGCTATTATGCAATCTCCAGGAACTGTAAGAGAATTCACTCCTCTCAATAACCTTCTTCCAAAAATCTTTCTTTGGTATCAGCCTTCTGAAATTCGCTTCCAAAAGTTCTCTCCCCAAAAATTCCTATCCAACTTCGTATCTTCCAAAAATAAACCCCCAAAGTTGTGATAAGCAATTTCTCCTCAATTCAGGGCACTAATTGTGCGTTTACCCGAGAAGACTCTTTGCACAACTCAGTTAACTCCAAATTAACCTTTATTATCTTTTCTTATTCTTTTGCATTCAACTTTCATGCACATTAAGTTGAATTATTAAATAACTTTATTTAATATTCCACTTGACTTCTATTTTAAATTAATTTATTACTTTAATCTTATGTGCACTTTTAAGAAATTAAAATAACATTATTAATTTCTATAATTTAATCTTTTAATTTAATTCTCATATTTAAACTCATGCTTAGATCATGCGATCTAGAATTCTTAATAATTTAATATCTTTCAACTTTTAATTTATTTTAGAACTTAATTGATAACATATTTAATTAATTTAAATAACAATAATATTTAGCATTTATTTAAAAATGAACTCCAAATATATATATATTATTAAATTAAATAAATATTACCCTGTTCTAAATTTATCTTTGAACTTTAATCTCCAAATTTAATTCTTTTAATTAATTAATTAATTAATTAAATATAAAGATATCATAATAATTCTCTATTAAATTAAATCATTAATTAATCTTTTTAATTAGACTTAATTAATAGAAAATACACCAAGGACTCATAAAGCAACATACGAAAACCCATCATAGAAAGATACATACCAAATCAAACAAAAAGGGTTATAATCACGAAATTACATCATTTGATGCATTCAGAGGGTACTTAACTCAGATACTTGTCCTAATTATCAATTAGGACAATTGGCTAAAAGGGTTTAGGATTTGGACTTAAGAGTTTATCTCCCCTCTCTTACCATTGAGACAGTGCGATAGGGTACGCTCATCCTAACAATTCAGGGAAGTCGATACCTAGTACCTGCAACCTGCATAAAATCCACGCATGTACAAAAACAATATTCTAAGCTAAACAGACAATGGTAGGAAGTGGTGCATCGTGTAGATCCCGACTAGCAGGTGACTACGACTCCCTTCCTTAACCATATCAGAAACACCATACATAAATAAAACAACACGCACACCATACACATGTAGTATGGGGTAAGTATCCATAAGGAGCACATGGAATAATAATAAACCATCTAACTAATCATCATCGATAATTGAAAACATTTGAGTAATCATCATACATGCATGAAATATAGAGTACCCAGTAATCTCATCATATAATAAACTGAGTGTAAAACAACATCTGATAATCTCTAGAATAATAATACTAATCATCAAACATAAATTGGCCTAAAAGAGTTTGGCAATGATAACAGAAATGTAACTCGAAAATGTAGACTAGGGGCAGGCACTACATCCACCCCCCGTAGACTTAGGCTTACTCCTAGAAGCCTATAAACAAATAGGGATATAAATCCCGTAATCTAGATGCATCCTCCCATGTAGCTGAAGAGTCATCAGTAGGGTCCCATTGGACCCTTACCTGCTCTATGGTTTGACCCCTGAGGGTCAACTCCCGCTGCTCCAGAATACGAATTGGCTCCAAAGCCAACTGCCCGTCCTCTACCTGCAATGCATTCCAATCAAGAATATGTACAACATCAGGGATATACTGTCTAAGTACTGAAACATGGAAAACATCGTGAATGCGAGCAAGGCTGGGCGGTAAAGCAAGACGATAGGCAACTGGACTAATCCTCGCAAGAATATCGAATGGTCCCACAAAGCGAGGTGCTAGCTTTGAGCCCTTTCCATAACGGATCGGACTCTTCCGCGGACACACTCTCAAGAAAACTTTCTCTCCCATAGAAAACTGCTTATCTGACTTATGTGCATCAACATACTTCTTTTGCCTATCCTGTGCCGTTGTCAAGTGCTCTCGGATACGCACAACCTATTGCTCCATGTCACAAAGCATCTCTGGACCCAACAGGATGCGATCCTCAAGACTATCCCAACTCAAAGGTGTACGACAAGGGCGTCCATATAAGGCTTGGAAAGGTGCCATGCCAATAGAACTGTGATACCCGTTGTTGTAAGCAAACTCCACTAGATAGAGATAGTCCTCCCAATGGGTCTGCCTATCCATTACGTACATCCTCAACATATCTTCGAGAACCTGATTCACTCTCTCTGTCTGCCCATCTATCTCTAGGTGATATGCGGAACTGAAATTCAGCTGTGCTCCAAGATCATGCTGTAGTGATGTCCAAAATGCGGAAGTGAAAACATGATCCCTATCCGAAATGATCTTTTGGGGAATACCATGTAGTCTCACAATGTCACGCATAAAGACATTAGCTACTGAAGCTGCAATGTAGGAAGACCTGATTGGTGCAAAATGTGCCACCTTAGTCAACCGATCAATGATGACCATGATAGCATCATGATGACGAGGAGTCATAGGTAATCCTACTATGAAATCAATAGAGATGATGTCCCACTTCCATGAAGGAACAAGATTCGGTTGCAAAAGTCCTGTCGGATGCTGGTGTTCTGCCTTGACTCTCTGACACTCAAGACATCTAGCCACAAAATCAGCAATGTCGCGCTTCATCCTAGACCAATAGAATAAACGTCGCAAATCTGCATGCATCTTCTTGACACTTGGATGTGCCGAGTAAGGTGCACGATGGGCCTCTGATAGGATCAATATGCGAAGCTCATCTAGTAGCGACACATAGATCCTTCCTGAATGTCTCAAAAGGCCATCTGACTCTAGGACATAGCCTGAAAACTTACCCTCCAAGGGTCTCCCTGAATTGATCTCATTGCACACCTCCAGATACCATGAATCAGTGGGGAGTGCCTGAAGTATCTGACACCTCAAATCGACACTAAGAGTCATAGATGATATCACATGTTTCCTGCGACTCAAAGCATCAGCTACAACATTCTCCTTCCCCTGGATATACTTTACCTCAAAGTCATACTCGCACAAAAACTCCATCCAACGCCTTTGCCTAGCATTCAGATTAGGCTGCGTGAATATGTACTAAAGACTACGATGATCGCTATGTAGTTCAAATCTGTGTCCCAACAAGAAATGTCTCCATCTCAGTAAGGCATGAACTACTGCGGCTAACTCAAGGTCATTTGTAGGATAATTCAACTCATGATCCTTGAGTTTGCGTGATTCATAAGCAATCACTCGACCATTCTGCATTAGAACTGCTCCAATACTCTCAAGGGAAGCATCTGTACACACCATGAAATCACCTTCTGGATCAGGTACTGCTAAGATCGGTGCACTGGTCAAGAGCTCTTTGAGTTTCTGAAATGCTTCTACACACTTTTCTGTCCAAAGAAACTTCTTTCCTTTCCTCTGAAGGGAGGTAATAGGGTGTGCTATTCTGGAGAAGTTTTGAACAAATCTGTGATAATACCCAGCTAGACCCATGAAACTATGAATCTCTGACACAGTAGTGGGTGCAGGCCAATCTACTATTGCCTGGATCTTTGCAGGGTCTACAGAGATACCTTCGCCTGAAATAACGTGTCCCAAATACTATATCTCTGATTGAAAGAAATCACACTTTGCCGCATTGGCATAAAGTTGATTATCTCACAAGCACTGCAAAACTAAACTCAAATGTTCCTCATGTTCCTTTTGGGACCTAGAATATATCAGAATATCATCAAGGAACACAAGAAAAAATCTATCAAGATAGGAACGGAACACCCCATTCATTAAGCACATGAAAACTGATGGAGCGTTCGTCAATCCAAAGGGTACCACTGTGAACTCATAATGCCCGTAGTGAGTTTGGAAGGTGGTCTTATGAATATCAGCCTCCTTGATGTGAAGTTGATGGTATCCTGACTTAAGATCAATCTTAGAGAACACTATAGCCCCCTTGATCTGATCAAATAAATCATCAATCCTTGGTAAAGGATACCTGTTCTTTATTGTCACCTTATTCAGCTGTCTGTAATCAATGCAAAGGCGCAAAGAACCATCCTTCTTCTTCACGAAGAGCACTGGAGCTCCCCATGGTGATACACTAGGTCGAATACTACCCTTGGCCAAAAGTTCCTCTAACTGCAAACACAAATCACTTAGCTCTTGAGTGGTCATACGGTAAGGAGCTCTAGAGATAGGTTTTTCTCCTGGAGTGAGCTCAATGCTAAAATCAATGTCTCTCTTCGAAGGCATGCCTGGAATCTCACTCGGAAAGACATCAGCATACTCTTGTAAAATAGGGTGATCTAGGGTCTTCCTCGTAGAGTCTTCCTCATCTAGCTCATTTACCGTAATGACAAATACCTGACATCGCTTATGAAAGCTTTGCTTTAATTGCATAGCAGAGATCATCCGTAGGGATATAGGCCTCGGTATCCCCACAATCTCAACATCCTTCCCTTGGTCATCCTGACACATAATGGTCTTCTTTCTGCAGTCTATACTAGCCCTATGAGAGCCAAGCCAATCCATACCTAAGACCACATCGTAGGAGCCAAGAGGAATAACTCGAAAATTGACTGAAGTCTCAAACCCTCCTATGCTAAGTCCACACTTATGAACTACAGAATTTGTGGAAACTTTAGCGCCTGAGGCTAGTTCCACTTGCCAACCATGATCTTGCTTAACCGACTCCAGCTTACACTTATCAACTAGAGATGGAGAAATGAAAGAATCTGTAGCACCTGAATCAAATAATACAGAGAGAGGTGTACCTCGGATAGTTCCTGTAGTCTCAACTACTGTCCCCTGATGGTCTGCCTGACGGTGATCCACCGCTGCAAATACTCTATGAGATCCACCTGCATTTCCGACTGTGGGCTCAGATGCTGTTGGCCTAGGTCCTGAATACTGAGATGCTGATTGTGGGCAGTACGCTGCAATATGACCAATCTGTCCACATGAATAACATCTCGTGCCTCTACCAAATCCTCTCCCTATAGGTGGTGCATTTGACCGCTGGTGGCTACCCCTGCTAGCAAAAGACTGGCTTCTCTGTACAGGCCGAGATTGCTGATTCTGTTTATTACGTTGAGCATTGCGATTGATCCTAGAGTTGGATCCACCACCACCACTCTGTGCCTGAGGGTAAAATCCCTTATGCTGCTGAGGCTGCTGTTGAGAATGCTGCTGAGAATACTGAATCCTCCTAGGGAAGGGAGGCTTCCTGATTCCACCGGAATTGTGGTTGCCCTTAGATCCTGGTATAGTAGGCGCTCCCACAAAACCCCCTTGTCCAAAGTTGACACTCTGGTCTACCAGGATAGCTCGATGTACCACATCCTTGAGGGTCTTAGGCTCAAATACCTTAACACCCCCACTAAAACGATTGTTCAAGCCTCGAATGAAATGTTGTGCCAACTGTGCTGGGTTGTCACTGAATCTCAAAAAAGGCATGAGCTCATAGAACTTGCGCTCATACTCAACAACGGTCATAGTGAACTGTCTCAGGTTATGGAACTCATCTGCTCTATGCTGCTTCCATTCCTCTGGTAGGAATCGCTCATGAAAACTCTCCAAGAAAATCTCCCAAGTGACACTACCCATGTTAATGCCCAACTTCTTCTCCTCAATAGTCCACCAGGTGGCCCCAAATAACTCTAGGTTGGTAATGGCAAACCTCGCTTTGACATTACTGTCAAAGTCCTGCATAGCAAAAATCCTGTCAAGGGCAATAAGCCACTGCTCAGCTACATACCCAGAACCTTGCCCATTAAAGGGCTTGATCTTGGACCTCTGAAGGTCCTTCATTTGAGAAGATACTATGGATCTATGTCGATCCCTCTGAGGACTCCTAGATCTGTGTTTATGCTCATGTCCTGCCTGGTGTGCTCTATCCTGCTCAAGAACAGGAGGCAAGCGATCAATAAGGGTTCGCATCATTTGCCTCAGATCAACCTCCTCAGAGTCGACATGTCCCTCTCCGTGGTTCTCTTCCTGATGTTCACTGACATGCTCTTCCCTATTCTCTTCTTGAATGGGGCTCTCGTGGATAGACTCATGAACACTAATATCTCTGCCTCGTCCACGGCCTCTTCCACGACCAAGGCTACGATCTCTAACGGAAGATCTTATCCCAGATACCATCCTACAATAATATCCAAGACACAAGATGCTAAAATAACCATGAAACATACTACTGAAACACATAGATAAAAGACACATGTTTTACAAATAAGATATTTTCAATTTTCAGTTTACCTATAATTTTCAGTTTAAGTATAATTTCAGTATTGAAGTTTTGAGTGTTGAAGTATGAAAAAAAATAGGTAACTAATAGTTTACATATTGTTTCAGTTCAACTAGTTTCAAGTTTCAGTTTAAGGTTTACATTTTTATTCAACTAGTTAACACTAGTGGTGTTTCAATATACCCAGAGCTCCCAATGTAGAAACTAAGGCTCTGATACCAAATGTAACGCCCCACCAAGGGATCCAAAAGAATTAACCTAAACTTTCACTAAGTTTGCTAAACAATTTTTTTTTTTTAAAGTAAGAAAGTATAACATACACATCAAACACATAGTAGCGGAAGCAATAACATGTAATCATCGACAAACATATATTGCAAGTTACATTTCTTAAAGATCCCAAGACGTTGAGTCACATCTAAATTTAATTAAATCTAATTCTAACAACTATCACATACATATGAAAGAATAATCAGAAAGTCCCATGTCCATAATATACATTTGTTTCGAATGCCTCTCGGCAAATTAATTCGGAATGCTCAATCATCCACTGTACAAGTCATAGGGTATGAAAGGCTTAAAAGAATATACATATGTAAAGATCAAGATACAACATCCTCAAATCCATGATACAAAGTACAGTAAAAATATATAAAACTATTCACCATACATGATACATCCATACATCCATAATGATATAACACCTATCATAAAATCTAACCATCCATCATAATAATCCAAGAATATAGTGAAGGTAAATGCCAATTACGAAAACTCCAGCCACGGTGACCACGAAACGGATCTCAATGGTAAGAGTAAAAGCACTACCACCCGACCGTGTGGAACCTAAATGGTCCACTCCCACCGTGCTGAGGAGATAGTCTCAAGTCCCAAATAGGATAATGAAACCTATAATCATAAATACTCTCTAAGTCCAGGAAATCCTATAAGTATGCTAACTCAAGGGTTCTTAAAAAGATCGACATCTAAATCCCAGAGGTACCACAAGACATGTAGGAAACTTAATATGCAAGCGGGAAAGTGTCATCGCAAAAGTCATGTAGAAGTTACCCGAGCAATCCCTTAGGAATCCTGGGTCCCTACTGATCCTACGACCACTAGTATCCTCTCATACTGACGAGGCCTACTATGGAATGCAAGGTCGTAACCAAGCATTCTCTCTACCCCATCCTAGTCTGTACTAGCACTCAAGGCATGGGAGAGAACATACAATTATCTTGTTAGGTTCATTTTCTCTCATTTAGTGTAAATGTTTTCACTTATTAAAAATGACTTACAATGGGTTTCTCAAGGCAGCCTCTTAGGGCTCCGACCCCCATTGCAAGCCACTTCCTGACTCTACACATAGATAACCTACCCTAGGCTCATGAAATCATACATCAAAGAATCATAATAAAACCACCTCAGTCCTATACAATCAACTAAAAAACATCATAAAAGATAATCCACAAAAATTACATCAGTTCTTCATGAGCAACAGATAATATCAAATAGTAATCATATGATCACGACAGTTCTCTATCAGCAACTGAAGGCATCAATGATAAGTCACAAAATCTAATGGTTCTCCAATGAGAAACCAGAAAGTATCCCAATAGTAAATTACAATACTGATCGAAGACTCCAAAAATGGTCAAGTCAACACATGACATCATCAAGAACATAACAAATACTTCAGTCCTTTCAAGCGACCAAAAAACAATCTAAGTATAACTGATAGAGACTCAAAAATGGTTATCAAATATAACTGATCAAGACTCGAAAATGGTTAAGTCAGGTATCTCAAATAAATATACCTCAGCTTCACACAAGGAAACCGGAAAGCAATAACAAACAGTAAATACATCCATCATAGAGCGTACAATCACATTATCTTGGTTGGTTTGAAAAGATCAAGAAGAAATCATCATAACATCACATTCACAAACCCGGGCCTCTGGTAACAACCTAAACTGGTTAATACTAGAACAACCCCAAACACGGATAGTATAACAAAACAATATAGTATGATTCAGTTCATAGTTCGGGTTTGTTTCCATAATACACCCTAAGGTTTTAAGTTTGAAAATTCTCAGTTTGAGTTTCAACGAACGTTTTTTTAATGTAAAAGTTTTTTTTTTTTTTTTTTACTATTACCCTTATAATTTGACCCAATTATTTAATCTTCATTTAATATTGACTCTATTAATATTTTCAGATATTACTTTATCCATAGTTAATTAAATAAACTAATATTTTATTTAACTATAAAAGCATTTATTATTATAAAATTATTAATAAAATATATATATATATATATATTTATTAACAAAAAGAAATAATTAAAACAACTTTTATTATTAATATCTAAAAAAAAATTTAAATTATTAAACATTGTTTAAAAAAAAATAAAAATAAACATTTATTAAAAAAAAAGTCCCTCAATGAGGAGCCGTGCGGCCCTATGACAGGGTACCGCAGGCCATTGAAAGTCGTGCGGCCCTGTCATAGGGTACCGCAGGCTTTTGAAAGTCGTGCGGCCCTATCACAAGGTACCGCAGGCTTTTGAAAGCCGTGCGGCCCTGTCACAGGGTACCGCAGGCTTTTAAAAAGCCGTGCGGTCCCCTGCTGACGTAGGTCGCCGTTGGCGATACAAACCGCTGGGGGGGAAAAAGGGTAAGACCCCTCCCATTAAATTTTTTTTTTTTTTTTAATATATATATATTTTTAAAACAATTTGTTTATAAAAAAATTTATTGATAAACCAATTAATTAAAGATATATATATATATATATATATATTTATAAAGATATTAAAATAATTTCTTTATTATATATATATATATAAATATATGTATTGAAAAATTGATTCTTTCTTTATATTGATATAGAAAATATAGTCAATCATCCGAACATTTAATTTAAAATTTCAATCTAAGATACAACCTTTCCCATTTAAATTTTGTATACAAAAGTTTATAGAAAAGCATCTGATAAAATTTAATATCGTAATGTTTAAATATTCCTCACAGAGAATTTCAGATTTACAAACCCCAAACACGAAGAAGATAGGAAAGGATGATTGCGTATTTAATCGATAATAAAAAACACAAGACCCTACCTGATCCGGATGCTATTATGCAATCTCCAGGAACTGTAAGAGAATTTGCTCCTCTCAATAACCTTCTTCCGAAAATCTTTCTTTGGTATCAGCCTTCTGAAATTCGCTTCCAAAAGTTCTCTCCCCAAAAATTCCCGTCCAACTTCGTATCTTCCAAAAATGAACCTCCAAAGTTGTGATAAGCAATTTCTCCTCAATTTGGGGCACTAATTGCGTGTTTACCCGAGAAGACTCTTTGCACAAATTAGTTAACTCCAAATTAACCTTTATTATCTTTTCTTATTCTTTTGCATTCAACTTTCATGCACATTAAGTTGAATTATTAAATAACTTTATTTAATATTCCACTTGACTTCTATTTTAAATTAATTTATTACTTTAATCTTATGTGCACTTTTAAGAAATTAAAATAACATTATTAATTTCTATAATTTAATCTTTTAATTTAATTCTCATATTTAAACTCATGCTTAGATCATGCGATCTAGAATTCTTAATAATTTAATATCTTTCAACTTTTAATTTATTTTAGAACTTAATTGATAATATATTTAATTAATTTAAATAACAATAATATTTAGCATTTATTTAAAAATGAACTCCAAATATATATATATATATATTATTATTAAATTAAATAAATATTACCCTGTTCTAAATTTATCTTTGAACTTTAATCTCCAAATTTAATTCTTTTATTTAATTAATTAATTAATTAAATATAAAGATATCATAATAATTCTCTATTAAATTAAATCATTAATTAATCTTTTTAATTAGACTTAATTGATAGAAAATACACCAAGGACTCATAAAGCAACATACGAAAACCCATCATAGAAAGATACATACCAAATTAAAAAAAAAGGGTTATAATCACGAAATTACATCATTTGATGCATTCGAAGGGTACTTAACTCAGATACTTGTCCTAATTATCAATTAGGACAATTGGCTAAAAGGGTTTAGGATTTGGACTTAAGAGTTTATCTCCCCTCTCTTACCATTGAGACAGTGCGATAGGGTACGCTCATCCTAACAATTCAGGGAAGTCGATACCTAGTACCTGCAACCTGCATAAAATCCACGCATGTACAAACACAATATTCTAAGCTAAACAGACAATGGCAGGAAGTGGTGCATCGTGTAGATCCCGACTAGCAGGTGACTACGACTCCCTTCCTTAACCATATCAGAAACACCATACATAAATAAAACAACACGCACACCATACACATGCAGTATGGGGTAAGTATCCATAAGGAGCACATGGAATAATAAACCATCTAACTAACCATCATCGATAATTGAAAACATTTGAGTAATCATCATACATGCATGAAATATAGAGTACCCAGTAATCTCATCATTTAATAAACTGAGTGTAAAACAACATCTGATAATCTCTAGAATAATAATACTAATCATCAAACATAAATTGGCCTAAAAGAGTTTGGCAATGATAACAAAAATGTAACTCGAAAATGTAGACTAGGGGTAGGCACTACAAATGACAAAGTGTTTGACCACTAATAGACAACATAGGATTAGAGATCAACAACCTCTCCCTTTGACATTAGTGGCAAAAACACTTTGTCATGAAATAATTTTGTTCAAAAAAATGAATACTCCAAAATGAATACTTCCCTTGAGACCGTAGTTTGATTTTGTACATTCTAATATCTGATCTATTAGAAATATAAGAGGAGTAACTGAGAGGGGAGGGATGAATTAGTTAGCACTAAAAAAAATCCAAGATCCCTTAAGATGTTTACAGTATAAAACCTATAACAAGCTAGAGTTGTCATTGCACCAAAAGAGTGACCTGTCAATGCCTGATACAACCACTAGACTTATAGAACACATGAGGCAGTTAAGCCATGTCAGAAATCTTGAAGGGGAACATTGGCAGTTAGTCCAACAATCCCTCCCTTAGTGTTAACTAAGGAGATCCAAACTTGTGATCGAGCTCTGATACCACTTGTTACAAGCTAGAGTTCCTGTAGCACCAAAAGGTCAACCTATCAATGCTTGATACAACCACTAGACTTATAGAACATAGGAGGTAGTTAAGCCATGTCATGAATCTTGAAGGGGAATATTGGTAGTTATTCCAAAAAAACCAAAACCTTTCTAAAACTTAATAATCTATTGTAACTTTGTTAACACGAGATCACTCAGTTAACAAATAATAGTTACTAACACTCAGTTAACACTTAGAATATAAATCTTAAGATATTCAATGTGATTAACCTTAATTAAATTAGTTGCATAAATATAAGGAAATAATATGAACACAAGAGACACCAAGATTTAACTTGGTAACCCAATTTGGGAAAACCACCAATTGCAACTAGTTATTGTTTTTTACTCTTCTAAAGTGATCACTTTTAGGAGCCAACCCTGTTAAAAATTACAAAACACACAATTAGGTGTGACTTTGCTAGAGGATTTAAATCACCCTACTAGGAGTGGCCTTGTTAGAGGTCTTTAGGAACTTCAATCTAGAAATGCCACCTTGTTAGAGGATTTACAAAATAGTTGTTAGGATAACTCTATTAAGATATTTGATTCACTACTACAATTATTAGAGAGTAACAATGACTTGACCTGATTTCTAATGCAACTAATTTTACTGATTCAAATCTTAGTTCTAGCTTGATTACTTGATCCTTCTTGATCAAATTAATCTTTAGAACTTGGTCAACTTTGGATACTCTATTATCCTTCAAATTCACTTCCTTATTCATCTTCTTTTCTTCCACATGTTCACTTATTCAATCCTCAAGTTGGCCTTATATTTATATGATCTACCTTGTCAAGTAAGCTTGAATAAACTTTTAAACAAATAATTTTCATCCCTTAAGTCATCTAGAATTAACCAATAAATCTAACAGACTCAATATGCTATTAGTCAGATAATACTAAATTGTGTACTTGGTCAACACACCAAAATCTTTCGTTAATTGACCCATCTCAGTCAATACTACCTTGAGCTAACTATTCTTTGGTAAATCAGTGAACTCAGTTAACACTAGTTCTATGTTGTGTTTCCTTTGGTAATTGAGTGAACTTGGTTGACACTGGTGCTATGTTGTCTTTCCTTTGGCAATTAAGTGAACTCGGTTACCATTGGTTCTATGCTTGGTTATAACTGGAATGCTTGACATACACAGGAAACTGTCTTCAGTGCCCAAGTGATCTTGGCTAACACTGACTTCTTGGTAATGGCTTGACATTTTGTGTAATATCAAAGCCAACATACAATTAAATAATTGTATTCAACAATCTCCCTCTTTGGCATTGATGGCAACACAACATGTCATAATACAAGGAAATTTTAGAGCAAAATAGAAGTAAAGATAATATTCTTAGTTTCATTCTATCTCTCATCCATGAGAACTCCCTCTATCAGTGTGAACTCCCTCTAACATCAATCTCTCCCTCTAGAATGATTCTATACTTTCTTTGATATGACAACAAACTCTTCCACATTAAACTTTCCCAAGTTTCTCTAATATGATAATATAAACTCTCTTTCTTTGACATCTCACTCAAAATTTCTTTGATATGACAACATAGGCTCTCCCTATTTGACATCTCATGCGAAAGATAGAAAATAATGGATTTCTATTGACCCAATGTAATGATTCATATGCAATATGATCTATCAATTCATCAACTTGACTAGTCTTCAAACTGCTAGGTTGATGCATCACTAAACTTTATTTAGTGAGCTTTAGATAGGGGAATGACCCATAACTTATCTCTTACATAAAAAAATGCATCTTTAGGTAATGACTTGGTGAATTTGTCTAAAATTTGTTCTTTAGTATTCACATATTCCAATCTCACCTCCTTGTCTTGCACTAATTCTCTAAGAAAATGATATTTTATTGCAATGTGCTTTGTTTTGGTAAGCATAAATAGATTTTTGGATATGTTAATTTCACTAATGTTATCACGTAAGATATCTTCTAGATCCTTGATCTCCTTCATCCCTAACAACAATTGTTTGAACCAAATGATGTTGGAACAATTGACTACTATTGCAACATATGTTTCTTTTTCTGTAGACTGGGAGATGCAATTTTGCTTGTTTCTTGTCCAAGATACTAGCCTCTTTCCAAGAAATAATGCTCCACCACTAGTTCTCTTCTTGTCATCAATACTTCCTACCTAGTCAACATCAGTGAAGGCTTTCAATTCAAAGTTGCCTCCTTTTTTAAACCACAAACCATAATCTTTAGTATATTTTAGATACCCCATTATTCTTTTTATTGCCATCATATGACTTTCTATTGGGTTAGTAGAGAATCTTGCCACCATACCATCTGCTAATGCAATATCAACTCTTGTGTGTACCACATACTAAAGTTTTCCAATCATTAATCTATATGTAGTCTGATCTGCCTCTTTGGAATCAACATTTTTGGAAAGCTTATGTCTAGTAGACATAGGTGATCCAACTAGTCTAGAATCTCCCATTCAAAATTTCTTCAATAACTCCTTGATGTACTTTGATTGAGTAATGTATATGCCATCCTTATTTTTTTGCCAACAAAGAATTTAATCTCTCCAAACATTGACATTTCAAATTCCTTACTTATTTCCTCAGAAAAAGATTTGTAGAGATCATCATATCTAGTGAATAATATATCAACTACAAAAATTTCTGCATATAATATCTTGTTTTCTAGTCCTTCATTGATGTATAGGTTGTTGCTTTCATTTGTGCTTTGAAAATCAATATTTATCAGATAACTATGCAATCTTTCATACCAGGCTCTAGGGGCTTGTTTGAGACCATACAAAGCTTTGTGTAATTTTCAAACTATATCCTTTTGATAGGATCTATGAAACCTTCAAGTTGTTCAATGTAGACTTCCTTTAAGATTCCATTCAAGAATGTTGACATCACAATCATCTAATATACTTTGAATACTTTGTGTACAACATATGCAAGTAGTGTTCTAACACCTTCTAGTCTTCTAATAGGAGAAAAATTCTCTCCATAATCAATACCTTATTCTTGAGCATAACCTTTGCATACTAATCTTTCTTTGTTCGTTGAGACTTCTTTAGTTTCATTCAATTTATTTTCGAATACTCATTTTGTGCTAATTACATTTTTTTCCTTGTGCTAGGAACAAGAGTCTAGGTTTTGTTTCTTTTAATTTTCTCAATCTCTTCATTCATTGCATCAACCCAACTTTTATTTTCTAATGCATCTTTAATAGTTCTAGGTTCAAACATAGTAAGAAAACATGTACCTTTTAGTTTGTTCCTTATCATTGTACCTTGTGACTAATCTCTAATGATTTTCTTGGGTGCATAATGCCTTTTGACATATCTGGCAAGTATAGGTACCATTATTTTGGATTTAGGACTTGTTTCACTTGGTTCACCATGCTCAAAATGATCGTCATGCTTAGTTTCCACTATCTGTAACTCAGGTTCTTCAAACTCAGTTTGCACTAGCTAAAACTCAGGTCCTTATGATTGTGACTCAGGTCTTTTAGATTATGACTCGAGTTTAGATTATGACTCGAGTTGTACTAGAGATTTAGGTGACTTGGATGGTGAATACTAGTGATTTCCAATTGCATTTACTTAAACTTTAGATAAGGTATCAAGTTCATAGTAGATAAAGTTTCTATAATTTTTAGGTTCTTTTCTACTTTGTTCTTCACTCTTTTCTCCAAACTCCCCAATCTTTACATGTGCACTTTCTATGACTTTATGACTAGTTAGATTCAAAGATTTGTATGCTTTTCTCTTGTTTGAGTATCCTAGAAATATGCCTTTATCACTCTGCACATCAAATTTTCATTCCCTTGATTCTTTCAAGATATAACATTTGCTTCCAAATACTTCAAAGTAACAAACTTTAGGTTTATAGCCATACCATAATTCATAAGTATTTTTATTTGAATCCTTTGAACTTAGTTCAAGGTATGAACTATTGTGCTGATTGCATCCTTCCAGTATTTGGTTGTAATATTTTTCTCTATCATTAGTGTTCTTACACAATCCATGATGGATCTATTTCTTCTTTCTACTATGTCATTCTACTAAGGTCTACTAGGTGTAGATACCTATCTTTTGATTCCTCTTTCATTGTAGAATTCATTGAATTCATTTGAGATGAATTCACCTCCTTTATCTGACCTTAGACATTTGAGTTTTTTTTCGTGTTTCTTTCTCAACTCTAACTAGATACCACTTGAATATTTGAAATGATTCTCATTTATCTTTAAGCACATCATTGTCATCATCCTAGAATAGTCATCAACAAATAAAATGAAATACTTATCTCCACAATATCTTTCTATGCCAATAGGTCCACAAAGGTCTGTATGAACAAGCTTAAAAACTTCTTTAGAATGAGAATTCTTTCTTTTGAAGCTTGTCTTTCCCATCTTTCCAATTTGACAATTTTTGCACATATGCATATTAGGTTTCTTTAGGCCTAGAATGCCTCTTACCCTTTTATTCTTTCTTATGTTGACCAGGTTATCAAAATTCACATGACGCAACCTTTTATGCCATAACCAACATTCTTCTACTTGAGCTAGTAAACATGAACTTTTAGTTAGATCTAGATAGAATAGATTACCTTTTGTTTGATTGTGAGTCCCAACTAGATTACATTTCCCATCCAATAGCTTGTCCTTTCCATTCACAAATTCTACCTTAAATCCAATGTTGTTCAACTATGCCACACTATGTAGATTGTGTTTTAGTCCTTTAACCCAATAAGCATTGTCACACATAAGTTCATTGGTTAATGCAATACAAACTTTTCCTTTCACATATCAAGGTTCATCATTTCCAAATCTGATACTCCCACGATCATAGTGTTCCAAGTGGTCAAATTTAGATTTATCACCAGTCATGTGGTGAGAACAATCACTATATATGGTCCATGTCTCATCCTTGCTAATATGATAAATGAGGGCCACCTTATCATTTTAATAATCTAATTCATTTTTAATAGTAATGTAAACCATTTCATCTTCATCACCACTGTCAGAGTCTTTAGCCATGTAAGAAGATTTCTTACCTTTATCCTTGTAGTGTTTGTAGCTTTTGAAATCTTTCTTTCCTTTGTACTTGTCAAGCTTCTTTTCTTCTTTTCTTTGTTTGTTTGGACACCTTGCAATAATGTGACCAACTTCTTTACAAGAAAAATAGATTAGAGGTATCTTACCTTTGTACTTTCCTTTTCCTTTAGGGAATATTCTTGTAAGTAGGACTTTAATGACTTCAAGATAATCATTAGAACCATCTTCATCTTCACTATCAAAACTTTTTCTTTTAGACTTTCTATCTTTCTTTTTAAATGATAGTTTAGCTTGAAATGTAGACTCAATGCTACCAGAGTCAGGAACATAGTGTTCAAAGTTATCTAACTCAAAGGATGTCAACCTTCCCACTAGTGCATCAAAAGTTATATCATTCTTTGGATTACATCTCAATTCTTGAATAGCTAAAAATCTAATTTTATAGATAGGAAGAAGAGTTCTGAGCACCTTGTTGATCACTATCACATCATCAATTATTCCTCCTAAGGCTCTGATTGCACTCACACTTCCATTGATTCTTTTACTATATTGTGCAATGTTCTCATCTTCTCTCATCTTCATCTAATAAAATTGACCTCATAGACTTTCTGCCTTAGCTCTCCTCACATTTTCATCTCCTCCATAGATATCTTTTAGGTTGATCCATATTTCATGAGCAATACCCTAATCCTTGACTTCATCAAATTCAACATAATTGAGAGTAGAGGCAATGACAATCATCATTATGTTATGGTTCTTCTTTTCCACAATTTGATCCACAGTTAAAGGTTCTCAAGGAAATACATTCTTGTTCTCTAGATGCTTTAGGCCCGAGTCTCCAGTGGTTTCCAAATGTAGCTTCATGAGTTCTTGCCATGCTTTAAAGTTATCTTTGTTCAACTTAGGAATTTCCCTTCTATAATACATCTTGATCTTTAGCTTAGGTCCTTGAAACCTTTTCTACATGCACCAAAATATTTGATACCAAAATAAATGATGACTCATCATTTGTGACCAATCAATTATATGCCAAAGTAATAGATGCAAGATAAGAAGATATATATAAAGAGGATTAATGAGTTAAAAAAGGTTGCCTCCCCTTTATTCTATTTCCATAAGCTCTACATTTAAGATTCGAAGATGTTTCAGAAAAAATAGATAGAATTATTATTTTGAAAAAACAAACAAATGAAGTAAATAAAATAGAATATATATATATATATATATATATATATATATATATATATATATATATAGATATATATATAATTTTGATTACAAAACCAATTTCATAAACTCATACCAATTTCATCTCATGTATTAAATCTACCATAAAACTGTAATGTTGAAACATAAATGAAATACATCACATCCGTAAAAGCTCAACACATAACACAATGATTTGGTAGCCTAGAAATACTTCAAGATGATGGTAAAATTGGGGTGGCAATGAAACCCACAAATCTTCACTATTTCAGCAATAAAGTTAACTTGTTAAGGTTACAATGTTTGATCGTAAGATATGATCTACTCTGTGAAAGGTTTGCCCTATTAAAATCATTAGAGACCATTAGGTCTCACATTGTTAAAGGATTTTGCACTTATAATGAAGTAAGGACTCTATTAGGAGGTTTACATAGGCCTGTTAGGACCAATCTATTAAGAGATTTACCCTGTCTGAATTAATAATAACTGATTTAGTACCTCACCCTTGATTTTCTTTGCAAGATGATCTTGGATCTCCTCTTTGCTATATTCTCTAATTTGATCTCCTAATCTGATAACTCTTTTTAGTCCTTCATTGCTCTAATTTCTTTCTGTTTGCTCTATCTTTGAAACTTCATTCTTCTCCTTCACATGCACATACACTGTTTACTCATTTCACACACTCTCTAGGGTTAGAATCCACCCTAAATAGATATTTTATGAAGGTTCTAGATCTTGATCAACGAGTCACACTTCATTATCTTTTACCATTTTATATCCCATTTTTTGATTGGTTAAATTGTATGCCTTAGGATCATTACCTTCTATAATGATGCATAATCAACATCCTTTCCAACCCTACAGATATACAATATCAAAAAAAAGTCAGCCAAAAATAGTTTACATATGTGTTTGTGTCATTATAAAATTATATGTCAAAACTAAATTACTCGACACTTGAATACTCTGATGCTGAACCATATATAAAATTTCATACTATTACTTGGCTTCTATATACCTATTTTCTTAGACCTTGATAGCTTGTCAATATGCTCATGTACCAAAATATTTGATACCAATTGTTGGAAATATACGAGAAGTAACAAAGAGGGGAGGAGTGAACCAATTACCACTAAAATGAATCCAAGATCCCTTAATATGTTTACAATATAAAACCAAAACCTTGTTGAAACTAAATAATCTATTGTAACTTTGTTAACACAAGATCAATCGGTTAATATAGAATATTTATTGGCACTTGGTTAACACTTAGAATATAAATCTTGAGATATTTAATATGATTAAACTTAATTAACTTAGTTGTAGAAACATAAGGAAATAACATGAACACAAGAGACACCAAGATTTAATACAAAAACCCAATTTGGGAAAATCACCAATTGCAACTAGTTACTATTTTTCATTCTTCTGAAATGAGCCCTGTTAGGAGCCAACCTTGTTAAAGGTTACATAGTAGACTATTAGGTGTGACCTTGTTAGAGAATTATATTCACCCTATTAGGAGTGGCCTTTTTATAGGATTTACAAAATAGTTGTTAGGTTAACTCTGTTAGGAGATTTGGTTTACTTCTACAATTATTAGAGAGTAACAATGACCTGAGTTGATTGCTGATGCAACTAGCTTTGCTGATTTAGATCTTAGTTCTGGGTTGATTACTTGATCCTTCTTCATCATATTTAGCTTTGTAGCTTGGTCAACTCTGGATACTCTATTATACTTCAAATTTTCTTCCTTTATTCATCTTCTTTTCTTCCACATGTTCACTTATTCAATCCTCAACTTGAACTTATATTTATATGATCTACCTTGTCAAGTCATCTTGAATACACTTTTAAACAAACAATTGTCATCCCTTAAGTCAGCTAGAATTAACCAATAAATCTAACCGACTCAATATGCTATCAGTTAGCTAATACTAAATTGAGTACTCAATCAACACATGAAAATCCTTCATTAATTGACCCAACTCAATAAATACTACCTTGATCTAACTATCCTTTTCTAATAGAGTAAACTTGACTAACACTGGTTCTGTGATGTCTTTCCTTTGGTAACTGAGTGAAATTGGTTGACATTGGTTCTGTATTGTCTTTCCTTTGGTAACTAAGTAAACTTGGTTAACACTAGTTTTGTACTTGGTTATAACTTGAATGCTAAATATATGTAGGAAACTATCTTCAATGCCTGAGGGAGCTTGACTAACACTAACTATTCAATAAAGGCCTGACATTTTGTGTAACATCAAATACAAAAATACAATTAAATAATTATTTTCAACATGATCTTTATTGCATATCTCCATATCTCTTCCTATATGTCATAACTCCCCCTTTTTCATTATTTCATTCCACTTTATATCTCTTTCATCATTCCCCCTTGTTTTTGTCACTAATGGAACTTGGGGCTTGTGGGGATAATTTATACTTATCAAAGAATTGTTGATGACTTGCCACAATGTTGGCATAGCCTTTATTCCATATTTCCTATATATATTTCAAAATTTGAAATTAAATCTCTAGCTTGGAAGCTAAGTCAGTAAATCCTACCATGTGTGAACAATTTGTCTCTTTCTTCAAAATATCACTGACAATAGATATTACCTTCTGAATTATCTCTATATGCGGTAATAATTGAAGTTGAATCAATGTTAAGTTTTCCAAAATCTATGCATCTTTAGTTGTGATCTTAGCTAGCCTCTTTTGATTGAATGCTAGTGCACTATAAGAGAATGAGCTTGAACTTGCATTTTTTCCCAATAAAATCACATTTTCTTTAACATTTACATGTAACAACTCTAATGAGCATGTAGTATCTACTATAAAGAAATCAATATCACACAATTTTAAATATAAAGAATTAATGGTCTTCAAAATTGTTTCTAGCTATGTAATAGATGTAGAAAGCTTGGATTGTCTCTATACAAGTTCTTGTGAAAATTTATGTAATACTTTATGCTCCATTCTCCTCTCAAACCATTTTAATCACTTTCCATTCATCTCTATGTAATCTATCTAGATTCATGTTAATCTTAGATTGGTTTTGACATATGAGTGATAATATATTTAAGTCATTTACTTAGTTCATGCCAAACAAGTAATACATGTCAAGCATAAGTTGTTAGATAAAATATGTTGAGTGACATATATATAGTATGATTTGAGTAACCAGTAAGTGTTGAGTCACTCAAGTACCAAGTAGATAGTATGTTCCAAACTATTTAGATGCCAAGTAATTGATGGATGTTGAGTCATTTAGAGGCCAAGTTACAACATTGAAGTTACAGTTGATGTTGAGCATCAGGGACTTCAAGTGTCGAGTTACATAGTTTTGACATAGTTGTTTGTAATGGCACAAACTTCTATGTAAACCATTTTTGGGCTGATTTAAGGATTATTTTATGATATTTTGATGATAAGGATGAATCTTAATTATGAATCCCTATGCATTACATGCATCCAATCAAAAAAAGGGAAGGATTAAACGGTTAGATGGGTGAATCACAATTGTTGATTCATACGTAACCGTAAGTCAGCTAGGTCTTCTTAAGAACCCTAAAATTTCTAAGAATGATGAAGGTGAATTGAAGAGAGTTTGCAAATGCAAACAAAGAATTCATGGTGATTAAGGTGTTATGATTTGAGTTACATTGTAGAATCAATTAAAGGAGAATAGAGGAAAGGAATCAAAAGACAATAGAGTTACATTTGATTAGAAAGGATCAAGTACACATCAATATAGAGGTGACTTGATATAAAGCAAAAAAACCAAAGGATCATTGCTGAGACATTATAATCAGTGAATCTATTAAATCTCTTAACCAAGTTGTCTTAATAGATTGTTGTAAATCCTTTAACAGGATGCTTACTTCATTGTAAGTTTAAGTCCTCTCAACAGGCACACTTCTAACAAGTTGTTGAAATCCTTAATAAGGTTAGATCTAACAATCTTGTAATCCTTTAACTGGTAGACCTTCCATAGGGTAGATCATGTTTCATGATCAAAACATTGTAACCTTTATTGGATACACTTTATTATTGTAGTAGTGAAGATTTGTGGGTGTCAACCCCACCCCAGTTTTACCTTCTCCTTGGAGGGTTTCTGAGTAACCAAATATCTTATGTCATACATGTGTTGAATATTTTACTTTCATATTGTGGATGTGTATGCTTAATTTGGCATTTCAATTTATATACATAGATTATGAGATGGATGTGTGGTGAATGTTTTTAAGGTTGAAAATTTTAAGTGCTGATTCACCCCCCCTTTAGATTTTACTTCCCTATTGTATTTACAAAAATTGGTATCAGAGAAAAGTTCTCTAGAAAGTAAAGCTTTGTAGCTTTGAGGAAAGATCTTGAAGATGGAATTCTACAAGTTGGGAAAGACTATTGAGAACAAGAGGATCAAAATACAACTTTCCCTACATTAGCTAAATGAAGAAAGAGATGAGTTAAAGTGATCATTGAAAAGAAGGAAGAAAATAACTATTGAAGAGAATGACACACAATACTAAGAAATTGACACTACTAAATTATTTGCAGATAGAAACACCAATGCCTTTGATGCAACAATTCCCAATCTAATGGAAAAGAATGGAACCGTAACTAAAGAGGTCAGAAATCTCAAAAGAGAACAAGAAGTCCAATTGGTATTGCTATATGAAGTGACCGGGTAGAAAAAGAAAGCTAAAGTAGACAAAGTCATGATTGAAGATGACAAAAGGATTTTGACCAATAGTTTGGAAGAGAAAAAATCAGAGGTAAGTAGGATTGCTAACATGCAATTGGAAACTTTGAGTCAAATGATGATTGCAAATCATGAATTGAATGAAAAGGATATTGAGATCACCACACTAAAGTTGTAGAATGAAAAATTGAGAAATGATCTAAAAAGAGAAAAAGAGTTTGTTGAAAGTTTCAATAAACCTAGTGAAGCCAACAAGTACTTTGAGCAATTGATGAGATCCCCTAGATGCAATAGTGACACTTCTAGACTGGATTACACTAGTATTGGAGAAGGAGAATCGTCCAAAAGTGGTGATGAAAGAAGTAACAAAGGTAATAACTCCAAACCTACATGTCATAATTTTGGTAAGATAGGTCATACTACTAATGTTTGCAGGAGCAAGACTACAAATCAGAATCCTAAGAAGATGTTCATGGGTCATTACCACAAATGCAACAAACAAGGTCAATAGGCACATGAATGCAAAACCAAGACCATAAGAACACAAAGATTTGAAGGATACTACTATAATTGTCAGAAGTATAGACATAGAGCATATGGGTATAGATCTAAGCCTAAATGGTCATCAAATAAGTAGACAAATGTGAAGCATAATGACAACTCTTATAATTGAGATTTTAATAGTAGGTATAGTTGTTACTATTGAAAAGAGTATGGACATGTTGCTGAAAATTGCATAATAACACATTTCAGAAGTGACTACAAAATATGGTTGAGTCAAGCTACATGTTTTAACTATTTGAAGACTAGTCAAATAAGCAGGAATTGTCCAACAAGGTCAAAGACACCAAGCAGTGAGTTCAAAAAAAGGAAAGGAAAGGAAAATGTTGAGAATGTAAAAGTTGAGATGAAGAAGACATGGAAGAGAAAGGAAGATTACAACAAATCAAGTTTAGATGGGATCACTTCACCCAATGGGTCAGGTAATCAAACAACCTCCAATCAAGCAATCAAGAGGTATGTGTGAGATTGATATTTAGAAGATATATAGTACATCAGTTCCAAGGAATTAGTTCTAAAAAGATTATATTTTCATGAAGAAAGATGCAAAGTGTTGTTAAGAATCTAGAAAAAATCTTTAAGTTTTGTTAGTTTTCATGTTACTTCTGAGCATGAAAAGTTTCACTATGGTTTCCAAGTGAAATTTTAGTTGATGCCAAGCTACCATAAGTGATATTGTTGACCAAGCTCATAGTGGTTTCCAAGTAGTAAATGAAACTTCATGGAAGCCAAGTGAATCAAAATCTCTATTGAAGCTAAGCTTACAGTTGTGTAAGCACATAGCATTAAATGTGAGGTTTTAAGGTCTATATGATTTATTTCTACTCATTTGACATCATTTGAATTCAAAGGAAAGCACGAAGAGAGAAAGGTGAATTGAAGAAATCATTTGTAGTAATTGCAAGCAGGATTCAAAAATCACTTGACACCATCACAATAGATTTTCAAAGGTATTTATCATGTGCCAAGCTACGTAGTTTGAATTTTTGCAAATCCTAGTTTACAAAATGGCATCTAGTTCTTCAGCTTCTAAGGTTAAAGAAGGTAAAGATGTTTTGAATGTGTAATGAGATCAAACAACCTAATTTTAGACCCATTCCTAATATTGCTTACAAGCAAGATCCATTTGGTGCATTGTCAATGATACCACCTCGAGTTTTCATGATTCATGATGTGAGATGTTGTTAGACATACAAGTTGGGTAAGGAGACATGGATATTAGGGAAACCTATGGGAAATTATGTGAAAATAGAGCATTAAAAGAATAATTCAAAATTGTAGAGAGAAAAGGGTTGACTTGCACCCTAGATTTCCCCAATATCTTCAAAATTGAATGGATAAAGATAGTTTTGAGTAGAATTCATAATGGATTGGTGAAAATCACAAAGAAATTTGTACATAGAGTAATAGGATATCCAACACTTCACCGACCTAAAACCATGAGGAGTGAGTGTAAAGAGGTCATTGAGAAGAATACAGGGTTAGTATGGAAAATATGAGGCATGACAATTGATACAATCTTAGATCCCCTAATTGCTTTTTTAGTGAGGATTATAGCACATAAATTCTATCAATCTAGCATGCTCAATACTAAACCATGTATTGCTATTGACATGGGCTATAAGATAGTTAAGAAGGATCATACATATGACCTTGCCGAGTTGTAGATGCAACAATTGTCAAAATTTTTGGGAGCAATAAGGAAGACCAAAAGTGCACAATGTAAATTTGGTTCAATTCTTGTATGTATATTATTTTATGTATAGAATACATTCCCTATATTTGGTAAAGTTAGATGGAAAACAAATAGATCTATTTTAGTACAAATAGGTGAATTTATTGAGCAACTTAGAAACAGCTTTGAGTCAGTTATGACCAACTACTTTAAAGATTTCAAGAAATCAATGAAGGAAACACTGAGGATACCAGTTTCACTAGTTGAATATATATTTTGATGATGTTTTCTTTCTATTTGATATTGATTTTACATATGTTCAAGTTGTAGTTCCAAGGCTAAGGTGGCTAAGGCCACTAGGCTATGAAATGAATGTAGATGAGGCCTCTATAGTAATAACAACATTACTTACATAAGATGTAGATGGTAAGGCTAATACCTTGGGAACTATGATGTGGAAAAATCTAAGAAAATGATAGATTTGAAGACTACTACTATCATAAGGAAGAAGAACAAGATTGTGAAGAAATTTAAAGAGAAACTTGGTGAAGAAGAAAATGATGAAGAAGATGAAGAAGATGATGAAGAAGAATAAGATATTCCTACTCAAGCACCACTGGCCTTAACTCAAGGTCAAGGAGAAGATCAAGTAGAAGAAGTAGAAACTAAAGAGGGTGCTGAGAAAGAAGAAGCCAGTGAAGCACCTGAGCCAAAGAATAGGAAAGCTAAGACCCCAACAACTAGCAAACCAAGGAAGGTTGCAAATCTTAAGCCTACAATTCCCTCTACTAGAGCAAGCATAAGGGCTTCTACCAAAAGGGCTCAAGAATTAGATAAGCCAAAAGAGAAGAGGGCTAAATTAGCTAGCAAGGAAGAGGACCTGTGAAGAGACCAAGGAGAAAATACATAGCTCCAGCCGAATCTGGTGAAAAGAAGATTGAATTTGATGAAAATAGCCAATTCAAAGTGGTAAGTCACCCTCCTTCTTCAAATTTATATAATATATGTGAAGACATAAGGAATAATGTCGATTAATCTAATCTTGCACATATTGAGTTTGACAAACTTGGAAAATTTGAGATGAACCAAGTGGAGGAGTCAATATATGCCATGATGGAAATATTCCAAAAAACTCCAATTGAGATTGCCAAATCCCTACCAAATCAATTATCTGATAGAGTTGAGTAGAAGTGGCAATATAGTCTCAATATAGAAAGACAAATTAGAGAGATTAACCTTGCACAAGTGATGCTAGAATTGGATAGGGTGACAATGTCTAAGTCACTTACGAAGCATGTAGGAAAATTTGCATCAAAATATAGGGCATTCTGTATACTATAGAATGATATTGAGGATGTTGTATGAAAGACCACTCAAATTTGGAAATCACCATATGGTCTGACAGCACCCAAGGCAATTTAGCAAGAACTTATTGAGGTAGGTGAGGACAAAGATGAACACCAACAAGTAACTTAGGGTACTACAGTTAACACTGAGATAGTTGTACAAGAGGAAGACACTAAGACACATGAAGAAACATAGGCACCAGCTAAGGATGAGTAGCAGACAAAATAAAGTGAGCTAGATACACTAGTGCCAAGTGCTAGTCCTCAACATGAGGAGAATACATAAAGTGATATTGTAAAGATTAAGGATTTTTTTTATACTCTCACTCAGAATATTAATCCCCTTACAAAGGAATACTTGAACAAGATACTTGTAGAATCCACCACCTAGGATAAACTTTGTGAAAATCCTGTACTAGTGAGTGTTAATGAAATTGAGAAGGCAGATAAGGGCATCTATAGGGGAGGAAGTATAGAAATAAGTGACATCTACAACCCCTCCTAAATTCACATTTGTACAACCTACATTACCTATTGTGGTATATCAAAGGAAGGAGCCAATAACTTCCATTGTTAGTACATTGGTACAAGGTACTCTAGTCTCAATGAATCTAAATGAACATGAAAATGACAAAGATGAGATAGTAGGAGAGCATAAAGATGAAATAGAAAATAATGGAGGAACACAAGTTCCAACATGTCAGGTAGATACTCTTGCACTTACAGTTCAAGATCAAGGTGCATCTATGAATAAAGAGAAAGCAAAGGAAAATATTGAAGAGCAAGGTATGACTACTAAACTTGAGGAGCAACTAGCAATACAAACATTGGTGAATTTTCCAAAATCTTCTACTCCTCCAAGTCAATCTCTTGATAGGCCAAGTATAAAAGCTATACTTGTACAACCATAAAGGCCGAATGCAAGCACATCTAAGGTAGAGGAAGTTACATCATTTGTTGATGTGAAATTGGATGCAGTGATTGAGTTGTCCAAGTTTGATTTTCCAACCATCACTATTGAATAAATGAGCTTACTCCAAGATGCTCTTGCAAGAAAGAAATAACAAGAACTACATGTATAGGAGCATAGGTAGAAGCAAGCTTGTATAGATATCAAAGAAATTCTTCTTAATGCATTTATCCTACCAACACCAAAAGCAACAAAGCCTATCATAAAGAAACTAACCAACATAGTGGAGAAGGTTAATGATGTAGACCTAGATTCAAATGTAAAATTATGTGAATGGTATGAAAGAAAGTTTCAACACAAATTTGGTAAAAAGATATGAAGTGCTATTGCACTATCACAGGTTGAGCTAGCAACCAAAATTGATAGTGTGAAGAAGGTACTAGAGAACATTTTCTCTTTGTACACCAAATTGTGCAATCCAATACTCTTCACACAAGAAATAAGAAGCCACATACTTAGTTTGGAGAGTCATATATAGTCATCTGGTATAACACTACCAAAATCTCCAGCCCAAAGTGAGAAACATTTTAGGAACCTTCTAAACTCCTAGAGTTAGTTAGTAGTGCTACACATAGATGAAGTAAACATTAAGGCTAATTTTTTTAGCATCCAGTCTATCCTAACTCCACAAATAGAGATATTACACAGTGAACTAGCCTTTGCTGAAACACTCATGAAGAAAGATCCACATCTTTCTACTCATGAAGGCTTATTTCACCTTGCTACTAAGCTGGCCATCCAAATTAAGTCCTTTGAGGTAGCTTATGACAATTGGGATGTTGCTTTGAAAATAATTCTTGAGGTCTACAAATCATTGTTGGAAAAATACACTCTAAGTGTATAACCCTTTCACATAAGTGTCAAAATGGGGTAGAAATAAGAAGTATGGGAGAAATAAGAATATGTATGGGGTAGATAAAATTTTTGGGGGAGTAGTCAATGGCAAGGAATAGAGTCAAATCTACTCAGTAGGAGAAATGATTTTGATTTGGATATAGAACAACATAATCAACTCAATGGGAGTTATTGACTTTTGAGATATGACTGATGAGTCATAAAGTGTTTGCAAAATTTTGAAGTTTTGAAGTTTTGTATGTAAGTGGATATTATCTGAGTTATGATTGAAAGGCTAAAGGTTATTCATGCATGACTACATATTTTTCCACTCATATCAAGAGGGGAGATTTTTAATCTCAAATTGGTTTTGACATATGAGTGACAATATACTTAAGTCATTTACTTAGTTCATGTTGAACAAGTATTACATGCCAAGCATAAGTTGTTAGATGGTATATGCCAAGTGATAGATATTTAGTGTGAGCCAAGTCACTCAAGTGCCAAACAGATAGTATGTGCTAAGCTATTCAAATGTCAAGTGATCAGTGGATGTCGAGACATTCATAGGTCGAGTTATAACATTGAAGGACTTCAAGTGCCAAGTTACACAGTTTTGACATAGTTGTTTGCAGTGGCCCAAACTTCTATGTAAACCATTTTTGGGCTGACTTAAGGATTTTTTAATGATCTTTTGATGATAAGAAAAAATATTAATTGTGAATCCCTATGTATAACATGCATCCAATCATAAAATGGAAGGATTAAGCGACTAGATGGGTGAATCACAATCGTTGATTCATACCTAACCCTAAGTCACCTAGGTCTTCTGATGGAGGAGAAAACCGTAAACTTTCTAAGAATGATGAAGGTGAATTGAAGAGAGTTTGCATACACAAAAAAAGAATTCATGGTGATTAAGGTGTTATAGTTTGAGTTACATTGTAGAATCAGTTAAAGGAGAACAGAGGAAAGGAATTAGAAGATATTATAGTTACATTTGATTAGAAAGGATCAAGTACACATCAATGTAGAGGTGATCTAACATCAAGAACCATAGTGCTAATTGAAGGATCATTGCTAAGACATTCTAATAGGTGAATTAGTTAAATCTCATAACCACACAGTCCTAACAGGCAATTGTAAATCCTTTAACAAGTTGCTTACTTCATTGTAAGTTAAAGTCCCCTCACTTTGACCACTTCTAATAGGGTGTTGAAATCCTTTAATAGGGTAAAATCTAACAATCTTGTAAGCCTTTAACATGGTAGACCTTTCACAGGGTAGATCATGTTTCATGATCAAAATATTGTAACCTTCATTAGATACACTTTTTTATCTAACATAGCTTGTGCTAGTGTTGTCACTCTTATTTTCTTTGTAGTGGACAATGCCCATTTCCGCTTGGCATCCTCTCATTTTTACAATCCCACTAGAAATATAGTTCCAAAATTTAGGGGTGTGTACCTAAACTTAATCATCATGTCAATCATTGCACCTTCAAGTTGTGTTGCATAAAAATGTAACTAAGGAAATAACACTAAGCAACTAATGCACATTCCTTCATTATCATGCAAAACCTCAAAATATGAAAGAAAACATGTAAATGAACAACATGAAACAAAAAAGAGTATAAACTATCAAAATACCACTATGAAAACCTCATGAAACCATCAAGTGTAGATGATTTCCTTACTCATGGGATGTGGTTGCTCACTATTCCTATAGCATAACAATGAGGTAGATAGTGCTTCATGAAAATGAGGAGAGGGCTCTCCATTTATAGAAAAATGGATGCAATGGACGGCTAAGATCGAATGCAAGATGGAGGGCTAAGATCCCTCAGGATTGATGAGGTGTCAATGAGGTGGAGGAAAAGTAGACTCCACATGGATTAGAGTTTTGACCATTCAAAGGGGGAAATATGCTCACACGTGTGAGAAACCTCTGATGGTGACATGATCAATGAGGTGTGAGAAGCATGGCTTCTCACACATGTGTGAGACAACTTGATTCTCATGCAAGAGGACAAGTGTGCAAGAGGTGTGAGACACCTTGACTCTCATGCAAGAGGATAAGTGTGCAAGAGACATGCAAGACATGAGGGATAAGGAAAGTGTGAACATCTCTCACACATGTGTGAGGATTCCTCACACATGTGTGAGAACACACTTAGGATTAAGAGGTGATTAGCATGATGGGTTATGTAGGCTAGTGAGGTTAGGTGAGGGTTAAATGTAGGAGCCATGTGCTCAAATAGGATTAAATGTAATATTTAATTCCTAGTGAGATTAGGAAAGAATTAATTAAGTAAATGACATACTTAATTAAAGTGAAAGGGGTTAGATACAAGTGGGAATAGGTTAGGATTTAAATAAACCTTAGTTTATTTAAATCAAGGTAAGGCAAATGTAATTAAATAAATGCAAATTTATTTAATTAAGGTAGGGTAATTAAATAAATATTAAATATTTATTTAATTGGTCAAGAAATGGGTTTTGGACAAATTTAGGTGTCTACACAAGTTTAACTTGATCATCATTATTTAAAGAGTTATAATCAATGTCTTTAAATCCCATTACGCTTTCTTATTCTATCAATTTTTCACATACCCAATCAACAATCATTGGAGGAAGTCTCTTCACTACTTGAAGTTTATTAGTCTCATCTCACAGGTTTCTTTATTGTCTTCATCCTCCTCTTGTGCAATGATTAACTCTCTCCTCAACTTCACTTTTTCTTCTACGTACTTTCTCTTCTTTGATGGGCTTCTATTTAATAGCTTGGAAAGAGGTTGTGTTGACCTTTTTCTAGTGATGATGACCTTTCCCTTTGGCCTATAAGGTGTCACTATATCTTGCATGTCCTTCTCTAGGTCTTCCTTCACCGTAGATTCTATTTTATGAACCTTTTTCTATTTGGTGGCCTTTGGCTTCACAACAAGAAGTTCTTTTGCTTTTCCTTCTTCAACCTCTATGGGTGTACTAGCCCCTTCTCCTTGTTACTCTTTATCAACCTTGGAAACCTTTCTCTTTATTTGTTTCCCTACTTTGAGTGTGCCAAATTCAATAGTTAGCTCGATAATAGAAGTCTCTTAAGTGCCAAAGTGCTCAACACTTACATCTATGTCTTCTACCAGAAGTGCAGTAACTATTGTAGTTACCTCATCTACATTTATTTATAGGACATTGGCCTTATCTGTGATACCCTCAATAATACTTCACGTGCATACACAAAGTCAATTTCTACAATAAAACATACTTCATCATAGTATTTATCCACAACTAATTTTGGAATTCTCATTCTATCCCTCACTTTTGTTTTTAATTCTTGAAAATAGTTGTCCATGATTGCTTTAAAATTTTCTCCCAACATCACTGAATTCTTGGAACAAATGAAGAAAAGCTTCTTTTTCTTCAGTTGAATTTATTTTGCCAAATTTAAGGCATTTACCTGGTGTAATTTCCAGATATGCATACTAGTTTTCTTTGACTATCAAGTTAGCCTTTCCAGGTTTCAGTTGATCATCCAAATTGAAAATGCTTTCTAGCGTTACTAAACCTTTAGGAAACTTGTTATTTTTTAATAATTTTGATATGATGCTGATTAGTATGTGCTGACACGCTTTCACAATATCATACTAAGCTCCTATAGCTACTAGCCTATCAGCATGTTGGTTTTCTTTTCTAGGAACAACCAGTATGTTAAAAGCAACAAAATGTTCGAGTAAATCCCAAACATGATGTCTATTAGACCTTAGAATGTCATTTTTTATAGCATTCAGACATATGATTCAATTTACTACCAATTCACTATCACCAAATACTTATAAACACTTGATACCACATTTTCTTGCCCATTCTAATCCCTAAATTAAACCTTCATACTCTTCTGTATTATTGGTACAAGAAAAACTGAATCTGAAAGTGGCATAGTATTTCTCATTTTCAGATGAGACTAACATGACACCCCCACCAACACCTTATTTACCTCTTGAACCATCCAAAAACATGCTCCATAGTTGATCTTTGGACTTTTCCAACTGATTCTCTGGTTTGACTAGATTGGGAATGCTTTCATTTTGCTCATGTATAATATAGGTCCCTAGGTCAGCATTTGTCATATGATAAAATTGGTTTTCATAGGTTTGACTTGATGCCCATTCATCAAGAAGAATATTTGGGACATTGTCTAGCTGGGTTCAATTTTTAGCAGCTATATGATACTCTTCCTTGTTAAATGCAAGTAGATTTGCATTGACATCACTGGGTACATAGGGTTTTATGTGATTTTTTTCAAGTAACTCAGACTTAATTGTTACTTTAGTGCCATATCTAGTCCTAAAAAGCATGTGGGACCAATTAGATGACAAATAAACACCAATCTTTACAATGAAATCCCTAGACAAATAGATGGAAAAGTACAAAGGTAAATTTATAACATAGATATCCTGCTGAATGGAAAAATTAGGACAAGCATGAAGGGTGACACTTGCATCTTTAATCATGCATATAGTACCCACAGACGTCCCATCAAGTTGGACAATGCCTCTTTCAATGGGATGGTATTTTAGTCCTAACTGGTCAGCTATCTTTTTAGGCATGACTAAGCTTGTAGCTCCACTATCAACCATACAGTTATGGACCAATTTATCACCAATGATTAAGGAAAGGTAGAAAGGAGGCAGTTTTATTACCTTATTTGATTCTTTGGTAGTTTTATTGCTGTTCTCCTTCTTCTCTTTTGCATTTGTTAACACAACCTTTGCTAGTTCATCCATCACCTTCGTGGGATTTTCTTCATCCAAGAGAGCTTTTTGCAAGATATTCATTTTACTAGGAATAGCCAAAGTCTCCCACATTGACATAGACACATTCATCTTCTTCATATTCTCCACGATATTAAATGGCACAACAAAGTGTGATTTATGATGTGCTTTAATAGCACCATGTTTCACTAGCTTGTGAACGGTTTCCTTGGTGACAGGGACATGAGTGTCTCCCACCATGTTTGTAGCACTTGATGATGGTTCACCAGTATTAGGTGCTTTTCCCTTATTTGTTGTTTGCTCTATTTCAAGGGCTCTTTTCTTGGCTTGGGTACTAGGTGATATTGGTGAGTCATTATTGATTGCACAAAACTCATCTCTCTTCTAATTGAGGAAAGTGATTTCAGGAGTAGGTGCATCATGCTACTATTCAAGTGCATCATTGGTGACATTTTGCTATCCCACTACTATATTTTGCACCATTAATGCCTGATTTAGGACTCCATTTGTACATGTGGCTTGATTATGTGGTTCATTATAGGGATAGCACCACTCAAAGTCCACTGTAAGATTATTTTGTATGGGCACAATGTCTCTGACTGGATTAGCAGAGTTAAGAGGAACTAGATTGTATGGCTAAAAAGGTCTTTGATTAATATTCTGCCTGTAACCCATCGCATTTCCCTGAAATGGCTACCTATTTCCTTGAGGTTGGCCTTGATTTTTCTGTTGGTGAGGTAGATTTATAGCTATATTCTACTGTTGGTAAGATGGCCTAGGCTGAAATTGCTATTTTTAAAGATTAACTAGCTTATTGCCAAAGATTTGCATCATATTTTCAATTTTGAGCTAACTATTCTTAATTTCCTATAGCTTTGGTGAAGGACCTGTAGTACTTGAAGGGCTTGCCATGGTAATTTCTTGGCTAGGAATAATAGGTAATGGGTTAAATGGTGGAATTGTTAATAGCATATCCGACTAAATGTCTGGAAAAATGGGCATTAGAGGCCTAGGGGCTATTTTACCAGTCTGGATAAGACTATTTTTGGCTCTAATGGCAATATCATAAACTTGAGGCAGTGAAACACCGCCCATAGAATGAATCATTACTAAAATATCACTATTTAAGCTTTTCAAATAATAAAGAAAAGCATGGTCTGCTAAAGGTCTTACCATAATGGGTATTCTAGTCCAGGTCCTTTGAAACAAGTTGTTAAAATCCATCATTTGTTCTTGTGGTGCATGCTTTATGGTTGTGAGCTGCTCTACAAGCAACAAGAAATCTGATTTATCCATAAAGTGTCTTGTCAAAGCCTCACCCAAAGCATCCCATGAGTCTATGGAACCAACAGTTAGGCTTCTAAACCACTGAAGTGCCTTCCCCTTTAAAGATGCTGCAAGTAGTTTAGTAGCAACATCTTCTTCTATAACATGATGTACATTGCACAAAGTAGCAACATCCCTTATATGCTCGTAAGCCATAGTCTAATTTTCTCCAGTAAAATCTAGCAGACTCTTCAATGCAGTAAGTGGTATGTCATGATGTTGAGAAAAATTCAAGGGACTCCCTTGATTAAAAGGCACAAAAGCATATGCCCTTGCCATTGGTGGAGGTTGTTGTACTTGTTGTTGTACAGGTTACTGTTGAATAGGTACACTTTGCTAAAAACTTACTTGCTGGTATAAAACCAATACTTGCTGAATTTTTAGTTGAGTCAGCTGATATGTCAAATGATTCAGCCCTTACTGATGGACTTGCTGAATGTATGACTTTCTTTTGATGTGTTCTATTGTACACACGAAGACCAAGGGCTGAAGTTTCTTTCTTAATGCTGGCTTCATTCTAGCAAGACCCCTTTGATGCCTTTTTGGAGTTTCTAACTACAGATATTCAAAAGAATTAGAACTTCGTGTTTGAATCTTTCTCATAAATTCATCATACCCTGCTGGCTGGTTGAAAAATGACTTTCAGCTATACAAACACAATTGGAAAATGTGCTCGCATACCATTGGGCATGCCAAAACTATTAAGTTTCAGGATTTGTACCTAGTGCTGAATTGATAAGAGTTTAGTAATCCTTACTTAACATGGGACTCATTTCACTATGTGAGACTTACTAATGAAATGAAACCTCCGGGTTCTAGGCCAGCTCCTATTGGATCTTTTAGTGAAAATCTCTAAAATACTTAATGAAAACTTGTAGGGGACAAGGTAAGAAACTGCTGAAAGTAAACCTAAACCTAAAGCTTAAACTAAGAAAAAGAGGTGATACACCAAAAGTGATTATGAAGACTTCAAAAAAAACACTTGACAGAGAGGATTATATAGCTATATGAAATGCAAATAAAGTACAACTTCTTGTAAAGACTTGAACAAATAATTTATGATAAGGTTCCAGTTTTGAAACAACAAAAGGAGGTCAAACTAACACCTCACTTTAATTAATTTCATCTTTAAACACATATCATAACCTACAAATAAACTTACTTTCCTACAAATAGGTGCTGGAATGAGACAAAAAGACAAGGAATAGTAAAACATTCTCAAGTTAACCCATCAAATCATTCAAAAAGATGCACACAAAATTTATAGAAAGGAAATATGCTTAACAATGAACTCCACAAAGCATTATCACACTACTGTCACTTGTATTAAGTCTCCGAAATGATGAATTACATACTCTATAACAAAGCTTAAGACTCAAAGAAGAAGTCTCCAAAACTCTATAATAAAATTAGAACTCTCTCCAAATGAGTTAAAAAACTCAATAAGTACAATGCCCAACTCCTTGGGTTGTATGCAGAATGATAGCCTCCAAATTAGGGCTTAGAAACTTCTAAAATGATGATTTTTTCCCTCGAAAAGTTCCATCAAGTCATAAAGATCCTTATGACTCACTCAAAACATATCTAAAAATGCTCTAACAGTTAGCAAATGTCTCTTAACTGTCATGGTAAAGCCAAACTCGACCTTAGAAAGCCTATTTTTCCTTCAAATGTTCCCAACTGACTTCTGACTTAAAGACCATTACAAGGGAATGTCTTTTGCATTAATAATAGAAGAATATTTAATGATTTATAACATATCATTAAAATATTTTCTTTTACAATTTGAAACTTAATGCTAAAGAAAATAAAGAAAATAAAACTCCCCCCATTTTTTTTTTGCATTTTAAAATAAGAAATAATAATAAACGTGTTTCATGTTAATATTATTTCTTATATCACATTACATTTATGCAAAATAATAAAGTTGAAACAACATTTAAATGATAAAAACAACCCACACTATTGATAGAAAACCCTCCCACACTATGCTTAAATCGAAGCAACAAAAAGGGATAAAAATCCCATAATGGAACCTGCAGACATCAAAATTTATGAAATAATGAAAAGGGTTATTATGGCTTGTATACCCTAAGTGTTATTCATTGTTGGAATTCGTATCTTGGAATTTTTGAGAAATTTGGGGCTTTTGGGTTGTGTGTCGCCATTGTTGCATCTGGGTTCTTTGCTTGGTCTTTTACTTTGCTATTATTTGCACCCTCCATTGTAGCTGTGGAATCCACTAGTGTTTACATTGCATGAGCTAAGAATTTTGAATTTGTTGAATCTGATCTCTCTAATTTGCATTGTTATTACTGTTCTTCTGATGTCGCCATGAATGATAGTTGCTATATTTGATGCATAAATACATTCTAGTGACATTTTTATGTATTTTGAACTTACAAGTTATTTTTTGTTGGTCGCCATGATAACTTGCTATTGGAAGGTATTGTTCTGGGTTTTTGATGGCACATGTCATTTTATCTTAATGTAACCTCCTTGTGTAGAATGAATCAACAACTTCATCATGTTTGAAACCCTTTTGCAAGTTACTCAGTTTAAAGTTATATGCAAAATCAAATAACTTCTTTCTTATGGTTCCACCAGTTGATTTTTTATTTTTTTTCAATTTCTGAGTGAAGACCCCATCATGCTCTGTGCTCAATGAAATCATCTTAAAATCTAAATTTTTTTCTAGATATGCAAGTGGCATTACACATTTGGTGCAGTTTCAACTACCTTGACGTATGACTATCAATGCTGGTTTCATACATTGGAAATGATAGGCACCAGCACATTCATCACAACAAAAAAGACTTTCGCTGTAGCTACATACATTGCAAGAATCTCCGTTCTTTATTGTAGCATACCTTCGATTCAAAACATAAAATTGAAGAAGCATCAACTTTTGAATCAGGGCCCATCTTCATTTGTTGATTCTAGTCATGGCCACTACAATATGCGCAAAATCATTAACATGACTCTTGCTTATTGAGCACTTAACCCACTCAGAGAACTTCTACCCTAGATACTAGTCCTCACATGGAATTACACCAGTAGTCTTAAGTTATACAGATCCTTAAGAAGGAAGACTTGGTTTGCAAAGTATACTCTTAACCAATAATCCACTGATTTCCATTTTCCAATTCAAATTTATCAACCATGTCAGCTACGTCCAAGAGTAGTCACAACCAATGACTATGTCTCTCCTCTGGTAAAAAGTGTACTACCATGAGCTCTAGGAAGCAAACCACACTGTGACCAAAATTTTCATATCTTTGTTTCATGGTGACTCATCACTTCTTTTACCCTCCTGCACAATACATTTGCACAACAATTCTAATGTGATCTCCTTAAAAGCCAACTTCACATCTACTGGATTAAATGGCTTTGTGATAGACTTCATTAATACTAAATTTATGTAAACATCATCTTCATCTATTTTACCATCAACAACCTCCTTAAGAATGACTGCATTTTGGTAGGTGTTACAAAGCCAGTGAGCTATGACTACACCTTATGTATAAGGAAAACCAATCCCAAATCTTTCAATTCCCCTTTTCTATTTTTTGCCATAGAAGGCATTGAAGATTTTTTCACCTCCCTTAAAGATTTTGTGAGATTAGGAGGACTAGAACACTTGAATGCTGTGAAATCAACAAGTGGTGTGCTTTTCTCAGGTTCATGTATATCGAACATTGATTCAGTCAGTGCATTGTCAACATTTTGATTTTCAAGATTGTCCTACATTTCATCTTCCTTGTGCTCTTGAAACAAATATTTTATATGAGAATTTGACTTACTTCCATCCAAAACCACTTCACTTTGACTTTGATTTATGTATTGTTCAAATCCAAATTCTGTAGTCAACATTGTGATTGCAAGATCTTCCTTTTAAACTGAATTAGATTGTTTTATATGTTTCAGATTGGTTTGATTCTTCTTCAACACCAAATGCTTGAGAAAACATGTTTTAGATGTTCAATACAAGCATATACAAACATAAATGATTTTCTGTAAATACAAACTTTATTCTTGAGGTACTTGCCCCTTTTTTTGTAAACAAGATGTAAACAACATGCCTCAATATCTTTGTTATTTACGGTGTTTTGGTCTTCTAATTTAAAGCTATAGTTGTCCATCCTTTTTAAAACTTTTTGCATTTTGAGGCTTTGTGAAGACATTTTTCATAGCATGTTTAACATTTCCAATGAAAATTCCTTAACTCTTAGCATTTTTTGAAGTATTTCCATTGATTATCTTTCATGCTTTCTTGTAGTAAGTACACCCTTGCAATCTGCAATGTCAATCATCATTTATTTTCTGTAATCCTATAGCATCTTATTCTATGAGGTTCGAGCATGGGCTCATGACACTCACGAATGATTTTTATTTCTTTTAGCTTATTTTCTTTCATAATGAAATGCATCAACAGAGAACATGTGTAGTTGTAGAGCTAGGCAATCATTTCTTACATCCTTTAGGATCTAAAATCAATTTTCCCTCTTCTTTGCAGCTGTTGGAGAATGTGGAGCTTGGAGCTGGATGAGTACACTAGGGAAAGAGTTCATAACCAGTCAAAGCAACAAGCAATGACTGGTTATCTCTATTCCTATTTCTTTCATGCATATGTATCTTTTCCATTTGTGTATTCCTTTATGAAAGAAACTTAATAAAATGAGCTATACTCACGGCTTGTGTGAAATCTTTCTTTTTCAGCATATCAATTCATTTCATTATTTTGAAAACATCAATGTATATTTGAAAATGAATAATGCAAGGACATTTCTATTTTTTTGAAAATGAAATGAATTTCATTTATGTACTTTCTTGTATGCATACTTAAATTTTGCACGTGTGCAAAATTTTAGTAACAATGACAACTATACTAGGTATTGTAATCCCAATTATAGGTGTTGCCTTTCCTTGCTGAATGAGTTTGTTTTATAGGTAAGCAATTTTTTTTTTTTTTTGAGTCTACACTCATGAGATTTATGTGCATATTTTGACAATTGTAGTAATGACCTTGGAATTAAGATACCTTTCTAGTAAAATCATTGTTCTTTGATCTACATTCATGTGCTTGATGTCCTACTTTCTTGCAATTAAAATTAATTACCACTTGGTTTAGGTTTAGGAATTTGCAGGCCATTTTTTCTCTTGCAAATATTGGTTGCATGACCAATTTT
The DNA here is from genome assembly GCA_028749045.1 of Cupressus sempervirens. Taxonomy (NCBI): domain Eukaryota; kingdom Viridiplantae; phylum Streptophyta; class Pinopsida; order Cupressales; family Cupressaceae; genus Cupressus; species Cupressus sempervirens. The sequence continues at coordinate 738,869,554 of CM053792.1, forward strand.
CCCATATTAATAACATGTAGGTTTTCCTTCTTGTTTTTCAATCCTTTGTTCTCCACTTCTGGATGATTCTCCTTTGGTAGATGAAGATTGTTTGTTGTATCTAAGTCTAGATGCATCCTTTGTTCTAGGTGACTTCATCATTTCTTTAAAGTTCTTGATTGCTTCATTTGGCTTGTTCAACCTCTCCATGAGTTCCTTCTCATTCCTTAACTCATTCTTCAATTTCTCATTCTGTAGTCATAGATTTGTGATCTCCAGATCTTTTTTTTTTGCTTCTTGATTTGCAATTACCAATTGATTTATCATATCCAGTTGATTATTTGTAAGATTTTGTACTTCAAATGGTCTTTCTTCAAGTTTGCTAGCCATTTGCATTTTGTCTTCTTGAACCATGTTCTTATCTTCAATTGCTTTCTCCTTTTGTTTGATTGCTTCACATAGTGCAACTAGTTTATTTTCATGTTTTGTCTCAAGATCTTTTTCTTCTTTCACTAGGGTACTTCTCTTTTCTAGTAGTTTTGTTAATGCTCCACCATTCTTACCAATCTTTCCACTATCCAAAAATCCTTTAGTGTTAACTTTTGTGTATTTAGTGCTATTTAGCTGAATGGCTATATCTTTCCATCTTTTTAGGGTTTTCCTTAACTCTTCTTTTGCTTCTTCTAATTTTTGCAACATGATCTAGATTTCAATCATCTGATTCTCAATGATTTTTCCCAACTTATACACTTCCATCTCCATGATCTAATTCTCTCAAGTTGTCAAGCTTCTTGATAAGAGAATTATTCTCTAATACTAATTGTTGGAAAATCTATATGGGAAACAAGATATTAAGAGGGGGGTGAAGGGTATGTGTAGGATTATGGTGGGCCAAACTATGACCTTAAGTAGCAATGAAAAATTAGGACATCAGGTTTAGTCAATTTAATGTGAAATCTTGAACTAGTTATGGACCTTATATAAAAAAATTGTAAGAATATAATCGATAGTAAATGGAATGCAATTTTTAAAATACTAGCCTTTTTATGATAAAAATAATAATTTAATTGTTTTAAATTTAAAAATTAAATGCAAAATCATGAAAATTTTAGGAGAAATAAGAAGTAGGTATATGTTGGACCACCTTAATAACAATCAAATAATAATATTTTGTTTTAAGATTCTAGATATAATAAATAGACTCATATCTATATGTGATGCATATTTTTTTGTAATTTTATTTCAAGTAAATTTTTAATTTTTAATTTTCTTCTGTAACATTTTTTGGGATAAAAAAAATTCTCATGTCTAACCACTTGAAGTCTTTCAAAACCATAAAAAATTAAAATTTGTTTTTGTTTTCCTCATAGTAGGAAAAAGTATAAAATGTGACACATCTTTTCGATTTTGTAAAGGTTACATTGTTTTAAATTTATAATTGTTTTTCAATTAGCATGTAAATCAACTCATTATAGGTAACTCCATTAGAAAATGAGTAACAATAACTTACCAAACTCATAATTTGGCAACAATTATATCGATGGGAAGCTGATAATGTCCTTAAGAAACCCTTTTCATTTCATCAAATTCAGATGAAAAGTGATTTTTTTTCATATCACCACTTTTTGGACCACCATGATCCTACACATACCCTGAATCAGGATCTTAAACTTTTGATTACAAAACCAATTTCATAACCTCAGACCTAATTTATCTCATGTACTAAATCTACCATAAAACTATAATATTGAAACATAAATGAAATAATTTTTTGTATTTTCTCAGCAAATTGTGTTACAATTTTTGCATCAACATTTTGAATCACACTATGATCCATCATCAGATTGTGTTACAATTTTTTCATTTAGCTCTCTCATCCTAATGATCGATCATAGAGTGTGATCCAAAATGTTAATACAAAAATTGTAACATAATTTTCCCAAAAATACAACAAAGAAATCTAATGGATTGTGGAAAAATACTATCTATAAATGAAGTACTTCACATCCATAATAGTTCAACACATAATACAATGATTTGGTAACCCCAAAACACTTCGAGACGAAGGTAAAATTGGGGTGGGGATGAAACCCACAAATGTTCACTATTGAAACAATAAAGTTAACCTGTTAAGATTTTAATATTTGATCATAAGATATGATCTACCCTGTGAAAGGTTTTCCCTATTTAAAGCTTAAGAGACTATTAGGTCTCACCTTGTTAAATGATTTTACACTTATAATGAAGAAAGGACTTTGTTAGGAGGTTTGCATATGCCTGTTAGGACCATTCTATTAATAGATTTACCCTATCTCAATTAACGATAATTGATCTAGTATCTAACCCTTAGTTTGCTCTACAAGCTGATCTTGGATCTTCTCTTTGTTATATCTCTTATCTGATCTCCTAATTTGATAAGTCTACTCAATGCTTCACTACCCTAATTCCTCTCTATCTGCTCTATCTTTGAAACTTTGTTCTTCTCCTTTACATGTGCATACACTCCTTGTGCATCTCACACTCTCTCTAGGGTTTGAATCAACCTTAAATAGACATACTATGAAGGTTTTTTCATATCCTCATTTTAAAATATAATTTTAATTAGATAATACTGTGTTATTAAATCAATAAAGTAAAGTTATATTAAAACTAATACTAAAATATAAAAAATAGGAGATAATAATTATATAATCTTTATTATCAATGAAATAACGTTTAGTATGATATTTTAAATAATTTAAAAATAATATAATTATGATGAATAAATAAAGAAACTAAATTAAATACAAGAGATAAAATTGTAGAAAGTATGTTAAATTCCTAAATAGAATTTAATAATAAATAGTCATAAGCATAAATAAGTAAGTAAATAAATAATATAACATAGAATAATATAAATTAAGTAAATCTAATGAAATGTCAAGAGATGTTTAACAAATAGACATGACTCCTTAAAATTAAGATATGAAAGGGAGGAGAGTTTATTTTAGAGAGGGGAAAAAAGAAGAGTAGAAGAAAGGTGTTAAAAAAGGAAAAATGAAAGAGGAAAGTAATATGAATAAAATAAGGAAGTGACTTTCTCAAAATGTATCAATGATATTGAAATGATGTGAACCATTGAAAGGGTCATAATTATGAATAGTTGTGACTCTGCAAAAATATTTTTAATATAAAGTGTTGAGACTTTCCCAAAGGATTTTAGTTATAAAGTGTTGTGACTTTTCAAAAGATTATAACTATGAAGTGTTGTGACTTTTCAAAAGATTTTTATTATGAAATGTTGTGACTCTTTGAAAAGAAGAAACCAAAAAGTACATTTTGTCCTTTCCTAATAATTAGAGATTTAATAATTTTACAAAGTAATTATAGAGTTGAGATAATCTAGAAGGAATAATTCATTAAAGGTTAACTAAGGATAGAGTCACATGAACCAAGCAAAGAGGAAGGTAAGAAAGCTATGTTCGTGGATTATATTTATTTAATTAAGTTTATGAATTTATTTATATTAATGAATCATACTTGTGGACAATTTATACATATACACATGTATATGTAAACATGGATTTCAAAATAGATAACGCACATGACTTAATGGTTAATGGTTTGAGATCAAGATAGTTCTTTTTAGATTGATAAATAATATTAATGTTCATTAAATGTTACTTGATCAATGAAATCTCTTATGGAGAGAAGATTTGATCATGATTTCTATAGTGGTAGTATCAAAGATGGGCATAACCTCTCATTTGGTTGAATGATGAAGTAGATCACAAAGCCTCAATGTTAGTATTAGAGATGGGTACAACTACCAATTTGGCTGATACAATAGAATGGATGTATAGTGTTGGTATCAATGATGGGTGAAATGCCCATTTGGCCAAATACTGATTAAAGGAATACAACCTCTATAATGTTGGTATGTGAGAATTATCTCCATCTGACCAACATGCCTAGGGAAGTATAATGGAAAGAATATACTAATTATGTCAACATAGGCATACGTGGATCTTAAGTGGTGCACTCTAGAAAAGATGGTTGAATAACTAAGGGCTAGGAAACCCAATCTAGAGACATCTTTAAGGTTGGGGTTAAATTAGAGGATATAATAATATAGTTAGTTTTGTTATTTTTTTATTCTAACTATTATTTTTTAGGTATTACTTGTCCCAAACTAATGCTAATAGTGGGGACATTATAGGATCTAGATCTTGATCAATGACTCACACTTCATCATCTTTTATAATTTTATATCCAATTTTTTGATTGGTTGAATTGTACACCTTGGGATCATTATCTTTTTTAATGATGCATAATCAACATTCTTTATGGCTCTACAAATATTTAATGCCATGAAAAAGTCAGCCAAGAATGGTTTACATATGTGTTTGTGCCTTTACAAACTTATATGTCAAAACTAAACTACTCTACACTTGAATGCTCTAATGCTCGGCCATGTATAAACTTTCATGTGTTTACTTGGCTTCTATATACCTATTTTCTTAGCTCTTGATAGCTTGTCAATATGCTTGGTCTCTACTATATTTCTTAGCTCCAACTACATTGCTTAGCATGTACATCTGCTCGATCGCTACTAAGTACTAGGCAATTACTATCTTGCTTGACATTAGTTTAGTATGCTCAACCTTTACTAGATAACTCAGTCTCAATGATGACCTTGTAATCTTGCCTTGCAAATGACTGAGTGTTTGAACACAAATAGACAACATAGACTTAGAGATCAACACTATATATATACATTGTTTTATCTATATAGAAAATCTTAGGTTAGAAATCCTAAATAATTTTTTTAAAGAGACTCTCTTTGATTTTAAAATATTAAATATCTAAAATATTACCTCTTTAATTACAAAAGGCTACATTACTTTTCGCAACAAAGGATTAAAAAATATATTAAAGCTTTCAAAAAAAATTAATAATAAATAAACCAATTTATGACAACAAATAAAATCTATCATTAGTTGATATTGAAGTGTCAAATTGAAGATGATAAAATTGGAGAATATATTTGGATCGAAATTAATATTCAACATTACTTATAAAAATGAATGGGCAACTTAACATGCTTCAATATCAAATTGAATGAGTAGAGTTATGAAATGTCGTGCAATACTATTTGGAAGAGAACATATATGATATAATAACAATTATAAACATTATATGAGGGAAATTAAATAATGATAATAAAAGAATTGATTAGTGGCAGCCACATGCATAGATTAATAATTATAAAATTAAAGGGAGCAAAAGGATGAATAATAATTGCAAATCATTTGTTTTGAACAAAATGGAGAGATTAATAGTTTCTTTTTTCATGTTGATTCACAAAAAAATATTTAAAAAAATATTGAGTTATATAAGTTAAAAAATTGCATTCTAATTAAATAATCACAAATTTAGTGACATGGATTAAAAAAACTTAATTACTTTGAGATTATAAAATTTTAACTTTTAAATGGAATACATTAACTATGGTAACGTATTACATTAATCACTATAGAGAATGCAAAGTAAATATTTTACAAAAGCTTTACAACTGTAGACATGATTTTTAAGGAAAACAAGAATAATGATTGTCGATAGAGACCACAGTGCAGGAAAAGAATAATAGCTGTAAAAAAACAATAATGGGTCATAGAAAAGAAATAATATTAAGTAAAGAATGTTGAAGATAGATGCTACAATACAAAATATTTTTTTGTTGAAGTTGATGAAAGATCAACCCCACAACTTCCAAAAATCACTTGCATGCAAACACCTACCACAGAATAGAGAAGCAAAATGCTATGGAGGTGATTATTGGGAGCTGTGGGGTTGATCTTTCATCAACTTCAACATGGTTTCAGATCCATTGCAATTGAAAAGTACATAGAATCAAATATTGAATACATAACTCACTCCATCTAACCAAGAAAACAATAGAACCAAACATTCTTAATGAGCAAAAAAGAAATTCCTATAATCAAAAGTGAATTAATAATTACAAAGAGAGATTCTCCTTATAAAGGAAATCAAAACCCTAAAAAAGGTAGGTTGCATCATAATAATTAATAAAAGAATTAATTATTAGATGCCTAAGTTTAGCTTAAGAAAACTAGAGTTAGTTAGAAAATATCTAATTACTCTAACAATTTCAGCTAAATGGAAAATGATATAAGATTGATTGATTAAGAGGAGGTTTTTTTTGGTAGAACAATGTAAGAGCTACTAAAAGAAAAACTAGCTCTTAAAATTTGTTAAAAAATATATTACATTTTATATATTTAGTATATCAACTTTTAAATCAAAGATTAAAATAATTTAGAATTTAATAAATATTTAAAAGGAATGATGAAATAAAAAGATTAAATGAACCAAGAATCCTAACAATAACAAAAATCAACTTATATCGTGCAACTAGATACAAAAATTATCATGCAATGAAATGTTAGAATAATATTGACAAAAACTACTATGATTGCTAAGAAAAGAATTATAAAACTACAAAGGAATATGCTCAGAGATAGAGATTCACCGTGGTTTGGGATGAGTGTGTAGATAGATCACTGATTGTGAGGCAGTTTGCACTAGGGTTTCAAAAGAAGCATGAAAATGCCTCCACAAAGAGAGCATAGCGAAAGAGCTATAGATGTTACACTTGAGGGTCTCTAAGCCCTCCATAGACAAATGAAAGCATTGGAAGAAAAAATGCATAGAGGAATAAATCTTCCTATAAGAGATAAAAAGAAAGGATGAGGACGAAGTGGAAGAAAATGTAAAAGCAGAGGCAGTTCTAAACCTAGAGGAAGAGAGCACTTTTAGGGCCATCTCCAAGATTGGAAAAAGACCTAAGTTTAAGGTTCCTACATTTTTGAGAAATCTTAACCTAGAGGAGCTAATCGATTGGATCAATGAATTGGAGGAGTACTTTGAGTATGAACATATTGGGAATCTTGATAGGGTCAAGTTTGCAAAGGCAAAACTAAAGGTACATACAAAGATTTGGTGGTAGGAGGTTTAGTTGGAGAAAAATAGAAAGGGAAAGGACAAAATCACTAGATGGGAATGGATGATAGCTAAACTTAATTGACAATTCATTCCCATGGATTATGAGCTTGATCTGTTGAAGAAAATGTAAGGGTTGAAGAAAGTAGGAAAATTTGTTCAAGAGTATACTTAGGAGTTCTACTCAGTTCTCATTAGAACTAGCCATGCAAAAGCTAATAAGGAGAAAGTGGTCCATTATCTTAATGAGTTAAGGCCAAGCATTTAGGACAAGTTGAGCTTGGTTTAAATGAATAGTGTTGAGAAGGAATACCAGTTTTCCCTAAGAGTTGAGGAGAAACTAAGAAAGAAGTTTGACAACAAGAATAGCAAAAGAGGTCATAGTAGAAGATCTGGCAAATGATCTTATGGAGGATGTAATGATGATCATAACAACAAGGATGAAGCTAGAAGTAGTAGTCAGAACTAGAGGGAAAAAAATTCCAATCATTTTCATGACCAAAATACTAAAGATCAAAAACAAAGAGGTAGAGGAAAAGGATCTGGAAGAGGAGGCTTCCATGGGAAATGTTTTCACTACCGAGAAGAAGGGCATAGAGCATTTAAATGTATCCAGTGCCAAGGAAGGAAAGATCAAAGAACAAAGGCCAAGATAGAGTTGCACATATTGATGAAGATGCTGAAAGAGAAGAAGTCCTAGTTAGCAAAAGAGTCCTATTGAGTGGTGAGAATGAACCTGACCAAAGAAGGAGTTTGTTTTGCACAAGGTGCATATGTGAAGATAAGTGTTGTGATGTGATCATTGATAATGGAAGTACTAAAAATATGGTGTTAGAAATGATGGTCACCAAGTTGAAGCTAAAGAGATAGAAATACCCATGTCCACACTATATTTCTTAGGTGCAAGATGATCATAAGGTCATGGTCAATGAGTAGTTCTTAGTGAAGTTAAAGATTAGAAGCTACCAGGATGAGGTACTATGTGATATCATACCTATAGACATATCTCATATGTTGTTGGGTAGGCCATGGCAGTTTGATAGGCATGTTGTACATGATGGGTGAACAAATACCTACACTTTGACCAAAGATGGAGTGAAGCACAAGTTGAAGTCTTTGAAGGAGAAAGAAGAAAAGGTATGTAGTGCTACCAAGATATGTTTTTCAGATGGAAAAGAATTTCTCAAAGGTATGAAGCATGAGCATATGTGTTTTGCTATAATTCTTAAAGGTAGTAAAGAAGAAGTAGAGGAGATACCTGTAGAAGTTGTAGATATGTCAGGAGAATTTTTTGATATTGTATTAGATAATGTACCTAATGGATTGCCCCTAGTGAGGAAGATTAGTCACTAGATGGATTTGGTTCCAGTAGCCAATTTTCCAAACAAGGCAACACATAGAATGACACCAGTAGAAAGTGAAGAGTTGAACAGGTAAGTTCATGAGTTGTTGTAGAAGGGGTTGATTTGAGATATTTTGATTCCATGTGTTGTACCAACAATATTAACACCAACAAAGAATGGAGAATGGAGGATGTGCATAGATTTTCACACTATCAACAAGATCACAATCAAGTATAGATTTTCATTGCCAAGGATGGATGATATTATAGATTATTTGAGTATAGCTGAGTATTTAACAAAGATAGATTTGAAGAGTGGGTACCATCAAATACGTATCAAAGAAGCTGATGAGTGGAAGACTATGTTCAAGAAAAAAAGGACTATAGGAGTGGTTAGTCATGCCTTTTGGGCTAACCAATACACATAGCACTTTCATGAGGCTCATGGATGAGGTACTAAAAGAGTTTCTAGATAAGTTTTTCATTGTTTACCTAGATGATATTTTGATCTTTAGTAAGATGTTGGAGGAAATTTTGATCCATATTCATAAGGTATTTGATAAACCTAAAGAAGTGTAGTTTTGTAAAGAAAGAGTTGGTGTACCTGGGATTTGTAGTCTTAGTAGAAGGTTTGAAAATGGACCTAGAGAAAGTGAAGGCTATCCTTGAATGGTCTACTCCAACGAGTGCGATAGAGGTAAGATATTTTCATGGATTGGCTAGTTTTTATAGAAAGTTCATAAGAGATTTTAGCAGTATTTGTGGACCCCTGACTAAAACAATGAGAAGGGATAGAAAAGAATTTAAGTGGACTATAGGGGTAGATAAGAGTTTTAATCTATTGAAACAAAAAGTTATTGAGCAACCTATTTTAGCACTTTCTAATTTTAACAAGGTGTTTCAAGTAGACTACGATGCTAGTGGTACTACAATAGGAGCTGTTATGAGCCAAGAAGGTAGACCTATTGTTTATTTTAGTGAGAAGTTGAATGATGTAAAAAGAAAATATTTTGTTTATGATCAATAATTTTATGCTATAGGTCAAAAATTGAAGAAATGGAGACATTATCTTCTTCCAAAGGAGTTTTTTTTGTATATTGATCATCAAGCTTTTCAATATTTGAATAGTTAAGAAAAATTGAACCAAAGGAGTTTGAAGTGGGTTGAGTTTTTGTAGATTTATACATTTTTTTTGAAGCACAGGAGTGTGAAGTCTAACATAGTTGTAAATGGTCTTAGTAGAAGACAACTTTTCCTAACAAAAATGTAGATAGAGATGGTTGGGTTCAAGGAACTCAGTAGTTTGTATCCAGATGATCTTAATTTTGGTGAATCATAAATGGTTTGTACAAAACTTATTATGCTTAATAGGACAAAGTATTTGGATGCTATGATCCAAGATAGCATGTTGTTTAAAGGTAGCTAGTTGTGCATTCCTAGAAGTTCAATGAGAGAGAATAGGAAAAACATAGTGGAGGATTGGATGGACATTTTGGTAGAGATAAAACCATAGCTTTGGTTGCTAAGAATTATTACTAGCCATAGTTGTAGCAAGATGTGGAGAACTTTGTACAGAGTTGTAAAGTATGTTAGATGGTGAAAGGAGTGAAGTAGAATATAGGGTTGTATCATCCATTACCTATACTAGAGAAGTCATGGGAGGATGTTAGTATGGATTTTGTTCTTAGATTATAGAGGGCTTAGCAAGGGCATGATTCTATTTTTGTAGTAGTTGATAGGTTTTCAAAGATGACACATTTTATTCCTTGCAAGAAGACTAGTGATGTTATTTATGTAGAAAATTTCTTTTTCAAAGAAGTGGCGAGACTACATGGTCTACCAAAGAGTATAGTTTCAAATGGAGATACCAAATTTGTTGGGTTTTTTTGGTGTACATTGTGGAAGAATTTGAAGAAAAATTTGAAGTTTAGTTCATCACATCATCTATAGACTAATGGATAGACAGAGGATGTGAATCACAGTTTGGGAAACTTGCCTAGATGTTTGGTTGGAGACAAGCCAAAAGAATGGGATATGATTTTACAACAAGAAAAATTTTCATACAATAATTTTGTCAATAGGAGTACTAGTAAATCACCATTCCAGATTTTATATGGGAGTAGTCCTAGAAATACTTCTAAATTATGATAGTTGGATAAAATGGGAGATAAGTAGTGTTGAAGTAGAAGAATTCGTTGAACATTTGAAGAACATCCATGAGGAGGTGAGGAAGCACATCATAAAGATGAATGCACAGTATAAGGCTAAGGCAGATGTGAAAAGGAGGTAAAAGAAATTTTATATTGGAGATAAAGTCATGGTTCATTTGAGAAAGGAGCATTTTCTAGTGGGTACATATAATAAGTTGAAGATGAAGAAGTTTGGACCATGCAAGATAGCGAAAAGACATGATTTTGGAAATGCTTATTAAGTGGAGTTGCCTTTTGAATTGAATATTTAACTAGTATTTAACATTTCACAGTTGATAGAGTATTATGAAGGAGGTGATGGAGATGAAGTTGTAGGAGTGCAGTGGGGTATTCCAACAGCTAGTTTGGCTACAAAGGAGATTGAGGAGATATTAGAGGCAAAATTACTAGGAATAGAACTTATGAGGAATATCTAGTCTTATGGAAAGGGATGCCAATAGACTATTCATCATGGCTAGCAAGGGAGGATGTTAACTATCTTGGTTTTCCTCTAAACACTTGAGACACAATGGAGTCACTTCTCTAATTCTCCCAAGTGTTTGATGTAGGAGCATCCTAGGTGTAAGAGTAATCTTGCATCACCCAAACATATTTTCTTTTTAGTATTTTCTATTTTAATAAGGAGTAGTAGATAGGGTGGTTACTATTTATGGGAACTTTTTCATTTTAGTAAGTTTGTCATACGATCTCAAAATGTTCTCATTTTCTACAAGAAGGTTGATTTTAGAATTACAAGTCTAACATAAAAATCTCATTGCTCCAACTCAAGTATTGGAGAAATTGCAGATTTTTGGTGGAAAAAATTGTAGAAAAATCTTCAAGCCCACCATTGGAGACCTTAGAGTTCCCAAATGAGGTCCAAAAACTCAATGGAAGAGTTCTTGCACAATTCCAAGCCTGTAGATCAGGAGCTGGCATTTTTGAAAAGTGATTATAATAGCTAATCAGAGCAACAATTCATGAGTTATGGCCTTTCGATTAGGATTAACCTCAGACAGAAATAATAGTTACATGCAAATATAACCAATATTAGAAATAGTAGATCACACATAAGAGAATACAAGACACCAAGATTTAATGTGGTTTACCCTATCCCTGGGCTACGTCCACCAACAAAAAGTCCAATATTATTATGATCCAATGATTATAACTCAATACCACTGTAAGAACCAATTTTTGCATCACACACTATGAAAATCCCTAACCCTAAGCCTTTTTATATAAGCTTTTTTCCACTTAAAAAATTAGGGCTAGAATAATAAAACAATAGTAGCCAACACCTTTTACAATACAAGGTCATTTTTTGGCTTCAGGGCACTACCCTCAAAAACTCTCGCAAGGGTGTTACCCCTCAACCCCATCTTGTACTGTGATAGGGAGTGCACCTGGGGCACTACCCCTTGACCTATCTTGGGGGCACTGCCCACAAACCCCTATAGAAATAATCTAGAGGGAAACCACACCAAATAAAGCTCTAAGTATGATTAGGCTTCACATCACAACACTTTCAAAGTTGGGCTACCCAAAATATCTAAAATAATTATCAAAGATGTATTTGGCCAACTTTATATGTATTGTTAGGGTTTTTTGGCCCTAGGTATTAAGTTTTAGCATCTAGAACCTTCCCAAGTGACATAAAATTGCCTATTTAAGAAAGGCCCAAACATTATCTAGGACAACTTTGGGTGGTAGTTTGTAGCTTAGTCTTGCAAATTATTTTGTTCCTGCATTTTTGGTTGTTTCTTTGTTTTTTTTATGAGTTTATGGTTTTATGGGGACCATCCTTTGTCACTCAACCACAAGCCAACATGGAAACAAACATTTAATACCTAAAATAACTAAATACTAGGCCTAGGTTTATAATGCATAACTAACTCATATCAAAACATAGAATATGGACCCTTAGGCATAGGTTCACATGCCATCCAACTAACCAAATCCAAGAGCACATACACTAAATCCCTTGGATCAAATCTCATGAACACAATCTCCAAAGTCTATCCAAGAAATCAAGAACATTATAATAGTAGCCACCAAAATGGCTCTAACTCCAACACAGTTACTCCAAAATTTATGCACACTTAGGAAAAGGTTTCCCAATGTACCTTGAACATATCCCCAACTATACAAATCATAATTTTACAAATTTGAGCTTGATTCTTATGCACATGGGATTGTTGACTACCTCAGGATGCTCCTGCATTAGACACTACAAGTGCAAAGAAAAGATGTTCTTAATAGCTAGAAGAACATATTTTAGGGTTCATCACATACACCCTAAATTTTCTTCACACACATCCTCCAAGCTATCCACTTGTACACTCCTGCTTTTGTTCTACTTCTATAACCCTTTTTCTATAGCTATTATCTTTGCATCTATCTTTGGTGTACCACTAGTTTTCTTTCCATGTAGATATCTAACCCTTTCAAAATCCTTTAATTCATCACAACTACCAAAAATTAGGTTCCTCATTCCAAGTTCTTCATTATGCCAAGGAATCAAGAAAATTTTCCTACCACCCTTCTCTCAACAATAAAAACATTCTTGACACAATCATGCACTTTCTTACAATCATATTGATAAGAATCCTTATCTTTAACTTATATTTTTCCCTCACAACATACTAATAAGAATCCTCAACTATATAAATCTTCATCATACTAATCTTGACCCGAATAGTGAACCTCAAACCATTGATATATCTAGATAGAAAACTTTAGGGTGTTCCTTCATAGACATATCCTTTTTCTTCAAATTCTACAATCTCTTAAACAAATAAAGTTCATAATTAGAAAAAATAAACTTAGCCTTCAAATTTGTCACCATGAATCTCCATCTAGTGATCTTCATTTCACCTTCCTCTTCTCTCTCTCTCTCTCTCTCTCTCTCTCTCTCTCTCTCTCTCTCTCTCTCTCTCTCTCTTTGAAATTCTTTCCACCATAAAGTAGCATGTCCTTTCAACTTAGTTTGTGCCAACCTTACTCTAAGTGGATCTCCAATATCCTCTAACTCAAAGTAGCACTCTTCCAGCTCACCAATCCAATCAATTAGGTCACTGGGATTCAAAGTCCTTGAGAGACTAGAAACATCCATCTTATGCTTCAACTTTGATTGACCTCCAAATCTATACAACTGACCAGTTTTGTCTTCCACATGTCTCTCCATCCTATCAGTTCTATGACCTCTACTAGATTCAACAACTTCAAAGTCTTTAGCATCTTCTTCATTACCATCTTTTTATCCAAATTCCTTGGTACATTAGCTATAACTCTCATGATCTCAGTGACCATATCATTCTTCATCAACTCTATCCTAGATCTAGAATCTACTTTAACTTTTTCTAAAATCTTAGTCTCCACAACATCACAAAGATCTACAATTTTCTTACGGTCCAATATTCTTGGAGGAATCTTTTAAGATCTTCACAAAACCAAAGAAATAAGATCAACTATCTCCACAAGACCAAACCATCTTTGATAACACTTGATGTAGTGCAAGGCACAACAATCCTCAAATGAGATGTCCTAGCCCCCAAGAATTAACCACATAGTGTAATAAAAATAATATTATAGAGATTTAGGTTCAAAAAAACACTAATTCTTATTTTGGTGTCATAATATTTTCATTGAACATGCTAGGCTAAAAGGCATTCTAGGTTATGGCTAAATACATTAGCAATTACAATAATAATTTTGCAAGACCTCACAAGATCCAAACTCTAACTAGCCAAGATCCAAAATCTTGTAGGGAATCCCAAGAAGAATCTAAACTTATGCTTGCAAGGTATCAAGAAATTTTCTTATTTCCCAAGCCCACATTTAGCTACTAGCTTTGCTAAACTTCACTTCTCTCAGGTACAACTCCATGTTGAACTCCCTCCCAAATAGTAACTCAAGACAAGAAAAGACCCCCTACTTATATTAAATCAAGCCACATATTTTCCTACAAAGTTACATTAAATAAATACTCGCATTAAATAAACTCTCAAGCCACAAGTCATATTGGTACCAAACATTAAGTACATAAAATAACTAAATACTTAGACATACCTCAAGTTTACAATACATACCTTTTTCTTATGATATCATAAGTGTACATTCCAATAACTATAGTTCTACGTGTCATCTGCGCATACAAACTCCCTTAGATCAAAGCTCATGAATGTAATCTCTAAAATTTGTTTAGGAAATCAGGAACACGCTACCAACAACCACCAAAATGACTCTAACTCCAACATGATTACTTCAAAATTTATACAAACTTAGGAACCCTAATGTGGCTTGAACATATCCCCAACTATGTGAATCATAACTTCAAAAATTTGAGCCTAATGCTCTTGCATACATGATTGTTGACTACCCTAGGATGCTCTTGCATCAGTAATGGTAAGTGTGTGAGCTTAAATGGGAAATTGATGAGTTGGTCTTTGAAAAGATAATATTTCTCTGATTGTTTTACATGATTTTATGAAGTGTTAGGATGATGCACAAGGATGTTACATTGGTTAGTAATAAATTAAGAAAGTTTTAAAGTGAAAAGACAAGGAATTAGTGTGTGCTATTGAGCTAGAAATGTTGGTCTATAAGAAAAAGGTTATATTGTTTAGTGTATTGTTTACCAAAAAGGTGTTGGTAAATTGAGGATGTGTGTACATTGGGTAAACATGTGTTACTAAGAAAACAATATTGACTAACTGAGTAGTGTTAATCAAGTAGATGAGGTTATTTGGTAAAGGAAGAACACATGTCAAAAAAGATGAATAGTTTTGGTAATAATAAATTGTGTTATGACATCAATCATATATTTGGATTAATCTAGAAGATTACAAGGAAGGAAATAAGTTTGTTAGGAAAATCTATGGATAAAATTGGTTAGGTAAGTTTGCATGGAAAATGTTTAACGAAAAGTTCATAATCCAAGAAAAGTTCAAGTTCCAACGTGAATTACAACTAATACAATGCATAAAATATTTTATTTAGTGACAAAGTCAATGAATTTAAGATGAGTCAATGTGATTGAATGGATGAGATAAATTTGAGGAAACCCTAATGAATGTGACTAAGTGGAATAAATCATCTATGTAAGGGATGAACAAGAATGAGGATATTGTTGATAGTTGAACAAAGATAGAAAAATTACCAAGAAGAACATATGTAAAGAAAAGGAGAAGGAAATTATTGATATGAAGTGTGTGCATTAATCAACAAATAAGGAAGAGTTTGAAGAAGAGATTAAAGTAGAAATGATATCTGAATATGCAAAGGTAGTGCTATTTCATATAGGTCATTTCATTTTACTTTCTAACCATAATAGAACAAAATATCTTAACTGAATGGATTTAAGAGTCCTATATATAAATCCATTATAAGATGACATTCTAACAAATGTACTAAGTTCTATAATCAAGCCACTCATGAATAGGGTGAAAGATCTAATTGATCTTTGGGGAATATTCCCTAGTAGGGTCACATTTAACAAATATGTTTCATAGCCTTTAATAGGGTTGGCTCTTAATCAATCTCACTTTAGAAGAGTGAATTTATTTGTGGGTGATAATTCCCATAGTGTTTTTTTACCCAAATTGGGTTTCCATGTTAAAATCTAGTGTTGATCTGTTTATGCATTTTACATGTTATTTACTGATTTATATGCATGTTGCTATGTACTACTATTGATTGATTGAATGATTTATCAAGTTAATTGCTAATAAGTTTTATAAGGTGAAAATTGTTTAAGTGACTTGAGAAAAATAACACAACCCCTCTCATTTATCCAATAATGCCTTTCTTTGAATTTTTAGATTTTCTCCCTCACCTTTGAGATGTTAATGTTAGCTTTAGTAATTAATGTCTTATTTTAGATCCCCATTCTCTGATTTAATGCTTTCAATGGAATATCCATCATGGATTTCCAATATTCTTCAAAATAATACTCTTCTTTAATCTATTCAAATACCCTAGATCTCCCTTAAGTAGTTAATCTCTATCTACAAGGGACCACACCAAACAACTAAGAATAGGGAATCAATTAATATAAAAATGTTTCCATTATTTGTTAATCTTTTGAATACTTAAAGAAATAAAAAATTAGAACATATATGATGTGAAAGTAAAAAACACCAAACACTAAACACCATGAATACCAAAATTATTGTGAGAACAAAAGATGAGAAAAATCATGCAGAAACTAATTCTCATGAATGTAAACACTAGTTAAGATGATATTGGTAAAGATAATTTTTGTAAGCACTGAATGCCAGTTTTCTCACTATTGGTAAGGTTAACTACCCTAATAAAAAATATTAAAGTAAGGTCTTACTAATAAAATATGAACTAATATAATAGCATTTTCATAACCATGAAATAATTCTAGTTGAAACCACAACATTAAGCAAACACACTAGATCTGGTTACAAACCTTTTTCCAACACTTCCTTCACCTTTTAAAAAATTGAACACTTCTTCCTATAGCAAGATTTATCTTTATCTTCATAGTGATCCCTTACTCTTCTTAATTCTATTCATAGATCACCACAAATGGTGCATCATAGTGCTTGCATCATACCTTCTTCAACATTCATACTTTCTTTGTATCAGATATTAAATGATCTCTCTCTCTCTCTCTCTCCACACACACACACACATTTGATAAAACAAATATATACCTAACCATAAGACATATTAAATTAAAATTCAAGAGATATTAATATACAATTAAAGATGATGGAAACAAATCAAAAAATAGGTCATATAAAATCTTTACATTGCATTACCAAAGGATTTGAACATAGGTCACATATAAGAGAAGAATATTTCAAAGCATCATTACTAAAAGGTAAATGTATTTTGAGACTGATGGAAGCACCACAAATATGTGCATGACTTGATCTAAAAATAATTGTAAACCAACTAGTGGATAGGACTAGATAGAGCCTATCTAGGAATAGAACACAATGATTGTACCAAAAAACCTTTAACATGTTGCATGAATGTTCATGTAGCATGGATACCCATAAGAACACTAAAATACAACAACCAATAATGCCCATCCAAAAATTCATGCTTTTGCATTCACCAAATATTATAGATGTACAAGAAAGATATATTATCATAATGAGGACAAGGACATCCATCCACTTAAACCATTATCAAAACAATCCACATATAATAGATATGATCATCATATTACTAAATCATAATTAACCAATAACCAATTCATATAGGGGTTCTAATACCAATGACACTAATTCCAACACTTTCTCAATACTCTCAATGTTTAAATGATCACCATTTCTATAAGTTATTTTCTATAATAGGTATATTTGATAATTAGTTGGAATGGGAAGCCTAAGTAGGATTTACAAAATACAATATTTATGAATATTTTGTTGGAGAAAAAGCTTAATTTAATTTAATTTATTAAATTACCTTTTCTCCCTTCTTAAGATTTCACTTTATGAACTTACGCATTCACATTTAATAATTAATTAGTAATTATTCAATGGCTTTTCCCTTTTAGGTTACCCTTTCTTTGGGTTTCAATCTCATTCTATAAGGATTGATCTTTTGTAGTTATCTCTTAACTTTTTCATTTCTAAGAATACAATTAGCATATTTTTTGAGGAAACCCTTGCCTCTTCTTTTCTTTGTCTTCTCTATGATAGCTTTTTACATGCAGGTATTCTTTGGGCTTTGTGGAATTTTATTTCTCAAATCCTCCATGGTATCAGAGCCAAATCTAATGTAGCTTGTTTAGTATTTGGAGAAAAATGAGAATGAGGGTTTGACATAACAGATCTAACATTGTTCGAGCATTTTCTTTAATTTTTGGAGGTGCGATGACAACAATTCAAAAATAATAATTACAGAGGTAATTTTCAAACAATGATATCTCACTCATATGGACCCCTTCTTCCAAGCAATTATTTTTTGTTTTAGGGTAGAATTTCATGAACTGCACATTGCTACATGTTGTTTGTAATCTATTTTCTTGAATTTTTCTAAAAATTGCAAATTTTAATTTTTGCAATTCAAAGGCTTCATTTGGGCTCATATGGACACATATTTAGGTGATATTTTTTTTAAGTGCATCTACTTTCTAGATATTGTATCAGTTTGGAGTAATATTGAATGGACATAGTACTTTAAGAATTTGGTCATTTTTTTTCCTACAAAAAACAATGCAACACCTTCTAAAACAATGATAGAGATATCTTCTTGTCTAGAACTTATGACCCCTCAAAACTATCACACATGGAAGACCTTGATGACATGCCTTGTTTGGTCAAAATGGTTGTGGTCTTGTTTAGATGTGCAACCAATTTTATAGTGGTCTTTTGAGGTCATGCATCATAGGAACAAGATGGATGAGGCAATGGGGTTGATTTCTTTATAGTTATCTAGCAATCTATAGTTTTATCTTGATGGGTGCAATACCCCTCTAGCTATGTGGACCAAGATTGAAGGCTTTTTTGGTACAATGAATGAGTTCAGGGCACTTCAAATTGAGGCAAAGCTTACTTCTCTTGTACTAGAGTTTTTTCCTTCCATTGAGGACTTCTTGATGAAGTTCAATCAATGAAAATATTTATTGTAGGGTTGTGGGAAGACCAAGATTGATATTGAGTGCATCTTCTTGATTCTTTCTAAGCTTCATGGAAACTTTAAAATTTTTTCTTCTAACTTCTATTCCACCAAAGATGCTTTAGGTAATAGATTTACCATGTCATCCTTTGAGGTTTTTTTTGAGCTTAGATGAATTCTCTCACATGATCATAGACTTATGCATTGGTAGCTCGACCATCTTTACAGACAAAGGAGAAGACACATAAATCTCATTCTATAGAGTCTTAGATTGATACTAGCACTCATAGTTCATCAAGGCCACCTCCACCTAAAGGAGGTAAACTAAAGTCAAAAGACCAAAGTGTGCTTATTGTAATAAGCCTAATCATGATGAGTCCCATTGCTATGAGAAGAAGTTAGATGGCTATGCCAAACAGGTTTCAGACTTGACAACTCTTCTTCAATAGAGAAACATTGATATTCCTTGTACTTCTCACAAACCTTCATCTGTTAGGAACCTGTGTGTTCCTTCTGTTTATTTTGTTAGAGTAGAGTTGTTGGACGCATATGCTTTGTAAGTCGTCCCGTGAGTTTATTTTATTATCCCACATGCATAGGTAGTATTACTTTTCTAGATCGTACCCAGTATATAAGAATAGGTTGAGGCCCTTGATGGGCACGGACGAATTTATTGTATTGAGCTTGCTCAAAGGAGGTTACCCCCTCGAAGTGGCCTGCGATCAGTAGATTTATTCTGAGTTCTGCTATCACTTTGTATTCTGTTATTTCGAGCATTCTCCCGATATTGCTATAAGGAGGTTCTTCTCATCTGGTATCAGAGCACTCTCTTGGGCTCGCTGGGTGGAAATTACATCAAATTTTTTTCTGTCGTGGCCTTCAGGTTCCTCTCACTTCTAATATCTCTTGTTATTGCAATAACTCTTTTCAGTTGTTCTGTCTGTGAGTGAATTTTTCTAAGTCGACTGTTCAAAAAAAAAAAAAAAAAAAAAAAAAAAGAGTAAAATTTTTTCTGTTTTTTAGTCGTAGCTTCCTTGCTTGCTTTCTGTTTCTGCTCATACTTCCGCAGAACGTCTGCAATATCATTTCGCATACTTCCTTCCTTGGCGACCCAACCCCAAATTTTACATATCAAAGCCCTAAATCCCTCATTTATCTAATTTTAGGGTTTGCCCTATCTTTTTCACCTCTCATCCAATCGCCACCAAACTGAGCCACAAGATTCAATTCTTCATTTTGCTCCCTTATCCCTCTTGGACTGTTCGCCTCATTTCGCCTCCCTACCCTTGAAACCCTCATTTTTCTGTTTCCCTTGTCCATAGATAGTCTCCCACCACCCGTCGAACACCCATTTCCTATCTGAGTTTTACCCAAATCCAAGTTTGCCGTAACTAAAAAAGTTTTTGTTTCTCATCTTCTACCCATTTCAAAAAAAAAAAAAAAAAAAAAAAAAAAAAAAAAAAAAAAAAAAAAAAAAAACCCTTGTTTTATGGTTGTTACGCGTACAGGAGCAAAAATCATGGAAGAGGAAATTGCATCCCTCAAGACCAGACTTCAAGATCTGGATGACAAAATTCTGGGTCTTAACTTTCAGCAGTCAGCCATGAGCCGAAACCATTCAGGAGATACTGGGTCCTCTTCTGGCAATTTCCGTGGACCAAAGCTTGATTTTCCACGCTTCGATGGTTCTGATCCGACTGGATGGATCTATAGGGCAGAGCAGTATTTCAGCTTGCATAATACTTTGGATAACCACAAAGTCTCCCTTGCATCTTTTCATTTGGAACATGAAGCTCTTCAATGGTTCCGTTGGTACATCAAGGCTAATGTAGGCCCAACGTGGAGCGAATTGTGCACCCTCATTTTGGAGCGCTTTGGCCCTAGTTCCTTTGATGATTTCACAGGAGCACTCACTAAACTGCGTCAAACAGGCACTGTAAGAGAATACCAGACAGAGTTTGAAAAATTAGCTAATCACACAGAGGGCTTGTCTGATGAATTCTTCCGTAGTTGTTTTGTCAGTGGTCTGAAGGATGCACTTCGCTCAGAAGTCAAAATGTTTCGACCTACTACAATGATGGAAGCCCTTGGGTTGGCTAAGTTAGCGGAAGACAAGATTAGTGCTCTACAACGCTCCAGATCTAATTTTGTTCCATTCAGAAATACAGGTTCTCACAACCCTCCAGTCATACCAGCTCCCAGAACTACTCCGATCAAGCACTTGTCTGAAACAGAGATGCGAGTTAGGCGAGACAAAGGGCTTTGTTATAATTGTGATGAGAAATGGTCTCGGGGCCATAGATGTGTTCAGCAAAAGCTCTATCTCTTGGATGTGGATTCTCCACCGGAACTGGAAGAATATGTAGATGCTCAGGAAACAGTGGATGCTGAGGTTGAGCCTCACCAGCCTGAACCTCCTTCCCCAGAAGCTCCACCAGAGATATCTGTCCATGCTTTGGCAGGAGTCACTACTCCACAAACCATGCGGGTCCAGGGTTTCTTCAAGAAGATCCCTCTTACTATACTCATTGATTTCGGTAGCACTCATAACTTCATTGATCCACGAATAGCCAAACAGGCTGATTGCTTTATCCATCCCTGCTCCAGCTTTGAAGTCATGATTGCCAATGGGGGCACTTTACCTTGTAAAGGGAAATGTCGCAATGTGCGTCTCTCTATTGGAGATTATAACATGCGCTCTGACATGTTTGCCTTACCCTTAGGTGGCTGTGATGTGGTTTTGGGTGCCCAATGGTTACGCACTCTTGGCCCCATTCTCTGGGATTTTGCTGAACTTTGGATGCAGTTTTCAGCCGAGGGGCACCAACACACTTTGAAAGGCTTACAACCAGGGTCTCTCAGCATCATCAGTTCACACCGTATGGAAAAACTTCTTAAGAAGAATTCACATGGTGTCATCGCTCAGCTCCATTCCATTCAGATGCAGCCATCAGCAGTCTCTAGCACTCCTGCCGATCTCCAACACATTTTGGACAAGTATTCTGGTATATTTGTTGAACCTGTGGGATTACCTCCTTCTCGTCCAGAGGACCACCGTATTCAGCTCCTTCCTGGCAGTGTTCCGCCCAACATCAGGCCCTACCGCTACCCATTTCATCAGAAGACCGAAATTGAGATACTTGTCCGTGACTTACTGAAGCAAGGTATTATTCGCCCTAGTACCAGTTCCTTTTCTTCTCCAGTTCTGCTTGTTCACAAAAAAGATGGGTCATGGCGACTCTGCATTGATTTCCGAGCACTTAATCATCTCACTATAAAGGACAAGTTTCCCATTCCAGTTGTTGATGAACTTCTTGATGAACTTCATGGGGCTCATTTTTTCTCCAAGTTAGATCTTCGTTCTGGGTATCATCAAATTCGGGTTAATGAGGAGGATATACCTAAAACTGCCTTCCGCACACATGATGGTCACTATGAATTTTTAGTCATGCCCTTTGGCCTCACGAATGCTCCTTCAACATTTCAGGCAGTGATGAATAACATATTTCGACCATACCTCCGGAAATTCATTCTGGTCTTCTTTGATGATATCCTCATATATAGCAAAACTTGGGCTGAGCATCTCCATCATCTGGAGCTTGTCTTGCAACTTCTCTCTGATCATCAACTCTGTGCAAAACTATCTAAATGTGTGTTTGGCCAAGAGGAAGTGGAGTATCTCGGGCATATTGTTGCACACCATGGAGTGCAGGTGGATCCTACAAAAATAGATGCCATGAAAACTTGGCCGCATCCTGAAACTCTCAAGAGCCTTCGGGGTTTTTTGGGGTTGACTGGCTACTACCGCAAGTTTGTCAAAGATTACGGGAAAATTGCAGCACCATTGACAGCTCTGTTAAAAAAGGATGCCTTCTCCTGGACCCCTGTTGCTGAGACTGCATTTGAACAACTGAAACAGGCTATGTGCAGTACACCTGTTCTCGCGATGCCAAATTTTTCCAAACCCTTCACTATTGAGAGTGATGCTTGCGGCAATGGATTGGGTGCTGTTCTCCTGCAAGATGACCATCCTATTGCGTTCACTAGAAAAGCCCTCTCTGGTAAGAATCTAGCCCTCTCTACTTATGAAAAAGAAATGATGGCTATTTTGCATGCTGTACAGAAATGGCGGCCATACCTCTTAGGGAGTCATTTTTGCATCAGAACCGATCACCAAAGTCTGAAATACTTCCTGGAACAACGGGTATCCTCTCCTACACAACAGAAATGGGTCAGCAAACTCATGGGGTATGATTATGAGATCACCTACAAGAAGGGTAAGGAGAATATTGTGGCAGATGCTCTTTCTCGCACATTTGATAATCAAGCTTCCCTTTCCACTATTTCTAGGCCCATTCCCAATTGGTTAGCGTCTGTTCAGCAGGGCTATGACAGTGACTCTTCTTTATCTCAAATCATTCACCAGCTAGCCAATAATCCTTCTGCTATACCACATTACTCTTGGGATGGTGCTTCTCTTCGATACAAGGGTCGGCTAGTGCTTCCTCAGAACCCAGCTCTACATCAGGCTATTTTTTATGAACTCCATGCTTCTCCTTCAGCAGGGCACTCAGGCCACCTCAAAACTTATGAGCGAGCAAGGAGAAACTTCTTTTGGAAAGGAATGAAACAGACGATTCAACAGATGGTGGCTGAATGTGATACTTGCCAACGCCACAAGGGTGAAACGACCCTCCTTCCTGGCTTGCTCGAACCATTGCCCATCCCTACACGGATTTGGACTGATATTTCTATGGATTTCATTGAAGGGCTTCCTAAATCCGGTGGCAAGACAGTGATCTTGGTTGTGGTTGATCGTCTCTCGAAATATAGTCATTTTTGTGCCCTCAGCCACCCCTATACTGCCTCCTCTGTTGCACAAATCTTCATGGACCAGATATTTCGTCTTCATGGACTCCCTTCTTCCATTGTCTCTGATCGTGATGCAACTTTTACCAGTCATTTTTGGACTGAACTGTTTCAGAAAACTGGCACCAAACTGAAGATGAGTTCGGGCTATCACCCACAAACTGATGGTCAAACGAAAATTGTCAATAAATGCTTGGAAACTTATCTTCGTTGCTTCACTTCCGAACAGCAACATCAGTGGGCCAAATGGCTCCCTTTAGCTGAATGGTGGTACAATACCTCTTACCACACTGCCTCTAAAATGACTCCATATGAAGCAGTCTATGGTCAGGCACCTCCAGTGCTCCTTCCCTACACTCCCAACAGCTCACCAGTCCAGGCAGTTGACATAGTTCTCCGCAGCAGGGATCAGATTCTTCGTACCTTACAGGATAATCTTCACATGGCCCGTAATCGGATGAAACAGCAAGCAGATCAACACCGTTCTGAGCGTTCATTTCAAGTTGGGGATATGGTTTTTCTTCGTCTACAGCCATACAAACAATCCTCCCTAAAGCTGAAAGGGCGTCATAAGCTGGCCCCAAAATTTTATGGGCCTTATCAGGTTCTGCAGAAGATTGGTTCAGTTGCTTATAAACTGGAACTTCCTCCTTCTTCCCGCATTCATCCAGTTTTTCATGTTTCTTGTCTAAAGAAAGTTCTGGGTACCACTGTCAGAGCACAAACTACTCTCCCTGAAATGGATACGGAAGGATCCATTATCCTGGAGCCGGTGGCAATCATTGACCAGCGCACTCGCCAGCTTCGCTCTCGCTCCATCTCTGAGGTCTTGATTCAGTGGCATGGCATGCAACCAGAGGATGCTACCTGGGAACCCCTTCTTCAGATTCAACAACAATTTCCACACCTTAAGCTTTGAGGACAAAGCTTTTTTCTAAGGGAGAGGGGATGTTAGGAACCTGTGTGTTCCTTCTGTTTATTTTGTTAGAGTAGAGTTGTTGGACGCATATGCTTTGTAAGTCGTCCCGTGAGTTTATTTTATTATCCCACATGCATAGGTAGTATTACTTTTCTAGATCGTACCCAGTATATAAGAATAGGTTGAGGCCCTTGATGGGCACGGACGAATTTATTGTATTGAGCTTGCTCAAAGGAGGTTACCCCCTCGAAGTGGCCTGCGATCAGTAGATTTATTCTGAGTTCTGCTATCACTTTGTATTCTGTTATTTCGAGCATTCTCCCGATATTGCTATAAGGAGGTTCTTCTCATCATCATCATCATAATCATTTAAGTAAGATGATAAAGATATAGGAAAGGGTCATGCACTATGCACAACTACTCTTCCTCATTCTTTTAGATAGTTATTGAACTTAGGTGCTTCACATCATATGACACCTTCTCAGGATTTGTTCTCTTCTTTTGAGGTTTCTCCTACTCCACACATTTTGATGGGGAACATCAGTGTTATTATTGTATGTGGAAAATGTTCTATTGACATTGATGATGGTAAATTTCATGATGTACTTTGTGTTCCATATTTGTCCTCTAACCTTCTCTCTATTTATCAAATTAGACATAATGGGATAGGGAAGACAATTGAATTTGCACAAGACTCAGTGCACATCAAAGAAAATGAGACATGAACTATTATTGCTATAGGGACTATTGATCATGCTTCCCACCTACATTCCTTCTCATATTTTGGTCCACCATCTCCACTATCAGAGAATCAATCTCTCTTTTCATGAGAGTCTATTGAGGTGAATTCAAGTCGCTTAAACTTATGTGTTGTTCCTAAGACCGGTCTTGTGACTTCTACACCTCTACTTCTTGTTTAGATTCCATCTCTTGCACAAGATCACTCTTCAACATTGCCTAATATTGTAGCTCTAGTCATTGAGCCACCTACTATAGTTTTTGAGGATATATTAGAGGACACACATCTCCTCTCAGATGATAGATTCAACACACTTGTTACTCCACCTCCATTGGAGATTCTATTTTAGGACTCTCATGCTTTCTCCTTTGAGCATCAACTAGGAATTCTAGCTACACCTTACATACTTGGGATTTATTATCCTTGTCCATTGCCTTTGTTTCCTTTATATTGGAGCCACATTGGTCTATTCATCAAAACATAAGTTTTTCCATTTTAGGGGGGCTATGGAGTCTCATGCTTCTATCATGGAGGCTTTCATTGTACTTATTGTCTTGAGAGATTCTCTTGAGATGTTTCATTTGTGCATCCTTTTCTATCTCTTTTTGGAGTAGGATTTTTCCCATTGGGTTTTCTCTATTTCTTTATTTCATAGAGATTTGATTGTGATTGGGTACGTCGTCAGGCCTTGTTATCGGGACCCAAGTTTTCTTTTCACATTGCATTGTAGTTTTCTTGCTCTTTTTGCATTGTTTGTAGCTGCATTATTGCTCATCTTAAGGGGGGATGTGTTAGAGAAAAAGGTTAATTTAATTTAATTTATTAAATTACATTTTCT
The DNA here is from genome assembly GCA_028749045.1 of Cupressus sempervirens. NCBI lineage: Eukaryota > Viridiplantae > Streptophyta > Pinopsida > Cupressales > Cupressaceae > Cupressus > Cupressus sempervirens. The sequence goes on from CM053792.1 coordinate 738,896,035, forward strand.
CCCTTCTTAAGATTTCACTTTATGCACTCATGAATTCACATTTAATAATTAATTAGTAATTATTAAATGGCTTTTCCCTTTTAGGTTACCATTTTTTTGGGTTTCGATCTCCTTCTATAAGGATTTTTCTTTTTTAATTATCTCTTCTTTTTTCTTTTTCTTTTTCATTTTTGAGAATGCAATTTGCATATTTTCAGAGCAAACCCTTGCCTCTTTTTGTCTTTTTCTTCTTTGTGACAAGTTTTCACATGCATGTATTCTTCAAGCTTTGTGGATTTGTATTTCTCAAATCCTTCATAATCATCTAATATAAAAATAAAAAATATGACTTTATGTTGGACTAACCACCAATGTTATCCTTTAGGATTTGTGACATGGCTTAATTACCTCCTATGTTCTATAAGTCTAGTGGTTGTATTAGGCATTAATGGGTTAATATTTTGGTGCAATGACAACCCTAGCTTGTAACAAGTGGTATCAGAGCTTGGTCATAGTTTCAAAGCTTCTCGAGTAATGCTGAGGGGGATATTGTTGGACTAACCATCAATGTTCCCCTTTAAAATTCATGACATGGCTTAATCACCTCTTGTGTTATATAAGTCTAGTGGTTGTATTAAGCTTTAACAAGTCAATCTTTTAGTGCAATAACCCTAGCTTGAAACACTTTCAAGCTCTAGGAATTATATAGAAAATGTTACCATTAAACAAATAATAAAAGGAAAATAAAATCTTGTCTAGTGCACTTTACACTAATATTTAATTTAATTCTCTAATTAAAATAATAATTAAAATACAAATGAATAAATGAGTTTTAGATATTTTCAAAACTTGACAATGATTAAGAGGATTGTCTACACTTATCATATTTGGTTGAACTACATTATTATAAGGAACTAGAATGAGAAAATAAAATTAAGATCAAAGATCAAAAGACTAAGAAAAAACATTATAAATTTATGTTTCACGTCATATAGTTTTTATCCATTATAGCTTGGTTTTTTGTTAATACAAGCTCTCGATCTATTTCACTTTTTACTTCAAATTATCTCTAAACAAAGTTATCTTGAAATCATAGCATCCTAGCTTGACAATAAGAGGAGTATTTTTAGACTTGTTTGGTATTGGTAAAGACTTTGGATGAACACAAGTTCATAAGCTCTCATGCATTTGTTAAAAATGCAAGTTTAACAATATGGCGTGTTAGTGTAGATTAGATATGTAGATTTAGAGTGATCTTGAATATAATTATCTTTAAATGCCATGTTTCCTTAACTGTTGATTTCTACTCACCTAGTATTGCTTGTAAATATATTATATCAATCACAAAATATTTTTGGCATGTGGGATGTTGGAATAAATATTGATCTCAAAATGGATTGGTTTGGGAGTGATAGATTCACATTTCAATGGGCCAGAATAAGACCTATCAAGTGAGCTAGTCAATAGATTACCTAACACATTATAGTGGACTAGGTCATACCTTAAAACCTAATCTTAACTAGAATTTTTTTATGATGAATGTGAGGTAGTCAATAGATTAGATCACCTAACACATTCTAGTGGACTAGGCCATACCACAAAACCTAATCCTAACTTGATTTTATTTTATGAATGAGCATCCATCTAAAGTAGACATATGTATGATTATAGTGAACAAATAGCTTGCAAGCTAAGAGCTAGTGTATGCATCAAATAAGTTGAATATAGTTTGAGTTGTGACTCTACATTTATAATAGGTATAAAAATTCATGTAAAATGAAGGTATAGAAATGGTATACATGAATTTCTTTCTCTTACACATACCAATGTGAACCTTGATCATAACCTAAAAAATGCTATTTCTTTAAATTATAAGAATCATAGATTTTTATTTCACAATATTAACCTAAACCAATAATGGTATTGAATATACAACCAAAAATTCATACCCATAAATTTCTCTTCTTTGTTTATGACACACACCCATTAGTTTTTCTTTTATAAATTGACCAGTCTACAAGATAATGTATTTTTATGTGGAAATTAGTGAATAAACTTCTCATTGTCTATCTCCTAACATTACAATATTATAGAATCACCTAAGTTAAATATTCTTTTTTTTTTTTACCTTGGTTCAAGCTTATGGGTGTAGAAATGACTAGGTTACACCAATTCATGTACATGGATTTGAATTGAACAACAATTTTTTTTTTAATATAAATTCAAAATTCAAATTGAACCCATATTTCCCTCCCTCGTTAAACATTTAGAGTTCACAAAAGTAAAAAATATTTTAAATCACATGTAAGTGTGATGAATTTTAGAAGTGAGTTTAATTGTTTTTAAATTGTTAAAAAATAAAAGTATAAGAGGAAAAAGTGATTACATTATATACTAGGAGCATATAACATTGTTGCAAGCTATTGTTGATCATTGTACATAATTTTTCTATTGGCTTTCTTAAGAGCTTAATCAAAGGAAAAATGACCTTTGCCTGACAAGTCTCTACAAGATGTTTATCAATGATTCCACCATTTTTAATGTAGAACTAGACATCAATAAAAAATCTCTACTCTACTATAATTAGAAGATGATCACAATTAGTATGTTCAAATCCATTGGAAGAATTTTACTTTTATGCACATTATTTGTTACCACACATATAAATCTAATCTTAGTTTATTACTGCACAATAAATTCAAACCTAACCAATAGTTGAAATTAGCCCAATTATTTTATTACCACTAAGCTTTTAAGGTACCTTAAAATTTTTGATTGTGAATGATTATTCAAAATGTTTATTAGATTAATGAGAAAATATCTAATAGCTTGTGATATTGCTATCAAGATTCAACAATGTAATTTTTGAGTCAAACTCATTAATTTATGTTTCATGAGTAGTGGTTCACAAGAACCCTTTTCTCATGAGAATGAATGAAACATCAACGCCATTGCATCTAAGTGATGCTTACAAGGTGACTTAAAGGTCACCCATCCTAGTACTACTCTAGCTCAAACACAACTACTAAATTTCCTCCATGATTAACCCACTTTTCTCATAGCCCTATTTGAATAATATCTAAACCCAAAATCAATTAAACCTCCATCCAGTCTTCATTTACCAATGATATTTAAAAATAACCTAAATATAGTATATCATAATAAATATTATTTATAATAAATTAAACATAAAATGACAATTAAAACCAACCTTTATTCTCAAAAGAATGAATAGAGACTAGTCAAGGATAGTCACATGCATTGTTACAATCACTGAGGTGGCACTGAATCTTCAAATGTCTTCACATTCATGCACATAAATAAAACAATATTTAAATCCTCTATTTTTTTTCTCAGCAAGTATTTTATCCCTATAATTATTTACAGTTGGTACAAAAATGGCTAAGTCTTTAGACATTTCATGTATAAAAGATGAAGAATTTATTGTGAGATTTTATAGCCAGATGAAATGTATTATATAGATAAAGAATAATAGAGATAAAGAACAAGGGAGTTGAAAGGTTTGAAAAAAGAAATGCAAAGGTTTTTCAAATAAAAATAATAGTAAAATATAAATAACCAATAATGAATCTATTTAAGGGAAGTTTACTAGAAATAGTCAAGACACTTGAAGAATGTAGATTAAAAATAGTTAGAAATTTCAAAGAAAGGAGCACTAATGGATGTAGACATTGACTTAAGAGAGTAAGTGTCAAGTATTATCATTGTAAATAACAATTTTCTCCGTCAGTATAAATATTTGATAGAGTTTAAAATGAAAAAAAATCTCAAGGGAGGTCCATGGCTTATGTGGAATGCTAGAATACATATATAAGAGAACGATCCTTCCAATTCAACTAAAGATAGAACTTGTTGGGAAGCCACCATTAAAGATCTATTTGCATAAATTGCCACTTGAATTCTAGTCTAAAAATGTTTTAAATAAATCATTGTACACATAATAAGATTATATATATTCAACTCAAAGTTAACTAGCAATGGATAAGAAGTCTATTATACAACAAAATGTATTAAAGTGGATATTAGTAGATCTATTAGACATTGTCTAATCAAGTTTTATACTTCACTAGTATCATGGATATAGGATATTGATTAATTAAAAAGTTACTAACCAAATTTAAAGACACCAATTAGTAAGGTTTGACAAGTTAAGCTAGCAAGAAAGGATGCCTTGGAAATGAATAAGATATTACCTTGACTAATGTTTCTTTACAAAAAAGATTGTGTACCTATAAGCATGAGATGAAAATAAAGATTTGGAGTGATAGGAGTGTTGGAAATTTGGCTAAGAGGTGAATATCAAAATGAATTGAGGTTGTCATTTCTAGCAACATATCACTTGTATAAAGTCAGCACATGATGGAGATATAGTTTTGGTTTGATAACTTAGAAAATTGTCTAAGTGTCATAGAGTTTAACTATCAGCATAAACACAATTTTGGCTTGTGAAGATGATAAAAAGAGAATTAGTATGTGTGTAATTAAGGAAAGTTAGAACAGGCTATGAGGATCATGTATGCAAGAGTGCAAGTTTTGATGAGTAGTAGAAACATAGATATGGATTATTTTGTGATTGTAGGTATACATAGGCAGAACAAGATAGAGATAAGGAAAGAGGTATTTTAAGCTAAGGAATTGTTTTTTTTAATTTTTAAATCACTTAACCATTTAGTTTCGACATCCTAGATGTTAACCCTAAGCAAGAAAAGGCTAGTTGGCATTTTGGGACACATGTGAAGACATGAAGGCTAATATAACATAATTACTTGGTATAAATGACATAACATTGGATGTAAAGTTGTGTAATGTTTTTGTGATTATAATGCTATTAATTTTTTATGCAAGCTTGATGTTAGAGAAAAAGGAAGATCAAGGTATGAGAAGGTATGTACAACAAGCTTCAAAGGAAAAATAAGATATAAATGATATCAATATTGTCAAAGGTTTTTGTATCTATACCTTTGTGTACAAAATATCATTGTATGTTGCATGTTTGGGTAGTAAACTCATCTTGCATATATTTTTTATTGTAATATTACAAATCCTAATAGGGTTGAGGCTTGTAACAAGGCCTATTCATCTAAAAAGGACTGAGACACTATACAAATGTAATAGACTCCTAACAAGGTCAATATCTTTCAGAAGATACTTTTTATTAGTGGATCATTTTGTGGGTACCATCCCCATCGAGCTTTTCCCTTGGCCAAGGTTTCCATAGTTTAAAAATAATGGTGTTATGAGTTGCATTGTGTTATTGCTATGTTTAATTTTCATTATATTCACATGTACATGATTTAAGATTGTTATTGATATCCATAGTCGGGTAAAAGATTGTAGAGTACTGATTCACCTCCCCCCATATATATTTCCTATTTCTAACAAGGAGGAGCATATTTTAAAACTCTATTCAATAATTATAGGGGAGAACATTTAATGGAAATCAATGATAATATTGTGAGGAGTTTATATCCAAAAAAGAAGAAATGATTGCATAACAACTAAATATAATTTAAGGGGATGAGAGGACTAGAAGAAGAAAATTTGAGGTAAGCAAGGCTAAGATGGTGACTAAATAAGGATGTGGAGAAGGACGAATGGACAATGCTTACTAAAAATTCCCAAGGTAGTGGAGAGACTTACTTAGAAGGAATCCATGAGATGTATTATTGAGAATGATAGGGGACTTACCTCCATTAGTAAATACCACTTGGTGAAGTGCTCATAGATCGTTAGTACAAACTTGATTACCCCTCTAAGAAATATATATAAATGAGAGCATGTTTTTGTGTTCAAAATATAAGATATGGATCTAGGTATAATTGGACAATTGTTTCTATTTAGTGCACAAATAAAGACTTGGTTTTTCTTTGGATGAATCTAGGTTTTCTAGTTACATGGTAGTTTCAACATAAAGGACAGCTCATGTGAGGCTTGTGAAATTATAGATGAAGTTATTTTCTATCAAGGATAATATTTATGGCTCATTTTTTTTAAATAATAGAATTAATCCATGAAAAGAGTTACAATACTTTAGAAGATAGTGCTTGGAAGAAAATAAGATTCTTGGTGTTAAATTTAACATAAATCCTAATTGTGATGAAAATGGGAGTTATAGTTCAGGATCTAGATCAAATGAGAATTACTCTTGGGTGTGTGCAAGAAGTTGGACCTAATTCAAGGGAAGTTTTCTCAACATTAGAAATCCTTCTAGAAATGGGCACACATTTATTATTTAGAAAATGAGTACCCATTATCCAACTTGAGATACCAAACCAAAATATATATTAAGCACCCATTTTTAAAAATATAACAAGAACCCTATATTTGAATGTGTTTATTTTTGAGAAAAATAAGTGCCTCTTTTTTAACAAAATAGGCACTTCTTTTGTAAAAATATTTATTTTACAACAATACCTACAAACTCATTTTTACATGAAAATAAGATTGTTCTTACATAATGGGTATTGTAATGCCCCACCCAGAGATCCTTAGAATAAGGACAAATAAAAGCCAAATTTTTTAAAAAAAGGTATTAAGCATGGATACTTGCAACATAAAGATGCAATTGATCATAAAGATCATAGTGGAAGACTCAACCAAACAGTCCAATCAACTAATGATCTCCAAATGCTATTTCTTAACAACAACAAAATAAACAACTAAGAAATTTAACAAATGAGAAACATTTAATCTCTAAACTATCAAGACCTAAGAAGGGGTGCAATCCAATAGGGTATCCAAAAAACCCTTTGAAACTCATCTGACATGTCTGATAATGCATGTTGTTTTCCTAAGTAGGTTTTCTCACAGAACCTGTACGATACTTTTTTAGTATTCCCAGGAATAATTTTCCAGTATCGTGTAGTACTTCTTACTACTATCATGTGATACTTTCTAGTATCACACAATATAATTTACTATTACCATGCGATACTTTACCAGTATTGTATGATAGAAATTTCTACTGCCATGCCATACTTTCCAATATCACATGATATTTCTCTCTATAGTTGTATGATAATTTTTTAGTATCGCCCAATTTTGAACCAATGTCACCCAAGTTTACAAGGAAAAAGCCTGATGATAATTCTAGAAGGAAGATAGAGTTATAACCTCCACACTAACGAGTACTAAAACCACTTTAGTCAATGCATGAACACTTGAAAGTATAAAGGAGAAAAAACATCTCTAACATCTAATCCATAGCATCTAATGTAATCATGTGGAAAGCAACATCGCAATGAACATACAAGAGCATAAATCAATATCACAAGAAGGAAAGCACAAGCAATGAAGCACTGAACTAAAAATAATCGTGCTTGTTTCCTTCCAACCATAATGACATCATGAGACCTCAAAGGCCCTAGCCATCCCCCACGTATGAATCTCAAATTGCCAACAAGATAGTTGGAGTTGTGTCACTAGATCATTCTTACCAATAATCATCAAATAGCATCATAAGAACAAGTACATCTAACATGCTAATCTACTAATAACATCATTAATCCAAAGTAGTGGTAAGAAAAATCATCTAGCAATATGATCCAATATCATGATAAAGGAATGCATCAAGAAACAATCTAAACATGATAGAAAATGCATCCAAAGTAAGAAATAAATCACTAGAGAACATACTCTAGATAAACCAAGTACTAAGTGAATATTCGACATCAACCTCAAATTGGAAATACACCATCTTTATACACTAGTCCCTAGTAGTGTTATAGGTAGCTACCCCTCCCAACCTTGTGGTACCTATAGGCCCACACTTGTCATACTGATGGAGATAATTATCCAACCAAAATCACACAACACAATCATCCATGGCTAACACTTATGCCAAATAGTATAGAGGAGTGAAACCAAGATCATGAGATAACGCAATACAATAGGTCCTGGTTAGATACTCTACGGCTCTACTATGTAGGGACTCTGGTGGAGAGTAGTCACTTGGTATCACAAAGCCCAAGATAAACATTGTATTGAATCTCCCTCAAAAATCCATTATGATGTGTCCTCGGATGCTCCATGTAAACATTAACCCTTAGATAACTAAACAGGCACAACACATCTTTAGAATAGTTGTGCAGGTTTATAATATTTTCTTTTTTAGTTAATTACCCATGAATTCATTTAGTTACCACTTATTAAAACTTCTTCACATATAGCTTGTTGGGAACATGACTTGGGGTTATGAGAGAAGCCCCTCCACTGGTCTACCCTACATACTCATGCTCATCACATGATGAGTGCCCATAGGCAATGTAGTTTCCCAACCTAACCCTAATGAGCATAACTCAACTGACAAGTAATCAGGAGCTCGAGTCTCACAAGAACCTAACAATTGCACACTCATGTGCTCCCGTGTAGGCACACTAACTACACAATGATCATAACAAAAAGGGTTGGATGAGAAACAATCAAAATACCAAGTAAAACAAAATCACTCAACTAGCCTATATCTAGGAGTATGGATTCTACATAAATCCCAATGAACAATAAATCACCAAGCATCATGAACTCACTCAACCAGCCTAAATATGGGAGTATGGATTCTACACAAAACCCAATGTTTGTAAAGGGGAAACATAACATGCAAGAAATAGGGAATACAATCCATTTCCACCATCCAAGGAGAATGCCAAAATCCTAATGAAATATAGTTGGCATGCAAATTGAGGCAAGAATAAAAAGCCCAAAACTCAAAGTTCTCATAGAACAACAAAATTGAAACCTCAATTCAAGAATAGGGTCACAAGACCAAGGGTCCAATAAAATTCACCAAACAGGCTTGGATTCCCAATTCGTAAAATCTAGCAAAAGACAAAAGTCCACAAAATCCACTATGGAAACATGAGTTCAAATCAAGAAATATAATACACCAAAATGTCCTATAACCATTATGATTCCATGATCCTCATTATTAAGGGAAGGGCTACAAAATTAAATCTCTAAATAAGCCAAATAAAGAAATGGTGAAAACCTAGATGGCACACAAAATGAGACAATGCCAAAACACCCAAAACTAAAACATCTTGGAATTTGAAAGAATTGAAAACCCATTGTTAAAATCCACCCAACATCACACTTTTCAAATTAAATCATAGACTCAGACACTTCATGGAAATCTAGTGTCATAACAACTCCTAAACCACATTTCTAATTTCCTACAAAATAGAAATGCTCACCCTTGTCCAACCGGGTGATATGAATGCATTAAAATGGAGGGGAACACTAGTTCTCCACTCCCTAACATTTAGCAACACGAAAATAAAGAAATGGGTGAAAACCCAGATGGCACGCAAAAATTAGACAATGCCATAACACCCAAAACTAAAACATCTTTGAATTTGAAAGAATTGAAAACCCATTAATAAAATCCACCCAACATCACACTTTTCAAATAAAATCATAGACCCAAACACTTCATGGCAATCTAGTGGCATTACAACTCCTAAACATACATTTCTAATTTCTTACAAAATATAAATGCTCACCCCTATCCAACTGGGTGATATGAATGCATTAAAATGGAGGGGAACACTAATTCTCCACTCCCTAACATTTAGCAACATGAAACAAAAGCTAAAATAGAGTAAAATCAATGAAACCCAAAAGCCCTACCTCGCAGTAAAGAGGGAAAAATGAGAAAAACCACCATAAAATAATGGGGATACCGAATTGGATGAAAACATCAAAATATTGGAGCAATCCTGATACGAATCCAATAAGATTGACTTCACAACGATTCATCAAGCCAAACTCGCACAACAAGCAAAACAACAATTTCTCACAAGAGAGTTTGGAGGAATTTTCTCCAAAACCATCAAATAACTAAGTGAGAAGTGAGCATAAACTCATTTTAAAAATATATGCACTTTTGCAAAGTGACATATTAATTGGATTATTTCAATTAAATAATCTAATTGGATCCCTTAACCCAAATTAGATCATGTGATCCCAATCAAATTGCAATCCAATTACAAAAAATTAGCTAGCAATAAAATAAAGATTAAATCAAATAATTAAAATCCCTCTAATCCATTAAACATCATTTAATTTCATCTTTTCTATGACCATTGCAAAATCCTAAATACACAAACATGCCCATAAGTCTAATCGCATAATGCATTACGAATCTAGATTTACCAATTACTAGAGGATTAAAATGACAATAAAGATAGATCAACTATACACGGATGATATTGGCTCAACATGAAAGGTCTAATCAATAACTCCATGTGCCACTACCAGGGATATATGTTTGACACAATAAACAAACACCATTAGGTGTAAATGCACAATATTAATAGTTGAAGTGATAATTACATGAAATCATGTTCTTAAAATATCTAATTAATTTCATTTAAATAATGATTTAAATAGCCCATTTTGCATAAATTACAGAAATGAACAAGGTACTTATCAATAGCACTATAACCAATGAATCCAACATTGAAAATTCATTTCTAATTATTTAAGCATTTAATAATGGTTGTTAAACAACATAAAAATGAACTTAAAACACATAAGTGAAAATGGTCAAATACATGACTAACAATTACTACAGGAACGTAGTCAAGTGTAGCAGGATAATAATACACAATGAAATCTCTGTACGCATCTTAGGGTAATCATGGAACAACATCATGATACCATATCGATCTTGGTAACCATTGGCACAAACATCAGTGAAACCATATAAGACATCATATTTTCATAGATCAACAATCAGCATAATCAATCTAATTGATACAATGTCTCAATCATAATCACTCACAAAGCAAGATCATCAAGGTTTCATCCATCAGGATGACTCACAAAAATCAAATGAGAGAGGCACTAAATCATCCCTCCTAAAGACTAGGCTTACTCCTGGAAGCCTACAATCCAAAATTAGAGACCAAACACACCAAGTGAAAAATCAAAACTAAACAATAGGAATGACTCATCAACTTCTCCACAAGTCAAACCCAAATCACTCCAACACTCACAAGCCATCTTGTCAACCCCCAAATACATTAACCACAAGAGAACATGTGTCACACTGACAAAAGGTCCTTCAACAAAGGACTTCCTTTGCACCAGGAAAACCCATCTAGCCATAAATTTGACACTACAAGGTAAGGAAAAATCCACTCCGCCTCATCAATAGGTGCCCAACTACAACACACACCTACCAAGTGACCATAAAACAAAGTCAAAAAAATACACACTTCCAACAAGAGTTGGAATCATGGAGAATAATCATCCCAAAATTCCCAAGACCACTATCATGCAACACAAGGGATGGTAAATCACTACAAAAGTTGCACACTCTAGAAGGATACTCTTTGCAAACTAACCACCAAACATAGGAGAATTTAGTCTCTATGGTACATAAGTCTCAACTATCCATGGGATCTAGAGTTACTTAACCCAACTAGACAAGTTATCACCTTTCTAGAAGGTTGCAAAGAATTTCACAAGTGGACAAAATAATGCATTGACTTCATACCAACTCACAAGATGGTAATATGTGTCCACAGATACCATGTCTCTCTAGCAACATGTTCGAAATACTACACCCAACCTACCGCTAAACTTAATCTCTAGCCTCAAGTCAACTATAAATGAGCAACTTGACTGCGATAACCTCTTGAAGATACAAGATTAGGGAGAAAGAAACTATAAAGTATTAAGAATGAGAGGGAGTCTCTCCCAACCCCTACACTAAATTAGTCCAAGACACGTTAGGGAAAACTCATAATTCCACCAACCATCAAAACACTCATCCAATACTAACTGAGCTAGTGTCATAATCTTGCTAACCTACTTTCTCTAGAGAGGCAATGATAAAGAGATGCACCAAATTCAAAATCTAAAAGGAGGATGTTGACTCATCAAAAGGACCAAGTCACTCCTAAATGACCAAGGCAACATCTACCCCAAGTAGGGAAACATGTGTAGTCTACACTTCACCTCATAGAATTTGATTGGTGTTATAATGAACACACAAACCCAAGAATGAATTATGTGTCAAACTTCTCCAATGGCCATCAACATGATCTCTCATGATTGAATTGGCATCTATTCAATAAAGGGTATTCAGAACATCAATCTGCACCTTCCAAAAGTGCAAAAAAATGTATGTTGTTCCCCCAAGAGACATTTTGCATTAGCACACTCTCACATAGGGTTTCTCACATAACCAGGTGAGATAATGCAATGTCCCATGTGAGAAAATCCATGAAAACTAGTTTACTCACAGGAAATTTCAAATCAACAAAAAATGCCTTCACTCTAGAGGCCATAACTTTCATGGCTGGGCTCTGATTGACTCTATTCCAAATGCATCAAAAATATAAAAAATGATGGAGTCTAGAGAGTCCTAAAACCTAAGATTTTGATTCACCACTCAAGATAAAACACATAGGCAAAATCAAATATTCTCAGTTACCAAGACAAGCAATAGACTAAATGTCCAAAATAACCAAAGAGCAGACATGTCCAAATTGAGATAAGACTTGAAATGAAAGATAATTCACACATTGAAACCATCATTACTTCTCCTTCATAATTTAATTAGTTAACTACAAAAAAAGCACTAATGCACAATGAAACTAAAAGGTTTTTTAAGCAAGGGTTTAAGGGTCACTTACCATAAAACAAGTACATATCTTTTCAAATTTCTTTCAAGAACAACATTACGTTTACTCATCATTTAAACCATTAAATTATATTAACAACTTTACATCTATCACAAATGTACTAATCTGTACTTTATGATATTATCCCTTGTATGTACTACTAGAGGTTCAAAATTAACATGATAGAGTGACAACACAAGACTGGCTAGTAGTAGAAACCACGTAGAATAGTCACCATGAAACAAAAATCAACAAGCCCAAATGGGGGAAATTGATATATCCAATAATAAATCACCAAAGAGCTCATTTCAACAATAAGTCAAGTGTGACAATAGCCACAAAGAGAGTGAGAGGGAAATTTGATGACTAGAACAAGAAAGGAAAATGCCAAAAACCAATGCTAGCATAAAAACATGAGGAAAGTACCTCCAGCCAAATTAAAAAATTGATGAAAACCCAAATGACACACAAAACAAGATAATACCAAAACACCCAAAACTGAAACATCTTAGAATTTGATAGAATTGAAAACCAATTGATAAAATCTACCCAACATCACACTTTCAAATAAAATCATGGACCTAGACACTTCATGGAAATCTAGCAGCATAACAATGCCTAAACTTGCATTTCTAATTTCCTATGAAATAGATATGTTCACCCCCTCCTACTGGGTGATATGAATGCATAAAAATGGAGGGGAACACTTGTTCTCCACTCCCTAACATTTGGTAAGATCAAATATAAGCTTAAAGGGAGTAAAACCAATAATACCCAAAAGCCCTGTCTCACAGCCAAGAGGACAAAACAAGAAAAACTACCATAAAATAACGAGCATGTCGAATCAAATGAAACCATCAACATAGTGAATAAATCCCAATACAAATCCAACAAGACTAACCTCACAATGATCCACTAAGCCCAACTCCAACAATGAGAAAAACACCAAATTCTCATAAGAGGCTCTAGATGAATTTTCTCCAAAACTATCAAATAACAAAGTAAGAAGTGAGAAAAAACTCACTTTTAACTAATATATGCACTTTTGCAAAGTGGCATATTAATTAGATTATTTCAATTAAATAATCTAATAGGCTCCCTTAACCCAAATTAAATCAAGTGATCCCAATCGAATTGGAATCCAACTACGACAAATTAGCTGACAATAAAATAAATATTACATCAAATAATTAAAATTTATGTAACCCATTAAACATTATTTAATTTAATGTTTTCCATGACCATTGCAAAATTATAAATGTATAGACACGATCATGGGTCTAATCACAAAATACATAATGACTATAGATTTACCAATTACCAGAGGATTAAAATGACAATAAAGATACATTGCCCATATAGGGATGATATTGGTTCAACATGAAAGGTTTGATCAATAAATCCATGTGCCACTACTAGGGATATATGTTCCACACAATAAATGAAAACCATCATGAGTAGATGCACAATATTAATAGCTGAAGTGACAATTAAGTGAAATTACATAATTAAAGCATCTAATTAATTTTATTTAAATAATCATTTAAATAGCCCATTTTGCATAAATTACCAAAATGAACAAGGTACTTATCCATAGCACTAGAACTAATGAATCCAACATGCACAATTCATTTCTAATTATTTAATCATTTAATAATGGAATTAATAAAAATTGTTAAACAACATAAAAATGCACTTAAAACACATAAGTGAACATGCTCAAATACATGACTAACCACTGCTACAGGAACCTAGTCAAGTGTAGCAAGATAATAATACATAGTGTAATCTTTGCACACATCTCAAGGTAAACATGAAGAAATATCATGATACCATATCAATCCTGGTAACCATTGGCATAAACCTCAGTGAAACCATTTAACACGTCATAATCTCATAAATCAACCCTAAGCATAATCAATCTAACTGATACAACAACATAAATCTAATCACCCCAAGGGTGTTGGAAATGCACAGTAGGCAAGGTTACTAAGAGGGGAAGGGTGAATCAGGAACCAATAATACTTTATCTTCACCAATTAATCCTTCATATAATATTTTGATCTTAATTACATGCATGAAAGAATGAAAGTAGATAAAAATTCATAACACTTTGACACAAGATATGGTGACCCATGAACCTTCCAATTAGAAAATAAAACTAGGGTGGGGATGATACCCACAAGCTTTAGTACTGTAGTATAAATATATCATGTTAAGGCTTACAATTGACTAATTCTAGTGATCTCCCATGTTAGGAAAAATAAGGACTGTGAAGTACACCTTGTCAAAGGATTTACAAATAGACAATGAAGTATGCACTCAGTTAGGAGATTTAGAAAAGACTATTAAGTCTACCCTATTAAATGACTTAACTGATGCACCTGTTAGGATGAATAAATGGCTGATCTTTGATCTACAACTCTACTTTTCTAGTTGATATTCCTTGTATTGCAATGATCACCTAACTATGATAGATAAATCTTGGTTGTCCCTTATACTACTTGTAGCCTTCCTTGATTCACACTTTTTCTTATCATATCTTGTCATATATATTTATTATTGGATATGATATAATGCATTACATATATACCAATCCAAATCATAACTTACTGGAGTCAACTAGAATACCAATTTCACCATAATTCACAAAGTCGGCCCAACTATTGTAACTTGAGTTATGAAGAAAAACTCAGTGATATTGTGATACATGACAAACACTATCAATGCTCAAAAATCTTTGGCACTTAGTAGGACTTGAAGCTTGGTCCATACTAATCACTTCCAAGTAGGTTGAACTCAGTTGGCATTGTGTGACTCAGTGAACTCTAAGAAAATTGGTAGCAAATGGATCACTCAGTTGACACTACATAAATCAGTCAACACTAGATCCACTTTGTTAATTTTGTGA
Source organism: Cupressus sempervirens (assembly GCA_028749045.1). NCBI lineage: Eukaryota > Viridiplantae > Streptophyta > Pinopsida > Cupressales > Cupressaceae > Cupressus > Cupressus sempervirens. The sequence goes on from CM053792.1 coordinate 738,911,575, forward strand.
GCTTGGTAGACATTGTTTGATTTGGTTAATACTACAGAGCTTGATTAACACTATGATCTTCTTATTTTTTGCTGACTAGCTCGATAGCCTTTGCTACACTTGGTTTGCACTAAAATTTATCTTTGAAGCTCAGTAAACATTGTGTAGGTTGGAAAACACTACAAATTGACTCAAGTTCCCATTAGACACTATAACCAATTGACTAAGTGTTGAGTCACTGATGGAAAAAATAACCTTTATGTCAACAATCTCCCCCTTTGGCATTAGTGAAAAAAACACTTATAAAAACAAAACGAATCATTGAAAACTATAAGTCAAAAAATTCCTTTGCCATCATTTTGTGTCTTCAATTCAATTTTGACTTCCATTAGTTGTGGCTCAGTAACATACTCTATTTTTTTTATTTCTCAAAATTACTTTTGTAAAGGGATTTTCTTCTTATCCATACTTATACCGCTCCCACATACATATATCTTCCTATATATATAAAATTCTCCCTCAATCTTACTCATATATAATATACACTTCTCCCTCTTTTTGACATAAATGCCAAAGATGTGTAATATCTATACAATGATACCAAAATGTGACAATAATTTAGAATGTGCCTTCAGAATGAGTACCACTATCATGTCCCAATTTTCTTGTAGAACCTTGGTTGCATGCAATATAATCCAAACTTCTACTAATAGTTCCATCATGTGATCAGCTATGGAGAAATTATTATCATGGATGAATGTCTTTGCATGTGCAATGTGTTTCTATAATGCATCCATGTTTGGAAGAATCATGCCTTTGATTTTTGCAAGGGTGGCTTGGATCCTAGCTTTTTCCTTCAATAGTTCTACTTGCAGATTTGTCAAATATCTAATCTTTGTATAATGTGTAGAGCTACGGCTTGGTTCAAGTGATAGATGGTGTGCACTTGCTTTCAAGTCTTCATCTATCTTGGATAATTTCTCCTTGATATCCTTGAAAAGATAGATGTATCATTTAACTTGACAAATAGCAATACAACATTGTTGATAGAGGTTTCTAATGAACCAAGAATAGTAGCTAACTCTATTTAATCTATTACAATTCTCTGTTCAACTTGTTCCAACACTTTGTTTTCAAATTTCCTTTCCTCTCTTTGAAGTAACTTCTCTTGTCCATTCAAGTATTCATTGGATTTGTGGACAATATCTGCTAATGGATCCAAAATAGGTTGTGTGCCATCAAGCTCAATATTTAGCGCATCAACAAATTTATGTCTTCAAAAACTTGGTTTTCTTTCTTCTTTTCTTCTCTAAGATTTTTCTACTTAACTCTCTTCTTCAGGAATTTACCCATGGTATTCATTTGATCAAGAGTGAGTTTAGAGATATCCCAATTTGGAATAACTATGTCCTCATCTAGATCAACAGTTTCTTTTTCTTTTCCCTTTTCTTTCAAAAATGGTGGAAACAATTTGTTTCCCCTTCTCTAATACTTTAGTAATTGATTGAGACTAGTTCTCAACTATCATTGTACTAGATATAAAAATACCTAGAATGGAAATAATTGTTAAAAATGATGGACTAGAAATAAAATTTGAAATAACACTAACAACATGAATACCTTGTTGTTTCTCAGTCAATCTTGATGATGGAGGGACTTGTTTCTCAGCAAATGAAGTATTGGGCACTTTAATCAATGAAATATTTAGTTGACTAGATTCAGATCTTGGTTGGGTGATTTTTATAGTAGTTTTATCCACAACCAACTTGGTAGAAGCTATCTCTAAGCCAAATTGCACTAAGCTTGTGCTCAGAGAGTGTGGAAATGAGGCCATGAATGTTGTTGCAATTGTCTTTGGATTAGTTTCCTCAATACCTTGTATCTCTAGAAGACTTCCTCCAATAGCTTCATGTTCCTCCTCTTCATCATCTAGATTGACATCATCAATCTCATCATCTTTTATTTTTATATCCTCTTACTCATGTTCATCATCTTTGTTTTCAACGTGAATAATAAAGTCACTAGGTTGATGGAAATGATAGATGTTCTTCCATATTGTTGTAGCTTCTTTCACTACATATTCAATGTCTTTGAGAAAAATCATACATGTGTTCATCTTGAGAATGAACTTTTTCTCATTTTTCTTCAATGATTCCTTCACTTCCTTACACTGAGATTTGGCATCAGTTGCCTCAAGGTCTATTCATAGATATCCTTGACAGTCATTTGTGTATTTTCCCATCTTGGCTTTATCACTTGCTTAAGTTCATTAGGTATTGCTATGAAAGCTCATCTGGAGACATTTACCTAGCTTGGTCATGACAACATCCTCAATCTACCTTTTCTCATTTGCATTCCTCATTTTGTACTTGAGGTATTTGAAATTTGACATGTCAGCTCCTTCCATTTTCTTTAATCTTTCCTAAAGTGTAGGTGGATATCTTTGAAGATAGTGTTATCAGCTTCATATTCACCTAAATTTAATTTCTTTCTTGACTTGGTTTCCCTTCTAGTGAACACAACAGGGGATGACTTTGTGGGTCTATTTATGATAACCTTACCTTTCTTCCTAAGAGGTTATTCATCTTTAGATTTGGCTTCTTCTTCTTCATCCTCTACATGATCATCTTCTAGGTCATCACCTTTTCCCTCGGTGAGTATTAGAGTAGAACTTTCTTGTTTTGAGCCTTTTAGTAACTTCCCTACTCTTTTCCTTCCTTTGTTCACTACCTAAGGTAGCTTGATCTCAAGCTCTATTCTTGCCTTAGCCTCATCATATATTTCAAAGTATGTAGCTTTAGGATATGTAGGCTCATTTAGTAGAGCCTCTATGATGTACTTGGTGTCATCAATGTTAACCTCATACTCTAGAGGCTTAACCCATGCCAATTTAGGTTTAACTACCTAAATTTATTATTATCACAATCCACCATGAAACAAATATCATCCTTGTAGTCTTCTACAAGTTTCCTAGGAATCTTGAATCTATTACTCATCTTCTCTTTGAATGTTTCAAAGTAGTTATCCATGATGCTCTTGAATTTTTCACCCATCTATGCTATATACTCATTAATTTTGTACAAAACAGGAACATCTTTCCTCCATACTACTATAACTTTGGAAGGAAAAAAATTTTGAACGAAGAAGAATAAACATTTTAAAAGGGATTTTAACTTAAATGGATTTTTCTTTGATCTTTTGATGCTCTCCATATTCTTGTTGAATTGATTCAATAGTAACTCAGCAAGTTTAAAGAATAGGTTATTCTTCACAACCTTGTATGCAAGATCGAAAACTTCACATGATACACTATTTAGACTGCTATATCTGTAAATCTTGTGTGCAATAATATGAATGCCAAATTTTAGTTCCATGCCTATTACACCACTAATCTTCATACCTCTTCCATCCCACTCGACAAGAGTTCTCTTTTCCAATTTGACCTAACCTAGGGTTTTGGTTATCTTTGTTTTGTTAAGCATTGGAACCCTAGTGATTCTATGAATCATTTTCTTCATTATTTGAATAGGTTGCTCTAAACATAACTGCCCATTGTGAACATGACTTAGAATATATCTCATCCATTGATCTAGAAGTCTCTTGGCATTTGAGATATATGAGTCAAGCCCTTGGTTTCCAAATGTTGACATTTGGGTTTCAATGCACCACCCACAGATAATTCCCGGAATGCTTGATTAATCTCAAGGGTTCTAAGTTCCTAGATTGAATAGTGATAAAAGGAATAGATTTCATGCTCTAGTAATATCTTAGATAGAATTGGAGATTATGCACTAGCTGGGTCAAGTGCCTCTATAATTTTTGGACTCAACTTGAAGTTTAGTACCGTGTAGTCAACTCCACAAACTAATACTTCAAATCCTTTCTTTGCTTTGCTCCTTGAAGATGCCATGCTCAATAAAATTTCTAAAAAATCTAAGAATTATTCAACAACAAATGCTCAATTTTCTTGGGGGCTCTGAAATTGCTCTACATTAATAGCTCTAGAAATTTGCAATGAAAATAATGCTTTTGATTTCTTTCTTTTAACAAATTTCCCTTTGATTGATTGACATTAATGCTTTGTACTTCACACTCACTTAGTGGCATACTATCATCCACTTAGTTTATTCATTAATTTTTGGGAGACATCTACAACTTGGTAGAGTCAAAACTGCTTGGTAGGAACTACCAAATGTGTGTTTGCAACAATATTCAACTTGACCTTGCTTGGTAAGGTCTTACAACCCAACCTAGCTCGGTAACATCTCCTGCTTGGTGATCCTTTTGCATCCTAAATTTTGATTTGGATATTTCTTCATGTTGGTTGGAGTTGATGTTAGATTTCTTCTTTTGAATCACAGCTCTAGTGATCTCCATAAGAACTAGGTTTAAATGATTGAACCACCCAACTCATTGACTTAAGTTTCGTTCATTTCATAATCTTCGTTTGATTTCTCTGGAGATTTTGGTACTCATTGTTGCCTGATTTGTTTTCTAATATTTTCATCTTTGTCTTTCTTTTCATCTTCAATTCTACCCATATTCAATCAGTTCTTGACAAGATGTCCAAGTTCTATACAAATAAAACATCTATTAGTAGTGTCTCTTTTTTTTATATGATGTTTCACGCAATTTGTTTTAATGTGCCCAAATCCACCATAGTAGTGACATCGGTACCATGTATTGTAATCCCATCCAAATATTTCTTTTACAATTTGTTCTATTGGGTTCCACTACTTGGTTTTGCACTATGAAGAATTGTGTCCTTATTTTTTGCAATTATGACAGTTACCTTCAACTTAGGTTTCTCTTTACATTCATTTTCTCTATGATCATGCTTGTTACAATTGTAACATTTTCCATTGATTTTTTCTTTATCATTACTCCAACATTTATTTTATGTATTCCCTATCTTACCATAATTATTGCAAGTAGGTCTTTGATTCTTTTAAAATCCTTGCTAAGATGATTCACCCTCTTTTGTGCGTCCTATTCTAGATTTTCCTTTGTGTCTTTGCTAACTTTGTTCATTCAATTGATTCATGCTTTCCTAAGATGTCATCAGTCTTTCATAGGTTTTCTTTTTAGTGTTGAAATCATTATGTAGCCTTTCATTCTCTGATCTTAGATTCATAAGTTCTTTATTTGCATTGGAGAGATGATCAATGAAGTCTACTTGGCTTTGTCTTTTTCTTCCACGACTTCACATAATCTCACTGATTAGATTTCTTGTTCTCTTTTCAGCTTTTTGACTTCTTCTAGATGATTGGAATTCCTTTAGTGTAGAGATTGTCATTCATTTGTACTGCAAGATATTTCCTTCTTTTCAATGATTTAGAGAGTTTCTCCTTTTATTTTTTCAATTTTCCAATGGCCAATTCAAGATCCAACTTTTCATTGTCAATAGCCTTCTCTAGCCTATATACTTCCATTGCCTCTGATCTTTTCTCAAGTTGTTAAACTTCTGATGTGAGAACCTAAATATCTCTAAAACCAATTGTTGGAAATATATTGTAGGAAAGGTTACTAAGAGGGGAGGGGTGAATAAGAAACCAATAAAACTTTATCTTACTTCACCAATTAATCCTTCATATAATATTTTGATCTTAATTGCATGCATGAAAGAATGAAAGAAAATAAATATTCATAACACTTTGATACAAGATATGGTGACCCAGAAACCTTCCAGTTAGAAAGTAAAACTAGGGTGGGGATGATATCCACAAGCTTTAGTACTATAGTATAAAGTTAACCTATTAAGGCTTACAATTGACCACTTATGATGATCTGCCTTGTTAGGAGCAATAAGGACTGTGAAGTCCACCTTGTCAAAAAAATTACAAACATACAATGAAGTATGCACTTTATTAGGAGATTTAGCAAAGACTTTTAAGTCCACCCTATTAAAGGATTTGAATGATGCACCTATTAGGATGAATCGATGGCTGATCTTTGATTTGCAACTCTAATTTTCTGGTTGAGATTCCTTTTATTGAAATGATCACTGACTATGATAGATAAATCTTTGTTGTCCCTTATATTACTTGTAGCCTTCCTTAATTCACACTTTTTCTTATCATATCTCTTCATATATATATTTATTATTGGATATGATATAATGAATTACATATATACCAATCCAAATCATAAATTACTAGAGTCGGCTACAATACCAATTTCAACATAATTAACAAAGTCAGCCCAACTATTGTAACTCAGGTTCTAAAGGCAAACTCAATGATGTTTTGATACATGGCAAACACTATCAACACTCCATAATCTTTGGCACTCGGTTGAACTTGAAACTTGGTCCATACTAATCACTTCCAAGTAGCTTGAACTCGGTTAGCACTGTGTGACTTGGTGAACTCTTAGAAACTTGATAGCAATTGGATGACTTAGTCAACACTAGATCCACTTTGTTAACCCTGTGAGCTTAGTAGACATTATTTGACTTGGTTAACACTATATAGCTCAGTTAACACTACAATCTTCTTCACTTTTTCTGACTAGCTTGGTAGCCTATGCTATTCTTAGTTTGTACTAAACTTTTCCTCTGAAGCTCGATAAACATTGTGTAGCTCCAAAAATACTACAAACTAACTCAAGTGCTCAATAGAAACTGTAACCAATTGACTAAGTGTTGAATCAATGATAGAAAAATTGACCTTTATGTCAATAGTAGACCAGTCATGGTCCGAATCATAATCACTCACAAAGCAAGATCATCAAGGTTGCATCCATTAGGATGACTCACATAAATCAAATGTGAGAGGCACTACAGGTATGCATTTTATAATGGGTATGGACATTATTCAAAATTTGAAGTCGCACTTGCCCTTTGCAATTGGTTTTGGGTCAAAATAGGCTTGATGGAATCAAGCATGTGCCTTGGACCTACAAATTCATAGCTAAGGCATTGAAAACCAAAATTTCTACCTACCATATTTTTTTGAGGGCCTTCTAGATTGGGTTTTCTAACAAAATGAAAATCAGTTGCACTTTTTACTATGCAGAAGTCAAAGTGTCTTTTTTTTTTTTTTTTCTTTATTAATTTTACAATGTTTTTTATATTTATTAATTAAAATGGTCCATAAGATTCAAATAGAAAGTTTTTCTATTATTTTCATAACTTATTTATTTTTATATTTTTTTGTAAAACAAATTACATGATTTATAATGTTGATTTTCTGGAATAGATTGTGTAGAGATTTTTCATCAACGTTTCGAATCACACTACGTGATCCATCATCAGGAAGAGAGAGCAAGAGATGTCAAATTATGTAAGAAGCAGATTTAGCATAGGGTCACAATTTAAGGAGACCAAGAAGAGAGGGACTGCACACTCCCCAACGCCAGTCAAAAGAAGTCAAAATAAAAGATAAAAACACCCAAAACCAGCATGGGGGAGACAAAACCACCCCAGACATAAAGAGAAAGCAACACTAGAGACCATTATAAATGATTTGATGCGTACATGTTTAGAGGGTGTTTTAGAAAGACTACCCATTAGTAATAAAAAGTACTAACAAATAATGCGGGGGAATAACCAAAAAATAATAAAAAGATAAAATAAAAGAAAATTTTAAAACAATAGAACAAACACCTCTCAAACTATATGCTAATGTAAGTATGTAAGCGGATAAAATAAACAAGCATCCAAATATCAAAGAGCTCCCCTCCTAAAATAGAAATAGAAAGAAAATATATAAATAACCATATACACTAACGACTAGGCGGGCCAAAAATATAACAACGAGCTAAACAAAAACAAACAGGTGGCACCAAGAAACATATATATATATATATATATATATATATTTTAATGTATATATAATAAAGTATATATACAAATGTATATGTCTATATATCTATATACATAAATATATATATATATATATATATGAATATATATATGTATATATGTATGTATCTATATATATAAATATATATATATATATATATATATATATATATGTATGTGTCTATATATATGTATATATATATATATAAGAGTATATATATATGAGTGTATATATATATATATATATATATATATATATATATATATATATGTATGTATGTCTATATATAATGTGCACACAACACGACAAGAAGAAGACCAACGCAAAAATAAATGAAAAAATAATAAACAACCCCCATCCCCAACCCATGCCAGGAACTGGTTACAAAAGATACCACAAAGCAAGAGAATGGAAGCCAAAATAGAGCAGAAATAATATAACGGGAGAGCCCTACCTCATAGCCAAAAGGGCAAAATGGGAATCTGAGCCATAAAATAAAAACCCCATAGAAGTAGCCGAAAATTACAATAATCCAAGGTCTCCCCAAGTTGGATCTAACGAGCCTAATCTCACGATGATCTCACACTTGTAGCTCCCATAATGAACAAAATAGTAAATCCTCATGAAGAGGATTTTGGGTTTTACTCTCCAACTTTCTAATTCAAAAGTGAGAAGTGAAGAATTAAATTCCTTTTTGGATATTTATTCACTTTTTGAGTGAATATTCGATTCAGGAAAATAACCATCCAACCTAGTTAAACCTTGAATCGACCCAAATGAAAATAGGCTATTCCTAGAAATAGGAATTCATCTATCGCAAAGCTGCCAAAAATTTAAAATAAATCAATTAAAAAGCTCAAAAACCCAAAAACATAGAAATCTCCTTAACAATTTTTGTGACAATGCGAAACTCTAAATGTACAAACATGCTCACTAGTCTAATCACATAATGCAAATGAGTTCAGATTTAATAATCATTGAAAGGTTTAATTAAACAATTAAAATAAGAATACGTTGACCATACAAGGATGGCATTGGTGAAATATGAATGGCCGAATCAATAACTCCATGTGCCACTTCTAGGGATATAAATCATGCACACTAAACAACATGATCAAGTGCAATTGCATATAATAACATAGCCAAAGCAATAAATGTATTAAATGACTAATTTAACCATTTATACAATTATATTAAAATAATCTATTCACATCACTCATGTTCGCATGAAGCATAACAATGCAAGAATGAAGTAAATAACCATAGCATTAAATCTAACACATAACATAATCAGAGATATGTCCAATTACTAGATAACCAGATATCATCATAAAACACACTATCATCTCAAAGTGGCATCATCATGCAATATGATCAACTAAGCAACATAGTAGTCTAACATCTATGATATTGAACTCAAAGTATGACATTTGACCCTCAGGTCATCTCAAAAGTAAAACATAACATAAGTAGATATCCGTAGCACATAACCAATGAATCCAACATGGACAATCCATTTCTAATTATTTAAGCATTTAATAATGGTTGTTTAAACAACATAAAAAGGCACTTAAAACACATAAGTGAATAAAGTCATAAACATGACTAACCATTGCTATAGGAGCCTAGTCCAGTGTAGCATGGTAATAGAACACAGTGCAATCTCTGCACACATCTTAGGGTAATCATGGAAAAACCTCATGATACCACATTGATCTTGGTAAGCACTGGCACAAACCTTAGTGAACCATAAATCACATCATAATCTCATAAATCGGTCAAAACATAATCAAAGCAACTGATATAGAAACATAAATCCAATCACCTCAACAATGTAGACCACTCATGGTCACAATCATGATCCCTTCTCAACAAAGGATCAATAAGGTTGCATCCATCAAGATGACTTACAGAAGTCAAATGGGAGAGGCACTACATGTTGGACAAATATGCTTCCACTTTTGGTCAAAAAATTAATCGTGATAAGAGAAAAATGTTTTCTTAAAAAATTCTAACCCTGATCTACAATGAAGAATAACTATTTAGATTGGGTGTCAATATGTTAGTCTTCATAACACTTACCTTGGTCTCTCCCTTATGGTGAAAGAAGCCTCTAGAAAATTTTGGAATAGAATCCTTGAAAGAATGCACAAGAAATTAGTTGGCTGGAAGGGAAAAGTTTTAAGTAGTGCAAGTAAACTTAAATGTCTATCTTCCTCTCTTTAGATGGTCATTGTTTATTTCCTTTCTCTATTCAAAATCTCTCATGGTAAGGCTAAGAACCTTGATCAAATATAGAGGAATTTCCTCTAGACCAATTTTGAGGATAAAAATAGAATCAGCTTGGTGGACTAGGATGCAATTTATAAGCCTAAGGATAAGGGAGGTTTGGGAATCAACAGAATCATGGATATGAATAGAGCTTTCATTACTAAAATTGGATAAATATCACTATGAATGCCACTAGTTAGAGAGATATTATGAAATCAAAGTATCTTAATAACTCACCTTTTGTGTATTATTTAAATGAAAATGATTGACACTAATGCTCTAAAATATGGAATGATTTGATTAAAAATAAAAATCTCCTATGGGAGGGACTAAGAGGATGATGGGAAGAGGAAATAAAGTAAGATTTTTGGAAGGTGATTGGCTTAGGGGGAAGCCATTAATGATGAGAAAATATGTTAGCTTGAGGATATCTTGAAATTACATTTTGAAGAGAAAGTCAATGATTATTTCACCTTAGGGAAGAAGCAGATAAAGATTATTGATGGTATGATACCCCATAATCTGGAACCACTTGCTATGGAGTTGTAAACTATCATAGAGGATAATAGAATTAAGTATTTCCCTAAGGAGGAAAACTTTATTTGGGATAAAAATTGTTCTAGAAAAATCATACTTATATTTTCCTACCTTCTCCTTTTCAAGAATTTTTAACCCCCCAAAGGTGGAAGAATGTTTGGAATTGATAGTTGATTCTCAAAATAAAATTCTTTTGATGGAATACCTTGCATGAGAAGATTCTTAATATTGACAGCTTGAGGAAATGTGGCTTTAAGATTTTGAATAGATGCTATATGTACAAAATAGAGGAGGATATTAACCACATTTTTGTCTCTTTTTTTCTCAAGAAGTTTGGGTGTTGGTCCTCCAAAAATTCTCTCTTATGGGTCTTTTTGAATGACATGCAACAATTTATCCTAAATTAGAATTGAACTTTCTTCCACCCTCAAATCAAATTACTCTAGAAAATGTCTCCACCCCATATCTACTGGGGAATTTGGAAAGAGAGGAATAATCTAGTGTTCAAGGGGTGGATTGCCCGATTGATGATTTGGCCTCTATTAAAATAAATATTTTAAATAATAACCTTTAAATATGTCAGTGGAGAACTCCCCCTAATCCCCTTTCTTTTAGTGACCAAAAACATTCTTTACCTTGAAGCCTCAAAGAAACCTTATGGTGTTTGAAAATTCTAAATCTTTAATTTAGTTGAATACTAAATGGATCTCCCCCCCCCTCCCATGCTAAAAATGAACTTCAATGGTGCTACAAGAGGTGGTTGTGTGGTCAAAAACTCTTCACATTTCCCACTTGTGTATTATGTAGACAACTTTAGCCACACATCCAAAGACATTACAAAAGCCTTAGCATTGTATTGGAGTCTAAAGATGATTATTAATTTGGTATGTAAAGACCTCTATATTGAGGGAGATTCTAAAATAATCATGGAAATGGTTAAGGAAAATATGGAGCCGTGTTGGTCAATCTCTAGTATTCTTAGTGATATATGGATAACCCTTATTGGCATGAAGAGTTACTCAATTCAACACACTTACAGAGAGGGAAATGCTATGGTAGATTCTTTGGATAGTGTGGGTTTGAAATTTTGTCATGTCCCCTAATTATGATAGTATAGTTAAGTAAATGAATAATATAAAAAAATTACAATATTTTAATGACTATGTATATATAAATAAAGTATATATAATTATATGTACTAAATCTTAGTAAGAGTAAATAACAATATACATATTATGTGTCAAGTGATCTATATGTGCTGAGTCATAGTTGATTTCAAGCAAGCTGGTGACTCTAGGTGCCAAGTGTGTTACATGTGCCGAGTGATCTATATGTGTCGAGTCATAGTTGATGCCAAGCAAGCCAGTCTCTTCAGGTGTTGAGTGTGTTTCATGTTCCAAGTGATCTATATGTGCCGAGTCATAGTTGATGTTGAGCAAGCTAGTGATTTTAGGTGCCGAGCATGTTACATGTGTCAAGTGATCTATATGTGTTACTCGGCCATAGTTATTAATAAGTACTCATGGGTATAATGATCGAGTTATCTGAGTGATTGCTGAGTTAAGAAGGAAAAGATTCATTCTGGGCTACTTGACCATAGCTACAGCCAAGCACTCATGGATATTCTGACATCACTCGATGGTCACCAAGCATTATCCAAATTGGGTACTTAACATTAAATGGTGCCTTTATAAATTAGGCTCCCTTGTGCGAGATTATGGTAATATCATGCTAAATCTTCTTCACTGAGCATATTCTTGTTGGCTAATGTCACCTGAAGTACAATCTTACTTCAGTTTGGACATGTGGTACTTTGTAAATGGAAAGATGAAATTCAACACATATGGTAGTAGAACAATTTTCTTATTCATCAATTTTGGCAGCGTTAATTTTGTACTTTGCCCTTCAAAAATTGCTATTGGGTTCTAATTTAATGATTTTTTATTTATTACTCACATGAGTGTAGGTACTCCACTTCCTTTGTGCATATGTTGAGGGATTTATTTAAATCTATAGAATGGACCTCTTTTCAAGTCTTCATCCTCCTGGTTATCTATGCTAGCCATCTAAATTGCCTCCAAAATGTTGCTCCCACATTAATCATGCATGAAATGTGATTCTTGTCACCAATTTCATCATTGCATTCTCCCTAAAAACTTTAGAATCAAGCTTCAAATGGCATTGGATGAAGATGCACTTTCTCATCCTCTAGACAATGTGGTCCTAGACACTATGTTCATTGTGCACTCCTACAACATTCGTCATATGATTCGAACCATAATTGGGGAGGATCTATTTTCTGTATCTGCAAGAAATGTGTTATTTCCTTCAAATTTGGTTTCCATATTCCTGTCTAATGCCATGGATCTCTTACAATCAACACCAAGATTGGAAATTATTGCTATCAATGTAGTGCCTGCCCTTGTTTACATCTTTTTTGGACATTGTTGTTATTATCAAACTATGTTAGACTAGCCTTATGATGATGGATTAGTGGTATTGTTTTGAGATTATCAGACATTATGTTATGGATTCAGTTGGTATATGATGAGATCATTTAGACTTTACATTTCATGTATGCATGATGATCATTACATTGCTTTCAATTATTGATAATGATTAGTTAGAAGGTTTATTATCTCATGTGTTTTATTATGGATATTTACCCCATACTTGCATGTGTATGGTGTGCGTGTTTTCTTATTGTATGGAATTTCTGATGTGGTTAAGGAAGGGAGTCGTAGTCACCTGCTTAGTCAGGATCTACATGATGCACCACTTCCTGCCATTATCTATTTAGCTTAGCATTATATATATTGTATGTACATGCATGGTTTTTCTGCAGGTTGCAAGTACCGAGTATCAACTTCCCTGAATTGCCAGGATGAGTGTACCCAATTATACTATCTCAATGATAAGAGAAGGGAGATAAATTCTCAAGTCCAAATCCCAAACCCTTAAACCATTTTTCCTAGTAAGGTAGGACAAGTATCTGGATATTTTACCCACCGAATGTGTCAAATGACATATTTCATGATTTTTAACCCTTTAGACTGATTTTGTGTGAATTTCTCTATGATGGGTTTTCATATTTTATCTTGGAGGTCTATGGTGAATTTTCTATTAATTAAATCTTAATAAATAGATTTAATTAATACATTAATTATTTGAGAAAATTAATATAAAATATCATGGTTTTTGATATTTTGATTATAATTAATTAAATGAGAATTAATTGAGGAAAAAGAATTAAATAAAAGAAAATTAGAAATTAAAAATTAATAATAATTATAAAATAATAATAAAGTAATAAATAAATGATAATAATAAAATTTATAAAAATTAAAATGAAAGTTATAAAAATTTAAATAGAAATTATATAAAAGTAAATTAGAGTTATAAGCTTGCATAGGAGTTAACGCACCTTTCTATTTCTCATATGTCAACAACACGGGGGTTAGTGCATCAATTAAGCACATGGTGTCTACAACCTTATGATTCATCTAGAAGGTTGGAAAAGACACATGGTTAGTTGGTGACACCTTCTAGCTATTTCTAGAGACATTCTAGGTGTTTCCTGAGAGCTCTTTATATTCAGGGATTCCTAGAAGCTTAGACATAGCGTTTGGAGAGCATTTGGAGCATTGAAAGACTCAAGAACTCTGAAGAAGGGAGGAGCTTACTCTGTGGGTTTTCTGAGGAAGAGCGAATTAACATCAGAATCCAGGTAGATTCTTGTGATTTTACTTATGCTTTTTCCGCATCTTGCATTCCCTGTCTTCTTCGTGTCTTCCATATGTCTTTTGAGGATTTTCCTATTTTAATTGTATGCATTCTCAATATGGGTAGTTAAATTTATTTAAGAATCTTATATGTATAGATCTGGAAAGAACACGGGGCTAGGGTTTAAAATGTAGCAAAGCCATTAGATAAATTATTGAATAAATCTGAGATCAAGGTTTATAGGAAAATTCTAAAAATTAGAATTTCTTATTTATTTGTGAATCTACATACACATATACATACATACATACATACATATACATATATATATATATATATATATATATATATATATATATATATATATATATATGTATATCCATGTTTATATGCTATGATATTTGAAAAAAAAACTCTACGTGTATATATATATATATACATACATATGTAAATATATACATATATATTTATTGAATTAAAAATTGAATGATATTGTACCATGATTGATTGATTACGTTTTAAAAACGTTATTCAAGAAAAACTTGATAAAAATCAAATTCACATATATTAAATGGCGAATGAATCGCTTATGCAATTTTTTTTTAAAATAATAATATGCAAAAGTGGGGGGGGGGACGAGACCCTTGCCCCCATACCCACTGCGGTCGCAGTGTACCTGCTATCGGAGGTACTATGACGACAGGGGTACATAGTACCCACTGACGTCACAGGCCCTGCGACCGCAAGGTCCTGTGTACTGCCAGTGGTACATACTTATATATGTGTGTTGGTATAACAGTCATTTTATATGAAATCGATTTTCATTGTTATTAAATTTTCATATGTTATATTGTATCAATTGAAATTATTGTAATTCGATTTATATAAAATGCAAAATTAATAATTATTTATATATTTATATATGTATGTATGTATATATATATATATATATATGTAATATGTAAATATGTTATTAATAAATTTGAATTATTATATAATTGATAAATGATTGATATCAAAGGTTCATTTTTATAATGGTGAACTCTTGTATAATATTCAACTATTAAGATTTAATTAATTGTTTTAAATTATTAAATAAAGTATATGAAATTTAATTGGTAGTTTGGTGGGGAACATTTTCAAATGAATATTATAATTGGAAAATAGATTTTAGACCTATTAAGGAAAATTTTTATCCATCCAAAACAATACATGCATTAGGAAAAATGTACAAAATGTTCCTCCATTCATTCTCCAAACTTGGAAACATAAACTGAGACTCTACATTTAAATTCAAGTTTGTAAATTTAGCAAAACCAAAACATGTGTTTACATTGTATATTCTTTATGCTATTGTTTTGGGTTTTGGGTTGACTAGTATTGACCAGTTATAGGACGTCTACTAGAGGCTTGGGGGTGATGTGATTATGATGTCATGATGATGTTTTAATCTAGATCTTTATAAACCCAACCATGGTTATGTGATGGAATTCTCTATGTAATTTTGGTATTTACTGTTTGTTATAGTTGAGATCCTTATGTATCTGAGACACTTGACTTAACTATTTTTTTGAGTCATCGATCAGTTATCCTTGGTTATTTTCTAGTCCCCGTGATGGGACTGAAATGTGGTTTTATTCTTGATGATGTAATGTTGTGACATGTTTGACTCAACCATTTTGGAGTCTTCGATCAGTATGATTGAGATATATTTTGGTTATTGAGAACCAATGGATACTTTTGATTATCAGTGATACTTCAGTTTCCAATAGAGAGCTGTTGTGATCATGATTTTCTATGGATGCTTGCTCATGGAGATTTGATGCTTTTATGCATATTTGATGTTTTTATTATGAATTATCTTTTGTGATTTTGAGATTTATGATTTCATGAGCTTACGGTAGGATATCTGCATGTAGTGTCGGGAAGTGGCTTGCAATGGGGGCCGGGGCCCTAAGAGGCTGCCAGGGTAACTCATTGTAAGTTGGACTAATAAGTGAAAACATTCACACCTAATATGAACTGAATGAACCTAAAAAGATAATTATTTTTTTCTCGCCCATGCCTCAAGTTCTTGTACAGACTAGGATGGGAGTAGAGAGAACGCATGGTTGCGACCTTGCATTCCATAGTATGCCTCATCAGTATGAGAGGATACTAGTGGCCACATGAGATCAGTATGGACCCGTGGAGTTTAGCTAACTACTAGGGTAACTTGTACATAATATATGTGATGACACTTTCCCGCTTGTATAGTAGGTTCCTACATGTCTTTGTGTGCCTCTGGGAATTAGATGTCGGTTTTGTGTGATGGAACCTTTGAGTTAGTATACTTCTAGGATTCTTGGACTTATAGAGATTTATGCTATGCGATTTTGGATAGCCTGTTTGGGACTTGAGATTATCTCCTTAGCACGGTGGGAGTGGACCACTTAGGTACCATGCAGTTGGGTGGTAGTTTTTTTTCCACTCTTATCATTTGAGATTCATTGAGACATCATGGCTAATGCGTCCTTCATGATGGTGGATATGTATCCTTTCATTGATGATTAGCATATGTTAGATGATGTTATCTTATGCTTATATTTGCATGTTAGATTAATTTTTGCATATGATATAGTATATGTTAGGAGTGACATTCCTACTATGTTAATACCGATGATCTCTTCGCTTCTTTGGAATGTTATGCATAGAGGGATGGCTAGGGCCCACGATGGTCTAATAATGCTATTAACAATTGGGAGGAACCATGCATTTAGTTTTTTTTTTTTGATCTTTATGATGGATGATTATGTCTTCTATGATGATGTATCATGTATGACATGTGATTATCTTTACTTTGATGAATCATGAATTAGATGGTGTACCTTATTTCACATATGTATATTCTTTTAAGCTTTTCATGCCCTGTGACATGTACAATGGATGATTGAGCATTTGAAATGTAATGTATAAATATTGGACTTTTCATTATTATTTCATGTGGTTGTTATATTAGATGGATTCAATAATGTTAGTTGATTTAGATGTAATTCAACATTAAGGGATCCTTAAAGAATGTAATCTATTATGTATGTTATGTTTACTTTCACATGGATATTGCTATTGCTTCCGTTATTGTGTATAAGTTATATGTGTGATTTTATTTCATGTTTTAGAAAAAAAAATGCTACCAAACTTAGTGAAATTATAGGTTAATGCTTTGGATCCCTTGGGGAGGCATTACAATCAAGTTGGTTTGACTAGAATACTGGATTGGGCAATGTAGAGTTGTGATCTATGGTCCAGAAATGCTCTAGTAGGTTGAATATTTTCAAGAACCATGCTCATGAAGAATCATAAGGCTATGATGACATTTGATGCACTGTAGAAGTCCTTTGAAAAGCACAATCCTTGACTCCTGACTAAGACCTTGCAATTCATGGCATGAGCTCTGGGTTATCAGCTAACAGACGATGTGAAGAAAGTAGGATTTACTTTGATTGATATTTTGGGTATTCCAATTTTTGAAGCATGAGCAAAATCAGTGAAGACACCTTTCACTCCCCCAACTTAGTTGGTTAGTGAACTAGGTGGCTAGTTGATTCTGATTCTCAATGTCCCTAGTTTTGTTTACCATGTCTCACAAGATACTACTTGGCTTCCTCACTCGGATTTCACCAAAGAAAATGTTTGTGTGTGCCATCTTCCACTGGCATTTCCACTATCATTTCAAATGTTACTACTGTTGGCTTGAGCTTGGGATAGGAGGTTGCTCCTTTAACATGTTCAAATTTAGGATGGGGCTTCTTTGTAAATCCTAGTTTGGCATCCACCCTTGCTATGGGCACCTCAAGCGAGAATATGGAAGAAAGATAGCACAAGGGTTACTTTCTATATTTTTGGGTGATTCTTCCATACTTCAAGCATGTTATATAAATTTTTGAAAATCCTGACTGAATTCGAGTCCTCCATGCCTACTATGTGATGAAAATGTAAAATTTGAAAATTTTTGAACTCTTTGATGGTATTAGTTTTGTTCATCAATATTAGTTTTGTTCATTGATATAATAAGATTGTAAATATCGATGTTAGTTACTTGTACATATTGTGATGATGCTAGGATTTCTTTCTAGTTCTTTCTTAGTTGAGTTCTTGAACCAGTTTTATTTAAAATATTATATCTAGTGGCTCATCCACTTTTGCCAAAGAAAAAAAAACAATATACATAATACATTATAAGTTCACTATGATTAAACATATTTGAAATAAAAATATATTATACTATTAATGATTAAATAAAGAATAATTTAATATAATAAAATTGTGGAAAATTGATATCCAAAAATATTTGGTGATTGCATTAAGAGAGAAATTTTGAAAGTGATAAAATTTTAATAATTCTATGTTGTTACTGGAAATATATTTAGTATCATCATAGTCAAGGCTCTAATATAAAGTGATCACCTGTTTAGAACACTATTCCTACATACTATTTATTTTAATAATTGAAATTAGTGTACTAGTGTTGCTGATTTCATGTATATATTGTGAATTGATGTGATTAAATTAAATCATCAAGAACAATAAGAGGAGAGAAAGGAATGAACTTTGTGATTTTTAATCACTCAGTCAAGTGTAACAATAGTGAGGCACAAGATATTAACAATGTTCTTAATAATGTTCAAACATGAAGATAGTAAACCTAATATGAATGTGAAGGAGCTTCATTTTTCAACACAAAATTAACATTCTGGAGTCAAAATTGGCATTGGAACAATAGGACAATAATACACAAGTGATTAATCAACGATTAATCAATAATGAGAGAGTGAAATCAATCCCCTAATAACCCTCAATAAAAAATGGTGCATATTGATTGATGTTTAAGGTTTGAAAGGTATCATAGTCGGCTTACGTATGAACTAATGACACACAATGAGTATTTTGAATATATCAAATAGAAATAACCATAAATTTGGGTACACAATTGGTAGTCTACAGAATAGTCAGTACATTGAATCAATGGAGAAGGAAGGAAGGACAATAGAGACAACAAATGACTTTATTGAATAGGACAATAATGTGGATAGGAGGAAAGTATAAGAAAATAAAAAATAAAAAGGGAAGAGTCTTGGAAAAAGTTGCAGACATGATAAGTTACCTATTTACATGAGTTTGAAATAAATAGGGATGATGTAGAGCATAGCCACTGACTATGGGAGATATAAGGAAGGAATGTGTTGAGGTATACATCACCATTGATCAAAGAAATAGATAAGAATTATATGTAAGCAACCACTATAGAGGACATCTACCATTTCATTGATAATGAACATTGAGAAGATGATATTTGTAATACAATACCAACCAGAAATATGAGGAGGACTTAATTAAGGAGTGTGGTGTAACATAATAAAAACATTTGTCTAAAACCAAGGAAAATTTTATTATTAATATAAATGAAAAAGACAAAAAAGTCAAAATTTCATACTTTGACAAAAGAATGAAGAATAAGTTACATAAAACATTATAAGAAAAAAATAGATGGGGAGCATTATGAGGAAAATTGATTGCATGTAAATTAAGATAACCACATCAAAGTACATAACAATTACATCAAACTCATGTATAATGAGGAGATTGAAACACATTAGCAAGTCCACCTACGAAGATATCTAATAAAATCCATCAATCATGAATGGGTAAAATATAAATATTTTTATTAAGTAATCGAAGATCAACAAATTATAAATGGCAGAGAGGAAGAAAGGATGGGAATTGGAATAGTCACATCGTGCATTGACTCATACCAGCATAAGGAACATGACAACATGGAAGAAGATTGGGACATGGCTATCCTGTCACAAAAATGTACAATTGACCAATTTTGAAAAGATCGAAAACATCATGGATTTTTTTGAAAATTTCAACATTTGATCTTCATGATCTGCATAGTTTGTAGTAAAAAACAACAACAAAATTGGAAAAAAATCACTTCTTTTTCATGAATCTAGGAAAAAAAGTTTGACTTTGTTCTGTCTTTGGTACTTTTTTGTGGGAGATTAGCCTATACTGGAAGATTGGGTTCTTACAACCGCACATCACCCACAACCCAAAAAAGGTAAGAAGGAAGGAATACATTAATATCAATGTTGCTTTTAATATAATGATAATGTTAATAGAATATAGTTAAATAAGGAATACAAAAATAATAGGAATGAATAATTTATTTTCTTTGAAATAATTAAATAGAGGAAATACTCATTTAATTGAGTAATTAATGAGTTAAGAGATAATGATTCTAAAATGATTGCAAAATCATGTATGTCGGTGAGGATTAGGTGGATAAGAGGGTAGAGTTGAGTCCTAAGTCAAGAGGGTATGTATCGACTCTTGTGCTTAGGTTTATCAAGCTATGGGACCCGACCACAATGTTTGAGCACTGTAGTATAGTGTAGCACCTAGGCATGGTAAGGGATGGAAAACACCCATTGAATGAACAAGAGACCTTGAGGAAGGACCAAGGTCTTGTTGGGGCTTTAATGTGGTCTCCTTGTCGAATCCTTGGGTGACCTAGCCTATACATACAATGAAGTAGATAGGATATAAATGTGTGTGTGTGTGTCTATATATATGAAGAATCCTCTTGATTAAGTAATGAGATGATAATCTTCTAAATTGATTCTTTGGAAAAATAGGACAATATTATGGACCCTTATAAGTAGGGACACTATAGTGCCATTAGAAATAACAAACAATATGACAATTAATGTTACCTCCTATACTGAAAATAAGAGAAGGAAGTCATCTTACCAAGGAGGGGTTTGTCTAAGTCCAAGCAATTGGATCTTGGTCCCAAAATAAGGTAGGGATCAACGATCTGTAATCTTTTGTGATTCAACCTTGGACCTATAAACTCTAAGGGAATCCATTGCACATTTGGCATCTAGGAAACTTGGATAACATCAACTCCTTCCATCTTCAAGGTTGACATGGAGTAATTTATCATGATTCATATTTTGTTGAAACTTATATATACATTATGTGCTAATGACAACTTGTGGTTGCAAGATTCTATTGGAGCAGCAAATCATCTTCTTGACTCTAGTAAGAAATTAATTAAGAAAACATTTATTATGTGTCTACATTGTGTATTCTTCATATTTTCATGCATTCATGTGTCTGCATTGTGTTTTCATCTGTCTTCTTCATGTTTTCATGCATTAATGTGTCTACTTCATGTTTTCATGCATTAAGATATACATTTCATAAATCATTTAGGTCTTATTACAACTAAATATATGTTGTGTCCGTTAGATTTATCTGAAAGCTTGTGTATGACTAATTTTTTCTTAAGGACAAGAAAATTTGAGAGGAGAGGACTATGATATCCCCACCCTAAGAAAGGATTTAATAATAAATAGCCATTCGATATAAATTTTATAGTATTAAAAAGATAAATAATATAATATTTAAATTTATATATAAATTATAATATATGATATAATATAAATATATTATCATATCTACATATTAATTAAATATTGAAATTATGATTGATAATAATAAAATCAATAATAAATAGTATATTAAACATAAAAATGAGTTATTATATGCCTAAGTATATAAGTTATTATAAATATCATGACTATGAAGAGTCATGACATTTGAAAGGCAACTTCTTCCATATAAAATGGAGGAACAAAATATGAATTTAGGGGGAGAAGGTAATGAGAAAGCAAATCATTTGAGAATGGAAGAAATATAAATAAAGTTAGGTTCATAAACTAATGTTATATTGAGGGACGTTACAAATGGATATTAGAGCTAGCATCTTGCTAGCCTGTGAATCATGCAATGAAGGATTTTTAAGGAGATCTAAAAAATAATTCATCAGAGTAGTACAAATATTTGATCAAAAGAACTAACAAATTTAAATGAAAAGAGTAATTATGACAAGAATAAAACATAACACTAAACACAATACCCAAAATGAATTCACAATAAACAAGAGGAAAAAAAATAAGAATTTATGTAGGAAGGGAATATTTGACAATCACAGACTTTATTCAATGTAGACAATTTAGATTCAAGTATCAAATAATTAACCCTTAACTCTGAAAGGAGCAATAATAATATGAAGTTTAGAAAATATATGAATTTAATCAAAATATCAAAGTAACTAATAATAATAAAACATCTTCCTTTAACCCAGAGCTAATGATCTGAATATTTTAGCAATGATTAGTATGTGAAGAATTTAATAAAAGTTGGACTAAACATCAAACAATTTCAGCAAGTAAGAAATTGTTAAAAAATAATATAATGGATAACAATCAGTTAAATGAAAGGACAACAACATTTAGTTTACATTCATATTCATAAGTGAAGAGAGAACAAGCTTTATATCTTTATTAAACAAATTATATTTATAACAACACAAATCAAAATTATAAAAACTCTTAAGAGAGGAGTGATTTCTACAGGGAGAGGAAATGTTATGAAAGGATATTTAAAAACTACATATGGCAGCCAATCCAACCAAAGAAATAAAACATAAATGAAAATAAATAAAATCTAAGTAACCAAAAACTATTGAATGAGGGGAGTCACATGTTTAAATGAAGAGAATAACACACCAGATACTATATTCCTTACCTCTCCAAATATAGAAGAAAGCATGTGGTATACAACCTTCCATAATTATTGAAAATAGATTAAAGCGTTATCTATATATATATATGTCAAACAGGTTGATAATATTAGGCAAAGAGACAATATAAGAATAAAAATGGTGCAATATTTAATGTGATCTTAAAATATGTAAACTAATAAATGAGATCAAAGTAAAGGAGCATATACAATGGAACAAAGTACAGTTCATGTGCACATCAAGCGGAGCATGGAGTAAGGAAACCCAAAGACATTATATGTCGTGCATAAAAGGATTGGATTAGCACCATCCCCAGAAGGATAATATAAACCACCAGAATAGGATGAGGTAAGAAAATAAAGTTTATTCTATTATTTATGAATTTTGGTAAATATGTAATATTAAAGAGAAATGTTGATATATCTATGGTTTAGTAAATAAAATAAGAGAAGATAGAAATAAATATTTTTTGAAATAAGTAAATGAAGGGAAGCTAAAATAGTATAGGGAGAAGAAAATAATGAAGTAAAATATTATGATTTAATATCTAATGTCTTATTTAATTTTAATCCTTGATTATCTTAAATACAATGATTCAAGATAAATTGGAAATTCATGTTAATGAGGAAAGGACTAGGTAGGTAAGAGGGTAGGGTTGATCCCTAAGGCAAGAGAGTGATGTATTCCACTCTTGGGTTTAGGCTTATCAAGCTATGGAACTCCACTATAATGGTTGAGTACTCTAGTAAGGTATAACACCTATGCATGGTGCGGGGTGACAAGAATTAAGAGGTAATCATTCTAAAATGATCACAAAATTATATTAATCAATAAGGACTAGGTGGATAAGAGGGTAGGGTTGATTCCTAAGACAAGAGGGGTATGTATCGACTCTTGGGATTAGGTTTATCAAGTTGTGGGACCCCACCACTATAGTATGGTGTAGAACCTAGGCATGGTGAGGGATGCAAATTACCCATTGAAATATCAAATATGCCTTAGTAAAAGGATCAAGGGTCTACCCAATATTTAATGAGGTCTCATTGTCTAATCCCCAGATGACCTAGCCTACACATATAGGTTGAACTCATAAGAAATAAATACAAGTAATGAATGAATAAATGGTGAAATGATTATATCTATTATAAGGAAGAAATATAATCATTTTTTCTAAACCTAATTTTCCTAATTAAAACTATTAGTTTCTTTTGATAGTATACTCATGTGTACTAACTTATATTCCTTTGGTAGAGGATTTTGGATAAAAGTACAATGGTAAATCATTTGTTCTAATAACATCTTATTAGATTATATGATGATATTTTTAATATGTGTATACATCATGTATGCTTCATGTCTTCATGTATTAATGTGTCTTATTTGTGTATACTTTGTGTCTTCATGTAATTATGTGTCTTCTTTGTGTATTCTTCATGTCCACAAATCATGTATTTACCTTGTGCACGCTTCATATTTTCATGCTATAGACGCTTAAAATCATCTCTAAACACTATATTAATTAATTTTAATATTGCTCATGACATCGTAATTAATTATTAACTAATTAATTATATTGTTCACATTCTTCTGCTTATTTAATTAAAATAATTAATTAAATGAGTTCATTCTCCTAAGTATTTAAATTTAATTTAAATACTCCTAGCCTTAATGTGTTACATTAATTTAACACATGATCCTCCATCATTCCCTTTTTAAATAATTTTTTTTAATTTAATCCTCAAATCCTATTTATTCCTCTAAACCCATGATTAAATTAAATCTTAAGCCTAACCTAGAGCCTAGCCTATAACCATCATTTTCATCCTCTTAAGCCTACTTCTTCTCTAATCCCACTTAATCATTTCTAATCTTCTTCCTAATCCCCCTCATTAGCCTAAGAGTGTGCTCACACATGTGTGAGATGGCATGCCTACACACTCCCCTTTGCACTCTTGTATCCCACTCTTCTTCTCAAGTTTTCTCACACATGTGTGAGAAAACTTTAAATTCTTGACCATTTGCATGGCTTGCATGTCACCTTATGTGGAATCTACATGGATACCACCTCACCAAGCCCTCCCTCAAGCCTATAAAAAGAGGCCTTGTCTCAAGCATTGGCATCTCCCATTATTGCATTGTTACCATGCCATTTTGAGTCTTGAGTTTTCATGCTAGGGTTTTCATTGTAGTTAGAGTTTTCATAGAGATTTCTAGGTGAATACTAACTATTTGGTAGCTGATTTGGTTTGTCTCATGCATTGTTAGTCTAGTTTCTTCATGTATTAGCATCTCCATTTCATTTACATCTTAGTTTAGCTTGCACATCTCGTTAGTTTCTTTGTTGCATTTCATATTTTCACCATTGAATGCTTTTAGTATGGCTTTCTCCATAGCCATTTCTTGAAGTGTTCTTCATTTCATGTAGTTTAGGATCATATTGCATCCTCATTCTCATTTTCACATTCATTCAAGAGATTCAACACTTTGTTGTGTTTGGGAGAGCACACCAAACATACCCCCCCCCCATCTTAACACACCAACAAGGCCTCTCATGGGTGCCTTTGTTGAGCTATAGAGGTGGCTTGAGGGCTTGATTTGTTGGCTACTTTGAGTTGCAAAACTCAAACAAGCATTAGTTTAGTTTTTATTTATTTTGATGAGTTCTTGTTACATGTATTTGAACTAATGTTTGCTTGTTTATTCATGCTCCCAATAGGTCATTTCTTCTAGCAGACACATGCATTAAATATAAACTCTATATATACCTTGTGGATTCAACATCCAAGTGTATAGTTTGTATGTTGGTTTTATAAGAAATGTTTAGTATAAAGGGTCATTACTTGAGGACAAGCAATTTGAGGAAGGGTGGATTGTCATATCCCCTAATTATGATAGTATAGTTAAGTAAATGAATAAAATAAAATACTTACAATATTTTAATCACTATGTATATATAAATAAAGTATATATAATTATATGTACTAAATCATAGTAAGAGTAAATAACAATATATATATTATATTAGAAGTTCACTATGATTAAACATATTTGAAATAAAGATATATTATACTATTAATGATTAAATAAAGAATAATATAAATTATTATAATAAATAATAATCAAAGATTATTATTATACAAATGTATTGATATGGTATAATATCAATTTTGAATAGAGGAACAATCTATTTATAAATAAATATAGTAAATAAAAATTAATAATAATTGATTGATTTAATTATGAAGAGTCATGACTAATGGAAAATTATATATAAGTGTTAGGAAGAAATGTCATTTAAATGAGGGGGAAAATATTGGAATTAGGTCTGACATTATAGAATAGAAGAATATATAAGATGAAAATGAAATATATAAAAAGATGGTTTGAAAAATATTTAGTTGGAAGAGATCAAAATAAATTAAGTTTGCCCCATTGAGGGACATTACAAATTATGGGGAGTTATATGATAGAGGTAGATGCCATCTCTACGAGTGCATACCCAATCCCTTATTGAAATGAAACAAAATTCTATACATGGGAAATGATGGTACCTTTTTGTTGGAAGTCCCATTGAAATTCAAATATGATGATAAATTATAAGTGGGATATCTTTGTTAATTTAAATTTGAATTTAATTTCCATCATGAAAAGAGGGAACCATGTAAAAAATGACAAAGTGGATTTTTGTAATACTTATGGTGCCATAATTACTCAATCTATAAGGATTATGGATACAATCTCCAATAATTATCTCAGAGTAAGATCAAATTAAAAAAATTATTTTCATTCTACCCAACTTCTAGCATGCACTAATGTTTATGATTTTTAGTGATTAGTAAAAATGGTAATTGATTATGGTGATGATTACACACACATGTCTCCAAGCTAGAGTTTTGATGAACATTTTATTACCATTTTTGGTAATAATAAAGACAACTTATAAGTATTCTTTTTCACTAAGATAAATTGAGTCATCTATGATTAGCTATCTTTATAGTAAGGATTCCTAGAGAGAGAGGTTTCTTAATTCTATCAATCTATTTGAGCTTTCTAAACAAGAGGCCGAGATAGGTGGTCAAATTCTAAGGGTAGAGCCTCCAAAAATAAAGGATTACATGTAAAAAAATCCTTATACACGGAAGGCTATTACGGAAGGTGGTATGCTCCCTTTTGTGGAAGCAATGGAAGGGTATGATGGAACTTTCTCTACCTATTTTATCAATTCTTAGAATGACAAGAAAGTTACTATGAATGGCATAAGTATCCAAGTCAATGAGGAGATTACCACCATGACCACTAGTTTATCCATGAAGGGTATGAAATAGCACAAGGTCCTACAAGGAACTAACATCGATATATTTTTCAAGAAGAATGAAGCTTCAGTCAAGTATAAAGGAGGGTATAATCAAGAGGAACTACCAGAGCCATGGAACAAGGTGTGTCTCTTAATAATGAATTATCTCACTCTTGAGGGTGGGTTTGATGTTTGTTATTACTATCACTTCCCTTTGCTAAATCACTTTGGAAGATCAAAGACTCTACCATTGGCATTATAACTTAGGAGAATAGAGAAAACCTAAATATCAATGATCCAAGAGCACAACTCAATACTAGCACCAAGCATGAGGATAATAGTATCGAGCTTACCAATACTAATAGAAGTCTTTATGATGTTCAAAACTCTTTAAATGGATGAGACTATGTTGAAGGCTAGCATAATGAAAGTGAATAGAATAATATTGACACTAGACTTCATGATGATATCGATGGGATTAAATGTAGAACAAGTTATATAGTCTTAATTTATGTTGAACTTTTTCTATAAAAATGTAATATTTGGAAGAGTTTCCATTTATTAGCAAACTATTGTATATATTTTTGACTTCCTTATTCTATATTGTATTTATTTTCATGTTCATAACTGTCTTAATATAAAAAATATCACTTTAGGCATCATGATGAAATCTCTATCTCGTTCTTCCTATTTGTTAGTTGCCCATGAGTCGCCATGTTTTAAAACTTCTTCCTTGGATTTTTAAAGTCTTTCCTTCATCACTCCACATATTTGTCACCATTCGAGTGTTGTGCAAATCTTGAAAGCTTTTTTTCACAGTCCCTTCTTTTGAACCACTTTGAACCACTTCAAACCTCAGTTCAAAGTAGTTCAAAGTAGTTCAACCAAAGGTTTTACACTAATGAGTTTTCTTGCAAGGAGTGTGTGCCCATTTGGTAGAGTGTTCTTCGAAACCACTTTGAACCTTGGTTCAAAGTAGTTAAAAGTCATTAAATGGTAGAGTCATCTTGGTCAAATTGGATTATGGTGTACAATGCACCGTCATTTTGCAAGGCATTTATGGTTATGTCAGAGAGTGATGATTTAAAGGACATTTTTATTCCCAATGCAAAGTCATCATTGTGAGAAAAAGTGGAAAATCTGTAGCCAGAAAAGAGATTGGATGTTGCAATAAAGCTAATCATTATTGGTATACCCGAAAAGGGGAATTATTAAATGAAATGGTCATATCACAAGGCTTTTGAACATGGGATTTTTAACAAGGAGTAATTTTTCATTAATTCCGTATAATGAGCCTATACTTCCACATGTAAGTGCTTTTCCTTCTTAAAATGAGCTTGGATTTCTTTTTTAGTGTTTATCATGCAAAGAGTTGAATGTTTGGAGAAGAAACTATTAAGGAAGGAAGGAAAAATCATTGTTTTTTAGAGAATTATAGGTGAGAAACATAGAAATCCTTATTTTTGTTCTGCATCTCTGTGTTTTTCAAGAAAATTAGTTTGAAGCCTTGGTATTTTGATTAAGGATGAAGTATGTTTTGCATTTCTTTGGCAATGTTTTGAGTCTAGAATGTAGAAAGCCTATCATAAGTGATACAAATTTAGAGGGTGTTAAGGTAGAGAATTTGTAAGAAAAATTCCTTGAGTATGCTGATAATTTGAAAGGGTGCATGGAGGTTTTAACCAATGAACTACTTGAAGTTACAACTTTTCCTTCATCTTTTTTGAGTCTTGAGTTGATCCAAATGTGTATTGACCACTATGATGTTAGGAGAAAATGTATTGTAAGCAAAGATGGTGAAAAGGTGATCTCAATTTGGAGGGACACTATTGCTTCTGTATTGCATCTACCTGAGGGTACTTTTGCCGCATTTTTGCCTGTTCAAGCCCAAGCCAAATATCAAGAAACTCCAAACCAATTTTGCAATACCTGGGCTAGGAAATGAACCGAGCCCATGTATGGCAGAGGTTCCAAGGTACCCAAGGTCATCATGAAAGATCACCTTAAACCTCATATCGATGACCTTGTGATGTTATTGCATGGAGTCAAAGGTTCTACCGATGTTATCCTCTTTGAGGAATGGATGTACAGATATATAGAAATTATTTTGAAAGGAGAATAATGGATGGATTGGATAGAGATTATCACTAGTTCACTAAGGATGCAGATTAAGCATGCCAAGGAGTCCAGGGAAATTTTTTATATGGCTTCCTACTTGACTTATTGTATTGCATGTGTTTGTGACAGTACCACTCTTCCTCATGGAGTCTAGACTGAAGAAATAATGGTGTACCAATATTGCCCTCTACTACAAAAGGATAAAGTACTAGAGAACTTTAGGAAGGTTCATGATGTGTTGATTGAAAATGTGCACATGGTTTTGAAGAAAACACAAATGCCTAGGTTGTCTCCTGAAGCTCAAAGGTTAGTTCAACAATATGGAAGTTATTTTATACAATTTCCCAAGTTCATTTACTTAACAATAGGCTGATTCAAAAAGGAACCTATAAAACTTCCTTGATATGCCCTGGATTGGTTTTTCATCACTGAGATTTGCAAGCAACTATTCTCTATTGTTAAGGATAATCTACAACATCAGGATCAGGAGCCAACTTTCATGATTAAGTTGGGTTCTCTGGTCTGTAATAGTATGACTAAAACCTCTATTATTGGAAGCAATTTACTTGGATTTAATTTTGGTTCCTACTACAATAGAAGAAGCTTTGACAATAAGGGGTATGTAGTTCAGATTCTTGGGCTTGTAGGCCAGTCATCAACAACTCCATAGTTAGAGCATTTATGGAAATATTATAAGGATGAGGAGGAGGTTTTAAGGAGAGATCATTCAAGATTAACGCTATAGCAAATTGATTCCATGAGGTTGAAGTTCAAAATAGAGGGGGTCATTAAGGATAGCTCAGATATAGTTGAAGCAAGTTGGAAAGAATCTCATGAATTGAAGTCATTGGTAGTAGATTGGAACCAAGATGAGGAGAAGGATATAAATCTAAGAGCTAGATTTATATTTACTTACACAGATGACTATCTGAGAAAGCATAGCAAGCAAGCTGTCAATGAACCCTCTTCAGGAGTGGTTTCCTTTTATGAACCATCATCTTCTGACATTCCACTTTCCTCTGCTATTGTAGGTAGTGAATTGGTTCAAGGTAAACAAAGGAGGATGTCCATCCACACACAAAGCATGGCTCCAAGAACTAGGTCCCAAGCTAAATACAAGGCCCTTAAGCAACACAAAGTTCAAACAAAGAAGATGGCAACTTAGGGGCAAGATTCAACTGACGGTCTTGATTTCTCAGTTGGTGCAAATGGTGATGTACAGTTCATCGAGGCTCCTAAGGTGCATCAACCAAAATTTATGACTCTAACTAGAGATCCTTAGGAAATTTCTGTAGGTTGTGCTATCCTTGCCTGGTTATCTAGTACAATCAACAAGAAAAGAAGTCTATAACTAGTTGCATCACCTATGAAGGACATTGTAACTAAATATGTTGCATAGGGTTCAAAGGTTAAGAAGTTGAAGATGGATGCCCACCTAACCAAGGACCTAGTGACTAGGAAGATAACTGTTGAAATAGCCACATACAAGTAGAAAATAGAGTCCAATGATATTGATGATGAAGGTTTCAAAGTTACCTCAGTTGAGTTATGGACCATTAATAGAAGGATAGAAAAGAGAAAAAGGAGCTTAAGGGCATGGTAATGACCATGGCCGCATATATTGATTCCTTGGTGAATCTCGGCACATTACTAGTTGTTCAAACCCCCCAAAGATTTTGATCCAAATTCTGTTGGAAGCCAACAACTGATGAAGCAAATGTAAAGAGGAAAGCTACTAGCAAATGCCATGAAGGATTGGGTGGAATTCATCATTAAAGAAGGTAATAAATTTATTTTGGAGTTCCTGAATGTATATGTCAAAGGGGAATAACTACTGGGAGAGATTCAAACTTTTATCACTGGGTGGGAAGTAGAGCAAAGCCAGTGTCAGGAAATTATTTTTCAAGTAACTAAAGTAAAGAGGTTTGGGGTTCTCAAGTTTCTAAGTGACAACCCTATAAAAAATGTAGATCCCTACATGTTGTTTGTCATGAAGAACAACATGAGTTAGAAGAAGTCAGTCTATAATGAGATAATTAAAGAAGTGTAGGGCATCGAGTACAAAGTCACTAGAATGCACGAAGAACTCCTAAAAGATATAAAAGTAGTAAATCCAACATGAATCTTGTAGTTAAATGATATGAATATGGATTTTGAGACACTAACTAAGAGCTTCAATAAAGCTAGTAAATAGATTAGGGATAATGAATCGCCCAGCACCAATGACTTCACTGCGTTGGCAAACATTGAGTCAATGTTGCTCCTCAACGAGGATGTCATGCCACGTTAGAGTATGAAGATAAAGGAATTCAAATGGCTAAAGGATGCATGTAGGGCCATGTTGTTGAGCCTAAAAATTCCACATTCCCACGTGATGTAGGAGTTCATGAACACTTTTCAAAGTTGGAAGTTGTTGCATCAGACTATGGGTGAGGAAGAGAAGACTGGTAGTGATACTTGAACAAGATAGTTGTTTAGTTACATTTTGACATCTATTTTATTACTACTTTCTTGTTCGTAACTTTTTCTAGTTTTAACTAAAATGGGTGGGTTTTGATGGAGGCCTTTCAGATTCTATAATTAAACTATAAATTCTAGTGCATTAAACTGATTAAGTTTAGAAATAGATAGGTAGAAACTCAGATAAGTAGATACTTTTATATAGTAATCAAAGGATAGTATATTGATGTTTTGCTTTTGAATAACTATGTGCATGAAGAAGGTTTAACATATATATATATATATATATATATATATATATATATATATATATATATATATATATATATATATATATATATATATATATATATATATATCATCTTGAATTCAACTTGGAAACTTAATGTTCAAAGTGTTTAGACCATTGTTACTTTGTGAACTCTAGTTTATTGGTTTGAGATATTTGATTGTTGTTCTTACTGTAAGTTCATTTAATTTAAGGTGTTTGAATTATTGATATCAGTTTATGGTGTTATTCATTCCTTTCAAGTAGATTTTTTGTGGAAGTATGGTTCGATAGATGTCTATTTGTGTTGTTTGTATTGATTCTTACCTCACTATCAAAGAGTAAGTGAGAGGTCCTTGCACACTTTCTGGTTAATGTGCAAAGATAATTTTGAATTCATTGCAAATTTCATAAGGGAGTTGTACCTTTAAAATTCAAAGAGAAGATCGAATAATATGATATTTTCTCAACTATTGTGGACATTTTGTAATTTCAAAACATTGGGCATAGAGTGAATTTGTCAAATAGTTGAAAGGACAATTTGTTCACCAACAGATTTTTGGTAACTCTGCTAGGGAGAGTCCCTTTTTGAAGAGAACCTAGTCTTTACAAAGTTATGGATAACAATGGTGCTCCCTCATAATGAGGTTTTCCCTGTATTACAACCTAATCTCAAATTTGAGGATACCAAGGAAGATATAATCTCATATTTGAATTCAATTGCTTGGGCATTATTCGAAAGTAACCAACAATATAATTGTTTTAGAAAGAGAAGAAGAAAGGGTCGAGTTATTAAGAGTGATACTAGAAGTTCAAGAAGAAGAGGTTGTTAAAAAACTTGATCAAGTGCCTACAAGACATTGAACTTAAACTAAGAAATAGAGCTGGCTACTCATAGATATACAAGGGGGGAAAGAGAAAAGGGAATCCTTGATGAGAACTTTGAGCCACTGAAGAATTTGAAGTTTTTGCTAGATTTCAATGACTATAAAAAGAAGGAGATCAAATCTCGAAGTAGACCTAGTTCACCACCAAAAAAATCTCCTCTTTCACCTTTAGTATAATCCTTACTTCTGTTAAATACTCTTGTCCCAGCCTATATAACCATCTGACCCTTACAAGTTCTATCACCTAACATGGCTGCCAATCAACCTTGGGGGCAAAATATAGGGCCTTCAAATCTAGGATTTAACCCTGTAGCATTACCAAAAGGGGCTACTAAATTTTTACCTAAGTTTAGTGGAGATGGAAAAGTTTCAACAAAGGATTATTTAAGTGCCTTTCATTTAGCTTGTGCTGTTATAAGCATTCCTACCCAAGAAATTGCTTAAGATTGTTTGTCTAGGCATTAATTGATTCCATTGCTAATTGGTTCAATCACTTACCCCATCAATCCATCACCAATTAGGATGATATCAAAAATGCATTTGAAGGTAGGTTGAGAGAGTTTGTTTCCAAATTTAATAGGTTGATCCAAGGAATTCCCACAACATCTAGACCTAGTGCAAAAAACCAGAAATCATTCTTTATTAATGTTGTTCCCTGAGATATAAGTTTCCATCTCATTAAAGATGCCTGTGCTGATTTGGCCACTACTCAGAGGTTAGCTATTCAATTAGAAGTTGCATTTATCAATACTGGTAAATGGGAAAGAGAAGTACAAACACCTAGAACCGTTTCATCTTCTACCCCTACAAACCCTATTTTGTAGAAATTGATGAATGATGTAGTGATGATCAATAGGAAGTAAAATAAAATACATGGCCCTTATCAGACTCCTTACCAAGACATTCATAAATGACAATAGCCTCAAAATTTTGGTAAAACTCCCCTATTGGTTGCTCCTCAAATGAGACTACAAATTGAAGAAGCTCCTAAGGAAGTAATGCATTCTTTTCATATGACTTCAGATCATGATGAACGAGAATGTCCTTATTGGCTCAATTGTGTTCAATTAGTAAAAAATGCTCTTGCAACAAAGAAAATACCTAAAAATGAGAACGTAGAAGGTGGAGATTCAGTTGCTTATTTTCTTGAGTATGAATCTGATTCAGAAAGAGGGGGTAATGCTTTTATGAGACTTCAAGGCCCCACTTGCATAGTGATGACTAGGGGTCAAAGAAATCAAAAACCTTATCCAGTAACTAGCCCAAATATGTCAACTTCTAAAGGTAAGGAACATATACATGTTGACCCAACAAAAACCACAAAGCCAAAAATCTTGTCTAGAAAGGAATCAATAGCTAGTACATCAACATTTGATATTGTGGAATTTTGTAAATCCTCTTCTATATCAATTTCTCTAGCCAAGTACCTAAGACTTAATCCTAAGGAGTTGGACAATTTATTTCAATACATAAAGGGAGGTTCTACCACTAATGCACATTTTGTCGATGATGTTTCTGAGAACTCAAAGGTTGTTGATGAACATATTTTTGTGTCAAAAAGGTGCACAAACAACACTTCTTACCATGAGGTAGCTACTAACTCTATATAGAAGGAAATAGAAGAGAAAAAGTCCAATCCATTTTATATATAATTGCTATTATAATGGCTAGAAGCTCAGTAATTCCATCATTGATTCTAGAGCATCAGATAATATTATGCCTCAATCTGTGGGAAAAGCTCTTAGCTTGGAGCTCACAAAAACCTTTGGATGTTGCTATTCTATGGATAGGAAACAAGTACCCCTGGTTGGTCAAGTGAAAGATGTACAAGCTATCCTTTATGCTTGTCCAAAAAAAAGATTAAAGCTTACCATTCTGGTAGCTGATATACGAGCCAGCTATGGAATGCTGCTTAGTAGAACTTTCTATAAGGATATGGGTGGGGAAATTAAAATGGATTGGTCAGAAGCCTATATTCTAGTAGGAAAGAAGAAAATAAAGCTAGAGCCCAAGCCGAAGAAAAAATATACAGTAGTGCCTTTAGAGAACCCCAAAGCACAGATATTGTATGAGGAATGTTAGTTTGGAAATTATATTATTCTACCTGAAGAACCATGTAAAGAAGAAGAGATGGTAAGTTCTTAAGAAGCCCTATGGACTCCAAAATTCAATGGAAGCTATTCAAATGCAGGTTCAAGCACAAGCATTGTTCTCATTTCACCTTCTGGGGACATTTTTCCTTTCTCTTTCAAATTAGACTTTCAAAATACCAATAACATTATGGAATATGAAGCACTGCTTCTAGGTCTGCAAGAAGCCAAAGCAAAAGAAGTGAAGTAGTTAAAAGTGAAGGGTGATGTTGAACTTATTATGAAGCATGTAAGAAAGCAATTTTCTATTAAATATGATAGATTGAAGCATTATAGAAACTTGGTTTCGGATGAAATTGAATCCTTTGAATCTTTTTCTATTGAATTCATACCTCGTTCCCAAAACACTAAAGCTGATTCTTTAGTTGTTTTAGCATCACTGTTGTTACTATATCCAAAATTTAAAAATGATACTTACAAGATTGAGATGATCTATAGGCCTAGGGTTCCAGATAATGTTAGTCATTGGTAGGCTTTTGATGATGATATGCAATTGAGAGAATTCATTGAATGTGCTGGTAATTTTGTTGATGCCTTCTTTGAAGGATCTAATCATGAGGGTAAATTAACTGGAGAGGATTCAGCTGAATCAAAGGAAGTCATTCAACTCAAGGGTAATTGGATTCATAAGGGATTGATCTCTCTGAAAAACCTATTTGGAAGGAAGGATGACAGTGCCCTAAAAGGAATGATGATTCTGATAAAAATGCAGGAGAACATGATAAAATTAGTATCAAAACTGAGGAAGATCCCAAATGGATTTCTATTGGTAAAACCTATTTTGAGAGGGAGAAATATAGGCTGACTAAGATTCTTACTCAGTATTAGGATTTTTTGCCTGAGGGTATGAAGACTTAAAGAATTTTAGAAATGAGGAATTCGTCCATCATATACCTTTGAAACTAGAGGCAACCACTTTCAAGAAAAGCTTAGAAATTATAATCCTAAAGTATCTAAAGCTATTTTTAGAGAAGTGGAGAAAATGTTAAAGGCTCGCATAATATACCCAATTCATCATTTAAAATGGATAGAAAACATTGTGCCTGTGAGAAAAAAAATATGGTGAAATAAGGATTTGCATGGACTTCAGGAATCTGAACCAAGCGAGCCTCAAAGACAACTATGCACTTCCCACTATGGATCATATTTTGTAGATGGTTGCAAGATCCAATATCATGTCAATGCTTGATGGCTATTTAGGGTACAACCAAATCAGCATTGCACTAGAAAACTAGCATAAAATGGCCTTCATTACTCCTTAGGACACCTTTTCTTATAGTCAGATGCCATTCAATTTGATTAATGTAGGAGCGACCTTTCAAAGAGCAATGAACTCATCCTTTAAGGATTTGAGGGATAGGATAATTGTGATATATCTTAATGATTTTACCATTTACTCTAAAAGAAGGAAACTTCATTTAAGGGACCTAGAAAAGGTGCTTGATAGATGCAAACAACATTGCATATCTCTAAATCCTAAAAAGTTTGTGTTCTTTGTGGAAGAAGGCAAACTGCTCAAACATATTGTCTCAAGGGATGGCATAAAGATTGATCTAGAAAGAGTGAAGGAAATATAGAAACTATCCTTACCCACCAACCAGAGCAATTTGAAGTCTTTCTTTGGTCAAATTAACTTTTTAAGCAGCTTTGTTCCTAAACTCTTTGAAAAGGTGAGGTATATGTTAGAAATGATGAGTGAGAAACATCCCTTTAGATGGTAGGAAGAAAGTAAGAAAGCTTTTGAAGACATTAAAATAACTATTTCAAATGCTTCTATGCTATGAGCCCAAATTTCATAAAGGATTTCATCATCTACTGCTATGCTTCAGAGCATTCCTTAAACAACATTCTGACTCAGAAGGATGATAAGGATAATGAAGCCCCAATTGCCTTCATGAGTGTCCCATTAAAGAAGCATGAGTTAAACTATACTCAAATAGAGAAACATGCATTTTCTATGGTGAAAGCATTGAAGCAATTTAGGTATTACATTCTGCACTCCCATTCAGTTGTGTATGTGCCAAAGATAGTAGTTAAAAGTATATTAACTCAATAGGAAGTTCAAATGAATAAAAGATTTGTATGGGTAACTAAAGTTCAAGAATATGACTTAACCATTAAGACTACTTCCTTGGTGAGAGGGTGTGCCTTATGCAAACTAATAGTTAAGAGTAAAGATCCATCTTTTGATGATGCTAGAAAAACACCTACTATTTTATTGGTCAGCCTTACAGATCCTTGGTGCTCCAATATTGCATATCTCCTAACATATGGTGAATATCCTCTAGATATGAGTTACAAAGAAAGGTGAAATCTTAGATTGAAGGCTACTAAATATGTGATTTCGAATGGTATTCTATATAAAAGGGGAAGTGATGAAACCTTTCTAAGGTTTGTTGATGCAGAACAACAAGAGAAGTTGTTAAGAGCATATCATTCAGATGTTTGTGGGGGACACTTCTCATTTACAATAACTACTTTCAAAATTCTCAAAAACTACTTCTACTAGCTTGGTATGTTCAAAGACACTTACAAATTTGTTAAGAATTGTGAGAAATGTCAACTTTTCACTGGTCATCCTCAGTTAGTAGCTTTACCTCTTAGGCTAGTAGTTATTAGTGAACCTTTCCACCAATGGGGTATTGATTTTATTGGACCCTTAAACCCTCCATAAAGTGTTGGATATTTATATATAGTAATGGCTACTGATTACTCCACCAAGTGGGTGGAAGCTATCCCAACCAAAAAGGCCAATTCTCAAGTGGGGTGTGGTTTCTTAATGGAATATATTTTTGTCAGGTCCAGAAATCCCAAAAAGATAGTCTCAGATAATGCAACTTACTTTTCGTTTGAGGAAATCTCCCTTTTCTACTATGAACATAGCATATCACTGGCCCACTCCTCAGATTATTTTCCACAAGGGAATGGATAGGTAGAGTCTACCAATAAGAATTTATTAGCTATCATCAAAAAATTAGTGTCTGATAATTCCTGGGATTGGCACAAGAAGTTGTATGAAGCATTATGGGCTGACCGGATTACTCCAATTTGAATTGGTGTATGGAATTGGAACTCAAGTGTCATTTCCTTTAGAGTTGTCTTTTGCTAAATTGCAATCAGTAATTGAAGACTGATTATTTAAAGACTCTTTGGAGAAAAGGATAATGTACCTACACAAGCTAGAAGATGAAAGGGATAAGCTAGTTGATCACATCATTGAGCATCAGATGAGGGTAAAACATTTTTTTGATAGGAGAGCCAGACCACACAGTTTCCTTAAAGATGATGAAGTGCTCCTCTAGGACAAAAGGAAAGAACCAAAGGTAGTGCATGGAAAATTTGAGTCTCTTTGGAAAGGTCCATTTACCATTTTAGAAGTCATTGGCCCTAATACCTTTCACCTAAGTTATCCAGATGGAACCGTTCTACCTTTTACTTACAATGGGTAGGACTAGAAGTTAATCAAGTTAGGAGTCTTGTGAAGTCCCTAGTCCTGTACATATCTTTTGGTTTTGGTTTTGTTTTTGTTTCTTGTCTTTCTTTTCCTATTGTTTTCTTTGTGTTAGGTTACTTCTTATTTTAGGTTTTTTGAGTTCTCTATGTACTCTGTGTACCCAGTCCCCAGTCAGAGCCTCTGTTAGTTGCCCATGAGTCACCATGTTTTAAAACATTTTCCTTGGATTTTTGAATTCTTTCCGTCATCGCGTCACATATTCTTCATCATCTGAAGTGTTGTGCAAATTCTAAAAGCTTGTTTTCATAGTCCTTTCTGTTGAACTACTTTGAACCACTTCGAACCTCAATTCAAAGTAGTTCAAAGAAGTTCAACCAAAGGTTTTACACTAATGAGTTTTCTTACAGGGAGTGTGCCCATCTAGCAGAGTGTTCTTCAGAACCACTTTGAACCACTTTGAACCTTGGTTCAAAGTAGTTCAAAGTAGTTCAATGATAGAGTTGTCTTAGTGAAATCAAATTATGGTGTATGATGTGCCATCATTTTACAAGGTATTGATGGTTATGTTAGAGAGATGATTAAGGAAATTTTCATTCCCAATGTAAAGTCATCATTATGAGAAAAAGTGGAAAATATGTGGCCGAAAAAGAGATTGGATGTTGCAATAAAGCTAATCATTATTGGTATAGCCAAAAAGGGGAATTATGAAATGAAATGGTCATATCACAAGGCTTTTAAACCTGCAATTTTTAAAAAGGAATGATTTGTCATTAATGCCATATAATGAGCCTATAATTCTACATATAAGTGCTTTTCCTTCTTAAAATGAGCTTGACTTTTTTTTTTTTGTGTTTATCATACAAAGAGTTGAAAGTTTGGAGAAGAAATTGTTAATGAAGGAAGGGAAAATTGTTGTTTTTCAATGAATTACAAGTGAGAAACATAGAAATCCTTGTTTTTGTTTTGCATCTCTATGTTTTTCAAGAAAATTAGTTTGAAGCCTTGCTATTTTGATTTAGGATAAATTCTTTTTTGCATTTCTTTGGCAATGTTTCGAGTTTGGAATGTAGAAAGTCTGTGATAAGTGATACAAATTTAGAGGGTGTTAAGGTAGAGAATTTGCAAGAAAATTTACTTGAGTATGCCAATAATTTGAAAGGGTGCATGGAGGTTTTAACCAATGGACTACTTGAAGCTACGGCTTTTCTCCCATCTCTTTTGAGTCCTTGGTTGCTCCAGATGTGTATTGACCACTATGATGTTAGGAGCAAATGTATTGTAAGAAAAGATGGTAAAAAGGTAATCTCAATTTGGAGGGACACTATTGCCTCTATATTGTATCTTCCTAAAGGTACTTTTGCCACATTTTCCCCTATTTAAGCCCAAGCCAAATTTGAAGAAAACTCCAAACCAATTTTGCAATACCCTAACTAGGAAATGGACTGAAACCATGTATGGTAGAGGTTCTAGGCTACCCAAGGTCATCACAAAATATCACCTTAAACCTCATATCCATGACCTTGTGGTGTTATTACATAGATTCAAAGGTTCTACTGATGTTCTACTCTTTGAGGAATGCATGTACAGATATATAGAAATTATTTTGAAGGGAGAATAGTGGATGGATTGGATGGAGATTATCACTAGTTCACTAAGGACATAGCTTAAGCATTCCAAGGAGTCCATGGAAAATTTCTATATGGCTTCCTACTTGACTTATTGTATTGTCTATGTTTGTGGCCCTACCCCTCTTCCTCACAGAGTTTGAAGTGAAGAAATAATAGTTTACAAATATTGTCCTCTACTACAAAAGGATAAAGTATTGGAGAACTTTAGGAAGGTTCATGATGTGTTGATTGAAAAGGTGCACATGACTTTGAAGAAAACAACAATGCCTAGGTTGCCTCTTGAAGCTCAAAGGTTAGTTCAACAATATGGAAGTTATTTTATACAATTTCCCAAGCTCACTTACTTAAGAATAGGCAGATTCAAAGAGGAACCTATAAAACTTCCTCGATATGCCCTAGATTGCTTTGTTGTAGTTGAGATTTTTAGGCAACTATTCTCTATTGTTAAGGATAATCTACTGCAGGAGGATTGGGAGACAACTTTCTTGATTAAGTTGGGTTCTCTAGTCTGTAATAGTATGACTAACGCCTCTATTATTGGAAGCAATTTTCTTGGACTCAATTTTGGTACCTACCACAGTAAAAGAAGCTTTGATAGTAAGGGATATTCAATTTAGATTCTTGGGCTTGTAGGCCACTCACTAGCAACTCCACAGTTAGAGGTTTTATGGCAAGATTGTAAGGATGAGGAGGAGGTTTGAAGGAGAGATCATTCAAGGTTAACACTATAGAAAATTGATTCCCTGAGGTTTAAGTTCAAAATAGAGGGGGTCATTGAGGATGGCTTAGATATAGTTGAACCAGGCTGGGAAGAATCTCATGAATTAAATTCATTGGCAATAGATTGGAACCAAGATGAGGACAAGGATATAAATCTAAGAGCTAGATTTATATTTACTTACACAGATGACTGGCTAAGAAAGCATAGCAAGGAAGCTGTCAATGAACCCTCTTCAGTAGTGGTTTCATTTTTTGAACCATCATCTTCTAACATTCCACTTTCCTCTCCTATTGCAGGTAGTGAATTGGTTCAAGGTAAACAAAGGAGGATGTCCATCCACACACAAAACATAGCTCTAAGAACTAGGTCCCAAGCTAAATTTGAGGCCCTTAAGCAACACAAAGTTCAAACAACGAAGATGGTGGCTCAGAGGTAGGATTCAACCAATGGTCTCAACTTCTCAGATGGCATAGATGGAAATGTACAATTCATCGAGGCTCCTAAGGTGGATGAACAAAAATTTGTGACTCCCACTAGAGACCCCCAGGCAATTTCTATAGGCCCTATTGTCCCTGCCTGGCTATCCAGTAGAATCAACAAGAAAAGAAGTCCGCAACCAATTACATCACCTATGAAGGACATTGTAACTAAATATGTTGCACGAGGTTCAAAGGTTAAGAAGTTGAAGACGAATGTCCACCTAACCAAGGACCTAGTGACTAGGAAGATAACTACTAAAATAGCCACATACAAGTAGAAAATAGAGTCTAGTGATATTGATGATGAAGGTTTCAAAGTTACCTTGATTGAGTTAGGGACCATTAATAGAAGCACTAGTAATCACTTCTTCAAATTCTTTTTTGACCACATGCTAACTCAATCTAAGAAGGATAGCAAAGAGAAAAAGGAGCTTAAGGGCATGGTAATGACTATGGCCATGCATATTGATTCTTTGATGAATCTCGATGCATTACTAGTTGTTCAAGCCCCCCAAGCTTTTGATCTAAATTTTGTTGGAAGTCAACTACTAATGAAGCAAATGCAAAGAGGAAAGCTACTAGTGGATGCCATGAAGGATTGGGTGGAAGTCATCATTAAAGAAGGTAATAAATTTATTTTGGAGTTCATGAATGTATATGCAAAAGGGGAATCACTACTGGGAGAGATTCAAACTTTGATCCCCAGGTGGGAAGTAGAGCAATGCTAGTGTCAAGCGATTTTTTTTCAAGTAACTAAAGTAGAGAAGTTTGGGGTGCTCAATTTTCTGAATGAGAACCCTATGAAAAATGTAGATCCTTGCATGTTATTTTTCATAAAGAACAACATGAGTTGGAAGGAGTCAATCTATAAGGAGACAATTAAAGAAGTGCAGGGCATCGAGTACAAAGTCATTGGAATGCATGAAGAACTACTTATGAAAGTAGTAAATCCAATGGGAATCCTATATTAAGATGATGGTAATATGGATGATGAGACACTAAATAAGAGCTTCAATGAAGTTGTTGAATAGATTAGGGATAATGAATTTCCCAGCACCAATGACTTCACTTTGTTGGAAAACATTGAGTCAATGTTGCACCTCAACAAGGATGTCATGTCGCGTCAGAGATTGAAGATAAAGGAATTCAAATGGCTGAAGGACGTGTGTAGGACCATGTTGCTGAGCCTGAAAAATCCACATTCCCATACAATGTAGGAGTTCATGAACACTTTCCAGAGCTGGAGGTTGGTGTGTAAGACTATGGGTGAGGAAGAGAAGACTAGCGGTGATAATTGAACAAGATATTTGTTTAGTTACATTTTGACATCTATTTTATAACTGCTTTATTTTTTTAACCGAAATGGTTGGGTTTTGATGGAGGCCTTTCAGATTCTATAATGAAACTATAAATGCTAGTGCATTAAACTGATTAAGTTTAGAAATAGATAGCTAGAATCTCAAATAAGTAGATACTTTTATACAGTAATCAAAGGATAGTATATGGATGTTTGTCTTTTGAATGACTATGTGCATGAGGAAAGTTTAACACACACACACACACACACACACACATATATATATATATATATATCATCTTGAATTCAGCTTGGAAACTTGGTGTTCAAAGTGTTTAGACCACTGTTGCTTTGTGAACTCTAGTTTATTGGTTTGAGATATTTGACTACTATTCTTACTGTAAGTTCATTTCAATTAAGGTGTTTGAATGATTGATATTAGTTTATGGTGTTATTCATTCCTTTGAAGTAGATGTTTTGTGGAAGTCTAGTTTGATAGATGTTTATTTGTGTTGTTTGTATTGATTCTTACCTCACTACTAAACAGTAAGTGAGAGGTCCTTATGCACTTTCATGTTAAATTGCAAAGATAATTTTGAATTCATTGCAAATTTCATAAGGGAGTTGTACCTTTAAAATTCAAAGAGAAGATCAAATAACATGAGATTTTCTCAATTGTTGTGGACATTTTGTAATTTTAGAACCTTGGGCATAGAGTGAATTTGTCAAGTAGTTGAAAGGACAATCTCTTCACCAAAATTATTGCATTAT
Organism: Cupressus sempervirens; assembly: GCA_028749045.1. Lineage (NCBI taxonomy): Eukaryota > Viridiplantae > Streptophyta > Pinopsida > Cupressales > Cupressaceae > Cupressus > Cupressus sempervirens. The sequence goes on from CM053792.1 coordinate 738,955,052, forward strand.
TTAGAGGCCATTATGATGGATGCAAGGGACATGAGAAAGAAAGGCAAAAAAAATGTGATATTACACTAGGGGTTCATTCTTAACCTTTATAGCTTTCATTTAACTTTCTGCCCTCCTCATTGTATTGCCATGAAAGATACCCACGACATGTCTAATCTTCCAAGGATCATGGGGGGAAGTTTCTCCTAGGCCCCCAGTCCTTTGTCATCTCCATCATCCACCCCCTCTAGGACCTCCCAAAAAATAGAAAAAAGATATGATTAGGGTCCAGGTGAAGAAACCTAAAATTGAATCCCATGAGAATGTTGAGATGGTGGAGTCTAAAGATGATCATGAGGGTAGTTCCAAGAGGTTTGATAAATTAGCAAAAAGTAAGGTGAGGTCGAATCATATGGCTAATAGGAGAATTTAAGGTGAGCAGGAGGAGTCAGGGTTAGGGGTGAGCAAAAAGAAGATCAAGCCCAAGCATAAGGAGAAATTTATTAGTGATAAGTATGTTTAGAAGAACAAGGAGGAAGAGGAGACCTCAACTTTGGATGGGGCTAAAGTGAAGAAGAAGAAGAAGAAGAAGAACCCCACCCTTGACTCTACCCATGAGTATGCTAGATTTATCATCAACACTTATAACTTCACTTTGACTTCCCCCTACAACCCTTGCCATAAATAACACCTCTCTTATGATGGCTACTTCCCCAAGAGATTTTATAAAAAGAGAAAATAAAAGGTTTTTGTTGAACCCTACTGTGTTGTCCATGATATTGATATACCAAAGGGAAAGTGTGTTGGTTTTCAGGGACTCGAGAACACCATGAACAAATCCAAAACTATAATTGATTCCCTACAAATCAATTTTTCCACCTGAGATGAGAGTTCCAACACTCTTACAAAATTTAATATGAAGTTATACGTGCAACTACTACTATGTTACAAATCCTACAACAAGATAAAAAGTACATGATGCTAGAGGGTGGAGATTCTAGAAAATTATATGAATTTCTAATAGATGATTGGACAAGGATCCTCCTATTGAAGTAGTAGATGGATACTACAAAAAAAAAAGTATTTTTGTTTGTTGTGCTTTATTTTTAGTGCTATGGATCTATTGGGATGACCTAGTTGTGAATATTTTTTACTATCCCTATGTGGCCTATTATGGTTTTAAAAATGTTTCTAATAGCTTTAGAATTACCATTATTATTATGGTTTTCCAAATGGGTTTTGTTATGAACAATATTAGTATTAAGCTAGATAAGTACATTAATTGGCTATGCAGGTTTTTTGGGGATGAGTTTTTGATATTACATGTTGGGTCATGAATTTGTTGGTTATTATGTAGGTGACAATTTTTTGTTAATTGGTTTCTCATTGTTGTTTTCTTAGGGGCCAGCCCTCTTTGTTTGCTTTAGTATAAACAATAATTAATAATCATAATCATATATTTATTTTAGTAAATTAATAAGTAATAATTATAATCATACATTTACTTTTAAAAAATAAAAAATGATTTTATGAATTATTTAGTTAACTTTTGAGTTATATTTAATTTCCAAATTTTTTTTAGTATATTTATTTAATTTATAATTATAAAATATATTTTTATATACAAATTATTTTTTAATTTTGTTTTAACTAAGAGAGCTTTATGAAATCAAAATCATTTTGTAGATTATTGTTGTTCAAAAAAATTTCTATAATACCAAACTAATTTAACCAATCATATTTGAGATAAGTAATCTATAAAATTAATGCATAATATCTAGGTTTAAAGAATATTCAAAATATAAAATTGTAAGAATTTGCCTTAGGGACAAATTTACCCAAGACCAAGGATCTCAAAACACAAGCACAAATTAGACCAGAGTATTATCAGAATAACTGTATAGTATCTAATACAATGTACAAGTACACTAGGAGTGCCTGAATATAAAGGCCTCTAAGATGCATCTATAATGCCTCGATATCAGCATCATGATAAGTCCTACAACCAGGCACATGCCCACCAAATATGGGTTATCCTCCACTAAGCATGGAAGTAAGTGCAATGATGAGAGGATAAGCCTAAAAAGGTGAAACACACACATTAGTGTTGTAGACAACATGTGCTAAATTAGGAGTGCAAAAAAGTGTGTTGTCTACATGACAACTCAATGAATGATGCAAACTCATGTGTTGTAGACACCATGTGCACAATTAGAGTTGCGTACTTCTATGTTTTCTACATGACAACTCTAGAAGATGCACAAACTCCTAAGTGTCTCATAAAGAGAAATAATAAAATAATGCAAAATAATAAAATAATTCACTAACTTAAGTAAACTTAAGTAAAGTGTAAATAGTTGAAATACCTATTTACACCAACACCCCCCCTTAAGTGAAACTTAGGGGAGTGCACTTAAGCTCACTAATGCATAATGGGTCCTGGCGACTAGGCCATGTTAGGTACCCATGTACAAAAGCAATGCTAGAATGATGCAATTCAATCTCTCATAAAGCAAAGAAAGAGGGAAAACCGTGTGGGAAAAACCCTCTTCCAAAAAGATAGATGAGAATAATAAAGAAGAAGAGAGAGAAGAAGACCTCATAAGAGCAAAAAATCCCTCCCAGAAGAAGAAGAGAGAAGTCAAGGGACTCCCCTTTCCGCAATATCCTAAACCCCCAAGAGATCTCACAAATGAATGTACTTGACCTAGGTGAAGGGTTTGGTGAAGATATCAGTGACCTGCTCTACTATAGGAAAGTACTATAGTGCAATGATCTGCTCATGTATAAGCTCTCTAATATAGTGCATATGAACCTCAATGTGCTTTGTCCTCTGATGTTGAACTTGATGCTTAGAGATTTCAATGGCACTCTGGTTGTCACAATGAATAACTATAGGCTTAGGTAGATCAAATCTAAACTCCTCTTGGATGTGCTGTAAACAAAGAGCCTCTGTAGCTACATTGATAGCTCCTTGATACTCATCCTCTATGGAAGAAAGAGCAACATTGTTTTTCTTCTTACTTTGCCAAAAAATAGGGCTAGAACCAAGGTGAAATATGTACCTTGAAGTGGACTTGCGAGAGTCTAAGTCTCCTGCATAGTCTGAGTCTATGTATCCAATCAATTGAAACCCTATATCTGCTGCATAATGTATCCCATGTGTATGTGTACCCTTGATATAGTGCAAAATGTGCTTGGTAGCCTTCCAATGAAGCTCATGATGTTCTTGCATAAAGTGTGAAACCATACCAACTACAAAGGCAATATCAAGGCATGTATGTGTCAAGTAGATAAGGCTCCCAACTAATTGTTTGTATAAAGTAGCATCAACAAGTGGTGTGGTACACTTAGCCTCTAGCTTGACACCTAATAGGAAGGGAGTAGGAGCAGGCTTGCAGTCACTCATGTAAAATTGAGAAAGCAAGTCAAGAGCATACTTGGGTTGTGAAAGAGTTATCTCTACTGAAGACTATGTGATCTCAATGCCAAGAAAGTAATGTAGAAAACCCAAGTCTATCATGACAAATCTGTCCTATAGAGAGGTCTTGACACTGGCTATGATAGATGAAGTGCTCCCTATAATGATCAAGTCATCAACATAAAGCACTAGGATCAAATGAGAGTTATCTTTCTAAAGGATGTAGACATTCAAATCAGAATGAAACCTAGTGAAACCTATGAGATGAGGAAGGAATCCATTTTGGCATACCAAGCCCAAGGAGCCTACTTTAGACCATAAATAGACTTATTTAATCTACAAGCCATAGTATAATCTTGTATGAACCCCTGTTGCTGCTCTATATAAATTTCCTCAGGAAGATCGCCATTCAAATATGTGCTCTTAACATCCATCTAGTATAATACCCAACCTTGAGCTACAAAAATTACCAGTGTTAGGAAAATGGAGTTCATCTTGGCAACTAGTGCAAAAGTCTCTGTATAGTCAATACCTAGAACCTGTGAGAAACCTTTGACAACTAGTCTAGCCTTATGCTTATCAACGCTTCCATCTACTACAAATTTGGTTTGATAGATCCACTTGCATCAAACCATTTTTCTTCGCTTAGGAAGGGGAACTAAGTCCCATGTGTTATTTTTCATCAAAGAATCATATTCTTCCTCCATAGCCTTATCCCATTCTAGAATCCCTGATGCTTCCTTAAAAGACTATGGATCGGAGGCAATGGCTATTTATGCATGTGGAAATGACTTGTGTTGTAACCTAGTCCTCTGAGTGTTTGAAGGATTTCCCACCAATGAACCTATTGCATCAAGGGTTTGCTATGCCCAACGAGGTTATTTGTTGACCCTATGAAGGTGGTGTCTTGTGAGTAAAAGTTGGAGGAATCTCATCTTCTGAGTCATTATTATTACTATGATCACTATTCACATAGGAGGAGGAAGGAGGAGTTGATGAAGCCAAACTTGGACATGTCTCTTCAAAATGAACACTCCTCTCATAAAATATTTCATGAGTCTCTGGATCCATTAGTTTGTATGCCTTGAGATGATTAGGATATCCAACAAATATGCATGGTTTTCTTTGTGGTTTTAATGCCTTCCACTTTTGTGGAGGTATCCTAGCCCATGCTGGACAACCAAAATTTTTGAAGTTCTTAACACTTTTTTTCCTACCACACCATGCCTCAAAAGGTGTTATTCCATCTAAGGCCTTATGCAAACTTTTGTTTTGGATGTAGTTGGCACAACACATAGCTTCAGCCCAAAACACTTGATCTAGAGACTTGTGTTGAAGCATGCAAGTAGTCATTTCCTTAAGGGTTCTATTCTTTCTTTCAGCTACACCATTCTACTATAGTGTTGAATTATCTATCCCCTCATTTGTGCAAAAGTCTATAAGTCTAGAGTTGACATATTCTCTGCCATTATCTGTCCTTAGGATCTTGATGGCTTTCCTAGATTTTTCTCAACTTGAGCTTTGAATGTGATAAAGTTGTCAAAGACTTCACTCTTATGACCAAGAAAAAAGACCCAAGTGTACCTTGAAAAGTCATCAATAAATGTGAGAACATAGCGGGTCTTACCAAAAGATGGTACTAGAAAAGGGCTAGCTACATCACTATGAACCAATTCTAGAACAACAGTTTCCTTCCAAGACTTCCCCTTCTCATATTTCTCTTCAAGATATTTACTTGCTTCACAACCTGGACATACACCCTTTGAAAATTTGACTTGAGGTAGACCAATGACCATTTCCTTGCTGCTTAATTGCTAAAGGTAGCGATAATTAAGGTGTCCAAATCTTTCATGCCATAGTTTACTTTGAGTATTTGAATGAGTCAACAAGGCAAAAGACATGGACTTAGGCACAAAGTGTGAGAAAGAATAAATTATAGTCTCATGGTTTGCCTTTCCAATCACCACCATTGAATCATCTTTTAGATTTTTCACAACTACTGTGTCAGGGAGGAAGTCTACTTTGTTGCCACATCCATAGTGAGTGATTTGATAGATGGAGAGAAGATTGGTGCTATGGTTAGGAACATGTAGTACATCCTTGAAGACGCCATTCTCTAACTCAACATTCCCTTTACCTTCTACTTCAACTTGAGTATCATTGCCCACATAGATGTATGGTATATTTGAAGGTTTTAAAGAGGAAAATTGCTCCCTTGAAGCACCCATATGATGAGTTGCTCCTAAATCTAGAACCCATTCCTCAGCATTGTTTGTACTTGCAACTAAAGCTTGGCCTTTGCCCTTTGAAGTGGATGAAGAACCCTTGTCCTTGTATGCATTTGGAACATCAATTTTGTGTTTCCTCATAATTTTGACCAATTCATCAATATGCTTATCTTTGCACTCATGTTCATCATAACCATTCCTCTTGCAATAGGAACATGTTTTCTTCTCCTTCTTGTTGGAATTGTTCCATTTTTATATCATTTTTGGAAGAAGACTTACCTTGTTGTGAAGAAGAATGTTGAGTGGAAGAAGATTGATTTGAGGAAGATTGTTGTTTTGAAGAGGATTTTTGTGTGTCATCTTGTGGATTAGCCTTCCATTGCTTCTGCTTCTTGTTTGAGTTTTTTCCACTTGAATTACCTTCATTTTCTATCAAGGCTTTAGTTTTGGAAGACTTGAGAATTCCCATTCCCACTAGATTGTCATGTTCAAAGATCAACATTTCTAAGAATTTCTTGAATGAAGGCTTAACATAGGCACTGCCCATTGTCACTTTGTGTGTATTAAAGCTAGAAACAAAAGGAGCATATTCAAGTGGAAGATGAGTCATGATGTGTTTGATCATCTTTCCATCTTTAATGGGTTCACCAAAATCCTTCAAATGTTCCCTATACATTTCTACTTGGGTAAGATAGTCTTTAATTGTGTCAAAATTCCTAGGATCCAACTCGAGAAGTTTATCATCTATGGTGTAAGCCATGTCTTCATCTACTATCCCATACAAAGCTTCTAGTTTAGCCCAAACCTCTATTGGATCTATAAGCTTCCTAATGTGAAATTTGATAGGATCAAAGATATGTTTCAACAAGGTTCCTAGGGCCATGTCTTGTTTGGATTCCTAGTCTTCTTTCTGAGCTTCATCAGCATTAGCGGGAGGTTTCTTTGCAGCACTAGTGACATAATGCAATAAACATTTTTCTACCAATGGCTCTTTAATGTTTTCTTTCCAAGTAGCATAATTATGTGGAGTTAACTTTGAAAAAGAACCCATAATGCAAAAACACAAGATCAAGGAGACATAGTACACAGTACACACCCCTCCTTTTCACTTAATCAAAAAATCCCCCCCCCCCCCCAAAAAATGATTTTTGCACTTTATATATAGTGCAATTACAATGGGCCACTTGCCAAAATGGACAAAGTGGGCTTTTTGATTTTTTCGATTACAACCTTTGTATAGAGTACAAAATTGGACTATTACAATGTAGCTCAAAATTGCATCAATTGTGAAGCAATACAATGCAAAACAGGACCTATCTTTGAAAGTGATACTTTTGTCCAAATAAGACTACAATCTGATTACAGATCTAAAAACTAGACCAAAAAAAATACAATTAAAAAAAATAGAACCTAAAAAGGAGTCCAAATGAGCCTGTATGATGCGTTTGAAGTTGTAAAAACTAAGATTATGTAGGTGCAATCACTAAAAAACACTTATACTGATAAATCCATACACCAAAACTAGAAAATATCTACACCACTAAAAAATTATAAAATTTTTGCCCAAAACCAAAAAAAATTGCACCTAATTTGGAATCCAAATTATCGAGTTATGGTTATTTGAAGTCGGGCTGCCAAATCAAAACTACATCTGAAGAGGGGTTTGCAGAGGAAAACACTATGTAAAATTTTAATTTCCAAATAACCATCATGATAGTTTAAAAATTCCCTAGTATGATGGTCAGAATGTCATCAATTTTAGCCTCATGATTTGTTGATGTCAATGTCTGTGCAAGCCTATAATGATGTCACCCTATACGGCTACTTACATGGCTTGTATAGATTGTACAAAAAATGTACATAAAATCTAATGTATAATGATGAGTCAACATATGGATTCGGTGACTATGCATGTGCTAGAATTTATTGTGTGTGATTGTGTTGATGTGGCTTTGGCCATGTGCAAGCACCCTGGACACTGATGGGGCTCTGCAGCTGGCGCTGATGTGTCTTAGTGAGTCAGCAGTCTAACTGCGCACTCATGTTAATACATGTCTATCACTGTGGATGACTCTATAATATTTAGTGGCAGAGAGAAAGCCACATGTCAAACTATGTGTGGCTTGGTGCTGTTGGACTCAGCAAATGAAAAAATGCTAAGTGCTCACATGGATGCCGAATTTTGACAAAAATATGTGTTGTATTTTTAATCTAGTGGGTGGTATTAAAAACTATGGAAGTGACTATTGAATTTGGTCCCACATTCCCCGTGATGGGGAATGTTGATGTAAATAAAAGACAGACTGTGCTCAAACAAAACCAAAGTGAAAGGCATCAGAAGGTTGTGAGCGACTGCCGATGTGTGGTGGCAACCTCATTCAATTAGATGTGCTGAAATATTCATTGATATTTCACCAAAATATTTGTAGAATGTTATGTGCACTATTGTATGTTTGGGTGTGATTAAACCTATGGATTATAGAATAATACCTGATGATTGTGAAATATTTCGCACTGCTCAGGGCCGGGGTATGACTGCCCAGCGCCTGGGCCAAAAAAAATGCTTTGCTTGGGTGTCTAAAATAAAAAAAATAAAAAGTAGAGAACTATAGAATTAATGGATCCAAAAATTAATTAATTAGATCAAAAAAAATCATACTCAACTTTGCAAATCGGGCCTTCGAGTTTTGATTTGCAAAAAAAATTTGGCTCCTGATTGACTATGGCCTAAAATAGCAAAATTTATAGTCAATCTTCACTGAATCGTCACTCCAGATGTAATGGCAAGGTTTTCTTTGGCTCTAGATGCTCCCAATTGTAGTTGATGCTCCAGATCTAAATCGAATCCCTTAGAGAGATGAAGCAATGAGGTCTCCAATGGCTATGTGATGAGTATCTCCCTCAACTTTGATACCATGTAAGAATTTACCTTACGAAAGAATTTACCCAAGACCAAGGAACTCAAAACACAAGCACAAATTAGACCAGAGTATGATCAGAATAATTGTATAGTATTCAATACAATGTACAAGTACACTAGGAGTGCCTGAATATAAAGGCCTCTAAGATGCATCTAGAATGCCTCGGTATTAGCATCATGATAAGTCCTACAACTAGGCACATGTCCATCAATATGGGTTATCCTCCATTAAGCATGGAAGTAAGTGTGATGATGAGAGGATAAGCCTACAAAGGTGAAACACACACATCAATGTTGTAGACAACATGTGCTAAATTAGGAGTGCAAAAAATTATGTTTTCTACGTGACAACTCAGTGAATGATACAAACTCCTATGTTGTAGACACTATGTAACACTAGAAGATTCACAAACTCCTAAGTGTCTCATAAAGACAAATAATAAAATAATGCACTAACCTAAGTAAACTTAAGTAAAGTGTAAATAGTAAATAACTATTTACACCAACAAAAATATACTCACATATGATATAAAATAATGTACTCGTTATACACTAGTCAATGCAATAGTATTTCTTAAAGAATCTACAATAAGATCATGTGAATGTAGATTAAATTTCTTTTAGATTTAGAGTAATGAATGTCAAATTTTTAGAATTTGATGAATATTAATCTCAAATTTATTGATTGTAGGTTTTAATCAGAAATAATGATCTTACGTCAAATGTAGATGAGATGTAAATTTAATATTAATAAATATTGAATCTTTCAACTTTGGAATCTACTTCTAGTAATACATAATCTTCACTAGATAAACATTTATTATTATTTGTATGTTTTCTAGGAAGATAAGATTGAATGTGTGTGTGTGTGTGTGTGTGTGTGTGTGTGTGTGTTATGTTGAATGGATGTTTCCATCAATGGAGATGTCTCCACATGGTAGAGACAAGTCCATTGGGGATATACCCTTTCTTATGCATTGATTCAATACAAGGAGAGAATCAATCACTTAATTGAGATTAGTTATGGTTTTACCCTTGACCAAATAATAACATATATATGAGATCATTGATTCTAGAGGTTATATGATTAGACTTAAACTCTAATTTATTTCCTAAATTCAATCATCCCCAAGAGCATGAGATAATCATTATTGGTCATCTATAATCTGTGTGTACAGATTAATCAATATACTTGGGACAATTATGATGTTATGATTCAATATGAAACATAGGTACAAGAAATAATATGTAGATGCATATAATTTATCATTCATATATCTTACCATAGTTATCACACTTGAACACTCCCTCTTAGCTAGGGAAGATAAAGATCTAACCAAGTGTGCATATCACAATAAGCTCATCTATTGTGAAAAGAAATATCACCTAACTCATGATATTTGAAGATATAATATGCTCAAGAATATCAAGTCACATGATGTTTTTCTTATATATCCATGTTATGGTATGTGCATTGACATCACATCTCATGATGTCTACCACAAAAACAATCAGGGCATATCCATGAAAACACTTATCCACCATGATTATCTCATCAAGAACATAACTATCTACAATTTCAATATAAACTCTCATGATCTATATCAAAATATCCAAGAGATACTAACTATCATGTATATATACATATGTACATATATACACATACATATGTATATATGTGTATATATACATATATACATATATATATATATATATATATATGTATATGTATATATACACATATTTACATATGTATGTATATATATACATACATATCTATACATACATATATATACATATGTATATACAAATATATATATATATATATATACACACACACACACACATATACATACACACACATATACAGTAGTACAAGAAAATAATTTTGAGACTTAGTCTCCATAACTTACCATTCAACCATACCAAGTTTTTCCCTAAATTGTGAGGATCGATGAGAATGTATGTTATTTGATTGTTTGTATTAATATACTCCAACTGGATCACATTTCTTTGTACCATGTTTCTCACATAGTGGTAAGGAATATCTATATGCTTTGATTGATCATGGAATATTGGATTCACTAAAAGATTAATAAAACTCTGATTATGGAAATGGATAGTAGTAGGTTTTAGGGGCTCATCAAATAATCCCAAAAATAGTTTTTGAAGCTGTACTACTTCTCTTGCTCCCATAGAGGCTGCAATATATTAGTATTTTGTTGAGCTTTAAGCCACTAGAGACTATTTCCTACTTATCCAAGAAATCATAGTTGATCCTAGACTAAAGCAACATCCTAATTTGCTTTTTTGATCAAGTACACTTAAATCCCAATTAGAATCATATCATCCATGTAGATCTAGGTAAAAAAAATCATATTTCAAACCTTTTCCAATAGTACCTTGAAGTTATCTCAGAATATACTTCACAACAATAAGGTGTATTTCTTTTGGTTCACACATAAACTGGCTTAAGTATTCACTACAAATAAAATATCATGTTTAATGTTAATCAAGTACATCATTGATATAATTATTTATCTATAGAGTGTAGGATGTACAATTTTTGACTCTAATAGTACTTCTTTCAATTTATGTAAGTTGTCTTTCATGGGTGTAGACATCGGTCTACAATTCATCATTCCAAATCTCTTTAGAATATCAATAGTATATTTTCCTTGATGTAAAATGATACCATCTAATTTATGTTAGACTTCCAACAAGGAAGTAATGTAATGCTCCCAAGTCCTTCATATCAAATTATGAGGCCATGTCCTTCTTACATTAGACAATAAGGTAATGTTCCCCTATAATTAGCAGGTCATCAACATATAGGATTATTATTAACATATCACCTTTAACTATTTAAAAATAAAGATATTGATCTGCATCTTTCTTTGAAAATTTTAGTCCCATAAGATAGTTGTTGACCCTTTCATGTACCAGTATCAGGGAGCCTATTTAAGTCCATATAGAGCTTTCTTTAATTTTCACATGTGTGAATCTAGGTTATGAAACACAAAACCTTCAGGTTTTTCTATGTAGACTTCATCTTCTATAGTCCCATTTAAGAATGTGGTTTTGACATCCATTTGATGAATCTTCCAGCCTTGAGTTATTGCAATAGCTATTACTACTCTAATAGAAGTATATCACACTGGTACAAAAATAATAATATATTACTAAATAAACTACTAAAAATTATAGATATGTGACTAATTTCGATCACATGACCAATGGTAGTTTATTGTCGGACATTTATCTCCCAACCAAATTTATGACTAAACTATTTTAATCATTGATTAGGTCATTGCTTTAGTCATTTATTGTTGTTACTTGGTAGTTTATATTGTAGTTTATTTAGTAATTTTGGTAGTTTGTTTGGTAGTATATTTGGTAGTTTTTTGGGTAGTATATTTGGTAGTTGATTTGGTACTATATTTGGTAGTTTTTTGGGTAGCATATATGGTAGTATATTTGGTAGTATATTTGGTATTTTATTTGGTAGTAAATATGGTAGTATATTTGGTAGTATATTTGGTAATATATTTGGTAGTTTATTTAATCATTAATTTAGTCATATTAGGGCACGATGGAATTGAACCACTATCCTCCTACTTATAAAGTAGGTGCTCTTCCATTGAGCTAGTACACTTTAAATAATAATACAAAAAAGTGACAAAGTTGCCTCCCCAACATTAGATCTACCATGATCATGGTAACTGTAACATGATATACTCTTCTCAAAGAACACAAATTTAAGTTATTACAAAAAATAATAATCTAAATCTTTATCAATAACAATTCAATAATTTACTTCTATTCAAGCATTTTAAAATTATATTTCATGTTAATTACACTTTTGTAAATTATTGTAGTGTTAGACTATTATAAAATATATATTTTGGAGCACTTTGACCACACACAAGTATTGTTTCTTGTGTTAACTTCTCAAAAAAAGATATAAATGACTATGTAATTTATGTCAAGAAAATAGACCTTTGCATTAAATAAAAACATCAAACCTAATTAAAAAATCACATGTATTAAAAACTATGAAACACAATCAATTGAAATACTCACTTTTTGACATATGGAGGTGTTAAAGGATCAAATATTTCTTCTTCATTATGCTTAGGTCGGTACTAAAAGTGTTCATTACACCTAATGTTGACATTTATTGAACCTTAGTCTTCAAACAACATAAAAATAGGATTTTAATAAAAATAAGGCTCATGAGAAGAAAGTTTTTATCAATGATCTAAAATTAAATTATTCTTAGTAATAGGGAAAGTGGTACCAATTCATTAATGTAACAATGAACTACATAATATGTTTATTATAAATTGCTTTAAAAAACCTATAACAAAAGGAAATAATGGACTAGTAAAGTCTGGTAGGCAATGGCTATGCTTCACCTATTGATAACCCCAATTATAGGATAAGCCCTAGAACCATACATCGATGGATCTTGAGATGGTTGATCATAAATATAAACTTCATATCCTTGACCATAATGTAATGTCCTCTTTTTAGAGCTAGATTTGAATGATAATAGAGCCTAAATACAAAGTTAAACAAAAAATTAAATTAAATATAATCATAATCATAATAATAATCATGTTAATCAAATACAGAATAATACACTATGAAATATTATTATTTAAATTATTATAATAAAGAAAGAAAATATTGTTAATAATATTACCTAATATAATTTATTATTACAAATATGATTAAGAAGTAACATATAACATAATATTATGAATCGTCTATTTTAAGATGATGAATATAATTAAAATAAAATATTAAATTATGGTCAAAATCTCTTTTTTTTGTTGTAAGAAAATCAAACACAAACATATATAAATCTATAGTTGCCCATCACATGAACATGTTGCATGGAGCCCACTAAAAATGACAACATGTATAAAAGGACAACTACTTTCAAGCAACAAAACGGAGGACTACCCCATTCTTATTACTTTTTTTTTCACACACGCCAAGAGTACTTTGTATTTTAATATAAATTTTTAACTGAATTGAAGATATTTATTTTTGAAATGCCATGAATTTGGTTGTTAAAATATTTATAGAATTTTAAAAGATTAAATATTTCATATTAATTAAATGGTTGCATAATAATATAGATATAAAGTAGAGATTATATTTATTAATTAGAAAATTAGTTATATAATATTATTTTAATAGATTTTATTTTCTTTTTGAATTTAGATTTTTTAAATATGATTTCTAATAGGGTAATTTTTTTCGACCAATAAATTATTATAACACAATCAATTATATTTAATTATTTTAAAGAAAAAATGTTAATGTAGAATATTTATGCTATGAACTATTCTTAAGTTATAATTATCTGTATGAAAATAAAAGTATTAATTTTTATTTATTTTTATCTATCTCAATTATTTTCATTTAAAAAATTATTATTAAAAAAATAAAAACAATAACTTGTTTTCTCTTTTCTAAAACAAAAAAGAAAGAGGTAAAGGTAGTTGTTGTTTGCTAATATAAGAAAAATAATTTTAAATATAATAATTTTAATTTTTAATTTTTAAATAAAATGAATAATTTTATTTAAAATAATAATATATTTAAAATCATTTTAAAACTAATATCATAAAATATAATATCTAATGACTAAATATTTTGCATTCATTAAATAAAATAATAATATTTATATTCTTAAACCATTACTTATTTACTTATTGATAAATATGTATTTCAAAAGTTAGGGAAGAATATTATTGATGAAAAAGAGTGAGCTAAACTTAGATAAATTAAATAAATAATATCTCTAATGAATAATTAAAAAATAAAACATTTTTCCAACCACGCAAATATATAAATTTTATAGGACCCTACCAAATATGAAAGCTATAAAAAAACTTTCCTAAAAAAACATGAATATCCAACACTATTAAAAAAAATCTCAACTTTGTAAAATACGATGGCACTTTACCAAACTTAAAAAATAATTTATATCAAACAAGAACAAATATGGGTGTGACTGTGTAGGTGGAGAAGGACACTAAGTACGAGGGCACGTGATATGATGGTTTTTAGATATGGATGGCATGGCATCTAGCCATGTCTAATTAACTGCCTTAACTACCTGAGTAGCCGCTACCCCAAGATATTATATCATTTCTTTAAACTACCACAAACTACGTACATCATGCAAATTTACAATTGTCTTCTTCATATGGAAGGGGTGCTTTGCTTCATGATGAATTTGCATTGTCTTGATGTCAGGGGCCGTAACTTTATAATTGGGACATTCATACTTGGCATGGCCACCTTTTTCATCACCAACACGATCTAGCAAGCCTACCTTTCCTCCTCCCCTGCTAATGGTTGCTATATCAACCTTTGCTACTATTTCTTTTGTAGTATGCTTCTTAGGTTTTGCCTTTCCTATCATGTTGCCTGAAGAGCTAACGAATATTGTTACGTCTAATGGAAGTTGGGGATACTATTGCATCTAATAAAAAATTTATGTTGAGAGATGATTTATCACTCTAAATTGTTCAAAAAATAATTTTGGCCTCAAGGATTAGATGCGTAAGAGGGGAATAATAAAGTAGATGCTTAAATGTGCTCAGAAGACTTTTTCCTAATGTAACAAAACATAAAACTGAACATGAATTCTGAGGCATTGTTACCATTACCTTCAGAATCATCATTGAATTATTTAGACAAGTGTAATGATGAAAAGTATATGGTGCCTAATCTAGCACTTGAAAGGATAATTCCTATTCCAGTGACATCTCCTGTAACATTATAGGGGCACTAGCCTATACTCCAAATGTTGGTAAAGAACACCATTCACAATGAGAGAAAAATTTCATCAGAGAATGGGAAACTATATGTCAATATCAAGTAGAGTGATCAATATTGAACCTCCAAACTCTATTTCAATAGCATAATGAGATCTTTATTATTGATCAAACAAAAAAGAAACATTAGACTGCAAATTAAATATCAAATTGAACATCAGTAAGCTAGTAGTCAAGAATGTCTATAACCCCTTTCAAAAAAATGCCTATGCTGTGTTGTGAAATTTGAAGGATAGAATTGGTGAGGTATCTTACAATGACTTCTTATAGTGGTATATGGATTCCTAAATAATTCCTCTGACAATCCCTTCTTTCTTGGAGCATGATAGTTTTGAAACAAAGTAGTGGTTTTAAATTTTAACCTTTGACTGAAGAAGAGATGTGTTAAAATTTGAAGTCATTACGTAATATATTGCTTAAGAATCATATGAGTTCTACATTTGTTTTAGCTTTCATTTTATTTCTTCCTTGAGTATATTGGAATCTGGGCATTGAGGAAAGACAAGATAATAGAATACAGTCATGTGCAAACTAGTTTTACAACAGTTACCATTGGCTCATAGGCAAATACTTTTTGTCAATTATTGTTGGCGCATATAAAACATCTTTGTATATTTGGCATTAACTTATAGTTCTTGATGTGTTAAATGAATACCATCCACTACTATTTGCTATGATTGTTCTCTGGTTAGCAAGACATTTGGCAATGAGAGAAAGTTGAATACATAGAGTTCCAAAGATTGAGCTCTTTTTCCTTATTTAAGAGTTTTTTGAATGTCATTTTTTGAAGATGTTTTGACAACATCTTTGGGAACTATCATGGAATCAATTGTACCAAATCATGTTCATGATTATGAGCTTTGCATATATTTTTCTCCACCATATCAACCAATTTAGACTATTCTTTCTCTTTATTGCAAACCTCCAAAGATAGGGAATTAGAAGCAATTATAGTGGTTATTTACTGCTTCTTTCATGACATATTTCTAATAGTTTGATTGATTAAGTTTTTCACCATGAAATATAAAAATATAGAGTAACTCCTACATGTGTTCTTTTTGTGAAAACTCACTTCCATACAAGAAAAAATGGTTAGAGGAAGAGTTCTTAATGTTGCTGATAGGATACCTTAATTCTAAAAACAATGCAAGAGAAATTACAAAAATGGCATATAAGAAAGTACATTTAAAGATATTTACATTAAAGTTTGAATATTATCCTCAAAGATGCATTATTTAGTCTGGCATGTAAGAAAGCAACTATAAAACTTGACATACCTGCATGCACATTGACACAAGCTCCATTACTACTATTCCATAAAGGAGTGGCACAAAGTAGCTAAGCACTACCAATGCCACCGCCCAAAAAAGGAACTTTGGAAGTTTCCTGCCATGATTCTCTATAATGGAGATTCCAAAATAATATATTCAAGTACCAATTCCAATCTAGATTTCCCATATGCACAACCAACCATCTTTGGGATTGATAATAGCCCCATGACACTGAAAGGAAATAGGATAAACATCCCCAATGTGACTGCAGTCCAACCCATAATGGTTAGTCACCTATAATTCACATAGGTAAGACAAATTGTCAAGGCCAAGATAGCCATGACCCTAGGCCAACCTCCCTCCACAGTAGGGATGGAAAATTGGAGATAATCCAAGAACCAAGCTAGGTACAATGCATTGTCTATGAAATGTGTAGAGAAATATTTAAGATGATTTTTTTTTTGGGGGAACATCATCACTAAATTAAATATTCAAAGGTGAAAGTTTCATCAAGAAGAGCTCTTACAAGAGTGGATACCTAAATATACACATGGTAGTAAAGAGTACATGGAAATTTTGAAAATGTTGTATCATGAATGTTGCCAGATAACTGTGGGAATGTAATTTTGTTTGGCTTGCATTTGGCTTATGTGAAACAGAGTAAGTACATGCTGATTTCATATATACACCAAAAAAAAAAAAAATCTTATCACAAACCTAAATTGAAAAATAAAAAATTAGTAATATTAATTTTGAACATGATTGGTACCATGCATTTACGCCAATGATTGCAAACTGTTGATGTAAAGATTTTATAAAACCATTTTAAATAAATGTAATAAGGAACTCTAGAGAGAAAAATTAAAATTATAGATGCACAATTGAAAAAAAAAGCAGATACTAGTGACAAGAAAAGTTTGCAATGATTCAAGCCACAAATTTGGTAATTTTACAAATTTCCAAAGCGTTATAAGTATTACTATGTAAAAAGGTTTTGAATCTCAAATGATAGTAATGTACAGTTTTTGATTAAACTATGTATAAACGAGTGTCAAAATATTACATTATGATTACATGATTAAAATAAATGACTAAATCAAACCTCAAAATATTTAGCAATGCCCCTGAGCTAGAGAAGAATCGGCAAGGGCACCTATGGAAAATTTGTTGGCAACATTAGGGCAATCATATGTTCAAGGGTATCATAAGAAGTTTTACCCATATTTAACTATGTAAAACACCAATTTGATTGTAAGGGATTCAAAAGAGGGGTCAGTGGCTTGTGATATATACTCTACATAAAGATATAATTCCTTTTAAAGAAAAAAAGAAGAAGTTATGCTTGTATATTGTGCAAATATTTGTAACATTTGGGTTTCTTTCTGATAAGCTAGTTTAGTTTAAATCTAGAACTACAAGTAGTATCTTTCATTTTTCAGAGAGAGTGTATTCAGAAGTTCTTTTTATAGTACGAGCACAAATTTTTGTATATACCTAAAACCCATTTAAACAAAGAATTATAGAAGCGCTTACCCTAGAGCTTAGCTTTAGACCAAAAAAAAAAAAAATCCCTAGGAATAATGCAACATAAGTATTTTCCCTTCTGAAGTTCAATAAGAGTTACATTGGACCACACAAACATTTCTAAGGACCTCATAATTTAGTAATCTTGTGTTTTTTTGTTTGAAAAATATGGGATGAATTATCAAAAATTTATTCCACAAATTTTTTAAAATCTTTCTCAAGCTATGAGAAAACATAGGATTTTTATTTCACTTAACTGATTGTAGACAACCTAAACAGCTGTCATGGCATAAAGTAAAAAAGAGGATGTAGAAACATACCACCAAACCATGCACAATCATTTGTTTGTTATCCTTTCCTTACAATACCAGCTTTATGGAAAATATGTCAATGCTTCTTGGGCCAAATGATTTATTGCTATTAATTTCATCTACCATTTTATAGTGATATATCTTGATCATGTCAGATTCATAATAAATGAAATCTAATCAACTATCTTTTGCAAATGTTCATGAAAAACTGAATAAACCCCATGAAATTTCTCATGGATTAATAGAACATTAGCAATTTACAATCTGATAATTATTTTTAAAATCTAACCTTATAGAATTTGAAATATGACAGTTGATTAGAAAATAATTAAATAAGAATGGGTCAACTAAAAACATTAGTTCCCTACCTTATATAAGGTAGGGACTAATAATAAGAATCGTGTGTTGAGTAAGCTATAAAATAAATTGGGGAAGTAACTAGGGTTTTCTTTGTGTGACAACTAGACTTTCCACATTGCAATGTGAGTGATGTTAAATTTATATATAAAAGGAAAAGTGATGTAATTTGGTAGATACAAATTTAAGAACAAAGGACTATTGAAAGGAAAATTGATATTGAGGGATACGATAAATAATAATAAAATAAAATTGTGCTAATCAAACAATGACCACAAGAAATAGATTTAAAGATAAACCCTTGCAATAAACATTCATGACAACCTTTCAAATTGAAAGCGATCAAAGTTGCATCCAACAAAAAATAATTTAAAGAAACAAAATAAGCCAAACACTACCATCCAAATAACAAAAAAGTTCAAGTAGGTCAAAAAACATTGTTGGGTAAAGAAAGATGTACACACTTGCTAGCACTAGATTCGTTACTTTTTTCAAGTGATCTTCATGGTTTGCAAGAATAAAATTTTAGTCCCACCTTCCCACTTTTCTAATATCTCATTTTCCTTGAACTTGATATGAAAAGATCCAATGTAATAAGATTTGTATTTCAACTTTTCTTTAGTAAAGTCAAGGCTTCGCAGAATAGCCTAGTGAAAACCTTTCTTTGCCGAATGAGAATTTTTTTTATTATTCTTATAATAACAATAGGTCAAAGAGGGAATTTGATTTTTTTGTGTGAAGCAAATAATATATAAATATTTTTTTAAAATTATTTTTTATATTAAGTTGAAGAGGGAAAATTGTTTTGATATTTCTCTAAAAAAGGGTCTAATATATGAAGGTGGTATGTATGTATGCATATATGTAGTTTATAAACATAATAAATAATAAAAGTTTTAAAAATATAAATATCAATCTATTTTATGAAATATGTAAAGATTTTATGTTTCTACAAAAAAATTATTTGTAGTCATTTATTTTTGTGAATTATATTAGTAAATCACAACATAATCATAACTTAAACACAATCCTTTAACTCTAATCTTACAATAAACTTAAACCATTATCTTGACTCTAATGATATTGAGGATCTCAACTCTAACCATAAACTAACCTATGCCTAAATCTAAAGTCAATTGTAACTGAGTAATAATAATGATACAACCCCTTATCTTAACCATAACTCTTATAGTAAACCCTACTCACAACCCTAACCTCAATTCTAACTATAACCCTAACTCCAACTAAAATATTAAACCTTAATTATAACCAAGATCATCATCCAAACTATAAACCTAATCATAATATATCTTTAATATCATATCTATTCATATTAAATATTTGTTTAAAATAAATTAAAACTAAATAATTATTAAAATTAATACATAAATTATTATTTGTAAATAAATACATAAATACAAATATAACATATAAAATAGCAATTATATGTTTAGATAAAAAATATTTAATTGATAATTAATCTTGGTGATATGCAAAGATAGAGGTAGAGGTTTTTTTTAAGTGCATGGAGAGTTTTTATTTTCTATGAGAGTTTAAAGATGGATTTTGAAGAGGTGTTAGTATAAATTTTTGTGTTTTTGAGTTTATTTCTTGTTTAATATTAATTAAACATAAAGTTAACTTACAATTACATATTAAGAGGATAAAAATTCTATTGGTGAGTAATAAAAGTTTTTTAAAAAATTTAAAAATGTATGAATATGATTAAAAAATCATTGATCCTCCATTTAGTCATTTATTTGGGTGACTCATTATTAGTGACCAATTGTTTTGTCTTTTATTTGATCATTTACTTGGTTGCTTATCTTTATCTAACTTTGTGGTTTTTCTAAATGACTAAAATAGTCATTTATTTAGTCACTTATGCTTATAAATTGTAAAACATTTCTAGAATTTGATCACTCTTAGTCACATAGTCATTTATTTGCCAAAATTCTACTAGTGTCAAGAAACAGGTGCAAACATTTCTTCATAATCAATACCCTCCTTTTGAGAGAACCCTTTGGTAAGAAAAAGTGCTTTTGTTTTTATATACTTCCATCTACATCATGTTTGATTTTGAAGAGTTGTTTGGAAGGGACACAAAATTTCTCTTTAGGTCTAGGTACTATATCCCATACACCATTTTTAACAATGGATTGATACTCCTTTGTCATAATATCTTTCCATACTTGATTCTTGAGATCTTCAGTAACACTTGTAGGTTCTGAGTTAATGATTTCATTTATTAATGCAGCATAATTTGAGAATCTACTGTGCCACTTACTTTCTCTAAAGGTTCCTTTGGGTGCTACATAATTAACATCTTCCTCTATCATATTTCTATCCCAAAGTGGTCCCTTTTTGTTGTTGTTATTAGGATTTTGTTTTGAAGAAGCTTGGTTTCATTTGGGATTTCTTCTAGGTACTCTTTATGAATCTTAGGAGCATGATCCTCCTCTATATTTGTAGGTGAATCCTGAATTTCTATCTCAATAGATCTCTTTTCTGTCTTGAAGTCAATGTCCTCCTCAAGGATGATATCTCTTCTCAATTCTATTTTTCTCTATCCAAGCATGTATATTATCTAGGCTTTTCAAGTTTCATTGTAGCCTACAAATATCCCTTTCTTTTTAGTAGGTTCAATTTAGACCTCTTCTCTTTAGGAACATAGATGTAGATAGAGAAACCAAATATTCTTAAATGACTTATGTCAAGTTTTACACTAGTAAAAGGTTCTTCAGGAGTTCATTTTATCTTGGTACGAGTGGAGGCATCTAGTTTGAATATAGATAAATGTTCTAGACACTTTCGTCCAAAATGAGGTTTTTATGTTTTGGTCATACAACATTGCTCTACCAACTTCTACAATGGTTCTATTTTTCCTCTCAACAACACCAATTTGTTGTGGATTAAAGGGTACAATAAACCCCCTCTTAATCCTAACATTAACACAAAATTCATTAAAATTTTATGAGGTGTATCCCTTCCAATTGTCTACTCTCAATACTTTAATTAGCTTCTTGAGAGAAATTTCTATCAGATCTTTAAAATGCTGGAACCTTTTAAGGATTTTCTCTAACTCTTTACACTTAAGAAAATATATCCAAGGCTTTCTAGAGAATTCATCCACAAATATTATATAATATCAGAGTCCTCCCATGGAAGCTATAGATATGGGTCAATATAAGTTGGAGTGGACTAGTTCTATTTTTTTGGTTCTACTCAAACTATGTTGGAAAGTCCCCTTAGTGTTTTCCCCTAAGGCACACCCTTTACATGCTCCTGTATGAGATTGATATAGTATGGGTAGTCATATTACCAATTTCTTTTATTGAATTTAGGGAAGGAAAATGAATATGTCAAAGTGGACTAGTTCTAATAAATTTTTAGTTCTACTCAAACTATTTTGGAAAATCCTCTTAGTGTTTTTCACTAAGGTACACCCTTTGCATGCCCTTGCATGAGATTGATTTAGTTTGGGTAGTCTTGTTACCATTTTTTCCATTGAAGTTAGGGCATTAAAATGAATATTTCCTATTATTTGATGTCAAATTTCATTTGAGTTAGAAGTCTCATGAATAAGGGTTTGATTTGTCTAAGTGCAAAGTTTGTATAGATATCCTTGTCTTATACCTATAGTTTGAGCTTTCTTTATGGTGGAGTAATTTGACCATGAAAAAGCTTTCTCATCCATAAAGGTAACCCTATATCCTTTGTCTTCAAGGGTAGATATGGATACTAAGTTCCTCTTAATTCATGGTACAAATAATACCCCAATGAGTTGAATAGAGATTTCACATTTCCATTTGATGGTGTAAGTTTCAACCCCTTTTACTGGATGTGTAGAATCATCCCCAATTGTTACTTATTAATAATTTTCTTCTACTATAATGTCTAAATGTTCTTTGAATCTTGTTATGTTTCTTGATGATCCACTATAAATCACTCTAGTGTTAAGTTTTTTTGATACTTGACTTGATAATGCCGACTAGAAAATAAAATTCTTAAAATCATATTATATATTAGTCTTTCCAACCATAGAAAATGATTTTTGTTAGTTTATTCTTTTAATAAATTTAATTAAATGTGTCCATATTGATCACATATGAAACATTGAATTTGGGAAACATCTTTTCTCTACTTGGATGAACCCTTTCCATGATAATTTCTCTTTCTTTTGAAGTTCTTCTTACTTTTCTTGTGAGAATTTGTATTTAAAACATGAATATCTTCATCTCCAAGTTCCTATTTGTTCCCTTTTGCAATCTATCATGTTTCTGCTTGTAGATAGTCAAATCTTAATTGATCGAATTTAGAGAGTTTTAATCTTGTACTTATTCCTTGAGAAAATGACTCTCATGAATTTGGAAGCCAAAAGCTATTAGTGTTAATTGTTTGCTAATAATTTCATATCGAACTATTGCCAATTGATCCCTTAGCTCAATGAATCTAATGAAGCATGCATTGATGGATTCTCATGCATTCATGCTTATATGATTAATTTAACTCTTTAGAGAAAGGATTCTAATGATGTTACTCATTTCACATGTGCTTTCATAGTATCTAAACATAAGGTATACAGTCTCATGTTTTTCCAATGTAGGTATTATATGATCTAACTACATCTACTATAAGTTTCATGGCTTTTTCATTATTCTCAATCCATTGAGTTTTCTTTGGGTTATTCTCTAGTTTTATCTTCTTTTCTTTCACAAATGATTCTAACTTATTTTCTTTTAGTATCATCATAATTCTAAGTTTCCATGATGTAATGTTGCTTGCACCTTCAAGGTGATCCTCAACTCTTATTATGCTTGACATTATGAAGAATGCAATGTGACTGCAATATCAAGATAGATTAATTTGACATCTCAAATTTAATTGGATCTTCCTTAGCAAGGCTCTGATACCATGTGAATGTAGATTATATTTCTATTTGATTTAGAGTAATGAATGTTATTTTTCAAAATTTGATGAATACTAATGTCAAATTTGTTGATTACAAGTTTCAATTAGAAATAATGATCTTATGTCAAATGTAGATGGGTTGTAAATTCAATATTAATAAATATTGGATCTTTCATGTCTGAATTCGACTTCTAGTAATACCCGATCTACACTAGATAAACATTTATTAATTTCAATGTTTTCAAGGAAAATCAGATCACGTGTGTGTGTGTGTGTGTGTGTGTGTGTGTGTGTGTGTGTGTTGAATGCATGTGTCCATTAATGGACATGTCTCTACATGGTGGAGATGAGTCCATTTTGGACATACCCTTTCTTATGCACTAATTCAATACAAAGAGAGACCCGATCACTTAATCATGATTCATTATGATTGTATCCTTGACCAAATAATAACATATATATGAGATCTTTGATTCTAAAGGCAATATAATTGTTGTCACAAAGGTTTGCACCCTTGTCCAAATTTTTTACCTAAGGAAAACCTTGTGAAACATGGAAACAACCTCCAAGCTATGGGACTTGAATTGTGAGGTTGAGTCTCCGGAGAAGGCTGGCTTCCTTTACTATCAGGGTGCACCTAACTACTCATGGAGAGGAAAATGGAGAAGGAATGCATGAAAGCAAATCTACCTATTCTAATCTAAGGGGGTGAAGCACCAAAATAGAGTGTTCAAACCAATCTCTGCCCATACATGCACTATTGAACCATCATGACACCAAAAGATACACACATCTAGACTTGCTTTAATCTAACAATCACATGCAAATCAGAAAACCCAAATGAATGACACAAGGAAAGAGAGGATTCACTTATATACTATTCATAGGCCAAAAGAGATATAGTCATGCAAGATTTTAGATATCTACAATACACCAATAAGAGGCAAATAGTTCTTGCACTTTACATCAGTGGCTGAAGGAGATAAGGAAAAATGTCAAATAGTTCAGAGGCAAAGGGAATTTATACATGAAATTGCATAGCAATATCAGAGAAGTCAAAGAAGAGTTGACCTTTTCAAAATCTTAAAAAAATTTCCTTTATAGCTCAGGCATAACTGAGATATTTTCCAACTAAAATTACTCTACAACCACTACCATTAAGCCCTAAAAAGAATAATCATGGAGATCTAAAGAAAATATGATCTAAGCACAAATCCAAATGCAATGATATCTGACCTTTGTTGGAACAAGACCCTAAGAAGATATAAACGACACCATTAAACCATTCTGACCAAGGTAGATAGATAAACTGGGGAGTTGGAGTGTTTTCTATCGTTCACTGAGTTCAACATTTATCCAAGAGTGGTTGGCATTGATCATAAGGATCAGATCATGCAACAAAACTCAATTTCCCATGTTTCTAGCTCGTGAATGAGCAGGTCAACCTAACCCTGCAACTAGAATAGACCACATCGACCAATGATTTTATTTTATTTTATTTTTCCAATCTGTAGAGTCTCCACATAGTTGACCATATCTTTTCAACTAACTGCACCACCTCTTAGCTTAACTGTAGCTGCGATGTAACTACCAGCCCCAACTGCGTTGCCTTAACTGTTAATACCTTGGCTAAGCCTACAAGGACACGTGTCCTTCAGGCACTTCCTTGTAATGTTTAATCTCCATGCATCTTTATATTGTGGGAAAGTGTTGATCATTGATCTTTGCAAGATCAACGATCGTGAAAGATCTTGATAATACTGCGCTTGCCCCTTCAAAATTTATGGGCCCACAAAACACTCAGCATCTGACCTGGCATCCAACTGGCATCACCTTGCGGCCTATGAAACAACCTTGTCCCCACAAGGACACGTGGAAACAAGGCACTTTCCCACATTCCTTAATCTCCTTGCAACTTCATAATGCGAGCAAGCTCCAGCCCTTGATCAGCTTGCATCGGATGGTGGGTCTTGCTTTGGGAAGAATGGATGCATGATGTCATTATCAGCTACGTGTCACGAAGGGGCTTGCCTACAATCTTTAATCTCCTCGCATCTTCACATTGTGAGCATGCGCCAGCCACTAATCCTGGGAGATCTGATGGTGCTCATAACATGTGCTCTTTGAACCTGCATAAATATCCTTTGTGATGTCACATGGACGTGTGTCACTAGGGTGCTTGCCTGCATTGTCAAAAGGTTTGACAGAAGACAAAATGCGGGAAAGCAGGCGCCAATCAAATTGCCAGCTCACTAGCCACCTTGTCTACCCTCTGCGGCCCATAAGAGAAAATGGACCCACCTGCCACGCATCACAATGGCGCTTACCCACCATTATGTAAAAGTAGTGCATCTAGAGAATGCGGGAAAGCGCCCATCATAGATCTAGTCAAGATCTGATAGCGTAGAAAGTTGCGAGAAAGAAGAAGGTTTGATTGTTTTATTTATTATTATTATTTATTTTACTTATTTATTTTTAGGCATTTTAAATACTATTAAAAATGGAAGGTGACCATTGGGTGGGGTTTGTATTCAAAGTTCAAATTTTGGCGTGAGGCAAAATGGGTAACAATAATCAAAGTTAAAATCTAATTTATTTCTTGCATTCAATCATTAGTAAGAACATGAAATAATCATTATTAGTCATCTATAATTTGCATGTACATATTAGTCAATATACATGGAACTATTATGATGTTATAATCTGATATGTGAATGATAGACATATTCAAGCAATAATATGTAGATGCATATAATTGATAATTCATATATCTGACCATAACTGTCATACTTCAACAGATCATCAACATAAGAAAAAAGAAACATTCTCGCAAACTCTCCAAATGAACCTCATCTCCACCTTGAACATTAACAATCCCACAAGCTTATAGATATATAAAATAAATTGAAATTACTTGAATAATACACAAATTATTTTCTTACAAAAGTAAAACTAAATATTTGAAGTACACTGCGCATCCCTCTCACGAGCACATGTAATATATTATAATAAAAAGAGCTCTGCAAGAGCTTGAGTCCCTGCCTTATGTCATGAGTGAAACATATTATTATGAATTTTTAATATTATAAAGTATTAAATGTAAGTACAATAAGGAGATCTTTTTTTAATAAGTTATTTATAATAAAGTAATTTTGATGAAATTTAATGAGTAACAATGATTAATTAAGCTAATAAAGTAATGTTAAAATGTAATTTGAATTTATTAATAAGTCTATTAATTAATTTGATTTTAATAATGTAGTGATGAAAAATTCAAGGAATCAATTAATAAATATAAAATATTTGTGAAGAAAATAAATTAAATATTTGTGTTTGGATGTTTTTTATCGGTAAACAACCAAAGCCTTTAATTATATTAATTTAATAAAAATAAAAATACAACAGAGTATCTCCATTCAAACGGGCACTGGTAGGAAAGAACTGAGAAGAAAACCTCCAGTCTTGCCTGCGACCATAGTCCTTTATTATTACATTATTAAAAGAGGCATACCCCAGTTACCAATTTCTAATTCTTTTTGTTGAGTACAAATTAACTGACTAATTTCTTCTGTGAATTATACAAGCTCCAATGATCTTTATAACAATCATTTGAACTCTCCAATGTCTGAGATGAGAGCGACCCCTTCGAACAGATCTATATATACTTTATAGTTGATTCTTTTTTTGCAATCCTAGATGGAGTGATAACACCAAGCTAACCTGCTAATCAGTAACGCAACTCAAAATGAATGTTAGTGCTATTAATTAAAAACATTAGTTTATATATCCCTAAATTCCTGGCCAGAGATTCCTATGTTTCTTTCCTTTAACATTATGTCAAAGATTCCTGATTAGTAGTACATTTTAAGAATTCTCTTACTTAAATTCTAACATAATATCCACCTATATTACAAACTTGATCCTAACAGTGATGATTAGTTCAAGATTTTTTTAGTTAATCTGAATCCCTATTAGAATTGTTTTTTATTTAAAAGCCTTATACTTAGATCTAAGGTTGTGGTTTCAATCTGATGATCAATAGTTTCCTAACAACGAATAGAATCTACCCTTACATGTTAATTTAATGCCAGATCAATTAGCATATTATGAATTTGTGTACTTGAGTCTATGGTATCCTATACTAATAGAAACAAACTTAGCATGGACAGGACAATATACGTTGTAAATACCTAGTTGATATAAATAGAAAACTAAAACTCATACAAAGGATCTAGAAGCAACTATATTGTTTGTCATCATCACCTAATGTCAACTAGATGAGACCGAATAAATCTATAATAAGATTTAGCCTGGTGTCACATAATGATGATAAGAGCATGGGAGACATAAAGCCTTGAACGTATTAATAAACCTATGCCTCCAAGAAATAAATTAGGAATAAAGATTAATAGATATGATTTACTAATTCCTAATTCATACGTAGAGTTTCTTTTCTAGATGTTCGAATTATTATCCAACTGTTTTAATTTTTTTAAAACCTTTCTTTTTTTATTCATTATTTTGAGATTATCTTTTATTCTTTCAAATTCTTGATTAGTAGCTATAAATTTTCTCCCATTATACCTATGATAACTATGTGGATCAAATGTTCCAATGACTATAAGTCGCATTCAATTAAATAGATTTTACATATCTATATTCTTGGGCCAACCTTTGTACCCTTGTAGAAATAGATATCTAATGGTAATGTGGATGTATCCTTAATCTTTGACTACACCAAATCTAATTTTGCTAATAGATTAGTTTTCCCTAATCCCTCTATATTAGTATGACTATTTGATTATTGTTTACATTGTTATTCCTTATATATTAAAATATTTTTGCCGACAACACCTTTATTTGCTAGTTGATCTACTTTTTTGTTACCTTCTCGGAAGATATGAAGAATCTGAATATCTTCAAAGTGGTATTTGTGTTTGGATTTTTTTTTTTTTTTTGAATTTTGAAAATGAAATAAAAAATTAACTTGTCATTTCTACATTTTAACATTTTACATATCTTAAAAATATTTTCAAAATAAAATAAGAAAACTATAAAAGCAATTAAGTTGTAATTTTGAAAACCAAAGAAATCAATAAATTTTAGAAATGAATTTAATTATATAATTAATTTTATTTAAATTTAAATTTAAAGAAAGAAAATCAATAAATATTGAAAGTTAAAATGGAACTATTTTTATAATTATATTTTCTTCTAGCTTTCTCTAACATGAAAATCTTTATTTATTCTGGTGATTAGTCCCTTCTCTACTAATTAAATATTAAAGTTACATATTCACAAAAAAAGGGGCCAGGGGATACAAGATCACCTCACGATAGTTCAAATGACAAAGCTAAAAAATCTAAAAGCTATTCATCATATATATATAAACATCCCTCAGTTGGCTAAAGTAGAGCCAACCAAGGGAGGATGATCTTGTCGATCATGAAAATGCAAAGCATCAGCGAGGATTGTGGGAGGCTCAGGAAGAGCCCATGTGTCATCAGCAAGAACATCTCTTTCTTGATCTTCTCCCTCCACCCTAGGAGAAAAAATTTCTAGGACCAAGAAGGGAAATGACCACTTAGGGTCAATAGCAGGTGCATGCCAACAAGAGGCAACATGAGAAGCATCTGGGGACTAACTTGAGTCACATTATGGAGAGTCAAAATGACGATAGCAAACATCCCACCCACTAGGAGAGTGGTGATGAACATCTCAGAAAACTTCATAAAATTTGCAAGGGAGTCCATCACACCTAGGATCCTTGTCATCTACCATGGAAAAGATAGTCTCCATGAGGTCACTAAGGGTAAGCAATTTCTCATAAAAGGCATGATGCTTAACCACAAGCCGGTTAAGAGTAACAATAGTGCATTCTTTCAAGGCATGTTCCCAGTCCACAAAATTTTCCTATGTTGTGAAGACCTACTCAAAATGGCTGATGTAGGAGCATCTTGGGTTGCATTACTATCCTACATTTTTACCGAGTTACCCTTTGTTTGTCGAGTTACTATGCCTTGCATTACCAAGCTCCTTAGTTGTTGCCAAGTTCACTATTGCTACTAAGTTCCTGTGGTTGCCAAGTTTGCAGTTGCTACTAGATTCCTTTGGTTGTTGAGTTAATAGTGGTTGTCGAGCTTCCTAGTTGTTGTTGAGTTTATTGTAGTTTCCAAGTTTTTTTGGATGTTGAGTAACAATATTTTGGTTTGGGGTCCTTCATTGAACAAGTTGTTTGTGTCTGGTTCCAGTTTGGGCTGACCTTGCAAGTTAATTTGTATTTTGTATTTAATATTTGTTGAGATCTAACTTGTGGCTTGTTTTAGCATTTAATATAAGGGTTTTTTTTTTGTATTGCAACATGTCGAATTGTGGTTGTGCATATATTTAATAGGGTCTTGGGTAGATTCTTGGAGTATGGTAGTAGGGTATGAAGAAAATATGCAAGGTTAGAATCCAAAGTTTATCTTTGTGAATTGAATCTGATTATAATGTTGGTAGTAACCTAGAAGGCCTTATAGTTGGGCATGTATTTGACATTTTGATGATTTGATCTATGAAAAGCATTTGTTCCTCTATATCATGTATTGGTTGTTATTGTGTGTTGGTTTCTGCTATGTTTACTCTTATAGGCAGCTTGAATAGTTAGGTGTGTCTTTGGCTTATTTCATGTTCCTCCCTATGTCAGGTGGTATCAAAGAAGAGATTCTTCCTTATGGAGATTGGATTGTGTAGAACCCTAAGGGAATTTGGGTTGTGGGGATACAGAACTACAGATTGTACCTACACCTTGCAAAGGGTTACGATCTTGTAGGAACTTGAATTGTGAAGATGGTTTGAGGTAGAGGAAATGTTGACAATGTTATATTGGATACATTGAGACAGATTGCAGCTAGATTAGATGTTGTAGCGACAACCTAGAGGAGAGGAGTGCATCTTGATGATGTGAGTGATGATTAAGAAATAGCACCAAACCCTAATCCAGAACTTGAAGAAGATCAAGATGAGGTAATTTTGTTGAGAGTATTATCTAGAGCACATTCAAAACCCATTGTAGAAGTTGTTCCTTATGATGGAAAGTTGAATACCAATGTTGTGTTGGATTGGATCTCTAAAATGAAGTTCTTTGACTATGAAAACACTCCTAAAAATAGGAAGGTGAAGATTGTAGTTACTAGGTTGAAGGGACATGCCTCACTATGGTGGGAGCATTTGCAAACTGATAGACAAAGGATAGGAAAGGAGAATGTTAGGACTTGGTTGAAGCTAGTGAACAAAGTAAAGAACAAGTTCCTTCCTATTGGTTACCAAGTTAGTTTGTTGAGAAAGATGCAAAATTTAAGACAAAGAGAAATGAATGTGAAGAATTATACTGAGAAATTCAATAGATTGGACATCAGATCTATGTAAGGAAGGAAAGGTGCACAAAATTGCTTCCTACACTAATCTTTGAGAGGACGATTATGCGAATTTGACTAACTATTGTAGAGATATCAAGAAATGCATAATAACATAATCAAAATAGCAATGAACTCATAACACAATTATTATTGTGGGAAAACCCTTCCAAGAGAAAAACCCCACCCTCCAAAACTCACACAATGTATTCTCAAATCTAGAAGATTACAATACACTTGCAATGCAAGTTCTTATAGGAGAGCATCAGCACAACTCAAACTTGGACTCAAACTCAGAGAGACTCCTCCTAGCACCAGTCTTGCAAACTAAACTTGATGATTCAAACACCTCCCCAAGCCCTCCTTTTATAGTGATTTGGCACTTGGAAATCATTTGTTCTTTTACAAAACCATTGGCCAAAACCATGGACAAAAAAACCAAGCCACATGTTACCCACTTGTAATTTGTAACTCCAAGAATACCATTTTCATCCATAATTGTTTTCTCTAGTTTAGACCCCCATAAAAGTCATATAATGAGTTGTTTACACTCTAAAAATAGCCCTTCTACATTTTTCTAGATACTAGACACATTTTAAAAACTCATACACCTCTTTTCCAACTCATAAACATGTGGAAAACTACCACAAACAAATTCTACAATTTTCTAAAACATTTATATCCTAGAGTTTTCCCAAAAAAGAGCTTGCAAGGTTGAGACATAGTTCTCAACATTCTCCCACTTGTCAAACACCTTGCAAGAGCCATGAGATCCACAATTTCATGGACTTAATTGCTAGAGGCCAAGAGGCCCATAGACTTCGAAAACCATTTGAACTTCTCTGTGCTCACGGGTTTAGTTAATGCATCAACAACATTAACCAAAGTCTCCACCTTCTCTAGCTTCACCTTACCATCCTCAACCATATCTCTCACAAAATGATATTGTACATCAATGTGCTTGGTCCTGGCATGAAATGTCGGGTTCTTAGCTAGGCAGATTGCACTCTCACAATCATTATATATTACCATTGTACCTTATTTGAATTCTATATCTAAACACAGTCTCTTTAGCCAGATAGTTTCCTTTCAAGTATGAGTAGCTACCATATACTCCACCTATGTATTGGACAAAGTGGCCATAGCTTGTCACTTGCTCATCTAACTGATTGCACCATCAACTAATGTAAATGCATATGCATTGATGGATCTTCTACTATCAACATCATCGATGTGGTCTGAATCCACATAGCCTCAAATATCCAAGGAATGTTCATTTTCTATTCCATGAAAACATATAGAGTACTCTGAGGTACCTTGCAAGTATCTGAAAATGTTTTTTATTGCATCCCAATGTGCTCTTCCTAGATTAAACATATAACAGGAAAGTACTCCCAGTGCTTGGGCAATGTCTGGTCTTGTACAGACCATAGCATACATCAAACTTCCAACAACACTCTAATATAGTACTTGACTCATCTCTTCCATCTCCAATGGGGATGAAGGACATTGTGAGCTAGAAAGACTTGTTCCCATAGTAACAAGAACACTCAATGGTCTAGATCTTGCATATTGAATCTTCTTAGAATAGCACCAACATACTTACTACGTCCTAGCCAAAGCTTTTTTTTTTGTCTATCTCTTATAATCTCCATTCCCAGAATGTACATTTTTGCACCAAGATCTTTCATTTCAAATTTGTTGAGAGCTGATATTTTAATTTTGAAAACAAACCTTTTCCTTTGCCAATAAACATGTCATCAAAATATAGGGCAATAACCAAGAAATAATCACCATATGACTTGTAGTATATACAATGAACAGATTTGAATTGCATAAATCCCAAACTCAATACATATGTATCAAATTTTTGGTACCACATCCTAGGACTTTGTTTTTAACCATACAAGAATTTCTTCAATTTATAGACCAAATGACTTTTACCTTTCACCACAAAGTTCTTTAGCTATGTCATATAAATTTCTTCCTCCAAATATCCATGAAGGAAAGTTGTCTTCACATCCATCTATTCAACTTCTAGATCATAATTTGTTGCAATAGAAAGTAAAAATCAAATGGATGTCATTTTTGCTACAAGAGAAAAAATTTCACCATAATCAATTCCTACAACCTTGGAGTAACCTTTTGCAACCAAACATGCTTTATACTTCTCAATGATTCCATCTAAACCATCTTCCTTTTGAACACCCATTTACAACCAATAGGTTTCTGTCCTTTAGGCAATGGTACAAGATCTGATGTGTTATTCCTCTCAAGAGCTATTATCTCTTCTTCTATGGCTATCTTCCAGGACTCTAAATCATTCATACCAAGAGCCTCTTCTACATATTTTTGTTCATCAATATTAGCAGTCAAAGCAAGTATACACCTCTAGTCATTAGGAGAATATCCATACCTTTTTGGTGCTTTCCTCTATCTACTAGACCTTCAAACAAGATTTGGTTTAGGTTCATGATCAGGTTCTCCCTCTTCCTCTGATGATTCAGAACTTGTAGAGCTCTCTTCAACAACTTGTCTTTCTAAGGGCCTCGATTCAACTTTATCAGGTGTAGCAGGAAGTTGAATCACATCTTTCTTTTCTTTTATCTATTTTGGCTACACTATAACAGAAGAAAGCTCGATTTCTCTAAAAATAAAACTTCTGGAGTAAAATACCTTTTGTGCAACAGGATCCCAAATCTTGTATCCTTTCACACCTTAACTATATTTGATAAAGATACATTTGATAGCTTTGTTGTCCAATTTTGTCCACTTCTCCTTTGGCACATGAGCATATGCATCA
Source organism: Cupressus sempervirens (assembly GCA_028749045.1). Classification (NCBI taxonomy): domain Eukaryota; kingdom Viridiplantae; phylum Streptophyta; class Pinopsida; order Cupressales; family Cupressaceae; genus Cupressus; species Cupressus sempervirens. The sequence goes on from CM053792.1 coordinate 738,989,034, forward strand.
CAACCAAAAACTCTCAGATGTCTATGATCCAGGTGGATCTAGAAAGGTTAAAAATTCCACAGTCTCAAAATCTCTCAAAAATGACATCATTGTGAAGAGCTTGGAAAATTGAACCTAACACAACTTGAATGTGTGAAAAAGGAGCACATTTGCTCAAGATATGCTTTGTCAAAGTTTCAGTTAAATTGGTGAATTAGGAGTGAAATTTGACTATCTTGAAAGTGTTCAACAATGGGTGTCAAATTAAAGAGCTCATCAAGAGCTTTCCAAAGACCTTTGTTTCGTCAAAATCAAAGTATGTATGTGAAATTTATCATCGTTCAAAGTTCAGAAGAAAAAAAAAGTATTGATAATGTCATCATTATGTCATTAGAATTTTGGAAGAATTTTAAATTATATTGGGAAAAAAATTCCAAATATAATTTAGAATTTGCACGGGAAGTTGTTTTATACAAACTCCCTCTTGAAATATTTTGTTATTATGTTCCCTAAAATTATGGAGGTGCTAGCTTTATTATCATTTTTTTGTAAGGCTTATACTTATAAAATCCAAAAATGAGGTTACTTGTTATTTTAAAATGGGGATATGGTTGTAAATTTTGTTATTTGGTTTTATACCAAATAAGGGAAAATTGGAAGAGAAAAACAATGAGTCTTGGAGGAATTAGACCTTTGGGTGTTTAGGAGACTTTGAGAGAAATTAGTCTTGGAGAATTATTTTGTAATTTTAGAGGGAAATTCCTTGGGAGAATTTTGTAAGTTCTTGAGAGAGACTTTGTAAGTGAGATATATTTTGTAGGCATGAAGATATAGTATATCATCTTCAAGTGTGTGAAAAATATTGTGAAGGCTTTGAAGCTTGGATATTGAAACAAAGCAGAGTTTTTGTTGGTGATATCAATAAAGCAATCCTTGAATTGAGAAGCGAACCTGGAGACATAGTCCTTAAGGATGAACTCTGTTATCAAAGTGTTTGCATTTTTCTCTCTCTTATTCTCTCAATTCTTTCATTTTATTATTCTCCCTCGTTGATGTTATTAAAAATATAATTATTTTAAGTGTTCAAAGTATTTATTTTCCTTGTAATTTCAATGGTTTTAAAATACATAGCCACACATTTACTGCTTGGATGGGGAAAGTATATCTGATTGTTGGGATTAAGTCATAAAACTTGTAGATCCCAAATCAAATCAAGTTTGGTATTAGAGCCTATTTTTGTAGAGAAATTGTAGGTGGTGAATGTTAACTAGGTTGAAGTTGAAACAAGGAGAAGGTGAACTTGCAGAGTTCAATCCAGAGATTGGAAAAAGAAGAACTTTTTCATGAGTCATGGCATCTAAAAAAATCCTTTTCGAGTTTGATGCGAAATCCTTCCAAAGAGCTTTTGTGGAGTTGAAAGCTTTGGTGGACATTCTTCTTCAAGAGAGGCATCAATGATAGTTCAGAAAGGCAGACAAGGCTACGAATGTAATGACCTGTACCAATAGGCCACTAAACAAAACCCTAAATTTAATACACTGCTAAAATATATTGCTGAAACAAAAGAAATAATAGTGTCAATGTATTCATTCAATCAAAACCAAATGTTTTTACAAATGATATGGAAAATTTCAGCACCAAAACATTATGACATAGCACATTATAGAGAAACCCTAATTGGCTATATATAATTGAGAACTTGTTGCAACTATAGATTGAAATGAAGAACTTAGATTGATCAAACGGTGGAGACTGAATGTTGAAGATGATATGGTGAAAGTGCAACTCCACTGGAAACTCCAAACCAGCAATTAAGCACAAGTGAAAGGACTGAAATATCCTTCCCACAATTGCTATAATTCAGGTGATCTTTCACACCCTCAAAATTGCATACCAATTGAGAGTTTTCATTCTCAATGGCCAATTGTGACTACTTGTAGAAACCCTAGGCTCCACAATGCACATCAGCAAAAAGAAATAATAAATCTCAATGATAGGCAATGAGCCCTCAATGCCTATTTATTATTTTTTCCTTGATGGGTCGGCCTCCCTTTTTAATTCTTCTTTGCTTCTTCCAGCAACCTCTAGAAGATTTTTTTTATTTAATTTATAAAGTTACCTTGTAATATATATTTTTTAACTAATAACTTTATAATTAATTGCTCCAAAAAAATGGGACATTATAGGTCCGCCCCTCCTAAAATTGCTTGGCCTCAAGCAATCTTAATGCTAGATGCTGCAAAATCACTTCTCCCTCCCAAGTAGCATCTTCAATAGGTAAATCTCTCCACTTAACTAGATACTCTCTAATTACTCTCCTGTGAAGTTGCTTCTCTCTACTATCCAGAATGGATTCTGGCACTAAGATCAATTTTTCGTCATCATCCAAGGGAGGTAATACTGCAGAAGGCATCACATTCTAACCCAATACCTTTTTGAGGCGTGATACATGAAACACATTGTGCACTCTTCTATCTGTGGGAAGCTCCAACTCATAAGCCACCTCACCAACTCGTTTGATGATCTTGAATGGTCCATAATAGCGTGGCTTGAGTTTCTCTGTACCACTCTTCTTGAGAGTGGACTGCTTATATGGCTGTACCATGAGGTAAACCATATCATTTACCTCAAAACTACGCTCAGTCCTCTTCTTGTTTGCATACTATTTTTGCTGGTTCTTGTATATGAGCAATGTTAGTATGCTAATAGAAACCAAATTTAAATAAAGCTTCTACAAACTAAACAAAATTCATAAACTTCAAGATAGACTAAGATGAGCTCTCAATTGATAATATGAGCCATTAATGGGCTCTCTCAATGAGAAGCTCTCTTGTTGAGTGGCTTTGTCTAAATAGATAGGATGTATGCTCAAAGCTTATGCTTCAAAAAGGGCTTCAAATGGAGTTGGAATTTGGGTGTGAGTGTATGGTTTTGATGTAAAATGGCTTCTTAAAATGGCATTATAACTTTACTTCATGGATTGTGTTCTTTTGCAAAGGGGAAGGATCCAATTTATAGGCAAGAGGCTTGAGGGATTGAGGGCTAAGATGCAAGGATGGGAAAAAGCTCATGGAGGGCTCAAATTGCATGAGAGGAGAACACATGGATTGTGCTTCCTTACAGCCAATCAAGGAGTGACACCTGTCATAGGGTGAGAGGATGGAAGAAAGGGGAAGGATGAGTCAACAAAGGAGGCTCAAGGGATAAAATCTTCATAAAGACCCCCATAATGGCTTGTAAGAGCAATAAAAGGGCTTGGAAGAGTCATTTATGGCCTAGTGGGCTTCATAAAGTTTTATGGTTGGGATATTTTGAGGGAGATGAGAGGAATTTCGACTTGGGCTTGATTAGGAAGGTTTTAAGCTTGCTTAAGATTGTGCAAATGATTAGAGGATGGATTAGGATGGTTTAGGATTAGCTTAGGGATAGGTAAGTGGATGGCATTTAATGAGGGTGGGTGAAGGAGGAGATATTTGTTAACTTTGGCTTGGGTTAGTAAGTATTAACCCATGTTTAGGGAATATGACAAGGTTAGGAGGGTATTACAATTAGGTTTAAAGACATCTTGTAGAAGAGTCTAGACTTTGGATGAGGATAAAGACTTTCTAGAATAGTCTAAAACTTCCTAGGATGAGGATGAAGACTTTATAGAAGAGTCTAGAACTTCTTAGGATGAGGATAAATTAGATTTTTAGGAAATAAATAAAGTTTTATTTATTTCAAGGGTTTGGGTGGAGGAGATATTTATTAAAACTTTTTTAATAAAGATGAGGATTAATATTTAATCTTAATTAAATATTTTGAGTTGGGATTAGGGGTAGGAAATGATGGGATTAGCCTTTAATCAAAATTAAAGAAGGATTAGAAGATTTTGGAAGAGGTTAGTGGTCTTAAGGAAATTGGCCAAGTTTTGGGCAAAAAATATTTTATTTATTTATTTTGAGTTTTTTGGTCAATTTATTAATTAATGAATAAGGAAATAATGTTTAAATAAGATTTAAACATTTTTGGGAGGGATTCCTTAATTAAATATTTTTAATTAAGATAAAGGGATTTAATGGCGTAAAAATAAATTAATTAATTAATTAATAAATGATGATGTCATCAGAAATTTTTTCAGAAAATAAAAATACTTTATTTTCTAAAGGATTTAGGTGTCTACATTTTGCCCCTCTTATATGTGATGCCGCAAGTGGCATGGCATCAAAGATAAGAAAATAAGATGCCCAAGGCTATAGCAGAAGAGGAGAGAATGGACTGTGAGATGCCCCCTCAAGAAGGTGGTGGGGAGAGAAAGCGAGGCTCGACGGCTTCTTGAAAAGTACAAGAATTCGAGATGAGCAAGGAGACTCAGATTGTCTTAAGAGAAGAGGTTTAGTTAGCTCAAACTCTCACTATGGGAGAATGATAAAGGGAGAATCAGAGGCACAAGAGGAAGCAAGCTTAAGATCTCAGGGATTGTAGAGGATGAAGGAGCGGAGCGCTATAAAAAGGAATCTAGGATAGGAAGATGGATGATGGGATGATAAAGGTGATGCAATAGGATTTCAAAGAGTTAGATTGGAAGAAGATGGGTTTCAAAGATCCCTAGGACTAGGATTGTGGAGCTCGAAAGATGAGGCTTAGTGGATTGATTGGATTGCTGGATCCCTAAGACTAGGATTGTGGATAACTAAAGAAAAAAGTGCAGATTGATTCAAAGAGATACTGATGCATAAGCTGGGGTAGGAGAGACAGATGTTGGATATGGATGGGGGATAATGGAGATGAAGGGAAACCATTGAAGCTTTTTTGAGCAGGGGGATACTTCAAAGAAAAGTACCACCATGTAGTTGAGCACTAGATTTGCTATAGGATTGTTGGTTAATTGCCAAGGTTACCAAGAACATCAAGGCCTTTTCACCAATTGTCCAGAGGACTGACGGATTGACTCAAAACAAACACGCAAGGATTGCCCCAGCATCACACATGAATCCCAGAGGAAGCAACGTGGAACCGACACTAGGTAACCCACAAGCAGAAAAGAAAAACAAACAAAAGACCTGATCAAGACCTTACGCTCAGATTGCCCCATTCGCAGTATACCATGATATGGAAGATCATGGCAACCTTGAGGAGGGAACAAGAAGATTGCTTGAAAAAGATACTTCAAGACCCAAAAGGGAAGATTCCAAATCAAAAGAAAGAGAAAATTCAAAAGAGAACTATTTTCCAATGAGATGGGTAGGATGAGGTACTTAATAGACCAAGATTAGACATTTGGAAAGCTATATCTTGCAAGGATCTATCAGAGAGCACCTAAGCTGATAGATTTTGGATGAGTGATGCATCTGGCAAGTTAAACTAAGAAGGATAACACTTTGGTGACAGGAGATCTAGCTAAAGAATCCATTGGAATAGCTAACCAAGGGTTGTGTGATGTGTGCAAGATGTTGATCAAGGAGGAACTAACATGAAAGCTGGATAGATACAATGGTACTAAGCTAAAGAGGATGTACAAGCTGATGGACCAAGATATGTTACAAATGTACAAGGTTGTTCATGTTTTGGTTTTTGTGAGATGGAAATGTTAGTGAAGGGTGGGATTTCTACAATAGTTGATAGGCGGATAGGTAGATGGTTTGCGAAAAGCTTAAGGAAAATGGGATTCTTTGTGTGCATGTGATAGGATACAAGCTAGAATACAAGATTTGGCATATAATACAAGCTGGAATATGGTAAAAGCTTTGGACAAGATTTGGATATACAAGCTATGATATAAGGGATGATACAAGATTTAGAAGCTAGGGTACAAGATTTACAAGCTGAGGAACAAGATTTACAAGCTGAGGTACAAGATTTACAAGTTGTACAGGAGGTATTTACAAGCTTCATTAGATTTTGGATATTTGGTCGGAACACCAAGGGAACAAGCAGGTTTTTTATTGGATTGTGAATGGATGGATGAGGGATAGGATAGTGATAGATAATGGATTAGTCTTAGTACACAAGGTGCCTGAATTACCAGGTTTTCACCTGTAATCACCTAGAAATGGTCATCTAGACTATTAGACCCCTTTTCAACATTTTGGCTAAATTAATTTAATCAATTACCTAGACCCTATTGCTAATAATCAATTTATTTGATTATAACCTATAGTTTGACTATGCTATCCTAAGTTCATTATTTGATTAAAAGAACATGTCCCCTTTTAATTAAATAAAAGACCCCATTCTTCTAACCCACTTAAAGTGCATACCTTAAGTCCTTTTTCTATTTTGAAATTTAAAAAAAAGGCTTTGTGACTTTTGTCTTATATGACAAGTCAACTTATATTCTATTGGTTGACTTGTGTGTGCACGTGGATCACTCCTCTTTTCAAATTGCACTGTTGATCATCCACCATCTTCATCTTGATCTCTACCATCCATACAACTTTAAAAGGGAGAGAGGTTTCCCCCTCAAAGGATCATTATACAAATATGGGTTCCTAAATCCATCATTATACAAATGCACTCTGAAGCACCGAAAGAACGAGGAAAATCTAAAGCTATGTGGATTCCCAAGTCTCTTTTAAAAGACTTGAATATTGAAAATATTTCAAAGTTAACATTCAAGCTTCCAAAGGCTTCCATCTGAGAGCCTTCTTATTCTTGAAATATAATCTCTTGCACTACTCAAAGAGCTAAACCAAAGAAAATATGGGTTCCTAAATCCATCATTATACAAATGCACTCTGAAGCACCCAAAGAACGAGGAAAATCTAAAGCTATGTGGATTCCCAAGTCTCTTTTTAAAAGACTTGAATATTAAAAATATTTCAAAGTTGACATTCAAGCTTCCAAAGGCTTCCTAGGTAATTGATTAAATTAATTTAGCCAAAATGTTGAAAAAGGGGGCTAATAGTCTAGATGACCATTTTTAGGTGATTACATTTGCCCCTCTTTGAATAATGTGTGATCGATCTGGGAACACATTATGTCAAAGAAAATAGAAAGCCAAGTAGACGGTGATAGATATAGATATCTGATTTTGAAGAACGAAATGTAAAAAAAGATAGCAAGTCCTAAATATATAGCCTGATAGTGGTAGTACTGAACACTAGGAAAAGATTATGTCAGAATTCAAGAAGAATGCTAACACTTAGCAAAGTAGATAGATCGAGAACAAGTGAGAAGATCAAACAAATGCTCCTAAGAAATAGATAGTTGTAGTAATCAGTGATAGAGTATTTCTGCCCCCTCGGGATCGAAATTGAAATGAGGTAAGGGGATGCAAAAATTGGCTAGACACGAGAAAATTAGAATATAGCAATGTCCAAGATGACAGATAGATGATTAGAACCCAAGAATGACCATAAAAAAATTGATAAAATGCCCCAGTTTGACTAGAGTTGACCATGAAGGACACAGTGTAAAATTAGGTCAAATCTAGTAAAAAGATGATTTTAGACATGAAAAGGTTGAATTTAAGTAGATATGAAGTATGGAAATGATGAACACATGAAGAAATAAAGATGCCCCAGCAATGATTTGGAGATTAGACCTCAAAAGGTCAACTAACTGCTCAAAAGAAGGCAAAATTTTAAAATGAAATTTTGACCATCGAGATGAACTCGAATTTCGATTTCGATCTCGAAAATGAATCCAAGACGTCAAAATCATTTAAGAGGTCAAAAATTTATATAATGTGATGATAAGATAGAAAAAAGATGAAGTGAAAGATTAAGAAGGTGAAAAGACATGAACAAGAAGAAAGTAAAGAAATATATGAAAGGAGTTAGCCAATATGCAAGCTAATATGCAAAGTGGTTTACCAGCAAGAAGCACATAACATTTAGACTCTTAATTTCATCATTGAGCATTTATTAGAGACATCATGATTTCATACAACCATCACTAGTATAACTATAACGATATGAATATGATCGATATCAGCTAGGTATGTGGAAATCCAATCTAAGCATCAGAGACATGTAAGTCAAGATAACTACGTGATTAGATTCTGTAAGTTTAATTTAGCAAGATTACACCAGTATCAAGGCATAAGGGCCAAGATAAACCCCAAGTGTGGTCTTGCAAAACAGTCAAGGATGATACATTTGTAAGTTAAAATGTTGAATAGGTCAAGCATAAATGCTTACAACACTATAGACAAACAAAGTATACCCACAAGAAGAAATCAAGAAAACATGCCCCATGCCCCTAGTCTTCTAGTCAATGACATCCTTGAAAGATTATTAGGGATGGAACATATAGTAAATAAATCATTATAGACAGCACATAGAGTAGATAAAGATCAGCATAGCTCAGTTGTTTAAGTGTTAAAGTGTGTGTGTGTAAGTCACTTGGCCATTTCTTCAAGACTTGATTCTGATAATGAGAAATATAGTGACATCAAAGACCATAGGTGAACTATCTAAAAAGTGTTGAAAAATACTTGATGTCAAGGTGGGGGAAGTGTTGAGAAACACTGTTTTGTGAGTTTTCAAAGAAACCCTAATGCGCAAGAATACCTCAATAGGCGAATTAGCTATGCCCTCATGATGAGGACAAGAAACAATTCCAAGCCAAGAAATGTGTAGTGAAATGGATGATTGAGATTGATAGACATATGTGCGAGGGTTTCAAGTAGCACCTGATTCTAGGTTTTCACCACTTGACAGATTTTTTTCAAGACTTTTTTCAATTTTTTTGGTGATACACCAAAGTGCCTATTGCTAGGTTTTCACTAAGATGATCATTTTTTAAGGATATTTTCTGATTTTTAGGATTTTTTAGAAGGTTTTTAGAGATTACTAGTTCTCAAGCAAGATCGCATCATTTTCTCCCAATGTCTAGCAAGGTATAGAATATGATGGAGCAATGAGCCAATGGACAAGCAAAGATGGATGAAAAAGGAGTATGAAGCAAGTGAAAGTGATCCTCAAGGATTGACTCCTCAATAGTACCCAATCTAGGGAAAGAGGTGAAATAATCATATGAAGCATGTTTTGGATAAAAAATGGAAGTAATGAGAAAGATAGCAATAAGGATAAGTGGTGAAGCCAACAAGTGCAATAGCATATAAGATAAGCGATGGAAGCTAATGAGTAAGATAGCATGAAAGCGTGTAGTCCAAAAGGGTAGCCATGTCAAGAGACCTATGAGAACTATGTTTCATTTATTATGATCAAGACCAAGGGGTCAACTAGATAGTGTTGGCATAAAGTTATTTTCCATTAGTGACAACACTCATCTCACAGTTCAAACCGAGCACTGAAGACACAGTTCAAACCAAGCATCGAAGACACAGTTCTAACTAAGTGAAGAAGCATTTAGTGTTAACCAAGTAAAGATGCACTTAGTGTTAACCGAGTGAAGAAGCACTTAGTGTTAACCAAGTGAAGATGCACTTAGTGTTAACCGAGTAAAGATGCACTCAGTATTAACTGAGTGAGGAAGCACTCAGTGATGACTGAGTGAAGAAGGACTCAGTGATAACCGAGCTCAGGAGGTTAACGAAGAAGTTAGTTTCTACCGAGTGACACTATATCTACCGAGTCACCAATGGTTATCGAGTTCCAGGCAACATTGTATGACTAGTATGAACCGAGCCCCTACCTCTACCGAGTGCATGATGATGCTGAGTAACGTAGTGGATGCCACGTATCAGAAGGTCATCAAGTCTGTCTGAAGAACCCGAGTTTATTTTACTATTTGGCCGACTTAGTTATATTTTGTTTACTTGTGTTTAGCCGACCTTGCATGAATAATTATTGGAATGGTATATATGTAATGTATTATATCATTCAATAAAGAGATACAAGGAAGATATACAAGAAATAGAATATTGCACAAAAGAGGGACATAAGATATGATATGCAAATTCATCAGCAGTAAAGAATACTCAGCAAGGTCCACAAGGAGCTGAAATGATTTCATCAATCACAGAAGGTGGTCTACAATAAAGAATCCAGTCAAGTTGTAAGTTGATTTGTTGGTTCATCCTAACAAGTGAATCATTCTTGTAAATCCTTTAACAAGGTAGACTTAACCATCTTTATTCAAATCTCCTAACAGAGTGCATACTTGTAAAGTATGTTTGTAAATCTTCTAACAAGGTGGATCTAGCAATCCTCTGTGCTCCTAATAGGATAGATCACCAGAAGTGATCATTGTAAGCCTTAACTGACCAACTTCATACTACAGTAACGAAGCTTTGTGGGTATCATCCCCACCTCAGTTTTACTTTCTATTTTGGAAGGTTTTTGGGTCACCAAATCTCTGTGCATATATGGTTCAAATGTTTAATAGTTCTTTTATGCAACAGGCTAGATGAGTGAATGTTGTATATGGTTATTCTGAATTGACTTAAAAGTTTTATTGTCACTGATTCACCCCTCCCCTCTCAGTAACCTATTATATCTTGAATATTTCCAACAGATAGGATAGTGATGGGATAGAGCAATAAAAATAAAGCTCAAGATGGAGGCTATGAGGGAATGAGAAAGAACAAATAGAGAATCTCATGGATAAGATAGCCAATATGCAAAGATAGCTTAACATTGTGAAGATCAAAGAGAGAAGAGGGGATAGATGGATGGTGGAAGAATTACACATGACACTTTTTTGCCAAGTTTTCATCATGGTACTTATCCAAGGTACCACAAGATGTAGTTTTCACCATAGGACGCATTTATTTCTCTTTACTTTTGCTACCAAGGTGCCACAAGAAATAGGTTTCACCAAGGCACATTTTCATTTATTTATTTATTTTGCTTTTTTTTTTTTTTTTTTTTTGAATTTTTAGAAAGAGCTCAAGCTTTTTGAATTTAGATAGTGCTCCTATAGGAAAGATAAGCCATGATAAGCCAAGACCATAGAAAGGTATGCCCAAAGATGTTGATAGGGTGATGAAAGAGAAATGGTAGTAGGAAGAATATATTGAGGATAATAGTTCATGTATAGAAAGTAAGTGTAAGCTTTAGAGGATTTCATGAGGGTAGCCAAAATATTGGACAAGACCAACATTGACAGACACCTTGAAGGGTATTGGAATGATGGAGGAATCATGGATGAAATAGCTTGAGATTTAGAAGTATGAGCTGGTAGAAGAGATTTGGAAAAAAGTGGAGTGGAAGGCTTTGGAATAATTTTAGGAAGAAGATGGAATGGAAGCCTTTGGAAGCTTGAATGTCAACTTTGAAATATTTTCAATATTCAAGTCTTTTAAAAGAGACTTGGGAATCCACATAGCTTTAGATTTTCCTCATTCTTTGGGTGCTTCAGAGTGCATTTGTATAATGATGGATTTAGGAACCCATATTTTCTTTGGTTTAGCTCTTTGAGTAGTGGACCTTTGCCCATAGTATCTCTAAGGCCCATCTGAGAGCCTTCTTATTCTTGAATCTAGCTTAATCTAGCTTGAGAGCCTGCTAAAACATGTATGAGTAGTGGACCTTTGCCCATGGTATCTTTGATTTTGAGTAGTAGATCTTCAAAGAGAGAAGAGTATCTCTAAGGCCCATTTGAGAGCCTTCTTATTCTTGAAATATAATCTCTTGCACTCTGTGGATAGGGAGCTCTAAGCCGGCATCCAAGCATTCCAAACTCATGGAATCGTTTGGATAGAAGGGTTTAGAGTGTGACACAATTCGAGTGTACATTTTTGGTGCCCACCATGGGGCTTGAATCAAGTTTCTAGCTACATTTTCTTTCATTTCTTATCTCTAATTTTTTACAGCAGCATATTGGATCTAATCAAGTGCTTTTGTAGAATTATCACTTTGGTTTTAAGGCCAACCCATAAGCAGATTGGTTTGAAGGTCAAAAATCTAGTTGGTTTAAATATTTGATCATATCTTTTAAACCGCTTAGAGTTTGGTTCTAAATTTTTGTTTTTAAGTTGGATATGTGTCAAAAATGGTTTAGTCTAATTTTCAGAGAATTTTGACATGATTTGCGAGAGTTATGATTTTTTCTTTATTTTTCATAAAAAATCATTTCTGATCGCAAATCAGTGTATTTTTCAAAAAAGCTTATATTTTTAGAAATTTTTTTGAATTCTAAGAATGGTAATTTCTTTGTATTTTGACTTTTGAGGTTGTATTAGGGATCAAAAACCCAATTTGATCAATCTGGCCTATTTTGACAAAATGGGTCTCTAGAGCACAAATGAAGAGATTTTTTTGAATTTCTTACATTTTTCGAAAGCTCTTAGATTTTTAGCAGGGATCTCTTCTTTTTATTTTTATTTTTGAATCTGAAATCATAGCAAAAAAGTCTAATCTTGTTGACTAGGTCAAAAGAAAAGAGTAAAAATGAGAGCATTTGTGATTAGTTTGCACTTTCTTTGCACACACTTGATTGGAAGATAACTTGAATATTTGAGGTAACTAACCACTTTTTATTGCATTATTTTATGTTATTTCACACTAACTTATAGTGCTAACAAGTCGTGATTGCAGGTTGCCATCCTTGTGAAAAAAATTGAAATATTGCATAAAAAGAATGCATGTCAAAGCTTCAAATGCACAAGGGCTGCCCAACGCATAAAAATCCAATTTTGCTTGTTCTTTACTTTTACATGTGTGACATATACTAGTTGTTTATTTGTAGGCACAAAAAAACTTACAATTGGGATCTTTTGGTGATAGGAGAGTATGCTATTCACCCTTGTGGTGAATCAAAAATCTTGACTTACCATTTCGTTTCAAGAGTAAGAGGCAACTAAATCTTCTTGGTGTGTTTGGGAGAAAATGATTGGAATAGGAGAGTATGCTCTTCACCCTTGTGGTGAATCAAAAATCTTGACTTCCAAAAGTTGATCCACTCTTTGTGTAGTTTAGAATCCTTTAGAGGGCCTGCTCTCGGACAACCTGGGAGGAACGACCCAAGTGGGGACAAGTAGATTACCTGGCTCTTCCAACCCACTACAAACTCAAGGCTATAAAGGACACAAAACTTTGGTAGATGTAGTATTTTTCTTCACCTAGTGTGATTGCTTATGGGATTTCGACCATAAGGAGATCACTAGGCAAGAATGCTTAAGGTACTCTTGTGGTCGTGAGATCGATTACTCATCGCAAGGTGAGGTGTCCTGTAATTGGGAGCAAGAGGAACACTATGAACGGAAGCCCTATCTAAACACCCTAAGTTAGTAACTACCTGTTTTAGCTACTCAACTTCTTGGTGCAAGGACTGATCCTAGTGGACTACCCGGATAACCGCAAGAATTTACACTCACCATCTGTGTTCCCTTGGTTATGCTTATGGAATTTCCATGACAAAGCCAATATCTCTTGTCAAAAACCACTTGGTGTGAGGCAAAGGAGCATCAAGTGTGGGCCAAGTTGTTGAGTAATGAACCATGACTTCTAGGTAGATATTGCTTGATGTGTTCTCGAATGTGCTAGACCTATGAAAAACTTTTGAACATACACATGACGATAGTTCTAGGGATTTCTTTTAAGACCTCACATATGCTTGTATCATGCAAGGTTGCTTTGTCCCTTGCTTGATTGTTTGAAGAATACTCCATGTGTCACTATCTTGCTTGGAAAGAAATTTTTTTTGAACATCAAATTTTCTATGCTATCAATTATTGTCAAACTTTGTCAACCAAGTCAAAATTTCAAGTGCAAACATTTTCTTGTGTTACTTACTAAGGGGGTTTCATCATTTGGCTATGATTTGTTATGTCTCTAGTGCTTAAACATGCTTAAAATGGCTCTTTGGTCTTAGTGCTCTTGGTCTTTTTGTCTTCATGGTCTATGCATGCTTGCTAGTTATCCTTTTGCTAAAATGGTTACCTTGATTTCTTGACTACACTCTTGGGTTGGGAAAGTTGTTCACTTGTCACCCTGCTTGCTCTATATATTTGTCTATTTAGGCATCTTGCCTAGCTATTGACTTGAGTCATTCATGTCATAAGTTTCTTGGACATATTTTTTGACAAGTCACTTTAATCTCTCTCTACTATCTTTGCAAGTGAACACTCTACCTCCTACCTCCTATAGTTTCAACATCAAGTTATCTTCTAGGCTCTTTTATGCTTGGCTTTGCATCTAAAACTATGGGATCTAAACCTTGTGCTATCAAACCTTGGCCAAATCTATATGATCATGATATCCTCCATGTCACTAAAGATTTTCAATATCTATATGCACAATACAAAGAACTAGAAGAGAAAAATGATCTTTCTTACCTTCATCTCTCTAAGCGCATGATAGAAATGAAGTCTAAACTTGAGAAAAGGTTAGAGGAGAAGATTGCATCATTACATGAATCTTCCTTAATGTCTTTACATGCATGTGAGTCACCTTCTTTGAGGTCATCCTCTTCTTCTAGGTCTACATGCTCTACTTCAAGACATCAAATGTCTTCATCTTCTAGATCTAAATACCTCTTTAGAGAACAAGCAAATGATACATCCTTGGAGCATATGTCAAAATTTCATGACAAACCTATCTTTGACCAAGACAATGATGAAGACATGTATGCATGCTATTCACTTGGGAAGCAACCAAAGGACTCTAGACATACTTTTGAGAGAAATTTTACTCCCTTGGGGAATTCTTATGATGACATTTTGAGAACACTTCTTGGCACCAAGCTCATCATGTTGCCTAAGTCTAGCTCCTATGGAAATCTGTTCTTGGATACCTATTGTGCTTATCATCGATCTAATGACCATGCTAATTCTTATTGTATAGAGCTTAAACATAAAATCCAAGATCTCATTGATGATGAGATTGTTGATCTTGGAACCTCTAGTGACTCATGTGCTGAGGATACTTCTCTCGAGCAAGATTATGTTGATGAACCTATGTCTAGTAGTGGCTCCATTACATCTTCCACTTCTTCCAACACTCATGCATCTCCCAACACTTTAAAGCTTTCCAACATGCCTTCGTCAAATAAAGAACCTAATGCTTTCCACATTGACTACGTGTATCCTCAAGGGCTACCTCTAAAAGAAACTCAAGCTAACCTTCACTCGGCTACAAACCTTTTCCATGCTACTAATCCTAAACATCCTCAACCTTCATACACTACTATGCCTAATCCAAGCACTACTCCATTCACTCTTCATTCTCCCTTTTCCTTAGAAGTGGCTCCATGTCAAGAGGACTCTCAAAAAGAAAAAGCTATAAATTTCAAGAAAGATCAAGATCAAGCACCCTTTCATCTCTTTCAATATTTTTTCCCTCCATATCCTATATCTTGTCCACCTACTAAGTATGATGAAGATACCACTTCCATTATCTCCCTTGAGCTTACTGAAAATTATGAGAAAATTTCTCTTCATATGCTATCCAAGGCTACTTGTCAAGATCAAACCATCCCCTCATGTTCTACTTCTCCACATCCACTTCAAAATTGTGCTCAAGCTTCAAGTGCTTCTATTAAAGATGTTGTTCCTATCAAAGGTACTTATGAGTCTATTGATGGCTTTGACCATGTTGCTCATTCTAAAGATGTTGATATCCCTTCCCACTATCCCTTTGCATCTTCTAAATATATCCTTGGTCCTTATCCATCTAAGCTAAAGCATTCAAACCTTCCATCCATATTGGGGCCTTATGTTCCTCCATCTCCTACATTCACTCATAGCTCATTCCCTAGCTCTCCTATAATACCTCAAATTCAACAAAGACACTCATCCTTGATGAGTTTTCACCCATCTATACTTCTAAACTAGTCATATCATCCTTATTGATCCACAAATCCCAAGTCCTTTGGAAGTGAGAATAAACATAAGAATCCATTGAAAAAGAAAGATCACTATGTCCCATCTAATCGACATGTGAATGCTAAGAAGGAGAATGCACAAAAGAGACCACAAAGGTCCACTACTGAAAGAGCTAAACCAAAGAAAATATGGGTTCCTAAATCCATCATTATACAAATGCACTCTGAAGCACCCAAAGAACGAGGAAAATCTAAAGCTATGTGGATTCCCAAGTCTCTTTTAAAAGACTTGAATATTGAAAATATTTCAAAGTTGACATTCAAGCTTCCAAAGGCTTCCATTCCATCTTCTTCCAAAAATCTTCCTAAAATTATTCCAAAGCCTTCCACTCCACTTTTTTCCAAATCTCTTCTACCAGCTCATACATCTAAATCTCAAGCTATTTCATCCATCATTCTTCCATCATTCCAATGCCCTTTAAGGTGTGTGTCAATGTTGATCTTGTCCAATATTTCAGCTACCCTCATGAAATCCTCCAAAGCTTACACTTACTTTCTATACATGAACAATATCCTCAATATATTCTTCCTACTACCATTTCTCTTTCATCACCCTATCAACATCTTTGAGCATACCTTTCTATGGTCTTGGCTTATCATGGCTTATCTTTCCTATAGGAGCACTATCTAAATTCAAAAAGCTTGAGCTCTTTCTAAAAATTCAAAAAAATAGAAAAAAAAAAAAAAAGCAAATAAAAATAAAAATGAAAATGTGCCTTGGTGAAAACTACTACTTGTGGCACCTTGGTAGAAAAAGTAAAGAGAAATAAATGCATCCTATGGTGAAAACTACATCTTGTGGTACCTTGGATAAGTACCATGATGAAAACCTGGCAAACAGGTGTCATGTGTAATTCTTCCACCATTCATCTATCCCCTCTTCTCTCTTTGATCTTCACAATGTTAAGCTATCTTTGCATATTGGCTATCTTATCCATGAGATTCTCTATTTGTGCTTTCTCATTCCCTCATAGCATCCATCTTGAGCTTTATTTTTATTGCTCTATCCCATCGCTATCCTATCTAGTTGACCCCTTGGTCTTGATCATAATAAATGAAACATAGTTCTCATAGGTCTCTTGACATGGCTACTCTTTTGGACTACACGCTTTCATGCTATCTTACTCATTAGCTTCCATCGCTTATCTTATATGTTATCGCACTTGTTGGCTTCACCACTTATCCTTATTGCTATCTTTCTCATTACTTCCATTTCTTATCCAAAACATGCTTCATATGATTATTTCACCTCTTTCCCTAGCTTGGGTACTATTGAGCAGTCAATCCTTGAGGATCACTTTCACTTGCTTCATACTCCTTTTTCATCCATCTTTGCTTATCCATTGGCTCATTGCTCCATCATATCCTATACCTTGCTAGACATTGGGAGAAAATGATGTGATCTTGCTTGAGAACTAGTAATCTCTAAAAACCTTCTAAAAAATCCTAAAAATCAGAAAATGTCCTTAAAAAATGATCATCTTAGTGAAAACCTAGCAATAGGCACTTTGGTGTATCACCAAAAAATTTGAAAAAAGTCCTAAAAAAAATTGTCAAGTGGTGAAAACCTAGAAACAGGCGCTACTTGAAACCCTCACACCTATGTCTATCAATCTCAATCATCCATTTCACTACACATTTCCTAGCTTGGAATTGTTTATTGTCCCCATCTCGAGGGCATAGCTACTTCACCTATTGAGGTATTCTTGTGCATTAGGGTTTCTTTGATAACTCACAAAACAGTGTTTTTCAACACTTCCCCCACCTTGACATCTAGTGTTTTTCAACACTTTTCAGACAGTTTACCTACGATCTTTGATGTCACAATATTTCTCACTATCAGAATCAAGTCTTGAAGAAATGGCCAAGTGACTTACACACACACACTTAAACACCTAAATGACTAAGCTATGTTGATCTTTATCTACTTTGTGTGTTGTCTATGATGATTTCTTTGCCATGTGTTCCCTCCCTAATAGTCTTTCGAGGATGTTATTGACTAGAAGTCTAGGGGCATGGGACATATTTTCTTGAATTCTACTTGTGGGTATACTTTGTTTGTCTATAGTGTTGTGAGCATTTATGCTTTTCCTATTCAACATTTTGACTTACAAATGTATCATCCTTGACTATTTTGTAAGACTGCACTCAGGGTTTATCCTGGCACTTATGCCTTGATACAGGTGTAATCTTGCTAAATTAAACTTAGGGAATTTAATTGCAATAGCTTTCTTGACTTACATGTCTCTGATGCTTAGATTGGATTTCCCCATCCCTATTTGATATTGATCATATTCATATCCTCATAGTTATACTAGTGATGGTTGTATGATCTCATGATGTCCCTAATAAATGCTCAATGATGAAATTAAGAGTCTAAATGCTATACACTTCTTGTTGGTAAACCACTTTTCATATTAGCTTGCATTTTAGGTTCATTTTATAGCTTAGTCTTGCATTATTGCATATGGGGAGAGCTCTCTCTTCATCTTTTTGTGGACATATCAGCTAACTCCTTTCATATATTTCTTTACTTTCTTCTTGTTCATGTCTTATCACCTTCTTAATCTTTCACTTCATCTCTTTTCTATCTTATCATCACATTATATAAAGTTTTGAGCTCTTAAATAATTTCAATGTCCTAGATTCATTTTCAGGATCAAAATCCAAATTCGAGTTCATCTTGATGGTCAAAATTGTCTTTTAAAATTCTACTTTCTTCTGAGCAGTTAGCTGACCTTTTGAGGTCTAATCCCTGAATCATCACTAGGGCATCTTCATTTCTTCATGTCTCCATAATTTCCATACTTCATATCTACTTCAATTCACTGTTTCATGTCTAAAATCACCTTTCTACTCGTTTCGACCTTTTTTTTGTACTATATCCTTCAAGGTCAACTCTAGTCAAATTGGGGCATTTTATCCATTTCTTATAATCATTCTTGGGTTCTAATCATCTATATATCATCTTGGACATTGATATATTCTAATTTTCTCATGTCTAGCCAGTTTTTGCATCCCCTTACCTCATTTCAATTTTGATCCCAAGGGGGCAGAAATACTCTATCACTGATTGCTACAACTATCTATTTCTTAGGAGCATTTGTTTGATCTTCTCACTTGTTCTCGATCTATCTACTTTGCTAAGTGTTAGCATTCTTCTTGAATTCTAACATCATCTTTTCCTAGTGTTCAGTACTACCACTATCAGGCTATACATTTAGGACTTGCTATCTTTTTCTACATTTTGTTCTTCAAAATCAGATATCTATATCTATCACCGCCTACTTGGCTTTCTATTTTCTTTGACATAATGTGTTCCCAGATTGATCATGCATTAGTCAAAGAGGGGAAAATGTAATCACCTAAAAATGGTCATCTAGACTATTAGCCCCCTTTTCAACATTTTGGCTAAATTAATTTAATCAATTACCTAGACAAAATTGTTAATAATCAATTTATTTGATTATAACCTATAGTTTGACTATGCTATCCTAAGTTCATTATTTGATTAAAAGAACATGTCCCCTTTTAATTAAATAAAAGACCCCATTCTTCTAACCCACATAAAGTCCTTTTTCTATTTTGCAATTAAAAGAAAAGGCTTTGTGACTTTTGTCTTATTTGACAAGTCAACTTATGTTCTATTGGTTGACTTGTGTGTGCACATGGATCACTCCTCTTTTCAAATTCCATTGTTGATCATCCACCATCTTCATCTTGATCTCTACTGTCCATACGACTTTAAAAGGGAGAGAGCTTTCCCCCTCAAAGGATCCACCCTCATTTGAACATTGTTATGTTGAAGGTTTTCTAACAGGTTTCTTTGGAGCTTTGCGGAGAACTTCTCTTTCTTGTCTACATTCTCCTATCCATGAAATTCTAGCTTAGCTTAGCTTTCATTTTTACATTTAGCTTAAATCATATAGCCTAATAGTTGGATTGTAACACTCTCATACATGTTTTAGCATAGGTACGCGTTGCATCTTATTCTAGCTTAATCTTTATTTGCATTGCATCTTTGAGGAACTCCTTGAGACATTTTCATTCTTGCATCTTGTCTTTGGAACCTCCCATTGCATGGTTTACTAGTAAGAAGAGTATTCCTAAAGCTCAATTAAGAGCCCTTGAACTTAAAATACACTCTCTTGCACTCCATGGATAGGGAGCTCTAAGCTCGCATTCAAATATTTCAAACTCATGGAATCATTGGGATAGAAGGGTTTAGAGTGGGACACTTTCGAGTGTACATCACCAAGGTACCTATCCAAGGCACTTAAATTGCCAAGTTTTCACCATTGGACACTTATTTCTCTTTACTATTTTTTTGTATTTTTCAAAAGCTAGGTATACCAAGGATCTTCAAGCATAGAACTTCTGGAGATTAATGATGTTACTAGGATTATTCAAGAGTTCTCCTTTTAGTGTAGATAGTTGATAGGCTCCGGAGCCAAAGGAGGCAGTGACAACATAAGGACCAAGCTAGGTAGGTTCAAACTTTCCCTTCTTTTCTCGATCGGCTTGGACTTTCATATTTTCTTTAAGGACCCCGTCGCCCAACTGAAAGTGTCATGGAAGCACCTTCTTGTTGAAATTCCTTTTGAGACGAGTTTGATAGACTGTGAGATGATCATAGGCTTGTTGTCTCTTCTCGTCTAAGAGATCTAGCTGGGAGAGTCGAGCTACTCTGTATTCTTCATCTAATATTTGCCCTTGCAAAGATATGCGCAAGGAGGCAAGTTCAACCTCTATGGGTAGTACTACTTCGGCACCATAGCGAAGGAGTATGGAGTTGTGCCTGTGGATGTACAGAAAGAAGTTTGATAGGCCCATAGGGCTGGATTTATTTGTAGGTGCCAATTGCGGCCCAAATCATTGACAAATTTCTTTAGGATTTTGAGGAGGGTTTTGTTAGTTGCCTCTGCCTAGCCGTTACCTTGTGGGAAATATGGGCTAGAAAAGCGATGATGGATGCGAAGGGAAGTGCATAATTGTTCCATGTTGAGATTTTCAAAGTTACCTCTGTGGTTAGTGAAGATGGTGGATGGGATGCCGAAGCAGCAAACAATGTGGTACAAGATGAACTTGGAGACCTGAACTCCTATAGCTGAGACTAGGGGGATTGCTTCCACCCATTTAGTGAAATAGTCTGTAGCTGTTATGATCCATTTATGTCCATCAGATGAGAGAGGTGTGATAGTTCCAACTAGATCAAGGCCCCAACAAGCGAAATGCCAAGGTGGTGCGATAGGCTATAGATCCTGTGCTAAAGCGTGCATAAAATTTGCGTCCTGCTGACATGGGAGACACTTTCTAACAAATTCATAGGAGTCTTCTTCAATGGTAGGTCAATAGTAGCCTCCTCTAAGGATTTTTCGCATGAGGACAATACCACTCATGTGGGCACCGCAAAGTTTGGAGTGTACTTCTTTTAATGCCATCGCGGCCTCATTTTCATCTAAACATCGAGAGAGAGTATCATGATAACCTCGACAATATAGGGTATTGGTTATGATAACATAACAAGATTATTTTTGAATCAAGTTTTGGCATTGGGTACGTGTGAGGTGAGGGGAGATGATACCATCTTTAAGGTAAGCGTGAATCTCATGGTACCAAGGGGATTGGGGACCAACCAAGATACAAACATAGTTTGAGTCATCATTTGCATAGGCAGGTGTGAGGAGCTGCTCGACTAAAAACTCATACTGCATAACCACTTGGGAAATTTCCAAGAGCAAGCCGATAGTAGCCATAGCGTCTGTTGCTTTGTTATGTATTTGAGGCACTTGTGTAAATTGAAGCTTTGTAAAATGTTGGGTTAGCTGATCAACTAGCTCTTTGTAGGGTAATAGCTTTTCATCTTTGGTTTGATATTCATTTAGGTCTTGCTTGATGATGAGCTAAGAATCACCAAAGATTTGTAACTCAGTGATGTTCCATTCTGCAGCTATCTTTAATCCTGCTATGAGAGCCTCATATTCAGCTATATTGTTGGTGCTAGAGTATTATAGCTTGAAGGCTTTTGGAATGTAATCTCCTTGAGGTGTGACCAACAATATTCCTACCCCTGATCCATGAGATGTATATGAGCCATAAAATAAAGTTTCCATGGGGGTTGTTCTTTAATTAGACAAATATGCTCATCTGGAAATTATGTGATCAAATGATATGTATCTACTAGAGGCACATCAGCTAAGTGATCTGCTATAGCTTGCCCTTTCATTGCCTTTCTGTCCACATACTAGATGTCAAATTTGCTAAGGAGCATAACCCATTTGGCCAAATGGCCTGTAAGTGCTATTCTGGAGAGCATATACTTGAGAGGGTCGATCTTGGAGACTAGTTGGATGGTATGACTTAGCATGTAGTGGCGAAGCTTTTGAGTTGAGAAAACAACTACCAAACAAGTTTTTTCCATAGGATTATAATTGAGTTCATAACCAACTAGGGTTCTACTAATGTAGTAGATGGCTCTTTCTCTGTTGTAGTCATCGAGTTGTGCTAGAAGTGCCCCTAGAGCAGTAGCCATTGCTGATATGTACAAGATCAAGGGACGACTAGGAACTAGTGGAACCAAGATAGGGGGATTGATGAGATACTGCTTGAGATGATCAAAGCTGCGTTGACATAAAGGATCCCACTTGAAGTTTTCATCCTTCTTCAGTAAGTGTGCAAACGTTGTACACTTATCTGCAAGCTGGGAGATGAAGCACCGAATGGATTGAAGCTTTCCTGAGTGTGAAGTTGTCGCAGTTTCTGGAGAGGAGGCATGTCTAAGATAGCTTTGACCTTCTTGGGGTCAATCTCTATACCTCGTTTAGAAACTATAAAGCCTAGAAGCTTGCCAGATGTGACCCCAAAGACACATTTCTTGGGATTCAGCATGAGATGATATTTGGCTAACCTATCAAAGACTTTCTCCAGGTCAGCAAGATGATCCATGAAGGTATGAGATTTAACCAAGATATCATCCACATAATCCTCCAAAATGCTATGGATAAGATCATGGGAAATGGTTGGCATAGCTCTTTGATAGGTAGCCCCAGCATTCTTTAGGCCAAAAGGCATCATGTTGTAGCAAAAGGTTCCCCAAGGGGTAGTGAATGCAGTCTTATGTTGATCCTCTTCTGCAATCTTGATTTGATTATACCCAAAAAATCCATCCATAAGGGACAGAATTTCATGTCTAGGTGTAAGATCTACAATCATATCTATGTTGGGCAAGGGAAAATCATCTTTTGGACAAGCTTTGTTAAGATCTCTGAAATTAGTGTAGATTCTGATATCACCGAAAGGCTTAGTGACGGGGACCATGTTGGAGATCCACTCTAAGTAGTCAATAGGTTGGATAACCTTAGTAGCTAACATTCTTTCTAATTCAGCTTTGACCAGTAATGCCACCTTGGGGTGCATTTTTCTAAGCTTTTGTCTAACGGGCTTGATCTTTGGATTGACTGCAAGATTATGAACTACAAGCTTTGGATCCAGTCCTAGCATGTCCTGATATGACCATGCAAATTGACCAATGTTCTCTCTTAAGACCTCAAAGAGGAAGTCAGCTTGGTCTCGTGATAAGGATGCAACAATGTGAACAAGTCTGGGAATCTTTGAAGAATCGATGTTGACTTCTCTAGTATCCTCAATTAGAATAGAAGACACCTTTGGTCGATTATCTTGAGGAGGCAATGCTAAATCCTCATGTTCTACTTGTGACTCGAGATTTTCTTGCTGAGGGGTTCTCTTCGCTGCCTTAGCTAGTCCTAGATTTACCTTAGTTCCAGTTTTGGGTGTATCGGAACTAGGTTGGAGATTTTCTTCAAAATACCCCTTGGGATCTAGCTTATAGATATAGGAAAAATCTAGCTTTGTTTTCTTGTGAGGAGTTTTGGCTCCCATGAATCTTAGAAGTGCTTCCTCTGATGTGAACTCATCAATGTGTATGATGCTTGGTTGGTCCCAATCTATGAGTTGTGGATGGGCGAGTGGTAGGTCTATGAAATGGCTGGATAGTTCTTGGAGAACAGAGTCTTCGAGGAAGATTTGGTCTGGGATA
This sequence comes from Cupressus sempervirens, assembly GCA_028749045.1. Lineage (NCBI taxonomy): Eukaryota > Viridiplantae > Streptophyta > Pinopsida > Cupressales > Cupressaceae > Cupressus > Cupressus sempervirens. Next base: position 739,012,783 of record CM053792.1, read on the forward strand.
TTATCGTAGGCTCTCTTTTCAACTTCCTCAGGAATGTCTTCAATTTCGAAAAGGTCGCGGTGAATGTTTGAAAAAGTGTGACCATTCTCATTGGTGCCCCTAGTTGTGGGTATGCCAAAGCCAAGACCTGACTTTGATTCCCACTTGTGTGCATCGATGGGGCACTGCATGCCTCTTTCTTCTAGTCCTAGGCCACCACCTTGATAGTTCCATTTGTCAATGATGAGCTAATGTTCTTGGGGATACTTCTGGCTGAAGTGATCAAGGCATGCTTGATTTCTTGGAGGTGCATCCTTATGTAACCAATTGTTGATATCTGGAGTGAGCTCCTCATGAAGAAGGATTTTTGAGTATACAAAGGTTGTTGGGCCAAATTGTTTGTATCGAGGAGGTGGAATCTCCTTAGCTTTGTGATATGTTAGTTGTCCATGGGCATGTGGATCAAGTGGGAGTGCCCCGAGAGCAAATGCATCTGACAGACTATACTGTCCACAACCTTTGTTATTGATCTTCATGGTAGATAGGGTGGAGGCAAGGACGCTTTCTGGATCATTACAAGTGTGGGATGAGCTGGTGATGGCTGTGCCGATATCAATTCTAGGGCAATGGTTTGCATATGAAGCTTCAATCGCATTGTAGTAAGCAAAGGGTTCTTAATCGATATGGATGGTTACCTTAGTGCCCTGATGCAGAAATTTGATGCACTGATGGTAAGTGGATGGAACAGCTTTCATGACATGAATCCATGGGCAACCGAGGAGGATGTTAAATGGTAGGTTTAGATCAATAAAATGGCAGAGTGTTTCTTGGATGACTAGCCCAACATTGATTGGCAGCAAAATAGTTCCTTTTGTGGTTCTTTCCAAGTTGTCGTAAGCTTTGATGGTGATAACCTCACTGATGATATCTACCTAATTATACCCAGCTTGTTTTATGAATTTTAGGGTGCAAATATTCAAGGCTGATCCATTATCTATCATTACTCTTTTTACGGAAAAATTGGATACGATAATGGCTATGTGGAGCGGAAGGGTGTGATCTAGCTCGACCACTAGTATGTTGGTGGGTTTGAATGATAGGGCACATGAGGAGGATAGGTGTACAACAAGATTACAAAAATCAGTAGCGTTGATATCTAAAGGGACATGGGATTTTATGAGAGCACTGTCAAGGATGTTTTTGTACACAAGACTAGTGCGGAGGTGGTCTAAAATAGAGATTTGGGCTGGCATGTTCCTAAGGTGTTCCAAGATATTGTACTAGCTTTTTTATGGAGCTGATGGTGCTGGTGAAACTGGTAGGCCTGCGACGTTAAATCGTGCTCTTCGAGTGGTGACTGCACACTCATTGTTTGGTCCTTGGATATTGATAACATTGACAAAAGGCTCTTTCTTGGATATACAACCTATGAGACTACCATAATCTATATAGGATGAAATGTGGTCATTGTTCTTCCCATGTTGTTGATTTGGCTAGCAGTTGTTGGTGTTGTTGTTGTTGGTTTGGGTAGGTGCTTTTCCAGGATTTTGGTTGTTGTAAGGGGAAAAGCATTTTGATAGATCTGTAAGCCTTCATTAGGAGAGGTTTGGGCACCAACGGTGATTTCTTTCTGATCAATGAGGTCCTGCACATAATCTTTCATTTTCATGCATCTGAGGGTGGTGTGACCTTTTACCCTATGAAATTTGTAGTACTCATTGTCTTTGTACCATGCAGCTTTGGATTGGCCTGGGTCAATTTGCTGGGTAAGAGGAAATTTGATGAGCTTTTCCTTAGTCAATTTCTCAAAAATGACATCCAATGGCTCACCAAGGGGTGTATAATTTCTAGGTACAGGTTGGAACTTGGGCTTTGGTCCTGCAACTACATTGATGGCATTAGCTTGATTGCTAGACCCTTGAAAGTTGGGTCTTGGATTGTGGCCTTGATAGCTTTGGTGATTCTAGTGTTGGTAGTTGATAGTTTGTTGATTGTTTGGTTGATAAGGTGGGTTGGATTGATTTTGGGAAGGACCAACAATATTCACATGTCTGGTGTCAGTGATGTCGTATGTTGCAACGTGCTTGTTTTTGTTCCAATACCTAGACTTGTCATTGGAATGTGATTGATTTTGGTTGGCTTCCTTGTAAATCTTGACCACACCATCTTTAATGAGTCCTTTCTCAAGGATCATTCATTTTTCTTTGATATCTTTGTAGGTCTGCAAATAGTTTATGGTCATGTGGTGAGCCAAGCTAGGATGGGCATTATCAATAAACATTTTCACCAAATGGTGCTCTGGCAAGGTGCAAGATATGCGGGTGGTAAGGATTTTCCATCTTTGCAGATATTCGAGAAGGCTTTCTCCACCTTTTTGCTTAGTGTGGACAAGATCAACTACTGAGAGCTCTGTTCCAACAAGATGGGCATATTGGGCGACAAATGCCTCAGAAAATTCAACAAATTTTTTAATCGTGCCATATAGGATTCTATAAAACCATTCAAGAGCTGGTCCGGCCAAGCTTTTGGGAAAGAGACGCAAGAGGAAGACGTAACCGTATGCCACTTCTTGGCAGTGCATGTAAACTTCTTTGATATGTGTGACGGGGTCTCCTTTTCCTCTGAATTTGTCAAACTTGGGTATCTCAAAGTGTTTGGAAAATGGTGTCATGGTAATGGCTCTGTCAAATGGGTAAGGACACACATTTTCAAACTTGAAGGTTTTTGGATCATTTCCCTCTTGGATGTTCTTCAAAGCTATCTTCATGGCTTCCCATTCTAAATTAATGGGTGATGGTTGGGGTGCACCCAATGTAAGAGTGCCCTGAGGTAGGTATGTGCTAGATGGGGCAATGGAACATGGATGGCTTTGAGGTATGGGCTGGTAGGGATTGTACATGGCTTGGGCAACTGAATGGTGGATGATGGGTTGCTGAGGTGGAGGAGGCACATATTGTTGCATGTGATGTGAGGCTTGCTGCTGATATGGGATTTGGGATAGGGATTGAGGGATGTAGGCTGGCTATGGGATAAATGGATTGCTTTGTGGAGGTAAGATATAAGATGGTTGTGAAGCTTGGAGAAAGGATCGAGGAGCTTGTGGAACTTGACTTGGGATTTGAGGAGTTTGACCAATATATGTGGGTTGTGCCCCCATTTGGGAGGGTATCATGGCAAAGGAGGCCAAGTAATTGGTGGTTGGTGGTGGTGGATTTCCTCCTAGAATTGGAATAGAAAAATAGTTAGTAATAGGAGGTAATGGATTAGTTGGTGGTGGAGGTGGTGGGAATTGAAAGCTTGGGAATGGAACTGATGGGGTTTGATAGCTTGGTGGCTGGATTTGAAAGCTTGGTAGAGTGGTGGCAGAAGCTTGGGTCACTTGAGAGCTTGGTAGAACATTGGTAGTAGCTTGTGGGGTTTGATAGCTTTGTGGAGTGAGGGCACTATCTTGTGGATTTGTGGCTGATGGCATTGAGCTCCAAGGACCTAGTGGAAAAGATGGAATTGTGCTCTGAGCTGAGGTAAACAAACTAGGGGTGATGAAAGGTTGATTTCTTGGCCCCATGAGTGGTATCTCGGTTGTATATTATTGAGGTTGGCCAAAGATGCTAGCACTGATTTGGGAGATGGGTGGATTTGGAAGGCTGGGTTGGAGAACAACAACAGTAATAGTGAAGGGAGTGAATGATTAGGTGTTTTGGGCGAAGGGGGTTTGGGATGGAGTGGTATGGACCAATGGTGGAGTGGTCGTGGCTGGATTGGCTTGTGGAAGGGAGATTTCAACTTGAGTGGAGGCTGGTATGTTTGGGTCTGTTGGATCATAAGGATTGGCTTGAGGCTTTTCTTTTGGCACATATTGAGGATAATTTGAATCATAAGAGCCTATTGGGAGTGGTAGTTGTCCAAACAATGGGTGAGATGGATCTGATAAGGGAGGAGGTCTTCCAAAGTTGAAAGCTCCTATATTGTCCCTTGGAAAGTTAGCCATGATTGTTTCTTTATTCTTGTCTGTAATGGCATTCACCAATACTGCATTTCTTGGTTGGTTCAAGAAAGATTCAATGTCAGTAGGTGATGGTATAGTGTTCTCTAGGATGAAGGTTGGTTGAGTGCTCAAGGGGAGCGATGCTATTTGATCCAAATGATAGGGTTCCATTGTTTCTTTCTTCTTCTTGGCTAAACGAGTGACGGGTGGCATGAAAATGTTCCTAGGAATGAGATGCAACAATGTTGATGGATGCCAAGGGGGAAGGCTTTTCTATGCAAATGATTTCTTGGGTTGAGGCAAAGCTATATGAAAAACCTAAGGAGGATTGGGTTGGGGATTCTAACTTCAAAGATATGTCGCCAAATCATGAAAGGTTTGTTTTCCTATGTGCAAGCTTGGTGGTGATTGTGTCAACTTTAAGGATAGACTGATGATCCTTTAGGAAAAACACGAGATTGACCACTTGTGGATCCCAACCTTTGGCTCAAGGTGATGAGGGATAACAAATGACAAAGGTAGATTACCCTAGACAAAGCTCTGTCAGAGGGATAACCTCGGTGAGGCTGGTGGATTTGCAAGATGGTAGGAATGGAAAACTTTTGGCAAGGTGACAACAATTTTGAAGGCTTGGATGTGAAAATTAGGCTTTTTGGGATGCTAGCTAGGTTTGAGGGGATTGGTTTGATTCTAAGGCAATGACCTAGATGAGATGGATGAGCTAAAATGATTTAAAGGGATAACATAGAATGGCTAGCTTTCCTACAAAGACGACTATAAAGTGAAACTTATGCAAGAAGATGTGGAAAAACAAGGGGGCCTAATCATAGAAATCATGCCTAGTTGGTAAGACATAAGCAGAGTTAACTCCTGGATGCTTGCTAAATCTGATAGTGCGATCTAACCAGACATCCTGACAGGTTTTGTCGGTCACTTTGTTTTTTGCTTTGTGGAGTTTGGCAATTCAAGGACTTGGTGTTACTTCCTTTTTCTTAGCTGCAATTTCTTGGTATGCCTGAGATGGCTTGAGTTTGGCTTTGTGAAACTTTTGTTTGGGTTTGGGTTGTTCTAACATAAATTCCTGAATCTGCTTGGCTTAGAGAGATTTTGGTTGTTTTGCTTCAACTCGTTCAACTTCTGGAACAGGCAGTGACTACGCTAAGTATTCCCTAAGCTAGGATTCACCAAGTTTGGCAAACATTTATTCAACAATTAAAAAATCAAGCAATAGATAGGAACAACCAGATAGAAGTTTTTGATTCTCAGAATGTGATACTTGTGCCAAGGAGTGTGTATGTTTTACAAATTTTTTGATCAGTCACTTCAAACACATTAACACCCTAGATGGTTGTCTGCAAGGCTGATAGTTGGTTTAGCTAGGGAGTCCTTGATATACCCAAGGTACATGAGGCCCAAATTCGTAGATGAAAGCAAAAAGATGTCACACAGCCGAGAGGAGCGATAACCCACTTCTCCTCTTTCACTTCTCAAGGGTATAAAGTTCCTTGAGGCTTAGCCCAAGTGACAGAATTTTGATCCCAAGAGAGATGTCTTTGGATTCACCTCCCGATCTTTATACTTTGTCAGAACGCTAGAGTTGAGGTCGTCCCAAGGGGTGATGAAATCTCCAAGCAGGCCTCCTAAAAGCTAAGAAAAAATTTTGGATTCTAATATTATGCACCCAAGATGGCCTCGAAAGATGACAAGGGGAGAGAAAACTTGGATGATCTTGAGCTAAAAGATAGAGTTCTTTTCCAACTGACGCTTAAGTTTTTCAGATCTAGACCTTGCAAACACACATGTTTAGGATGCAAATGTTCAATTCCAACTTGAAGCGTTAACAAAAGTAAAATCGATCGAAGAATGAATACACCAAGAAGATTTAGGCTCAACAAAAGTAAACTCGCACACCTGGAGGCCCTCCACGTCAAGTATCGATTGATTTTTCTTCAAGGCATTCAAGATTGAGTGTGAGTTTGTTTTAAGCCCAAAATAAAGATGTGTAAAACTCAATTTCAAGTGCGTACCCGGAGGCCCTCCACGTCAAGATTTGTTTAATTTTTATGCCCAAATGAAGTGTTAGTGAGACTAATGTGCATTCAAGAAATTTTCTATCTTAGAAAAACCAATAAAAACTCAAGTGAGTGGAATTTGATTTTTGTGGAGCACTTAACACCTTCTTAGGTAGACCCATCCCAATATATGGCACTGATATTGCAACCAATGGTTAGAATGATGGGTGATTAAAGAGGGTGAGTCCAACAAGAAATTTACTCAAAGTGTCTTTATTTTTTTTTATAACTTAGAAAGTTTCTAAAATGTAGATTCTTTTTATGCCCCAAAAGATGAAGTGTGAGATATTGTAATGATTAATTGACCTTTTGCATTCAAGATTGGATTTGTTGTTTTAATCATGCATTTATAAAAATAAAAAAACTTGATTTTAATCCATGGCACTCAAGAGTGATTTTAGCAACATGCATTCAAAGACAAGTGATTAAACATTCAAGTTTTTTCCTTTGAGCATTCAAGATTTAGATTTTGTGTGTTGTTTTAAGAACTTTGAAGTGCTTTGTTTTAACCTTAGATCATTCAAAATTGTTTTAGGCTCAAAAGTGAAAATGACTCTTTGGACTTTGGTTTTCATTCAAGATTTTGTGTTCTAGTTTGCATGTTTTAAGCCCAAAAATGATATTCCTAGATTGTTTTGATGCATGAAAAACCTAAGAAACATTCAAGATTTTGCAACAAGACATTTGTTTGAAACAAATAACAAAGCTTTTAGGACAATTTTAGCAACCATTTAGGACTCTTAGTTTTCATGAAATTTTTAAAAGAACTTTAAAATATTTGCAAATGAGGTTCATTTTATCCTTGATTGATGCTTTGAGTTTGATTTAGATTTTAGTGTGCACTTAGTGTTGATTTTGAACCTTTTGAAATGGAAACTTGAAGTTCTTTTTAAATTCTCAAAAATGAAGTGTTCTTAACTTTGCATGAATGCATCTAAAACCTTGATGTTGCAAGGATGCAAATGATTGGATTGGTTTAGTTTACTTGTTAAAAAAAATTATTTATTTTGCAAATTTTTAGTTTTTAATGGATTTAAGTATGATTTGGGGGTTCATTTTAAGCACTAAGAAGAAGTGTGTATAGTTTTACTTTCTTTATAAAAAAATGGCCAAGATCTCCCACAAGAAGAAGAAGAAGAAGTAGATGGAATAAGAAGAATATAGACAAGAAGAGGAAGAAGAATTTCAAGTGCTTTGTCCACCTATAAGTTTGAAAAATCTGCAAACACTATGAGATAGACTATGAGTTCCTTTGTCTTCTTCATGCTCATGTGGACCTACAAAACCAATTTATACAATCCTACCAATCACAAAAACAAGCAAAATTAGCCAAAATTAGCAAATGACATACAAAAGTTGACTAAAAAAGCTAATGAAGATGACCCATGCGAGGTCCCATCAGGCGTGCCAAAATGTATATGAGCAATGTTAGTATGCTAATAGAAACCAAATTTAAATAAAGCTTCTACAAACTAAACAAAATTCATAAACTTCAAGATAGACTAAGATGAGCTCTCAATTGAGAATATGAGCCATTAATGGGCTCTCTCAATGAGAAGCTCTCTTGTTGAGTGGCTTTTTTTAAATAGATAGGATGTATGCTCAAGCTTATGCTTCAAAAAAGGCTTCAAATGGAGTTGGAATTTGAGTGTGAGTGTATGGTTTTGATGTAAAATGGCTTCTTAAAATGGCATTATGACTTTACTTCATGGATTGTGTTCTTTTGCAAATGGGAAGGATCCAATTTATAGGCAAGAGGCTTGAGAGATTGAGGGCTAAGATGCAAGGATGTGAAAAAGCTCATGGAGGGCTCGGATTACATGAGAGGAGAGCACATGGATTGTGCTTCCTTACAGCCAATCAGGGAGTGACACATGTCACAGGGTGAGAGGATGGAGGAAAGAGAAAGGATGAGTCAACAAAGGAGGCTCAAGGGATAAAATCTTCATAAAGACCCTCATAATGGCTTGTAAGAGCAATGAAAGGGCTTGGAAGAGTCATTTATGGCTAGTGGGCTTCATAAAATTTTATGATTGGGATATTTTGAGGGAGATGAGAGGAATTTCGACTTGGGCTTGATTAGGAAGGTTTTAAGCTTGCTTAGTATTGTGCAAATGATTAGAAGATGGATTAGGATGGTTTAGGATTAGCTTAGGGATAGGCAAGTGGATGGCATTTAATGAGGGTGGGTGAAGGAGGAGATATTTGTTAACTTTGGCTACGGTTAGTAAGTCTTAACCCATGTTTAGAAAATGTGACAAGGTTAGGAGGGGATTAGGATTAGGTTTAAAAACATCTTCTAGAAGAGTCTAGACTTTGGATGAGGATAAAGACTTTCTAGAATAGTCTAGAACTTCCTAGGATGAGGATGAGGGCTTTCTAGAAGAGTCTAGAACTTCTTAGGATGAGGATAAATTAGATTTTTAGGAAATAAATAAAGTTTTATTTATTTCAAGGGTTTGGGTTGAGGAGATATTTATTAAAACTTTTTTAATAAACATGAGGATTAATATTTACTCTTAATTAAATATTTTGAGTCGGGATTAGGGGTAGGAAATGATGGGATTAGCCTTTAATCAAAATTAAATAAGGATTAGAAGATTTTGGAAGAGGTTAGTGGTCTTAAAGAAATTGGCCAAATTTTGGGCAAAAAATAATTTTTTTATTTATTTTGGATTTTTTGGTCAATTTTTTAATTAATAAATAAGAAAATAATGTTTAAATAAGATTTAAACATTTTTTGTAAGGATTCCTTAATTAAATATTTTTAATTAAGATAAAGGGATTTAATGGCATAAAAATTAATTAATTAATTAATTAATAATCTATGATGTCATCAAGAATTTTTTCAAAAAATAAAAATACTTTATTTTCTAAAGGATTTAGGTGTCTACAGTTCTGAGCTCTAGCAATGTTGTCTCTGAGAGTAGCAACTATATCCTTACTTTCCTGTAATAGTTCACCTACACGGGGTACTCGACTCTCTCCCAACAACAAATCTAAGAAACTAGGTGCCTCATAACCGTAAAGTGCCATGAAGGGTGTCATTTGTATAGTCATATGATATGTAGTATTGTAACAATACTCACAAAGATATATCCATCTGACCCAAGCTCGTTATTGATCTGCCACATAATTCCTCAAATACCCTTCCACCCATTTGTTTACAATCTCTGTTTGACCATCAGTCTGTGGGTGATAACTTGTACTAGGTGTAAGCTCAGTGCCACACAACTGAAATATCTCCTGCCAAAAGTGACTCATGAAGCGATTGTCCCTGTCACTCACAATGCTCCGAAGCAAACTGTGTAATCTAAAAATCTCCCTGAAGAAGACCTCTGCCACCTGAGTTGTTGAGTATGTAGTAGCGATAGGGAAGAAGTGAGCATATTTTGTCAGCCTATCCACCACCATATAGATACAATCGCGCCCCTGGGCCTTGGGCAAGCCTGTAATAAAATCCATAGAGATGCACTCCCACTTCCTATCAGGAATAGGAAGTGGTTGTAGGAGCCCTTTTGGATAAGTGTGCTCTTGTTTGTTCTCTTGGCAAACATGACACTCATGCACATACTGCAAAACATCAGCCTTGAGTCTTCTCCAAGTGAATCATTCTCGTACTAACCTATAAGTCTTGAAATACCTAGGATGGCCTGTTGTAGGTGAATTATGGAATGCTCTCAAAATCAACTACTTCACTTTCAATCCTGGGACTAAGTAAATCCTATTCTTGTAAATGATCAAATCATCTATGAGAGTGTATCTGGTGTCGATTGTTATCCCCTCCACTATAGCAGAGGCCCACGTGTCTTTGGCATATTCCGCTACAATCAAGTGTCGCCAATCCTTTGATATATGAATCATAGAAGTAAGGTGTGGCCTACGGGATAAAGCATCTGCAACAATATTCTGTCTCCCCTTAACATATGTGATATCAAAATCATATGCCTGTAACTTACTCACCCACTTCTGCTGACGATCATTCAGGTCCCGCTATCCCAAAAAGTGCTTCAAACTATTATGATCAGTTTTAATACAAAAATTGGTGCCAACAAGATACTGTCTAAATTTGGCCAAGGCATGCATGATGGCCAACATCTCCTTATCATATATGATGAATGATCTCTCAGCCCCTCTGAGTTTCCTACTCTCATAAGCTATAGGATGCTTGTCCTGCATGAGTACAACACCAACTCCCTCTTCAGAAGCATCACATTGAAGCTCAATTGGCTTTGTGAAATTAGGTAATGCTAATACTGGGCATGTAATCATTATTTCCTTGAACTGCATAAAACACTCATGTGCCTCCCGAGTCCATACAAATGCCCCTTTCTTCAACAAATCTGTCAAGGGCATTGCATGTCGTGAGTAGCCACTAACAAACCTACGATAGAATCCACATAGACCAAGGAACCCTCTTAACTGTATAAGGTTCTCTGGTAGTGGCCAATCAACAATAGCACGGATCTTTTTAGGAACCATTCACACTCCTTTCACACTAATGATGTGTCCAAGATACAACAATTTTGTCATCTCCAAATCACATTTGGACTCCTTGGCATACAAGGACTCGCTCTGTAAGATGCTTAATACTGTCTCCAAGTGCTCTAAATGTCCCTGCCATGTCCTACTATAGATCAAAATATCATCAAAGAACACTAGCACAAATTTCCTCAACTAATGGTGGAAGACCTTGTTCATAGTTGACTGAAAAGTGGCAAGTGCATTAGTCAAACCAAAAGGCATGACTACAAACTTGAAATGCCCGTAATGACATCTAAAAGCAATTTTTTCAATATCTTGCTCTCGAACTCTGATCTGGTGATAGCCTGATCTCAAATCAATTTTTGTGAAATAACAAGCCCCATGCAATTTTTCTATCAACTCATTGATGTGTGGGATGGGATACTTGTTCTTTATAGTTCTCTTATTAAACACCCTGTAATCAATACACATTCGTAGAGTACCATCCTTTTTTACCCAAACAACAGAAGATGCAAAGGGTGACTTACTTTGTCTGATGTGTCCCATTGCTAGCAACTCGTTGATGGTCCTCTCGATCTCATCTTTGAGTCGTTTTGGGTGCCAGTATGGTGTGATCATGACAGGCTTAGCACCTGCCTCCAACTCGATAATGTGCTCAATACCTCTATCTGGTGGCCTTCCTGGTGGAATCTCAATGAATACCATTCCATACTTGATTCTCAATTTCTGAATATCTGGATGATATTCAATCTTATGTTGCCCCTCCTGGGTAGGAATCAAAGCGCATATTGCTGCCCACTCTATATTATTATGTTTGGCTAATCTCTCCAACTGCCTAAATGAGATAGTCCTGACATCACCATTATGGATAGCCTTCAGCACATGAGTCCTGTCATCCACCACGAATCATATCTCCATATCCTCCAATCTCAAGGTAACCTCCTTCAAAGAATGTAGCCATTGCATCCCAAGTACTATGTCCATGTCACCCATGTTTACCACATGATAGTCCGCCTTAAGCTCATAGTTGTTCAGGCGCAAAGGTAGATCTCGCACCATCCTATCACAACGAAGAGTATATCCATCAGCTACCTTAACCATTAGTCCCTTGAACTCCTCAGTAATGAGTTCATGCCTCTCCAAAAATCATGCATCAATGAAATTATGTGTGGCACCTGTATCCAATAGAGTAATAATCTTTTGTCTTGCCAAGACTCCTCGAAATCTGAAAGATCCCTCTCTTTGAATACTAGATAGACACGCCTCCTGTAAATGTATCTCTGGAGCCTCTTTTTTGTCAGCACTATCTACCTCTTGTTCACCCTCTGCCTCATCAGGATCCTCATCATGGTGCTCTGAGATGTCTGAATCTAAACCTTCATAATAAGCCCACATCACCCGATTAGCCTTCCCCTTAGGCTTCATAGGACAATCATGACCAAACTCATAGGGACCTTTGCAAAAGAAGTACAGCTTCTTCCTATGCAGGTCATTAAGTGTTTCCTTATCCCAAGGTGCAGCTAGCTTGTCTTTTGAGTCACTAACCTTCTCTTTACCCTTGTTGAATTCCCCTTTGTTATCTCTAAATACTAAAGAACTCTTTGAACTAAATCGGTTTGCTGGAGCTGCAAGTTCCATACTGCGAGCTTTCTTCATGGCTTCCTATAATGTAGGAGGATCAAAGGCCTTTACCCACCCCTTGAGTGGTTCAGTTAATCCCTCTATGAATACAATGACTAGCCTCCTTTCTGAAATGTCAAGCACCATCACTGCAAGCTTCTGGAAGTCATTGATAAATTGTTCTAAACCTCCTGACTATCGCAACTGGGCTAACTCCTAGAAATAAACTTCAAGATTTTTTTATCAAACCTTTCTATCAATCTATCCACAAACTCTTGATAAGTGGTTGTCTGATTGTGCTGCAATGTGATCATGCCATGTGTCCACCAATCATGTGCTGCCCCATCTAAGTGTAAAGTGGCATACTTGAGTGCTTCAATTTCTGTCATAGTCTTCAGAGATAGGAAAGTATCCACCTTATGAATCCAAGCATGAGCAGTCATTTTTCCATTGCCATCAAATGTGAGTAATACCAACTTGTTGGTGACCTATTGCAACTCACTGTGTTTATCTACTTGCTTCTGCCTAGCAGCTCTATAGTTCAGGTACCTGTCAAATGTCCATCCATCTTGTACATATTTTGGTAATGAATCCCACTCATTCCTTGCTTGTCAGAGTTCATCTACAATATTTGTTACCATAGCATTAGGTGTGCATGCTGGAGTTTCTTCTCTAAATGTAGGACATGTGGGTATATCAATTATTCCAGACCGTGTCGTATGTTGTGATCCTACTATGCTTTTGTCATCCTGATCATTATTATGATTATTTCTCCTATTTTCCCCAATCAAATGTTGCATTATAACCATCATGGCCTATGTACTTGCCTCTATTGACTATAGAAGTCTCTCCTATTGATGTAAAGTTTCATCATCTCGCACACTTCTGGATTGGCTTTGAGAATGTCTCTCAGCCATATTCTTAGTTATGCTGGTTCCTTTGTAAACTAAATTAAATGGTGGCTGGGTAACCCTATCAGGTTGGTAGGAAACCGCTCTGATACCACTGTAATGACCCATACCAATAGGCCACTAAACAAAACCCTAAATTTAATACACTGCTAAAATATATTGCTGAAATAAAAGAAATAATAGTGCCAATGTATTCATTCAATGAAAACCAAATGTTTTACCAAATGATATGGAAAATTTCAGCACCAAAACATTATGACATAGCACATTACAGAGAAACCCTAACTGGTTGTATACAATTGAGAATTTGTTGCAACTACAGATTGAAATGAAGAACCTGGATTGATCAAATGGTGGAGATTGAATGTTGAAGATGATATGGTGAAAGTGAAACTCCATTGGAAACTCCAAACTAGCAATTAAACACAAGTGAAAGGACTGAAATATCCTTCCCACAGTTGCAATAATTCAGGTGATCTTTCACACCCTCAAAATTGCGTACCAATTGAGAGTTTTCATTCTCAATGGCCAATTATGACTATTTGCAGAAACCCTAGGCTCCACAATGCACATCAGCAAAAAGAAATAATAAATCTCAATGATAGGCAATGAGCCCTCAATGCCTATTTATTATTTTTTCCTTGATAGGTCGGCCTCCCTTTTTAATTTTTCTCCGCTTTTTCCAGTAACCTCTAGAAGATTTTTTTTATTTAATTTATAAAGTTACCTTGTAACATATATTTTTTAATTGATAACTTTATAATTAATTCCTCCAAAAAAAAATGGGACATTACAACGAAGAATGAAGAAGCTAAATCTTCATCAAAAGATGACATAGGCAAAGGAGTAGGAGGTGGTAGTGACCCTCCTGAACCTTCATCTCCATCTTCTTCATTTTCTTCTTCTTCTCTATCTACTTCTTCTAAAAATAAACATTTTGTGAAGACACCTTTGTTAAAGCTTGATGTGAAATTTGATTTGCCCATATATAATGGTGAACTGGATGCAAAAAGACTAGCTAACTTGCTTAAGCAGATTGAAGTGTACTATAGGGTTCAAAAGATTTTAGATGATCTTCCAAAATCCAGCTAGCTACTCTCAAAATGGGAGGTACTGCATTAGTCTGGAAGGAGAGTAAGATCCAGGATGATCTTGCTACACATGGTAAAATTATTTCATCTTGGTATGAATTTACTTATGCTTTAAAGAAATAGTTTTATCCTTTGCGTCATATGCAAAAAGCCATTGTGGATTGGAAAAATTTGAAACAAAGTAAAGGGCAGTCTGTACAAGAGTATACACAAGTGTTTAGGAAGAAGGCATTAACTCTTGGAATTCCTCTTTACACACAAGATACTTTATTAAAGTATATAGGTGGAATGCATTCATATTTGAAGCATACAATATTGATGTTTAGTCCTTCTAACTTTGATGAAGTATGTGTTCAAGCAACCCATATTGAAGCAGCTGGAGGAAACACAAGTTTCAATTCAAAGAAGGAATTTGTTCCTCCTGAGGGACACAAGAAGGACAAGAAAGCAACCATGATGAAGAAAGAGGAAGGTGAAAAGCCTATTTATTCACATTGTCAAAAGAAAGGACATGCAAAAGAAAAGTCTTGGAAATTGCATCCAGAATTAAAGCCAAAGTGGTAAGCAAAAGTCTACAGCTATTGTTCAAGATCTTGGATCAAATTCTAGTGATGAGACAACAATATCAGCTGTGGGTTTGAAAGGTAAAGCATTTGTTGCTTCTACCACTGATGTTTCATAGGCTTCCACTTCCAAAAATCATGTTATTCCTAAAGATAATAAAAAGTGTGAACTTTTTCATATGAGGGTGATTTCTAAGAACACTAAAATTTACACATTGATAGATAGTAGGTCCCAAGTTAATTTGATTTTAAAAGAAGTTATTAAACAGTTGGGATTGAAAACTAAGCCACATAAGAGACCTTATCCATTAGGTTGGGTGTGCAATGATAACAAATTGCGAGTCACTAATCAATATAAGATAAGATTTGCAATAACATCTAAGTTCATAGATGAGGTTGAATTTGATGTGGTTCCACTTGATATCTATGGGATTGTGTTGGGTAGCCCATACTTATATGATAGGAAAGCTATCTTCTACAAGGAACATAACAGGTATCATTTGTTTAAAGATGGAACTAATACATTATAATAGCTCATTGCATGAAGAATGAAGGATCAATTGTAAACACAAGACATTTGAAAATGATTGTAAATGCAAGCAATAAATTGACTCTCATGTTTGCAACAGCTAGTGAGGATTAGATGCAAGCAGAATCAAGTCTTCATCTCATGATGGTAAAAGAGGATTTGAAAGGTTCATTTTCTAATGATATTTCTATACGAGAGGTCCAAAATGTTGATACTTTATCCATTTCATTAGTTATTTCAGTTTTGTTGCTTCTATTTCTACTAGTTGGTACTATGTGGATGATTGATGTAATGATGAACACTGGTGGATGTATGGTTGATGGTATTAGCAATACTATCTCATTCTTCATAGTGTGTGTGATGGTTTAGATATTCAAAATTCTAGCAGTTTGTATAGGTGATATTGGACAAGTGAGGCAAACAAGCCCTCATTTTCATTTTATGTAAAAATAAACTTTTGGAGGTCCAAAAGCTTCTCAGTGGGAAGGAATGATCCAAGTGGATCTAGAAAGGCTAAAAATTCCACAGTCTCAAAATTTCTCAAAAATGACATCATTGTGAAGAGCTTGAAAAATTGAACCTGACGCAACTTGAATGGGTGAAAAAGGAGCCCGTTTGCTCAAGAGATGCTTTGTCAAAGTTTGAGTCAAATTGGTGAACTAGGAGTGAAATTTGAATATCTTGAAAGTGTTCAACAATGGGTGTCAAATTGAAGAGCTCATCAAGAGCTTTCCAATGGCCTTTGTTTCATCAAAATTAGAATAAGTATGTGAAAGTTATCATCATTCAAAGTTCGAAAAAAAAAAAACAAAAAAAACAAGTATTGATAATGTCGTCATTATGTCATTAGAATTTTGGAGGAATTTTAAATTTTATTGGGAAAATAATTCCCAATATAATTTAGAATTTTCACAGGAAGTTGTTTTATACAAACTCCCTCTTGAAATATTTTGTTATTATATTCCCTAAAATTATGGAGGTGTTAGCTTTATTATCAATTTTTTTGTAAGGCTTATAATTATAAAAGCCAAAAAAGAGGTTACTTGTTATTTTAAAATGGGGATATGGTTGTAAATTTTGTTATTTGGTTTTATACCAAATAAGCAAAATATTTTGTATAAAAAGGAAGGAAATTTGGAAGAGAAAATAATGAGTCTTGGAGGAATTAGACCTTTGGGTGTACAGGAGACTTTGAGAGAAATTAGTCTTGGAGAATTATTTTGTTATTCTAGAGGGAAATTCCTTGGGAGAATTTTGTAAGTTCTTGAGAGAGACTTTGTAAGTGAGAGATATTTTGTAAGTACGAAGATATAGTATATCATCTTTAAGTGCATGAAAAAGATTGTGAAGGCTTTGAAGCTTGCATATTGTAACAAAGAAGAGTTTTTCTTGGTGATATCAATAAAGTGGTCCTTGAATTGAGAAGCGGACTTGGAGATGTAGTCCCCAAGGACAAACTGCGTTATCAAAGTGTTTGCATTTTTCTCTCTCTTATTCTCTCAATACTTTCATTTTATTATTCTCCCTCATTGATTTTATTAAACACATAATTGTTTTAAGAGTTCAAAGTATTTATTCTTCCTTGTAATTTTAATAGTTTTAAAATACATAGTCATGCATTTACTGCATGGATTGGGAAAGTATATCTGATTATTGGAATTAAGTCATAAAACTTGTAGATCCCAAATCAGGTCAGTCTAAGTGAAGACTTATGGCCCAACCATGATTACATTGGTGTTTTATCAACAAGAGTTGATGTAGGAGACCTGTTTATTAGGTAGTAGGCAGTGGCTATAGCTTCGGCCCAAAACTTTTGTTCAGTCCAGCTCCACTCAGCATACTTTTAGCCTTCTCCATCAAGGTCATGTTCATTCTTTCTACAACTTCATTCTGCTGCGGAGAATACGGAGTTGTCTTCTCTCTTTTAATACCACAATCTTTACAAAATGTGTCAAAATCATTAGAGCAATAATCATCGCCATTATCAGTTCTCAACCACTTTATCATCTTTCCAATCTACAACTCAACCATTGCTTTAAATTCTTTGAAATGACTGAAAACTTCAGCTTTACTTCTAAGAAAATAAACTCATGTTCTTCTACTAAAATCGTCAATGAAAGAAACATAATAAACTAATATACCAATAGAGGGAACATCAACTAGACCAAATACGTCTAAATAGATTAAATCCAAAATACATGAGGACTTATGAGAACTTGAGTAAAACTGAATGTGGTTTTGTTTACCATAGATACAATGCTCACAAAAATAAAACTCAAGATTGCAGTCATTCAACCCATCAAAAAGGTTTTTACTTTTTAAGTTTCATAAACCTTTATCACCTACATGGTCAAGTCTCTAGTGCCATAGCATAGTCTTCTCTGTAGGTAACTTTGATTCAGTAGATAGAGAACCCTTGGGTACCTAAAAACCATGACCAACTATTGAAAGAGAAACCCTCTCCTTATCCAACAAAGTAGTCCTCTTTATAGTCTTATCAAAAGTGTTATTGCACTCAACCTTGCATGCATCAAGCTAGTACAATGTACCCAATCTGCTTCCTTTTACTATTACCATAGCACCTCTCACCATTTTCACACCTGCTTTAGAAAATTGTACATGCACACTTGCATCTATTAGTTTACTAACAGATAACAAATTCCTTGCTAGTCTCGAGATATGCAAGACACCATTAAATCTTCTAACCAACAATATCAAGAACTGAGTTATCACCCAAATACACCTTACCACCATCAAACTTTTCATATTTACTAAACTAATTTCTATTAGGAGTCATGTGAAAAGATGCACCTAAGTCTATCAACTGTGCATTGTCACCTACATGAGTGGCCAAGGTTGTGATGAAAACATCTCCATCTTCCTTCTTGGACTCAGAATCAGAATCTTGCTTCTTCTTCTTCTTTTGTTCCTCTTTGTAGTCCTTTTGGAAGTGTCCAGGTTTGCCACAATTCCAGAAAATCACCTTAGTCTTACCAAGAGATTTTGATCTCCCCTTATTCTTGGACTTAGAAAAATCATACTGCTTTTCATTCTTGCCTCTTTCTTTTGGTCTTCCTTGAACACTTAAAGCTTCTTTGGCATTCAGAGAGACCTTCCTTCTCATCTCTTCAGAAAGTAGAGAACCAACAATGTCCTCCATCTTCAAGACAACTGAAGTGCTCCCTATGGCCATGACAAGGTTGTCCCATGAGCTTGGCAATGAACATAGCAATATTTGACACCTTTCTTCTTCATTCATCAACACCCCAACTAAGGTAAACTAAGTCACCAACATATTAAAACTTTCAAGATGCTCAAAAATCTATCCACCTTCTTCCATTCTCAAGGATTACAACTTCTTCCTCAAGAAAATATTGTTCACAAGTGATTTCTCTTGATAGATCTCACTTAGCTTCTTCGAGACTTTTATAACTTTGTTGTCTCTCACATCATACTTTGTAGCTAAAGTTGGATCTATGGGCCTCAGCTTCTTTTCATCGGTTGTATCCCATAGATCCCAATCAATCAATAGATCTTCCATCTTTAGCTTCCAAATTTCAAAGTTTGTGCTAGAAAAATTCTCCACATCAATCCTCCCTGATGTGCTTGTCATCTTTGCAATCCTGCAACACAGAAATAAGATACCTCTGCACAAGCTCCCACTCAAACCTTGATTAGCTCAAAAAACCTTGTACCCAACAAATAGAACCAAAATTGACTAGGCTCTGATACCACTTGTAAGGAAGCAAAGGTGTGAGAAATCGCTTCCTACACTAATGTTTGAGAGGACGATTATGCAAATTTGACTAATTATTGCAGAGATCTCAAGAAATGCATAATAACATAATCAAAGAACTCATAACACTGATTACTATGGAAAATCCCTTCCGAGAGAAAAAAATCCACCCTCCAAAACCCACATAATGTATTCTCAAATCTGGAAGATTACAATACACTTGCAATGCAAGTTCTTACAGGAGTGCATCACGACAACTCAAACTCAAACTTGAACTCAGAGAGAATCCTTCTAGCACCAGTCTTGCAAACTTAACTCGATGATTCAAACACCTCCCCAAGCCCTCCTTTTATAGTGATTTGGCACTTGGAAACCATTTGTGGTTTTACAAAACCATGGGCCAAAACCATTGACAAAATAACCATGCCACATGTTACCCACTTATAATTTGTAACTCTAAGAATACCATTTTCGTCCATAATTTTTCCCTCTAATTTAGACCCCCATAAAAGTCATATAATGAGTTGTTTGCACTCTAAAAATAGCCCTTCTACATTCTTCTAGAGACTAGACACATTTTTAAAAACTCATACACCTTTTTCCAACTCATAAACATATGGAAAACTACCAAAAACAAATTTTAAAATTTTCTTAAAATTTTCTAGAGTTTTCCAAAAAAGAGCTTGCAAGGTTGAGACAAAATTCTCAACAATTTGGATGTGTGGATGATGATATTGACAAAATTGCAAGGTACCTAAATGGATTGAGATCTTGAATTCAAGATGAGATAAGCTTTGTGAAATTGAAAAGTGTGGAGGAAGCACACCAATATGCCTTGAAAGCTAAGGAGAATTTGACAAAGAAGCATGAACAAAGTCAAAGAGGTAGAGGTGGTAGGTTCTACAGAGGTAAAGGTAGATCTCATGGAGAAGGTGGTAGATCTAACAATTCTATACAAGATAAGGGAAAATCTAAATGGAAGAGTGATGATAAAGGCAAGAGCAAGTGGAAAGGTGGTGATTCTTATGGAAGAGGTCCTAGTTCTTACCGAGGAAGAGGTAATTCTAATTCTTTAAGTGGTTTTCAAGGTAATTCTTGCAGATGTGGTAAAGAAGGACATAGATCCTTTGAATGTAGATCCTTTGAAAGTGGGCAACATAACATAAATGTTATGGTTCATGGAGACACTGAGGGTTCACCAAGTGGACCTGAGGCTAGAGAAAATCTGATGGTGAGAAGAACCTTATGTAATAAGAAAAGTGATGAGGAACGTGTCCTTAGGAGAAGTCTTTTCAAGACTAGATGTAGGATGGTTGGAAAATGTTGCAAGGTGATCATTGATAGTAGAAGTTCTACAAATTTGGCATAAAAAAAATTGGTTACAAAGTTGTAGTTACAGAGGTTGGAGCATCCTAAACCTAATCATGTTTCATGGATCAAAGATGAGCATAAGATATTGGTGAGTGAACAATGTAGTGTGAAATTGAAGATTGGAGATTATTTTCATGAAGTTTTGTGTGATATTATGCCTATGATTGTTGTCATATTTTGTTGGGTAGACCTTGGCAATATGATATATATGCTATACATGATGGAAGATTGAATCAATATACTCTTTGGGTGAATGGAAAAAAGCAAATATTGCTGCCTTTGATTGAAAGTCTAGATGAGGTTAATTGCACTGCTATGAAATTTGGCATGGTTAATGGAAAGCAATTTGAAAAGGAAATGAAGAACCAAGTTTGTTTTGCCATAATACCTAGGAGATCAAGTTGTGCTAGTAACAACTAAGTATCAAAAAATAGTGCTAACTGAGTGTCAGTCAGTAGTGACAGAGTGATAGAAACTAATGGTAACCGAATGATGACAAAAATTGATAATATTGATCGAGTGCCAATGGAAATTACAAAATTGTTGAATGAGTATAGGGATGTTGTTGCAAAACATATATCTGATGGTTTATCTCCAATTTGAAGTATAAGTCATTGCATGGATCCTATTCTTGGAGGTAGTTTGCCGAATAAAGCACTATATAGATTGACATCTACTGAAAATGAAGAACTTAACAGACAAGTGCATGAATTGTTGCAGAAAGGTTTGATCAGAGAAAGTTTGAGTCCATATGTTGTACCTATCGTATTACCACCTAAGAAGAATGGAGAATGGAGAACTGATTCCAGAGCTATTAAGAAGATCATAGTGAAATATAGGTTTCCTATGCCAAGGATGAATGACATAATAGATTATTTTAGTGGAGAAAAGTATTTTACCAAGATTGATTTGAAGAGTGGCTATTATCAAATTAGAATCAGAGAAGGTGATGAATGGAAGACTTCTTTTAAGACAAACGATGATTTGTATGAATGGTTGGTAATGCCTTTTGGTTTGACTAATGCACTTAGTAATTTTGTGAGGTTAATGAATGAGATTCTAAACAGATTCTTGGGTAAGTTTTTGATTGTTTATTTGGATGATATTCTGATATTCAATAAGACTAAGGAAGACCATCTTGAGCATGTTAGACAAGTATTGTAGAGATTGAAAGAGGAAAAATTGATGATTAATCTGAAGAAGTGTTCTTTTATACAAGAAGAGATTGTGTATTTGGGATTTGTGATTTTAGCTGATGGTTTGAAGATGGATCCTAAGAAGGTTAAAGAAATTTTAGAATGGCCTACACCTGAGAATGTGGGTGAGGTAAGATCATTTCATGGTTTGGATAGTTTTTACAAAAAAATTATACGGAATTTCAATTCTATTTGTAATGTTATGACTGAGACAATCAAAGGAGATAAAAATGAATTCAAGTGGACACATGAAGCTAATAATAGTTTTGAGACTTTGAAACAAAAGGTTGTTGAGTTACCTACATTGGCTTTGCGAGATTTCAATAAGGTATTTCAAGTTGAATGTAATGCAAATGGTAGTGCAATAGGAGTTGTATTGAGTCAAGAAGGTAAACCTGTTGTTTTCTTTAGTGGGAAGTTGAATGATGCCAAAAGGAAGTATTTTGTGTATGATCAAGAATTTAATATTATTGTTCAAGAATTGAAGAAATGGAGACATCATTTGATTCTTAAGGAGTTTGTGTTGTATATTGATCTTAAATTTTTATAGTACTTGGTAAGTCAACATAAATTGAATCAGAGACATATGAAGTGGGTTGAGTATTTGCAAAGTTTTACTTTTGTGATTAAGCATAAGAGTGGAATCACTAACCAAGTTGTTGATGCATTGAGTAGAAGACATTCTTTGTTGACCAAAATGAAGGTTGAAATTCTAAGTTTTGATGAGATGAAGGAGTTGTATGATATTGATCTTGATTTTTCTAAGACATGGAGAGAGTATAGAGCACCTAGTTTAACATAACAACAAAGTAAGTTTGATGAATATTTCATTCAAGAAGGTATGTTTTTTAAGGGTATTCAGTTGTGTATTCTTAAGAGTTCTATGAGGTTGAATTCGATTAAGGAAAAACATAGTGGTAGATTGGCTGGACATTTTGGAATTGATAAGACACTAAGTTTGTTGAAGGATAAGTATTATTGGCCTCAAATGTATAAGGATGTTCATAAATCTATAAAGAGTTGTGGAGTTTGTCAAGTTGCAAAAGGAGTAAGTCAAAATGCTAGTTTGTATACACTTATTTCTATTCCTAAGAAACCATCAATATGGATTTTGTTCTTGGATTGCCTAAGACAAAGAAGGGGTATGACTCTATATCTATTGTGGTGGATAGATTTTTTGAAATGGCTCATTCATGCCTTGTAAGAAAACATCAGATGTCAAGCATGTTTCTAAGATATTCTTTTAAGAGATTGTGAGATTGCATGGATTACCAAGAAGTATTATTTCTGACAAAGATAGTAAGTTTGTTGGTTACTTTTGGAAGACTTTGTGGAAGAAGATGGGTACTGAGTTGAGGTTTAGTTCTACATTCCATCCATAGATAGATGGAATGACAGGGGATGTGAATAGAAGCTTGGGTAATTTGTTGAGATGTTTAGTTGGAGATAAGCCAAGTAATTGGGAAGTGGTGTGGCACAAGCTGAGTTTGCATGTAATAATTCTGCGAATAGGAGTACAGGGAAGACACCTTTTGAGATTGTTACTAGATTGCAACCTAGAGGTATATCAGATTTAAGGGATGTTTTTGGTGAAGAGAAGAGAAGTGTTGTAGGAGCAGAATTTTTTGATTTTATGGAGTCTTTGCATAAGAAAGTAAAGTTAAGGATGGAACAAGCAATCAAAAGTACAAGGAGAATGTTGATAAGTCTAGAAGATGTCATGTGTTTGAAGTTGGTGATGAGGTGATGGTTCATTTGAAGAAAGGTAGATTTCTTGTTGGAACATACAGTAAGTTGAAGATGAAGAAGTTTGGACCTTGTAAGATCTTGAAGAAGTCTGACAGTGGTAATGCTTATGAAGTTGAGTTACCATGGATTTATCTTCTATATTTAATGCAGCTGATTTGTATGAATATCATGAGTCAGATGATGAAATTGTTGTGTTAGATAATTATCCTAAGAAGTAGATTGAAGAAGTTGAACAGTTATTGGATTAGAGAGTTGGTAAGAGCACACAGGGAAAAGATTATGAGTATTTGGTAAAGTAGAGGAATAGACCAATTGAATATGCTACATGGATTTCTCAATCTGAGTTGGATTCAGCTCAGGTTATGAAATCTCAATGATTCAGGAGAATCATTTCTTTCAACCCCAGTTGTCTGATGCAGGATCACCCTGGGTTGCATTGTTATCCTTTTACCAAGTTACACTTTGTTTGTTGAGTTACTATGCCTTACATTGCTAAGCTCCTTAGTTGTTTTCGAGTTCACTATTGCTACCAAATTCCTATGTTTCCAAGTTCACAGTTGCTACCAATTTCCTTTGGTCATCGAGTTCGTAGTGGTTGCTGAGTTTCCTAGTTGTTGTCAAGTCTACTGTGGTTGCCAAGTTTGTTTGGATGGTAAGTGGCAGTATTTTGGTTTGGGTCCTTCATTGACCAAGTTGTTTGTGTCTGGTTCTAGTTTGGACTAACCTTACAAGTTAATTTTTATTTCGTATTTAATATCTGTTGAGAGCCGACTTGTGGCTTGTTTTAGCATTTAATATAAGGGTTTATTTTGTTGTATTGTAATAGGTCAACTTATGGTTGTGCATATATTTAATAAAGACTTGGGTAGAGTCTTGGAGTATGACAATAGGGTATGAAGAACAGACGCAAGGTTAAAATGCAAAGTTTATCTTTGTGAATTGAATCTAATTGTAATGTTGTCGTAACCCAGAAGGCCTTACCATAGGACATGCATTTGACATTTTGATGATTTGATCTATGAAAAGTATTTGTTCCTCTATCTACTGTATTGGTTATTATTATGTGTCAGTTTCCTTTGTGTTTACTCTCGTGGGTGGCTTGAATAGCTAGGTGTGCCTTTGGCCCTAGTTACTTCATGTTCCTCCCCATGTCAATGACAAACAAAGGCTTGAAGAATGCCAGGAAGCTCAAAAAGGATCAATTTCCCTTAACTTTTTTGATCCCCACCGAGGTGTGACAAGCTCTAAGAGCTTGGAAAAAATCCCTGGAAGCTTAGTTTCCAACCTAAAGCCAGTGGAGACAAGCCTTGATTTGGGCACCCTTGGTAGCATTATTGTTAGCAACCTACTTCTGATGGTGGAGGTTAGAAAGCGAAATTTCTAAGTCTGAATCAAACAAATTCAAGGCCAAAGCCTCAAAAGCCACATAGATCTTTGGTGATGGCATCATAGACCGTCTGCAACACATTACAAGTTGCCTACCACAGATCCAAATAAATCTTGTCATACGGGTGATAGCATCATTCCACCATTGAATCCACCCAAAGTGGGTGTGGGGCCAAGGCTCTAAATTCCAAACACACAAAATGTGAGCCATAATGGGATCATGACTCAACAATGACATGTTGAGGAAAAATTGCATTTGAGAAGGACGTCTTTGAGTTGTTTTCTAGGTGATAGTAAAAAGAATGGGATAATGGTCTGACAAAGTCATATCGAGCAAGGGAATGACAGGTAGCTCTCTTTCCTCAAAAGAGTAGAAAAAAAGATTGTGCGGATATCATTGCATGATCAAGCCTTTTTAAAATCATGTCAGATCAAGCTCTACAATCAAACCAAGTATGTCATTTCCCACCAGAATGATGACAATGGGCATTGGGATCAATAGGGCCTAATTTATTATGGATGTAGTACCAAGCTTCTCATTCCCCAGCTGTCCACTGAAAAGACATAATCCCTTCTTTATCAGAGGCCAACTCAACCATATTGAAGTCCTCACACTTCACCCAAGTGGCAAGAGGCAGAGAATCTGTCATCCAATGCCATAGTTGAGATCTTTCAACAACATCATTAGGCACATAAATATTAACTACACCAAAGGAATGATTATTGAGTGACAACAAAACCCACACAACCCTATGCATGGAACCATTGGAAATAAAAGAGGAAATTAAACAAGGTGAGAGAAGAATAACTACACCACCTTGACCAACTTCACGTTGGGAAGAAAAAACAATGTTGTCTAGCCAAATAACATGGCAAACAACATTAAACAGAAAGCCTAAAATTTTAACTTCTTGGAGATAGAGGATATGCAGGATACCAAGCCTGCATCTTGTATCTCACACAGTATTTGTGAGGGAGGTTTGTGAGACCCCACACATTCCATGAGATAAAATTCATGGAAACAACACTTGCATGTCATCCTCGTCCCCAAGAGAGGATAAATTGTTGTGCGAAAATGAGTTGGAGGTGAAGGTAGGGGAAGAATCTCTAGAGATGATTTGCCCCTTCTCAGAACTGCCATTTGGGTCTTCTCCACAACCATTTGGGTTGTGAGAGCATTACAAGCATTAAGACCCAAGTGGAACAATCATAGAAGTTGCCTATAGAGTACAAACCCAAGCGAGCTGAGAAAGACTTGCAGAACCCATCATCCCCTGTGAACAAGGTTTGAAACGTATGGTGGAACCATCAATGTGACTGGTGCAACAATGGAAGTAACAAGAACAATCTCTAGCGAAGGTTGGGTCGAGGAAGATCCTTATTTCTTTGTTGGCAAGGAAGTCTTACCCTTACAAACCATAGTTGTCTATTCAACTTTTTTGCCATTGTCAGTAAGCTTGGCCTACGACTCTTTGGTAGGGGTTGGCTTATGAGGCGCAACCAGCGAGCAATCGTTTTGTGCTCTGTCGATTGACACCAATAACAGGTGTTTGGCAAGTTCAAATAAAGAACCTTCTAGGTGAAGGTGTGAGCCCTAACCTAACTGTTAGTGGTTTCCTTTAGATCACGAGAAAGATCAACTTCAACGCATACCCTCCTTTAAGGGTGTGCATTAAAAAACTTCTCTACTTCCATGCAAACCACATTACCAAGGGTTTGTGCAATAGCATGGATAAATTTCCAGCAAGGCACTGGGAGACCCAGGAACTCGACCTATACTAGGACTTTCAAGTTCTTGTCATCTGAGACAGAGAAGTCACAAGACCACTGTTGGAAAACTAGCAGTGAAGACCTAACTATCGAGGGCCTATAGTTAAAGACCGCATTGACCTAGGAAGGGTTAGCAAACCAAAACAAAAAAATCCCTTAGTAAGGCTTTAAATGCCTTCGAGTCTAACTCAATGAGGAGTCCAAGCCTTGGCTACCCATTCTTTAAGCATGCTTTCAGGAGGAGTCCTACCCACAAAATACCCTATCAAAGAATGTTTTTCTGGCTAGTTACAAGCATCATCAAACACCTGAATGTTGAGAGCAATATCAAGGGAAGACTTACCTTGTGAAACACTTTTAGAACAAACTTTCATGGTCATTTGTTCAGAGGAGGTGCCATGAGCATCCGTCGCACCAACTCCAACACAAGAATCATCTAAGCCAAAGTAGGTTAAAGCCATAATAAAAACCCCTAATGCTCCTGCAATTAATGCAATATGACAGGTGCAAAACCAAAGATGAAATCAGAGAGAAAGTCATATTGCATGCAAAATCCTTGCAGAGCGATTTCGCACTCTATCCTCGACTAGCAAAACTTTAATTTGATTTTAATAGAAAATTAAATTTCTCGATAATTACAATTATAGTTATATTAAGTGTACAAATTTAAAAATCTATCAATAGTAATATTTTGTAAGTATATAATATATTTTCAACCATATATGCACTTATATATTTCAATTATAATTTAATTAAGATTAAACTACTTATTTTAATATTATAAATGCCAACTTTCTCTAAAATTTATTTTATTATTTTATTTTAGAAAGAATTAAAATTATAATTAATAGTTTAAAATATAAATAATTTCATGAAAATCAAAAGAAAAAATATTATATATTTATATATTTTCTAACTATATAACTATAAATTTACACACCAAGTTCTACTATTCAAGATATTTTTGGGTTTTTCTATTTAGGAAAATAGACACTAACTCATTTGATCTAAACCAATCAAAATTTTGAAAATAGCACAACATAATTAATTTATAAAATCTGACTTCCCAAACGTTAGTCTATTGCATTTGTCTCTAGAAATAAACGAAAGCATAAGTTAAGGCAAGGATTCCTTCCCATCACCTTGACTTAAATTGACAGCTAAGACGAAACCCTAGTATATCATTACCAAGTGAAACTAGGAGGGACACCATTCGTTCAATGTCGCAAAATGAAAAAGCAAGCTGGTTACATGCATTGTCTAGTTGGCACTGCAAATGTTTCACGTGAAAGCACGGAAAAAGAAAACAATTTTATTTGAATCCCTTTTCTTTTTTCTTTTTTTTTTGCCTCTCCCCTGCGATTACTTTTCCATAACCGCGTACAGCTGGAACAGAAACAGCTAAATTCTCTGGTCATTATCTCTATAAAGACATGAAACTCAAGCTAGCTTACCTCATAACTTGCCTTGAAATTGTTCTGAAAGAAATGAAAGGCGTAGAAGCGATGGCAGACAGAGTATTAAGAAAGAAGAGAGCTTGGAACACGCTGCGAATGACTCTGTTCATGATCAGAAAATGTCTGTTGAAGCGCAGGAATTTGCAGGAATTAGACGTGCGCGTAAGAGGGAAAGTATTTGCAAAGATCTTCAGAAGTCTGATCTCTCATCGAACTCCAGCGTCTGATCCTCGCGGACTGAGAGAATACGAATTTTCGTGCTCCAACAGCCCTGTAACCCCTGCTTTGCAACATTTTGCGAATAAATTGACGAACCGCCGCAATTTTCTTCCCTGCTTTAAGCCGGATTTATCTTTTGAAGATAAATATGAATCTCCTAAATTTGTGGTGAGCCCTAGCGCGATTATAGAAGGTGTTAATGGCCGACCTTTTGAGAATACTGCAGGCACATTTGAAGAGGAAGACGATCAAGAAGATCGAAAAGCTGAAGAATTTATTGCTAAATTTTACGGCCAAATCAAATTTCAGCGCCAGATTTCGCTTCTGCAGTACGAAGAGATGCTGGCCAGAGGTATCAATTGAAATGCGTTGCTGTTACCTGAGTTTTTTAAGCATCTCGCGAGGTGCCCTGTTTTGGAAATCCTTTTTATTTCTTTGCTGCGCGGGGTTTTTTTTTAACCCATTTCCTTAATTGATTTTTTTATCTTCACTCTAGAGCATTTCCAAGGGAAGTGAGATTCATTGTATTCTTCATTTTTAAAAGAATTTTAGAGGTGTTCAGTATTCAGGCAGGTGTGGGCTCGTATGGGGTACTTAAAAGTTAATGGTGGCTTTCGCTGGTTGGTAGCTCGCAGGCTTCATGCCTCGCTGGGCTGCCTCGCAAGTCTGAACCCTCCATCAAAAAAAAAAAAAAAGAATTTTAGAGACAATAAATGGTTTGATTTCTAAGTATTTCTCATCCCGGATTACATGTGAGTTTATCCACCTTCAAATTCATGATCATGTGTAGGTGTATATAACGGGATAAAAGAGGAAAGTCCATTAAAATAATTAGATAATTACTTGCAATTAAATATATTAGGTTAAATTTATTTGAGGAGTTTGAAAAACTACTATTTTAAGAACTAAATACTATGGGTTTGACTATTTGGTCATGTGTAGGTGTATATAACGGGATAAAAGAGGAAAGTCCATTAAAATAATTAGATAATTACTTGCAATTAAATATATTAGGTTAAATTTATTTGAGGAGTTTGAAAAACTACTATTTTAAGAACTAAATACTATGGGTTTGACTATTTAGGTTTCATAATAGTTAAAATTCAAGCCACTAGAAGGTAGAATTTTAGTTCTATAGAAAATATCATATATGCATCATTGTTTTAAGAATCATAAAATTAAATTAAATAATAATAATTTGCCATATAAATCACATAAATGTGTACCAAGTCAGCTCTTAATGGTTAGTGGAAAAATGTTGGAGTGGACAAATTGAATTTGAAAATTAGTGTCAAATCCTTACTATATCTCTTGAGGTGGTGATAGAATGCTTTGAAATGTGTTTTAATATAGGTGTGATGAATGACTAATAATCATAACATATGAGGTGATAAAGTCAAATATATAATATGAGTGCAAGCAGATTGTAATATAGATTGGAAAATTGGAAAAGGATAAGGGATGAGCCAAACTTGCAAAAAGAGTGTTTCTCTTATTAGCATGCAATTGTGTTAAGATATTCCATCAAAATGAGCACATCACAAAATATAGTTTGCATTGGTACTTCCAAGGATAAGGGATGAGCCAAACTTACAAAAGAGTGTTTCTCTTATTAACATGTAATTGTGTTAAGATATTCCATCAAAATGAACACATCGCAAAATATAATTTGCTTTGGTACTATTAAAATAGTAAGTGCAAATATTTATTTCAAAAGACTTTCAAATGATATGTTTAGTGATCAAATTGGCATAGATAATACAAATTATGTAGTTAATATAATTCAATTGTCTTGTTTTGAAAAAGTGATGGGGTGTGTTGGTTTGATTTTTCACAAGGTAAAATCTTCCTAAAACTAGGTGTAAAAATCAGATAAGTTCTATATCCTGCTTATTAGGGTTTGGTCTCCTAGTTTTGCAAATTTTTACCCCTATGTGAAACCCTACTAAAATAAATATTGTGTCCCAAATAAGTGTGTTCAGTCATGTGTATTTTAAATGTTTATTGGGCATGAAGTTGTCTTGAATTTCGAATATTCCTTTAGATCTGTTAAATTTTCACCTTTCTGCCTCTTTGTTCCCAAAGTAATTTGCATCGTCAGATCTTTGCAAGATCTATGGTGGTTGTTATGTCACATAAAGAAAATGCGAAGATCTTAACCTATATGACATAGCGACTACCGCAAAATATAGAAACGATGTTGTAAAGTGGAAAGTGGGCGTCAGATCTTTTAATTGCTCTGAACTTTTGGCGATGTGACTGGTGTCAGGGCTGTCAGTACCGAAGAAGGGACCAACTGGAACTGGTTACAATTTGTGTCACTGGGTTTTAACATTTTTGGTGGGTCGTTATGTCGCGACTAGAAAATGCAAGCACCCTACCGGTAGTGATATAGTTCCTTGTCGAAAACTTAAGAAAAGGCGGGAGATTATGAAATGGACAGGCACCGTAAAGTTCCTGGTTGTTAGTATGGTTGTGTGACTCAATTCCCTGTCAGAAGAATTGATTGCAGTAATCATGGAGGAATATGGATACTTCCACGGTACTAAGATTTCAAAAGGCTTTAAGGAGGTCGCTATGTCGTGGTTGGGAAATGAAGGAATCCCACTGATAGCGACATAACGCCTTGATAGAAAAAGGGAATGTGACAACAACTCCAAAAGGTGGGTCCCACGTATTGCCTTCATTAGCAACAAGCCATGTAATCACTTTGACATGTTTGCATCATTTGAGCACGTGTATGTTTTATGCGCCAAAGCTTACAAGAAATATGGGAGGTCACTATGTCGCAACTAAAAAATCCTTGTTCTCTGCCGGTAGCGACATACTGCCTTACCAAAAAAGATGAAACACGGCAAGGCTCTGTTTTATGGTGGCACAAGAAATGATTAAAATATTATATGACTGGCCAGTATGTCAAAATATTTCCAAGTCACACGTGACGTGGAACCACACTCAAACGAAAGGGCAGATGAAGAATCTTGATCGTTGGATTAAAGTTAAATCAACGATCGTTGCCAAGTCGCTATCAAGAGTTGCACACTGATTATTTAACGTAACATGGCGACTAAAGAAAAGAATGCATGGACCCACCATAATTAAAGTAAAATAAATGTAGATTCCTCACCGTCAAATCAAATTCACATCAATGGTGGGCGCTTTGTTGCTATGAGGAGTTGCTCGTTCTTTAAGGATAGCGATATAACGACCAAAGGAATAAAAGGAGGGACCCATCACAATCATATTAAAACACTGGTCAAATGTACATCGTTAGATTGAAATGGAACCAATGACTGTCGCTATGTCACATAGACAAAATGCTCACTTTTTATGTATGGCAATGTAGTGAAATGGCAACACATGTCCTCAAGTGCTAGTGGATCCAGTCTAAGCCGTTAACAGTAAAAGAAAAGCTTATGTGGAGAAAGCTTACTGGATTGACTTCTAGCTTGACAAGTGGGAAACGAGTCATCCATGGTTTTATTCCTGGATCGTCAAATTTTTGGAGATCGACGACATAGTTTTAAAATCTGAATGTGGTGCCACCTTGTTTGCCTTACAGCTTATTTATGAAGAATGAAGGCTCTTCGTGCAAACCAGTAATAGGATATATTGTAGAAAATCTTTCTATCTCTTCATACGCAAAAAAATCTCCAAGCTTCCAAAAGAATTCAAAGCTATAAAAAACGTGTGGTTGGGGTGATCAAAACATGAAAGGATTTCTACTTGTTCGTAGAAGTATTGCAGAATTGTAGAGAAGAGTAGCAAAGAATCAAGTAAGTCCCTGTTCTTAGTATAAATATCTAAGTACTCTAGTTTTATGCAAATTGTATTCACCATGCCTCCAAAGAATGTTTTCTCTGGTCAAGAAGATTACTTGGCCAGAAATATTCATGATGATCTCCTCGAGTTGTTCCCTGCATCAACAAATGAGACTATTGAAGTAAAGAAATTAACTTCTCTTAACCCTAGGCTTAAAATCGCTAATGGATTATATGAAATTTGGTTAGGGATGCTAGAACTGCTCAAATAGGGCTTGCCCTTTTTTTTAAATGGTTCTCAAAAAGGAAATTATTTGCCTCTCATGCCAACATCACGAACTTTGACTTGGGAAAGCTAGTGGTCCCTAGTGTCTTCATGGATGTTGATTTATTAATGACTATTGCCAAAAGCTACAACCCAGCAATCAAGGTAGTAAGAAGAATTGATGGTCAATGCCTGATCATAGTAAGCCCTAAGGAAATTAGGGAAGTATTTGGCCTGGCGCCACTATCAGATTATCATACACCTATTGACCTACAAATTCTAAAAAAAGAATATTTGTGTAAAAAGGATAAGATCAGGGAGGGTGCGCTAAGGGCACATATAGGCACAATTGGAAACTTGCCAGTGATTACAGCCTCCTCAAGGGAGCTTTTCAAGAAGAAATATTTCACTTCCCGGGCTGTGGAAATATACATGACTCTATGTAGGGTTTTTGGGGAAGATGAACAAAATTTTATGCCTATAAGTTTCATGTATATCATAGCTCAGATTTCTTCTTTTGGTGTTGATATTATTTTTGATTCCGCCTCCTACTTAGCAAAAGAAATCCATATAGGCCTGGTTGGAATTGCTAAAGGCAAGATTGAAAAAACTTTTGGTCATTATTCTCTACTGATGCACATGTTCTTCTTCAAAGTAGCAACATATTTTGGTAAAGAAATGCATTTGAATAGAGAGAATGAGGGAGAGGCTTTGCCAATTCAGTTGTGGAGTGCAGATATAACTTGGGATGCAAAAAATGCTAGCTTTGTCAGGTTTGATAAGTATTTTTCCTCAAAGTTGAGGTGCCTTTTATTAAGTGACAAACCCAGAGTTCCTAAGGCACTGGTAAATTTTATTAGACCCATGGATAACCCATCTGGTTTGAAAGTATCTCATAACTGGGGAGACATTATACCATACCATGTTTCTACTGTTATTAGAGTTTATGGTTTTCAAGGGACACCTCATGTTTTGCCTTACCAAGTGCCATAATATAGGAATAGCTAAGGTATTATGGTAGCTGGGAGGATTGGAGGAAAAATATTTGGTGAAAAGAGGAAGAGGTTCAATTTTCCCAACTTGTACTATAGCCCACCATTTTGTTATTACAAAGGAGGCTAGTTGTTTTTATACAAAATTTTAGATCAATATAAGATGGCAGTGTCTCATCCCCGTTTTTGTGACACTAAGGGATTCTATGACTTGGCTTTTAGACACAGAGCTAAGCTTGGTAAAACAAAACATGAGTTTTATTACCCTAAAGACATAATAAGGAACAAGTTCTCTTTGCAGGAGCAAGAGACCCAAAAGGAAAAGTGGAGAGTTTTTTCAAGACTTTTGGAACTTATACATTGTTTTGATAAGGATTATCAACCTCTCAAGAATGCAAAAATAGAGGTAGATAGAATAAGCAAACTCATGAAAACTTTTCCTGAGATAATGGAAACAATGAATGAGAAGAAGAAGTTTTTATTAATGCTTATCCTGATAAAGCCATAGAGGCTATGAAACAGCTGGCATTCACTCCCAATGTTGGAGTTGGGCAATTGACTGTCCAAAAAAGACCGGGCTCCAATATAATCCAAAATAAGAAGACCATTATGGACAAAGGCAAACAAATAATAGGATCCACTAGTGTTGTCTTGGAAGAAATACTTGACGAGCCCTCTCCTAAGAGGCAAAAAATAATGAAAAAACAAGGTCCTCACATTGAGGAATATTCACCTACTCAATCCCCTTTACAAATTGGAGAGGAGTAGCTCACTGGAGAGTAGGTTGAACAACATGGGTCCCAAGGAGGAGTATTCATTACATAGGCAGAGCTAGATGAAGGAAACCTTCCAAAGCCTCCAATGCCAAGCCTTGATTTGACAGTGGTAGATTATAGAGGAAGGGAATTGGACCTTGTAATAGAATAGGCCAGCCATGAATTTTTGTCTAATGAAAATTTTGTTAAAACAAGAGCCTTCTACTGATTTGCATGGAGAGAAAATATGAGAAAATATGAGGAAAGGTGTAATAAATTGAGGACTGAGCACCTAGAAATGGAGGAGGCAGCCATGTAGAATCAAGTGAAAGATGAAATGATGCAAGAATTCGAAAATATAACCCCTGAAGAGGGGAGACAAATGGTGAAAGCATCAAATATTCTACTGCTACTCAATTGGGATATAGTGGATGCCCTAGTTCTTAACTCTGTTTCAAATAAACTAGATTTACATGATCAAAATAAGAAAGAAATAACTAGCACCACCTTTAGTGAAGACCAAGCTACCTTAGTTATTTGGTCATTAAGGAAAGGATCCAGGGCTATCTCATCACAACAAGATGACACTGGTTTAATGGGGAGTATCATTGTAAAGAGAGTGGTAGATACTACCCATGTGGAAGCTGCACATTTAAATGTTGGTACATCTAACTTAGTTTTGGCCACTGCAGAGAAAGAAGAAAAGGTAATTTTTGAATTGCAGAGTAAATATGAAAAGGTTCTAGAAGCCTACAATAAAGAAGTTCAAAAAAGGATTGAACTTGAAAATAAGATGTTGCGACAGTCTACTAGACCAAGGATCACATACCCTCGCCCACTAGTGGAGCCTTTTAAATCCACTCCTCTTATTGAAATCCCAGATACTCTACAAAGTCCACAGTACTATATAGCTAAAGATTTTGAAGAAGAGAAGAGCAAACTATGGGCACTGCATGTAGAGTTAAATGTGCAGTATGAAGACAAATTAAGGAAAGCTCTTATGTATCTAGTTGACAAAATTGACTAGCCATTGTTCTATGATCAATTAGCCAAGGTAATAAATATATGGGAAGAGATAAAGGCAAATGAAGAGACTTTGAAGCCCATTGTCAATAAGTGGGATAAGAGGAGAAAAGAAATTACATTCTTATGTTACTCTATCATAAGGTCTTCTCATGACTATATTGAAAAAACTTATGATGTTGCTTAGGATATGTTATAGTTTGATAACAACAGAATAGGATTACAAAGGAATATTGTTAGTTTTTCAAATAAGTATAAAAGTGAAAAATTTTACTTGTTCCCATTGGCCTTGCATAAAAAGAATAGATTGAAGAATAAAGATGAGTGGACCAAGGAATTAGATGACTTATTTTGTTTAAGAATGAATGAAGTCATAAATGAAAAAGTACATGCATGGTGGGCAACCACAATAGAAGAAATAGTAAAGGCCCAATTATTCTTTGATTCTTTAAAACAAGATTTTGTTAGCATTGATAAAGAGGCAGAGTATGTGATTAAGAAGAAAAATGATATCCTACAATTTAATTGGCCAGATGACACGCTTTTTAACAAGTGGATGGCAAATATTGCTTCTAATGAATAGTTGGAAGAAGCTAAAAGTGATGATGATGAGATACATGAAGATGAAGTACAGATCATTGATTCACTTCCACAGGATCAGGGGAAAGAAGAGGATAGAATTAAGCAAGCAACCAATTTCAGTTGCAGGTTCAGAGGCTCATGATGATGACATGGCAAAGGAAGAAACACGAATAAAGTTGGTTTTATTAGTTCATGATGAAGCTAGCAGAGATCCCAGAATTGAGGTTAATTTTTAATTATTAGAACATGACACAGCATTAACCAGTTTGATGGCTACATATTCTAAGGAATCAAAGTAGCATTTGGAAATGTAACAGAATTGGGACCTACCAAAGGAATACTTTGATGTATAAGTTTTTTCTTACATGCAATTTTGTCTTTTATGACAACAAAATGTAAATATTTTTGTCTTAGGGGACAGCTGTCATTTTCTCTTAGCCTAAAGCTTGTTGCATCTCACAGTATATAAGTGAGATTCCAGGCCTAGAGAAAGGGTCCGATCTGTTGTCTTTCAAAAATTATTGTTAAGTCTATCGGTCTAGTTTTCTTGATGAACACTTGGTGATATATTTTCTCTGCAAAGCTATGAGAATTGTTTCAGTATGACAAAGATTTTAATGCTTAGTCTTGAGTTATTTTGAGTAGTGTTCAATTGTATGCAATTTTTTAAAAAGAAATCAATGCAAAGATGAGCTATCCCCACATCTTTTATGATTGAATCATGTCTCCATTTGTG
The DNA here is from genome assembly GCA_028749045.1 of Cupressus sempervirens. NCBI lineage: Eukaryota > Viridiplantae > Streptophyta > Pinopsida > Cupressales > Cupressaceae > Cupressus > Cupressus sempervirens. The sequence continues at coordinate 739,049,016 of CM053792.1, forward strand.
TTATCTAGTTGTCTTGAAACTGTATGAGCAAGTCTTATTCAATTGAATGCAATTAAATCAGATTATATGTCAAATTACTATTGCTCTTAATTCAAAGAATCAAGTAAATGCTTCAGTAGAATTGACAGGATTACCATGATAATAGAAAGGATGTCTACAAGAATGAGTTTTAATCAGAATTACTGATAATATTGATTGTAATGCAATCAATAAGATCTAGGAATTGAATAAACTCTAGATCCCAATAAATTAGGCACTAATCTGATTCTTAGGTCTACAAAAGGGAATATCATGAAGAACCATCAAGCTTAAATTTGAAATCAATATTATTTTTACTGCCAAAGATTACCAATGTTGGTCATCACTCGTTTGCATCTGACTTCTGAGTCTTAGATAGCTACTATAGCCACAAATATTTGCAAACCTGAGGAGAATCGTGACCAAATTTGCTTATACGAGATGCATATCATTTTAAAATATCAAGGAATGAACAAACTATGTATATGTCAGAGCTAGGAGATGAGAATCAGAATGAAACTAAAAAAATTCTCATGCAATAGCATTCATTTGAACCATCCCTTAGGTATACCCACCTTGGTTCTATAGAGCCTAAAGAGTAGAAAACCAGTCTTGGTTTTGTTGAAGTTGGATCCAAATAATATGCATACATAATTGTTAATGGGAAGTAGCTAGTCCCTAGATTTGTGAGTATTATTATCTTGGTATTGAGCTTTTGTTGTTCAGTAGTTGAAAAACACCAATAGGGTGAAAAGTATATCAATAATTCTTTATTCTATTCATTTTAGATTTGAATTTAGTGTCCCTAATTTGATCACCAAAAATAGTTATTCAAGATAAATTTTAAATGTTTTTCAATTGTAAAACACTAATCAATCAACATTTACATACATACAAATAAATATTATCTCTATGTATTTTTATTTTGCTAAAAGCATGGTGTGAAACCCCATGGTAATGAGGACTTTGGACACAAAATTTATAATAATCCCTTAGTTATCATAATTATAATTAAAATATAAATAAGTTGTAGGTAATATTATTTCAGCACCCATAAGTTACATTGTACTAGGAACTACTCAAAGAAATCTACCTACTCAAAGAGTCTAGTAATTTATATATGCAAATGTATTAATTTCATGCACTATAATGTTTGATTTGTGTAAAATACAATTATTACATATCCATATTTTATTTGTAGGAATTGTAGAATTTAACACTTTCAAAAAAATATAGTTCAATACGCAAAATTTGAAAAAATATGATACATATTAAATTTTTACTTATTTAAAATATAAAAAATAAGTTAATTAAATAAGTAAATATTTTTTCTCATTATAATATTCAAAAGTAATACATAATTTATAGTTTCCAATACTGAAAAATCAAAGAGTTTTTTTTAATGTTTCTATAAAAGGATAAGATTTCTAATTTTTTTAAAAATAGAATATACAAAATATTTTTAAAATTAAAAATATTTTATAATGTATAAATATGTTTATCATTAAATTTGTCTATAGATAACAAAAATTTATATTTTAATAATTTAATATATTTTTAAAGATTAAGAAGATATAAATATATTTTTAAAGATTAAGAAGATATAAATATATTTATCATTTTAAGTATTGTTTGAAAATAATAGAAATCTGTAAAATAAAATAAAAAGTTATACTTCAAAAATATATTTTAATATTAGAATGTATGGTGATTAAAATGAATTGAAGATGAATTAAATGAAATAAGAAACAAAACCTCCACTTAAATATTTATTTAAGCCTTACTTACTAGACACAACAAATTATTTTATAAAATTATAGACATAAATCGTAAGTTTATTTTATTAATTATAAAATATATTACAAGAAATTCTATATAGACATTTGTATGAAACAGTGGAGATCTAACCTGACACAAAAACTTAAACTAACTCTATTATGAAAACCATAAGATCCCCATTTACATGTCTATTTTAAACATTGGCCTAATACAATTTCGTTGGGCATCCTTAATAATATCTACAGAAATAATGAACTAGGAAGGAACCCTCCAACTATAGTTCCATTTGACCTAATTAAAACCTATAACTGATCTCTATGATATTTTGGAGAAGTTTTACATTGAGGGCTCTGTCCAATTGCATGAGTCTCTTATTCACAAGATATAATAGATCTTTTGGTCATACAACTATACAATGAAGTTGATAACATAAAATACATTGATTTGTTTTCCTCTATATTTTTAGAGATAGAAATACTTTCTCTTCCCAACCAGATAACCCCTTTTCTAGACTATGTCTTTGTATTAACAATTGTTTGTGGTAAAGAAAAGCATTGCATCACTATATATTAGATGCCTTTTCATTAAGATTTTTCCACATCTACGAGTTAGAATATTGCCAATACCATTTTCAACATTTAAAGCTACAATGATAATTACTAAAATATTCTTTAGGATAATATACTTATGAAGAGAATTTTATTAAGAACCTAGAGCATTCCTTTAATTTTGCATGTTATATTGAATAACACATATTTGTCTCATCTATCATATTAATGATAAAACGCTCTCAAGTTTTCACAAAAATCTCATTTAATAAACATGTGTGTGTCTTGAAAGGATGTCATATAAATGACATTAGAAATGTAAGATTTTTTTTTAATCTTTCTATAAGAGGATAAGATTTCTAATATATATATATACAAAATATTTTTAAAATTAAAAATAATTTATAATGTATAAATATATTTATCATAAAATTTGTCTATAGATAATAGAAATTTATAATTTAATAATTTAATATATTTTTTAAGATTAAGAAGATATAATATATTTATCATTTTAAGTATTGTTTGAAAATAATAGAAACATGTAATTAAAAAAAAAAGTTATACTTAAAAAATATATTTTAATATTAGAATGTACGATGATTAAAATGAATTGAAGATAAATTAAATGAAATAAGAAACAAAACCTCCAACTTAAATATTTATTTAAGCCTTTTTTACTAGATACAAAAAAATATTTTATAAAATTATAAACCTAAATCATAGGTTTATTTTATTAATTATAAAATATATTACAAGAAATTCTATATAGACATTTGTATGAAAGAGTAGAGATCTAACTTGACACAAAAACTTATACTAACTCTATTATGAAAACCATAAGATCCTCATTTACATGTCTACTTTAAACATTGGCCTGATACAATTCCATTGCGCATCTTTAATAATATCTACAAAAATAATGAACTAGGAAGGAACCCTCCAACTATAGTTCCATTTGACCTAATTAAAACCTATAACTAATCTCTATGATATTTTGGAGAAGTTTTACATTGAGGGCTTTGCCCAATTGCATGAGTCTCTTAACCAGAGGATATAATAGACCTTTTGGTCATACAACTATACAATGAAGTTGATAACATAAAATACATTGAATTGTTTTCCTCTATATTTTTAGAGACAAAGAAATACTTTCTCTTCCCAACCAGATAAGCCCTTTTCTAGACTATGTCTTTATATTAATAATTGTTAGTGGTAAAGAAAAGCATTGCATCACTATATATTAGATGCCTTTTCATTAAGATTTTTTCGACATCTACCAATTAGAATATTGCCAATATCATTTTCATCACTTAAAGCTATGATGATAATTACTAAAATATTATTTAGGATAATATACTTATGAAGAGAATTTTATTAAGAACCTAGAGCATTCCTTTAATTTTGCATGTTATATTGAATAACACATATTTGTCTCATCTATCATATTAATGATAGAACACTCTCAAGTTTTCACAAAAATCTCATTAAATGAATGCATGTGTGTGTGCGCACGTGCATGCGCGCATGCATCCGTGTGTGTCTTGAAAGGATATCATATAAATGACATTGTAAAGGTAAATCATAAAGACTAATCGAGTACTTTTCATAAACTTAAAACATTATTCATACGGAGTCCTTAACATGCAAAAGCTCATGAATGATCAGGCTAATAAGCTATAAGAATAAAGAAAAAAACTAAACTAAGAAGAAAGAACAAGAAAAGGAAGAAAAAGACCCAAGGACCCATAAAGCAATAGAGAGAAAAAGATGGTAATTGGAGAGAAGGAAAAGGAAACACTAGATGGGGAAATAGAGAAAGGAAAGAAAGAACAAGCATATAGAATAAACAAGAAGTTCAAATGACCAAAAGAAAAAGAAGAAATAAGAATCCAAGCTAAGTCACATCCACAACCCAAATAGACAAAAAATCACTAGTAGATTTGGCCTTTGTTTTCAACAAAAATTGGTTGACTTTTCTACCCAATTTGGTTGAATGATCCACAAATGGTCTTGTCGGTAATTTTTGCATCAAAATTTCAACAAATCCTTGTTAAGGTCAAAATTTGTATGAAAGTCTTGGTCAAAATTGGCATCTACATTTGGTCATTATGGTTGTTGAAAATTTTACCAATGTTGATCAAATAGCCTAGCCCATCCAACCAAGATGCTATACCCACAACGACATCTTGATCGGTGATTTGGTCAAAATTTGACCAACCTTGGTTAAGGTTTCGAAAAAGATTGGTCAAAATTTTGACGAATATAGAATGTTTTACAAAAAAGAACACCTGAAGATAAATATCCAGACTAATCACCAATGACATCATGGTCAATGACTAGTCTAGATATTCTTCAAGTGTTACTTTGCATTCTAAATACCCAATTCATTGTTCGAACAATGGTATTTTGTCCATCATATCCCATGGTTCATTTATTCTTCTATAGCAGATCTCACTTACATTTTGCACCATGTTGTTAAAGTCATATTTCATGATAATAAGGGTAATATTAAGTGAGATATGAATAAACATACTTTGAAATCTTTGGTGACCCCGTTGCCATAAGCATAGGTGGGAGTGATGTTGTCAAAGTAAAGGATAGGTGCAAATGATGCAACCACACCAATTGTTAGATGTGGGTACTTAAGGCATCTACATAATAAGCTTGTAAAAATTATAATTGATAAAAAAATTATTTCTCTTGAATGACTAAGTGGGTAGTGTATTTGAAGTTTGAATAATCTTAAACATCAACAGTTGTAAACATAGAAGTGCAAGAGGAATCATGAATTTACAAGGTATGTTATTGGGGAAGTGTTGGAATTAGTGTAACGCCCCGCCAAGGAATCCAAAGAATTAACCTAGAGTTTCACTAAGTTTGGTAGCATTTTTTATTATTTTTTAAACATGAAAGTAATATCATTTACAACTAATACACAATAACGGAAGCAATAGCAATATCCATTTAAAAGTAAACATAACATACATAACAGGTTACATTCTTCATGGATCCCTTAACATTGAATCACATCTAATTTATCTATTCATCTAACATCACATCCTCATGAAATAATAATGAAAAGTTCAATGTTCATAAATTACATTTCTAAATGCACAATCATCCACTGTACATGTCACAGGGTATAAAAGGCTCAAAAGAATATACATATGTGAAATAAAGTTTTTCAACATTCTAATTCTCATCCATGATGCAATAACATAAAAGAATCCATACATCATCATAAAAGATCAAACATAATAAACTAAGTGCACGGTTCCTCCCAGTCGTAAATAGCATCATTAGACCATCATGGATCCTAGCCATCCCTCCATGCATAACATTCCAAACTACCGAAGAGATCATCAGTATTAACATAATAGGAATGTCACACCTATACATACTACATCATATGCAGAAAGTAATCTAACATGCAAATAAAAGCATAAGATAACATCATCTAACATATGCAAATCATCAATGAAAGGATACATATCCACCGTCATGAAGGACGCATCAGCCACGATGTCTCATACGGATCTCAAATGATAAGAGCGAAAAAACACTACCACCCGACCGCGTGGTACCTAAGTGGTCCACTCCCACCGTGCTGAGGAGATAATCTCAAGTCCCAAATAGGCTATCAAAATCACATAGCATAAGAATACTCTCTAAGTCTCAGAATCCTAGAAGTATACTAACTCAAAGGTTCCAATCACAACTCGACATCTAATTCCCAGAGGCACACAAAGACATGTAGGAAACCTACTATGCAAGTGGGAAAGTGTCATCGCATATATCATGTAGAAGTTACCCTGGTAGTTAGCTATACTCCACGGGTCCCTACTGATCCTCATGCAGCCACTAGTATCCTCTCATACTGACAAGGCATACTATGGAATGCAAGGTCGCATCCGAGCATTCTCTCTACTCCCATCCTAGTCTGTACAAGCACTCGAGTCCTGGGCGAGAACAAAACAATTATCTTTTTAGGTTCATTAAGTCAATATTAGGTGAGAATGTTTTCACTTATTAAAACAACTTACAATGAGTTACCCTGGCAGCCTCTTAGGGCCTCGGCCCCCATTGCAAGCCACTTCCCGACACTACAACCAAATAAACTACCCTAAGCTCATGGAATCATAAATCACCCAGTCCTATACAAGCGACTGGAAAGAAAAATCAAAAAATAATCCATAATAAGAACATCAAATATCCACAATAATAGCATCAAATCTCCATGAGCAATTGAAAAGCATCCATAGAAAATCATGACCATAACAGCTCTCTATTGGCAACTGAAGCATCACTGATAAACAAAAGTATCCATTGGTTCTCAATAACCAAAATATATCTCAAATCATACTGATCAAAGACTCCAAAATGGTTGAGTCAAAACATGTCACAACATGACATCATAAATCAACATTTCAGTCCCATCATGGCGACTGGAAAATATCCCAAGGATAACTGATCGATGACTCAAAAATGGTTAAGTCAAGTGTCTTGTACATAAGAATCTCAACTATAACAATTAGTAATTACAAACATTACATAAAGCATTCCATCACATATCCATGGTTGGGTTAATAAAGATCGGAAATAAGACATCATCACGACATCACAATCATAACCCCCAAGCCTCTGGTAGACGTCCTATAACTGGTCAACACTAGTCAACCCAAAACCCAAAACAGAAACATAAAGAATACACAATGCAAGCACATGTTTTGGTTTTGCTAAAATTACATGAATTAAATGTGGAGGTTTTCAGTTTTTGTTTCCAATTTTGGATAATGAATGGAGGAACATTTTGTACGTTTTTCCCAACCCATGTATTTGTTTGATAGACAAAAGTTTCTCTCCCAAAACCATTAGACTCAATTTTCTAATTGTTCTAACATTATATTGTTTATATAAATGTTGTTTAAAAAAAACTCCTATCGAGTTCCAATAATCAATTAACAATTCTAATGAACCCAATAATTACATAATTCAAAACTTCGATTTATAACACATTCTAATGATTAACCTTAATTAAACTAAGTTTAATTAAGTTAATTATTAATATTTTTCCACTTTTAATAATATTTGACAAGCTATTATTAATACTTTAGATCATTTATCTTCTAAAGAATGATCTATTAATTCAATCTTTTAAATATAATAATTAGTTATAATTAATAATATATATACATATATACTTACATATATACATATATATATACTTACATATATATATATATATATATATATATATATATATATATCTTGACAATGAAACGAAATATAAAAATCAAATCACAAATTGCATCATAACTTTTACCCACATTATTAATAATGAGAGTTGATACATATATATATGACAAAATACGTCACCGTGAGGAGGGGTACTGTGCGGGCCTGCGACAGCAGTGCCGCCGGCCTCTGCCGTGAGTACAGAGTGGGGTGGGGGTACGGGCTCGTCCCTCCCCACCCACTTTAATATGTGTTTCTCAAACCAAATGTATTATATATACGATTCAGTTTTTACTGGCCCAAATATGATTCGGGTTTAATTAATTTTTATATAAACATTTTTCATAAAACGTAAATCGCGATGTGATATAACATTCGATCTTCCAATAAAATATATGTATATATATACATATGTACGTATATATATATATATATATATATATATATATATGAATGTGTTTATGTATATATATGTGTGTGTGTGTGTATATACATATATATACGTAGAGATTAATTAAGCATAACATATGTATATGTATATGTATATGTATATGTATATGTATATGTATATGTATGTATGTATGCAGATCTGAATTAGCATGTCCATATCAACACAATTTTTAAAGACTTTCAATTTTAAGAAACCTATAATATGTTGGTTCTCCAAATTTACTCAATAAATTTTCTAATGCATATAAAGTTTTCTCAAATAAGTTTTAACTACCCATATTGAGAAAGCATACAACCAAAAATAGGAAAAACCTAAGAAAACATATGGAAGACATGAAGAAGACAGGAAGTGCAAGATGTGGAAATAACATAAGCAAAATCACAAGAGTCTACCCGGATTCTGATGCTAATTCATTTTTCCTCAGAAACCCCGTGGAGCAAGCTCCTCCCTTCTCCAAAGTTCCTGAGTCTTCCAATGCTTCAAAACACTCTCTCTAAGCCTCTAGGAGTGCCCGAATATAAAGGACTCTCAGGAAACACCTAGAATGTCTCTAGAAACAACTAGAAGGTGTAGACAACTAAGCACGAGTTTTTTTCAACCTTTTAGATGAGTCATAAGGTTGTAGACACCATGTGCTTAATTTGTGCACTAACCCCCTGTGTTGTTGACATAAGAGAAATAAAAATGTGCATTTACTCCTAGGCAAGCTTATAACTTTTATTTAATTTTTTGATAACTTTCATTTTAATTTTTATAACTTTTATTATTATTATTTATTTATTACTTTATTATTATTTTATAATTATTATTAATTTTAATTTCTAATTTTCTTTTATTTAATTCTTTTTCTCAATTAATTCTCATTTAATTAATTATAGTCAAAATATCAAAGATCATGATATTATATTAATTTTCTCCAAATAATTAATTTATTAATTAAATCTATTTATTAAGACTTAATTAATAGAAAATTCACCATAGACCTCCAAGATAAAATATGAAAACCCATCATAGAACAATTCATACAAAATTAGTCTAAAGGGTTAAAAATCACGAATTATGTCATCCGACACATTCGGTGGGTAAAATATCCAGATACTTGTCCTATCTTTCTAGGACAATGGTCTAAGGGTTTGGGATTTGGACTTGAGAATTTATCTCCCTTCTCTTATCATTGAGATAGTGTAATAGGGTACGCTCATCCTGGCAATTCAGGGAAGTCGATACCTAGTACCTGCAACCTGCATAAAAACCATGCATGTACATACAATATAAATAATGCTAAGCTAAACAGGCAATGGTAGGTTGTGGTGCATCATGTAGATCCCGACTAGCAGGTGACTATGACTCCCTTCCTTAACCATATCAGAAACACCATACAATAAGAGCAAACATGCACACCATACACATTCAAGTATGGAGTAAGTATCCATAATAAAACTTTGAGATAATAAACCATCTAACTAATCATCATCAATAACTGAAAGCAATGTAATGATCATCATGCATACATGAAATGTAAAGTCTAAATGATCTCATCATATATCAACTGAATCCATAACATAATATCTGATAGTCTCAAAACAATACTACTAATCCATCAACATAAAACTAGTCTAACATAGTCTGATATTAATAGCAACAATGTGTCCAAAAAAAAATGTGAACGAGGGCAGGCACTACATCCACCCCCCCTTGGGTTAGGCTTACTCCTCGAAGCCTACAAACAAGTAGGGATATAACTCCCTTAATATAGTTGCATCCTCCCATGTAGCTGAAGAATCATCAGTAGGATCTCATTGGACCCTTACCTACTCGATGGTTCGACCCCTGAGGGTCAACCCCTGCTACTCCAGAATATGGACCGGCTCCAAAGCCAGTTGCTCGTCCTCTACCTACAATACATTCCAATCAAGAACATGTACAACATCAGGGATATACTGCCTAAGTACTGAAACATGGAAAACATCGTGAATGCGAGCTAGGCTAGGTGGCAGAGCAAGGCGGTAAGCAACTGGGCCAATCCTCTCAAGAATCTCGAATGGTCCCACAAAGCGAGGTGCTAGCTTAGAACCCTTTCCGTATTGGATTGGAATCTTTCGCGAATACACTCTCAAGAAAACCTTATCTCCCACAGAAAACTGCTTATCTGTCCTATGTGCATCAGCATACTTTTTCTGCCTATCCTGTTGTGTAGTCAAGTGCTCACAGATATACACTACCTATTGCTCCATATCATGAAGCATCTCAAGACCCAACAGGATGCGATCCTCAAGACTATCCCAACTCAAGGGTGTACGACAAGGATGTTCATATAATGCCTAAAATGGTGCCATGCCAATAGAACTATGATACCCGTTGTTGTAAGCAAACTCCACTAGGTAGGGATAGTCCTCCCATTGTGTCTGCCTATCCATCACATACATTCGTAACATATCTTCCAAAACCTGATTCACCCTCTCTATCTGACCATCTGTCTTTGGATGATATGCCGAACTGAAATTTAATTGTGCTCCAAGCTCATGCTGCAGCGATGTCCAGAATGTGGATGTGAATACAGGATCCCTGTTAGAAATGATCTTTCTAGGAATGCCATGTAATCTCACAATGTCACGCATGAAGACATTAGCTACAAAATTTGTTGTGTAGGAAGACCTGATTGGTGAAAAATGTGCCACCTTAGTCAACCGATCAATGGTAACCATGATAGCATCATGACGACGAATAGTCGTAGGTAATCCTACAATGAAGTCCATGGAGATGATGTCCCACTTCCAAGAAGGAATGAGATTTGGTTGCAAAAGTCCTACCGGGTGCTGGTGTTCTGCCTTGACCCTCTGACACTCAAGACACCTAGCCACATAATTAGCAATGTCTCGCTTCATCCCAGACCAATAGAACAAATGCCTCAAATCAGCATGCATCTTCTTGACACCTAGATGTGCTAAGTAAGGTGTACGATGGGCTTCTGCTAGGATCAGGGTGCGAAGGTCATCTAGTAATGGCACATAAATCCTCCCCAAATGTCTCAAAAGACTATCTGACTCTTAGACGTAGCCTGCAAACTTACCCTCCAAAGGTCTTCCTGAATCTATCTCTCTGCACACTTCCTGATACCAAAAATCTGTAGGAAGTGCTTGAAGAATCTAACTCCTCAAATCCACACTAAGAGTCATAGATGATATCACATGTCTCCTACAACTCAAAGCATCTGCCACCACATTATCCTTTCCCTGAATGTACTTTACCTCAAAATCATACTCGCATAGAAATTCCATCCATTGCCTCTGGCGAGCATTCAAATTAGGCTGAGTGAAAAAGTACTGAAGACTATGATGATTGCTATGTAGCTCAAATCTCCCCAACAAGAAATTTCTCCACCTTGTCAAAGTATGAACTACTGCTGCTAACTCAAGATCATGTGTAGGATAATTTAGCTTGTGATCCTTGAGCTTGCGTGATTCATATGCAATCACGCGTCCATTCTACATCAAAACTACTCCAATCCCTTCAAAAGAAGCATCTATACACACCATGAAATCTCCCTCTAGAATCAGGTATGGCTAAAATTGGTGCACTAGTCAAAAGCTCCTTGAGCTTCTGAAATGCTTCCTCACATTTCTCCATCCACACAAACTTCTTTCCTTTCCTCTAAAGAGAAGTGATAGGATGTTCTATCCTAGAGAAGTTTTGGACAAATCTATGATAATAACTAGCTAGGCCCATGAAACTACGAATCTCTGACACATTAGTCGGTGTAGGCCAATCTACTATTGCCTGAATCTTTGCAGGGTCTACTAAAATACCATCACCTAAAATGACATGCCCTAAGTACTGAATCTTGGATTTGAAGAATTCACACTTAGCTGCATTGGCATAAAGCCGATTGTCTCTTAAACACTGTAAAACCAATCGCAAGTATTCCTCATGCTCCTTCTGAGACTTAGAATATATCAATATGTCATCAAGAAAAACAAGTACAAATCTATCAAGATATGATAAAAAAACACCATTCATCAAACTAATGAAAACCAATGGAGCATTAGTCAACCCAAAAGGTACCACTGTGAACTCATAATGCCCGTAGCGAGTTCAAAAAGCAGTCTTGTGAATGTTAGCCTCCTTCACCAAGGTTGACACTTTGTTCCACAAGGATGGCACGTACCGCATCCTTGAAGGTTTTTGGCTCAAATACCTTGACACCCCCAATTATATGGTTATTCAAACCCCTAATAAAGTGTTGTGTCAACTAAGCTAAATTTTCACTGAATCTTGAAAAGGACGTGAGCTCATAAAATTTATGCTCATACTCGGTCACTATCATAGTATATTGCCTGAAATTATGAAACTCATATGCCCTTTGCTGCTTCCATTCCTCTCGTAGGAATCGTTCGTGAAAACTTTCTAAGAATAGTTCCCAAGTGACACTGCTCATATCAATACCCAGCTTCTTCTCCTTAATTGTCCACCAAGTGGCCACAAAATTCTCCAAATTGGTAATTGCAAATCTTTCCTTAACATTATTGTCAAAATCCTGCATGGAAAAAAATTTGTCGAGGGCAATAAGCCACTATTTGGCCACATAACCAGAACCTTGCCCATTGAAAGGCTTGACCTTGGATCTTGAAAGATCCTTCATCTGAGTGGACACAATGGACCTCTGACGATCCTTCCGAGGACTCCTAGACCTGGGTCTATGCTCTTGTTCTGTCTGATGTGCTTTGGGCTAATCTTGAACAGGAGGTAGGCGATCAAGAATGGTTTGCATCATTTTTCTCAAATCAACCTCTTTAGACTCAGCTTGGTCCTCTCTACGGCTCTCTTCCTGCTACTTACTAGTGTGCTCTCCTCTACTCTCTTCATGAGCAGATCCCCCATTGGTAGACTCATGGACACTGATAGCTCTACCACGACCACAACCTCTACCATGGCCTCCAACAGAATACCTAGTCCCAGATACCATCCTACAATAGCACAAAGTACTATTACAATCAAAAGACACGTGTTTGCAATAGACTAAGTTCAATTTAAGTAAAATTTTTAGTTTTGAAAGCTAAGTGTTGAAGTATGAAAAAATATGCAAGTATCAGTTCAAGTTTTTTTTTAGTTCACCTAGTTTCCAAGTTGAAGAGATACACTTAATAGTTCAAAGTTCTAGTTGTTCCAAAATACCCAGAGCTCCCAATGTAAAAACTCGAGCTTTGATACCAAATGTAACGCCCCGCCAAGGGATCCAAAGAATTAACCTAGAGTTTCACCAAGTTTGGTAGCATTTTTTTTTTTAAAACATGAAATTAATATCATTACAACTAATACACAATAATGGAAGCAATAGCAATATCCATTTAAAAGTAAACATAACATACATAACAGGTTACCTTTTTCATGGATCCCTTAACGTTGAATCACATCTAATTTATCTATTCATCTAACATCACATCCTCATGAAATAATAATGAAAAGTCCAATGTTCATAAATTACATTTCTAAATGCACAATCATCCACTGTACATGTCACAGGGTATGAAAGGCTCAAAACAATATACATATGTGAAATAAAGTCTGTCAACATTCTAATTCTCATCCATGATGCAATAACATAAAAGAATCCATACATCATACATGATACATCATCATAAAAGATCAAACATAATAAACTAAGTGCACGGTTCCTCCCAACCATAAATAGCATCATTAGACCATCATGGATCCTAGCCATCCCTCCGTGCATAACATTCCAAACTACCGAAGAGATCATCGGTATTAACATAATAGGAATGTCACACCTATACATACTACATCATATGCAGAAAGTAATCTAACATGCAAATAAAAGCATAAGATAACATCATCTAACATATGCAAATCATCAATGAAAGGATACATATCCACTATCATGAAGGATGCATCACCCACGATGTCTCATATGGATCTCAAATGATAAGAGCAAAAAAACACTACCACCTGACCACGTGGTACCTAAGTGGTCCACTCCCACCATGCTGAGGAGATAATCTCAAGTCCCAAATAGGCTATCAAAATCACATAGCATAAGAATACTCTCTAAGTCTCAGAATCCTAGAAGTATACTAACTCAAAGGTTCCAATCGCAACTCAACATCTAATTCCTAGAGGCACAAAAAGACATGTAGGAAACCTACTATGCAAGCGGGAAAGTGTCATCGCATATATCATGTGGAAGTTATCCTGGCAATTAGCTATACTCCATGGGTCCCTACTGATCCTCATGCGGCCACTAGTATCCTCTCATACTGACAAGGCATACTATGGAATGCAAGGTCGCAACCAAGCATTCTCTCTACTCCCATCCTAGTCTGTACAAGCACTCGAGGCATGGGCGAGAACAAAACAATTATCTTTTTAGGTTTATTAAATCAATATTAGGTGAGAATGTTTTCACTTATTAAAACAACTTACAATGAGTTACCCTGGCAGCCTCTTAGGGCCCCGACTCCCATTGCAAGCCACTTCCCAACACTACAAGAAGATAACCTACCCTAAGTTCATGGAATCATAAATCACCCCAGTCCTATACAAGTGACTGGAAAGAAAAATCAAAATATAATCCATAATAAGAACATCAAATATCCACAATAATAGCATCAAATCTCCATAAGCAACTGAAAAGCATCCATAGAAAATCATGACCACAACAGCTCTCTATTGGTAACTAAAGCATCACTAATAATCAAAAGTATCCATTGGTTCTCAATAACTAAAATATATCTCAAATCATATTGATCAAAGACTCCAAAATGGTTGAGTCAAAACATGTCACAACATGACATCATAAATCAACATTTCAATCCCATCATGGCGACTGGAAAATATCCCAAGGATAACTGATCGATGACTCAAAAATGGTTAAGTCAAGTGTCTTGTACATAAGAATCTCAACTATAAGAATCAATAATTACAAACATTACATAGAGCATTCCATCACATGTCCATGGTTGAGTTAATAAAGATTGGAAATAAGACATCATCACGACATCACAATCATAAACCCTAAGCCTCTGGTAGAAGTCCTATAAGTGGTCAACACTAATCACCCAAAAACCCAAAATAGAAACATAAAGAATACATAATGCAAGCACATGTTTTGGTTTTACTAAAATTACATACTTGAGTTAAATGTGGAGGTTTTCAATTTCCATTTCCAATTTTGGATAATGAATGGAGGAACATTTTGTACGTTTTTCCCAACCCATGTATTGTTTGATGGATAGAAGTTTCTCTCCCAAAACCATTAGACTCAATTTTCTAATTGTTCTAACATTATATTGTTTATATAAACGTTGTTTTAAAAAAATCCCTATCGAGTTCCAATAATCAATTAACAATTCTAATGAATCCAATAATTGCATAATTCAAAACTTTGATTTATAACAAATTCTAATGATTAACCTTAATTAAACTAAGTTAAATTAAGTTAATTATTAATATCTTTCCACTTTTAATAATATTTGACAAGCTATTATTAATACTTTAGATCATTTATCTTTTAAAGATGATCCATTAATTCAATCTTTTAAATATAATAATTATTTATAATTAATAATATATATATACATATATACTTATATTTATATATATATACTTATATATATATCTTGACAATAAAATGAAATATAAAAATTGAATCACAAATCGCATCATAACTTTTACTCACATTATTAATAATGAGATGTTGATACATATATATGACAAAAAACGTCACCGTGAGGAGGGGTACTGTGCGGGCCTGCTGACGCAGGCCTACGACAGCAGTACCGCTGGCCTCTACCGTGAGTACAGAGTGGGGTGGGGGTACGAGCTCATCCCTCCCTGCCCACTTTAATATGTGTTTCTCAAACCAAATGTATTATATATACGATTCAGTTTTTATTGGCCCAAATATGACTTGGGTTTAATTAATTTTTATATAAACATTTTTCATAAAACATAAATCGCGATGCGATATAACATTCGATCTTCCAATAAAATATATGTATATATATATATATATGAGTGTATTTATGTATGTGTGTGTGTGTGTGTGTGTGTGTGTGTGTGTGTGTGTGTGTACACAAAGATTAATTAAGCATAACACACACACACACACACACACATATGCAGATCTGAATTAGCATGTCCATATCAACACAATTTTTAAAGACTTTCAATTTTAAGAAACCTATAATATGTTTGTTCTCCAAATTTACTCAATACATTTTCTAATGGATTTGGCTATAATTTAAACCCTAGCCCTATAATCTCTTCAGATCTACGCATATAAAGTTTTCTCAAATAAGTTTTAACTACCCATATTGAGAAAGCATACAACCAAAAATAGGAAAAACCCTTAGAAAATATATGGAAGACACAAAGAAGACAGGAAGTGCAAGATGCGGAAATAACATAAGCAAAATCACAAGAGTCTACCCGTATTCTAATGCTAATTCATTTTTCCTCAGAAACCCCGTAGAGCAAGCTCCTCCCTTCTCCAAAGTTACCATGTCTTCCAATGCTCCAAAACGCTCTCTCTAAGCCTCTAGGAGTGCCCGAATATAAAGGACTCTCAGGAAACACCTAGAATGTCTCTAGACACAACTAGAAGGTGTAGACAACTAAGCATGGGCTTTTTCCAACCTTCTAGATGAATCATAAGGTTGCAGACACCATGTGCTTAATTTGTGCTCTAACCCTCGTGTTGTTGACATAAGAGAAATAAAAAGGTGTGTTTACTCCTAGGCAAGCTTATAACTTTTATTTAATTTTTTTATAACTTTCATTTTAATTTTTATAACTTTTATTATTATTATTTATTTATTACTTTATTATTATTTTATAATTATTATTAATTTTAATTTCTAATTTTCTTTTATTTAATTCTTTTTCTCAATTAATTCTCATTTAATTAATTATAGTCAAAATATCAAAGATCATGATATTATATTAATTTTCTCCAAATAATTAATTTATTAATTAAATCTATTTATTAAGACTTGATTAATAGAAAATTCACCATAGACCTTCAAGATAAAATATGAAAACTCATAATAGAACAATTCATACAAAATCAATTTAAAGGGTTAAAAATCACGAATTATGTCATTCGACACATTCGGTGGGTAAAATATCCAGATACTTGTCCTATCTTTCTAGGACAATGGTTTAAGGGTTTGGGATTTGGACTTGAGAATTTATCTCCCTTCTCTTATCATTGAGATAGTGTAATAGGGTACGCTCATCCTGGCAATTCAGGGAAGTCGATACCCGGTACCTGCAACCTGCATAAAAACCATGCATGTACATACAATATATATAATGCTAAGCTAAACAGGCAATGGCAGAAAGTGGTGCATCGTGTAGATCTCGACTAGCAGGTGACTACGACTCCCTTCCTTAACCATATCAAAAATGCCATACAATAAGAGCAAACACACACACCATACACATGCAAGTATGGGGTAAATATCCATAATAAAACACATGAGATAATAAACCATCTAACTAATCATCATTAATAACTGAAAGCAATGTAATGATCATCATGCATACATGAAATGTAAAGTCTAAATGATCTCATCATATATCAACTGAATCCATAACATAATGTCTAATAGTCTCAAAACAATACCACTAATCCATCAACATAAAACTAGTCTAACATAGTCTAATAATAATAGCAACAATGTGTCCAAAAAAAAATGTGAACAAGGGCAGGCACTACAATTAGACAAGCCACCATTATAATATGATCTTTTACATTAATTAAATTAAATTTTTAAATTTAACATTTAATATAGTTATGCAAAACAAACAAATGATTTGACTTATCAAGACATACAATTGGGCATACCTAAAGCCTTGGAGATCCACTTTCTCCAGTAAAGTTTGAATTGCAATCTTCTTATCATAGCTACAATGTGTGATCAATAGAAATATTATAAATTGATATTTTAGCAAAAATTATCTAAATTAACCAATGTATCAAATTTCACTAATGACCATTACTAAGGTTTTTTAAGAAAGAAATGTTGCAAAATATGAGCATACCTCATATCCAAGGCTTCAAGGACATGAGCACGAAAGCGGTGAAGAAACTCATCAAATGTTGTCCTTAGAGGGTAGCCCACACAATTGATTCTGATCACCTCCATGACACCCTACAATATAGTTGAAGCATAACGTTTAATGAAAATTCTATGTTTAACAATGTTATATTAATGATTGATCTTGGAAATCTCATTAGTCATTAAAAAAGAATATATGCCTACTTTCTTCTTACTATCAAACTCATAGAAACAAATGTAGAAATATATATTATCAGAAGATGCTTACTCCACAACATAGTTTTTGTAGAATGTTATTTTTCTCAAAATTCCATGGCTCTTGATCATTTTTTGGTTTCATACATCATATTTAGTGAGGGTCTATTGAGCTCAATATCTCTAGGAGCAATTTTAGTTGTTCCTAAACAAAAACAAAGAAATAATCAACATTTCAATACTTTGAAGATTACTAATGTCAACAAAATTATAGATGCATATGAGTACCCATTAGAAATTCCAAGAAGAAGAAATTATAAAAGGTAAGAAGACAGACAAAATAAGTTAAAATCATGAAAGTCTAAAAGTTAGAAATTGCATTGTCACCTGTGTACAAGCAAGCATCTACCCTACCTCTAAATATACACCAATTGAGTTGAGTTTGGATGACTTGGAAGGTTCCTTATATCAAGCAGGAAAGAGTTTTTTAAGAAAGGTACATTTTGAAGAACTTAATAGATCTTGATGCTTTCCAACATCATAGTCTTTGTTTTTGTGAAGGAATAAATCAGTCTGATATGTAACCTATCATACCCATAAGACAAAGGAGATGTGCATTCCCATTATACAAGTGCAAGAATTGTACAAATAAGGTATCATAAATATAAGTTAAAGAAGAATTTTCTCACTATTCCACCATAGTGATGAATTTTGAAGTCAGTGAGGTGAGGTAAGGTTTGCTAAACCACACATTTCTCTTGATTGATCAAAAGTTTATGTTCTCATAAATGCAATGCAAGTTTAGTTGAGAAAAGGATCATTCACTTTATATGTTTACACCATAAGATGTTGAATTCTATAAAAATACATTTGGTATATCAAGCTTTAAACATGGGTTAGGCAAGCCTACAACACAATGGTAAATTGTGCGCCTCTTGTGTAAAAGGTCTTAGGTACGAATCTACTTAAGTTAAATAATTAAATAATAATAACTAATTAAAACACATAACAATTAATCTTGGCTTCAACCTCTTACTAATTAGAAGTTATTTTTTAAAAATGACAAGCCATTTATCAAGAGCCTTGACAATGACATTGAATGTGCATTTAACTATGCATCCTTTATTTTCATATAAATGAAAAAATCTAAAAAGGAAATAGAAATATAAAAGACATTTTCAATTAGATCCAAAACATCTTAATTCTTATGACATTTAATGTCGCTCCAATTAATTTCTTCTTCTTTGTATTCATCTTCTTCCATCTTAAAAATGTGTTGCATGACATATACAAAAATCCATGGAAAAAGTAATAAAAAAGGAAGACTTTTAATATGAACAAGAAAGATCATAAATCATATAAGTTATAAAAATGACATATTACCAATGATAAACTTCTTACTTGAATAGTGATATAATTTATTGCTAATCAATATTGTATCAAAGTTTCTTTGAGTAATTATGAATGCATCTTTGAGTAACTCTATCATAGACCAATTCACTAGATGATTTGGCAGTCAAATGCAATTAACTTCAATCTATTATAGTGTTTATGATAAATGTTCAAATTCTTAACAAAAAAGGAAGACTTTTAATATGAACAAGAAGATCATAAATTATATAAGTTATAAAAATGGCATATTGCCAATGATAAATTTCTGACTTGAACGGTGATATACTTTATTTTTAATCAGTATCATATAAAATTTTCTTTGAGTAATTATGAATGCATCCTTGAGTAACTCCATCATAGACCAAATTACTAGCTGATTTGGCAGTCAAATGTAATTCACTTCAATCTATAATTGATCTTTGATTTGCATCCATATATGGGATTAAGGAAATGTTATTGATTTGAAAATTATTTGAACTCACCTTGAAAGTTTGCACTAGGTACGTGGAGTAGATAACAAGATTACATATAGTACAGTCCAAGTGTATTCAATCCTTACATCCTTAGGTAGAAGTACTAGTTTATATTCACAAGTTCAAGTTACATTTTGTAAATTAGAAGCTAAATTATATTTTCAATGCACATTATGAAGCCATAATAATCAAAGTTAACTAAAAATATACCAATAAATATTACCTCTTTCCTTTTCAATGTTCTTAATATGTCCCATCAATCGTACGTGGAAGGTGGTCTCGATTTAATCTAACAACTTCAACAATGACCAATACCAATAAAGAGAAACATAGTAGAATTAAAGAAAATATATTTGGTATTTCTCAATATCATAATTTTCATTTACAAAGGATTTAATCTCAATGTAAAATTGCAAACTTGATCTCTACAAGAGGAACTGTGCATATTTGACAAATTCAAGAAGAGAATACTTACACAAAATGAAGTTGAATCATACCAAAAAAGTTGAGTATTGGTCCTTCCAGTTTTTTATTTGATAGTTTCCTGACAATTGCACATTCAAAATGCTCTTATGAGAAAAGACTTGGGATAAATGAAATTGATTAATTAATGAAGGTATGTTAGTTTGAGCTTCACTTAGTTTTAAGAATACTTTAATATTCTCTACTTAACAAGGCCAACCACGTGAAGGTGGAAGCTCATCTAGCCTCACCCCCCTCCCCCTAACATCAATCTAAATTCCCCATTAACATCCTATTACATACTTCATTCATTCATTTATCCATTTATGAACTATAACATTCAATCAATACAATCACTTAACATTCATTAATATGGTATAAAATTTGTTAATACACAACACTAATTAATAATTCATTAACACAACAATATTCATTAACATGGTATAAAAATCAATATTAATATGCAATTTTTATAGATAATTACTTAAAGCAATGTTCTTTCATTGTCCAACAAAGTTTATCAAACATAGTTTATTAAAGACCATTTTAAAAAATCAATTTTTTAAAAAGAAAATTTTCTTAGATTTCTTAAGGAAAGGCTGATAGGAGCATCAATATCTTCCTCATTCTCCTTCTCTTGTGGCTGTAATGTCATGTTATGATGCTTCCTCCTATTTTGAGGAGCATGAGGTTGTTGTACTAAAGAGGGGGTTTGTTGCAATAACAAGTAAATGGGTTAAATTCACATACTTTTTTTTACTATTACAAGTTTTTCATTAACTAGTAGAACATAACATGCATTTTTCTTTACCTGAAAATGCCACATCATGTACAATAAAATTTTGATAGGCCATCACCTCAAAATGTTGAACACTTTGAACATGCTCCACTCATTCACCATGATGTTCAACATGCTCTAAAATATTCAAAAAAGGTTACGTGGCCAATTGCAATTAACGATGTAAAATTATTTTAAATAATTATGTAATTTATTTCCAATAGAAAATTAATACCTCCACCACTGTGATGCACATCATGGCCTTCGTCACGCATAGGTTCTATGATAAGATTTGAAGGATGTAGTGAGATGTCATGTGCATTTTTATCATTATTTGATATATACATAAAAAGTAGTCAATTTATGTTTGAAATTAACACCAAACATGAAATTTCTCAACTATTCAATTTGATTTACTTTTCATTTGACTAATCTACCTATGTCTCATCTGGTGCACAAGATTCTTTGGTATGGCTTTTAGATTCTTGGCGTAGGCATACAGCCATGACTTTATAGCCTTCCTTCAAGGCAATTATTTTGTCTCCATCTGTGGGCTCTGTACATTGAATTTTGTGCCTTATATTTTTTGTTTAATACCATTAGTTTTGCATATATGATTTGATTAAACAAAATTGTTTGCAACCTTATATAAAAAAATGATATGAAATTTCATTGTTGTTACTTACAAGTTGAGAGTGAAGTTTCATATAGCCACTAGAGCCAAGTTTGTGTTGGTGAACCTTTTTTACTCTTGCTTAAGTAGCTTTTTCATATGTCTTGTAGTCTATGAAAAGTTTGAAACATGTTAGATTATATATTTACAAAGATCACTAATTAGTGCATGATTACACTCTACTTAGTACTATCATGTCATACCATCTTTTGTCATCTTCTAATTGAATTGCTCTACCCTTTAGCCTTTTCTCTTTTGCATCTTCCATTATTTCATTCCACCCTATCGGTGGAATCATAGGAGGATGCTCATACTTTGGGTTATCTTCTAGAGCCCTTCTATAATGCTCACTCACAGTCTTTATATGTATGAATGCTCTTTTAAGAATTAGGGCACTATCAAAAATGTTATTTCTAAAGAGGTCCTCTAAAGATTTAATAAGCTGATTTTTTAAGTTAGGATCCGGTTCATTCCACCTTTTTTGAAAAAAAAAAAAACAATTAGATATATAACTTTAATATAGTACTATAAATGGAAGAAAAGAAAAATATTGTACCAATGATATGAAGCTACATAAATTTTAGGTATGGTGGGCCCAAATAGCTTCAATGTCATTTCAAAAAGAGTATCATAAAAAACATCATGGGAATATCAATCCAAAATGAGTTATGTATAAGTAAACTACAATTACACTGTAAATAATAATAATTTTAAAGCACCTAGAAGCTTTGTTACTTTTAATGAAAACATATTTTTCTTGTTCAACAAAAATGACCCCACAAACAAAGTAGTAGTAGTAACCTTGGTTGATCCAGGAAATGGTTGAGCTTCACTAGTATTGATCTTTGTTCTTGTATCAGTTGTAGATGTATATATTAGTGCACAAAATAGGTCCATGAATATTAAATGCACCCAAGAAAAAAAAATCAATGCATGATTAGTACATACGAAATATAGCAAAACAAAGTTTTACCAGTTATAGTTGGTACATACAAAGATATCTACAAGCTCCTTGTAGCTGACAATGTAGTCAACAGTATTAGAGTGGTGATCAAAGGAGGCGTTCACAGTTCATCATGAGCTGAAGAATACGTTGTTAGTAGAGACATTTGCAATGGATAAAGATCAAATGGGGTACTAGAAGCATCCCAAACATAAGTTGAGTCAATAATACATGCAAAGGTTAAATGAATGGTTAAAGGTTTAAGGATTATTTACATGAAAATTGTGCACTACAACCCTCACCATGTTGACCACATTTTATAGGTGTCAAAAAATATCTAAGAAGAACACATCATATTTTAGATCATGATGCATAAGATAGTATAAAATATAAATATCTATTGAACTTTTATTATTGCTTAAGATTAATTACTGCTTACCTTCATACAATCGACTCTACATATTAATTCATCTTTGAGTGCCTCTATCTCCTCAATTTTGTTTTGTTCCAAGACAAGGGTAAGAATTTATATTTATTTATCATTTAAGTAGCCATAAAGCCGGGGTCAGTGCTACATGGGATGTCATCTAAAAATGCCACCTCAATTTCAAATTACATTTTATCTGCTACCATTTTTTCTTTTCCCTATCAATAAGTATCAAGTTGTGACATCAATATTAGTAAAATTTTATCAAAATAACTCCAAATCCATAAAGAAAAGAACATAATAATATGACATTTTTTTCTATATAATTTGTATAATTATACTAATTAAGGTTTATCTTTGCTAAAGAAGGTCTGTGAGGAACATCCCCACCTGTGCCTTGTGGTGGATCCATGTCACCCTATGATAAAGATTAGTAATTCTTAGCAATCAGTAGGAAATGAAAGTAATAGACTTAACCAAAAAAAAAAATTATAAAATAATAGATTGTATATTGGAATCAATATTAATTGGAGGCAATTGGTTTAAATATTATACTTACCAGTCTCATGATAGTGTTTTTTTTTTGTATCTACACAATTCAAATTGCAATCTATCAGAAGTTCTTCCCCTACAGTTATTCATTTTATTGTACATACAAAAACACGATTTCCTTTACATGCCTCAAATATATAATTCTGCCACTTATTAGTTGACACAGGTCGAGAACTATTTATAAAACTTGCAATATTCCCTATTGTTTTTTATCTTCCATCAATATACATAATGAACCTTTTACTTTGATCATTTTCTTTGCATTGTATATAATTTTCTGACAATGTATACCTATGCATACTTTTTTTTTATTGCACAATCCACATCCAATTATTGTAACTGTATCAAGGTCCTCCATACTCCATTAATTCAACAACTTTATTATAACTAAATTTTATGCCATCCATAGAAAATAAGCCCAAACCATGTAATGAAAATGGAGCTATGCAATATAAATTTCTTTTAATAGAAAAATCAGTGTTAACTGGAGCTAGTTCCTTGGGTAACCATTCTTTCTAAAGATGTGTGTACCTTAAGGGAACCTTCTTGTCAATTTTGGTCTCATTATTATAAGAACATGATGTTGGAAATAACAATGGGAAAGTAAACTCTAAGGGGGGGGGGGGGGGGGGAGGGGTGTGAATCAACATTTCAAAAATTTAACCATAAAACATTCACCACACATCCATCTCATAATTTAGCATATAAAATGAAATTGCTAACTACACATTTTCATCCATACCGTGAAACAAATAATACATGACACAATAAATTTGTTACCCAGAAACCCTCCAATGAGAAGATAAAACTGGGGTGGGGAAAACACCCGCAAATCTTCACTACTGCAGCTATAAAGTGTAGTCAATTATGGTTACAATGAGCTTGACCATAAACTATGATCTACCTTATCAGGGGTCTGCCCTATTAAAGGTTTACAAAGAATGTTAGGTCTCACCTTGTTAAAGGATTTCAACACCCTATTAAAAGTGTACCTTGTCAGAGGACTTAAACTTACAATAAAGAAAGCACTCGTTTAAGAGATTTACAAAAGCTTATTAAGACTACTCCGTTAGGATATTTTCTATGCATCACCTATTAAAATGATTCAACACCATGACCCTTTAGTTAGCACACTATTGCTAGAGGTTAGATCTTCTCTTTGCTGGTAAATCCTCAATCCTTCTGATCATATATGTCTCCTTTGTCCTATCTCTACTTTCCTCTATTCTCTCTAACTAATTATGCAATTTAGATCATTGTCACAACATCCATAGCCACTACAAATGCTCTCTCTACACTAGCATTCATCTCCTTGTGCTCTCTTCACATTCACACAAACTCTTTAGGGTTTTCCTTGTTAAATAAACAAAGGTCGAATGGGTTAGGTAAGAATCAATGACTATGGTTGATCCATATTGCCACTTAATTCATCCCTTAGTTTGATTGGTTGCATGTACTACATAGGGATTCATAATATACCTCCATACTTATCTTCTAGAATTGTAAAACAATTGTTATGTTAGCCTGAAAATGGTTTACATAGAAGTTTGTACCATAACAAAAAATTATGCCAAAAATTTTGCACTCAGCATTAGAAGGCTCTAATGCTCAACCATCACTACATTCTCAATGTTGTAACTTGGCTTCTAAATGGCTCGACACACATTGTTTACTCGATACTTGAATCACTTGTCATGTATAGACTGCTCGACACTTAAGTGAGTCAACGCATACTATCTACTTGACATGTATTGTCTAGAAACTGATGCTCAACATGCTTTGATCACTCAGCTCACATTGACTGCTCAGCTTTCTCTAATCACTCAATGTGCAATGTAATACTAATATAAAATTACTAAGTGTTTTGTCACTATCTTGTCAAAAATAATCTAAGATTAATAATATACCCCTTTGACATGAGTGGAAAAAATACTTTGTCATGTATATGCAATTCTTATTATGAGCATAACTTAGACAATATGCATACATTACTCAGCTCTCATACAAAATTTTAAAATTTTAAAAATTGCAAAGCTTATGACTAACTATCATACCTGGTTTCTCCATTACTCCCCGTAAGTAAATGTTTCCTTTTTGTATCTGAATCTGATACTCCTGCTGAGTAGATTTGTTGTCCCATGTTTCTGCATTATTACTCCCCCTTACTCAAAATTGTATTATTCTCATTTCTCATTTCCCCCTTTTTTGACACTTATGTCTTGAGTGGTACACTGATAGTGTTTTTATCCAAAAATGATTTATGGATCTCCATGATAATTTTCAATGTTGCATCCCGATTATTGCATGCTACCTCTAGAGATTGATATTGAATATCTAGCTGGGTAGCAAGGTCAACTAAGCCATCATGAGTTGAAAGTTGGTTATCTTTCTTCATTAATGTCTTAGCATAGGCTAGTTCCTTTTGCATCACTTCCATTTGTGGGGTCAACAGGGATTGGATACTTATTAAGGCATCTCTAATAGTAGAATCATGTGCTTGTAGCTCGGAAAGCCTACCTTGTGTGGATAGTAACCTCTAAAAATGAGAGTGACTTTGATCAGGAGATAGGTTTAAGGTATTACTTGTAAGCTATAGATATCCTTACAGTTGGTCAATAGCCCTCTGAACTTCCTATGTGAATAAATTTACATCACATAGCTTGGTGTAGACAGAGAAAATATTCTCTAACACCTTTATAATCTCCACTTTGGTTGCTAGATCAACCTATCTAAGTGCAACAACACTAGATATCTTTCAAGTACCTTTGAATGAAATTTTCTTTTAGACTATTCTAAGAGTTTAACATTAGAATCTACATCTTCATCCCTGATCTTATCAACCATATCAACAAGTGTCTCAATGATAGGTTTGGCTTCATGTGGCTTAGGAAGGCTAAAGGCATCAATAAATATATCTTTGATGTCATGCAAAAATTACTTTTTATTTTGCTCCCTTCTTAGCAATGCTTGCCTCTTCTTTCAAAGCAACCTGTAGAATGCTCGTCTACTCTATAGTGATTGTGTTTAAATCAAACTTTGGAAAATCAATCACCTCATCTAAAATGGCATCCTCATATGATGTGTCATTTGAACTCCTTGATATACTAGCACTTGACCTTGATATTTGCAAAGGTGTGACATGTGTGCTTAACCTCTAAAGAGCTTGACTACTAGGAGGAATGAAAAAAATTGGTAGGGTAACTAGAGTTTGTATGGAAATTTTTTCTTCTGGTGCAGTAGTCACCTTCAACTCTTCAACCTTATCATCTTTATTCTCTTTCTGTTGTGCTTCACCCTATGTTTGTGAAATAGGTGAAGGACTTACTTCTTGACCTATGTGAAATTTAGTTCCATCTTTCTCAATAGTTAATATAGCTGACATACCTAAACACTTAAGAAGATGATGAAGAAGAAGAACATGGCCAAGAACCATTGAAACTAACACAAGTCCTAGGAGAAGATGTTGAAGGTGCTGAGGAAGAAGTTGAGAAAGAATCTAAGGGAACGAAAAAGAAAAGGAAAGCAGAGACTCAAACAATGGAGAAATCCAAGTGAAAATCCTATAAAGAGGTCACTATAAAAGCCAATTATACCTATAACTAGGTCAAGCATAAGGGTAGCCATTGTACAAGCTAAGGAAGAGACAAAGGCTAAAGGACACTGCAACAGAGCCAAGCCAGCCTAGTACAAAGACATTCAAGAGATTAAGAAAGAAGTACACACCTCAGAAGGATTCAAATGAGGAGAAGACCAAGTCAGATGACTTAATCTAATACAAAGTGATAAGCCACAATCCCTCTTTTGATATTGACAACTTGTGTGAAAACATTAAAACCAATGCAGATTTGTCAAGTTTTACACATGTTGATTTTGATAAGCTAGGGAATGTTGATAAGAATTAGGTTGAAGAGGCCATATATGATACGAAGGCTACTTTCAGGAATAATACATTAGAGACTACCAACTCTTTACCCAAAAGCCTTTACAATAGAGTTGAAAAAAAAGTGGCAATTCAACTTACAAACTAAGAGACAAATCAGGGAAACAACACTAGCCCAAGTGATGCCTAAATTGGATAAAAAGATGATTGTTATATGGAAAGGCATAAACGGAAATTTTTTCCCAAATATAGAGCTTTCCATATTTTGAAAAAGAACATAGAATATGTGGTAACCAAAAGCACATCAATTTGGAAATCAATATATTGGTTATCCACTCAAGCCATTACTAAGAAAGGTGAGCAAGATGAGAAACAACCTAAGAAGAATGAGGAAGGGATAGACAAAGAGGTGAACCTAGTCAAAGAAGGTAATGTGCAGGTACTGAAGAAATAGTAGAAGAGGCAACAACTAAAGAAGAGAAACAAGATGTGTAGGACATGCAGATGTCAAGTGTTAGTCCCCCGCATGATGACCAAGAGAGTCAATAGGACTCAGTGAGTATTGAGAATGTTCCAGATAAAACAACACAAAATGTTAATCCTTTGACAAAAGATGACTTGAATAAAATTCTGCAAGACTCCTCCAATGCAACACTATTATGTAGTAACCCTATATTGGTGAGAGAAGATGAAATTCAAAAGGAAGAAATTACATCTATAGGGGAGATAAAAAAAGATACATCAAATGTGCCCCTATCTACTACAGAGAAATAAGGAATCACAAGATCTACAAAGAGATCAAAATTTAAACTTGGAAGAAAAGGATGATACAACTCTAACACCATCTGTCATGCCAAC
Organism: Cupressus sempervirens; assembly: GCA_028749045.1. Taxonomy (NCBI): domain Eukaryota; kingdom Viridiplantae; phylum Streptophyta; class Pinopsida; order Cupressales; family Cupressaceae; genus Cupressus; species Cupressus sempervirens. The sequence goes on from CM053792.1 coordinate 739,077,762, forward strand.
TATTGTCATTTAGATGAAAGAGGCAGAAACATAACCTTCAGACACATTAGTGGCAAGCTTTACAAGCCGTAGTAACTATTGAGAAGGATAGAAGTGAAGTGCATAAGGGTCAAGAAGAAAGTCTTGTACCTATATTTCCATAATAGGGTGAAGTCCAGAAGGAAGGCAACACAACTGAAGAGTTGAAGCTGACTACTGAGCCTAAGGAACAAATTGCAATATAGACTCTGGTTACAATGTTAGTTTCTACATCTCCTCTCAATAGTCACACTCTTAAGAGGCTAAGTACAAATGTCACACCATTACAAATCTCACGATTGAGTTCTAGCACACCCAAGAGTGCTAAAGTTACATCATTTGAGGATGTAAATTTAGATGAAGTGATTGAATTATCAAAGTTTAATCTAAATACAGTGACAATTAAAGAGATGAGCATTCTCCAAGATGCTCTACAGAGGAAAAAGAGGCAAGAAATCTTACTGAGGGAGTATAAGAAAAAACAAGTTTTGCATGAGATTAAAGACATATTCTTTGATGCTTTCAGTCTCCCACACATGAATGAAGATAAGCCTATACTAGAGAAACTTGTCACTATTGTAGACACAATAAAGGATGAAGACCTAGATTCTAATGTCAAATTATTAGAATGGTTAGAAAGAAAGTTTCATACCAAGGTTTTAGAGAAGATATCTAGTGCTATTGCACTAAGACAGATTGATTTAGCAACCAAAATGGAAAGTGTGAAGAAGGCATTAGCGAACATTTTCACTCTCTACACAAAGCTATGCAATGTTGATCTATTCACTAAGGAAAATTAGCAAACTATTAATCAACTACAAGGAGATCTACAACTCATAGGTAATACTTTAAAACTATCTCCTGGTAATAGTTAGATACACTTTCAGAGGTTACTGACAAATTAGAGTAGGCTTTCCGAGTTGCAAGAAAAAGATGCTAATATCTAATCTACTCTGATCATTATCTAGTCAATGCTAGCTCCTCACATGGAAGTGTTACACAAGGAACTAGCCTTTTATAATACTTCGATGAAGAAAGATTCACAACTTTCTACTCATGAAGGCTTAGTCAACTTAGCTTCTAATCTTGAAATACAGATTCACTCATTAGATGCAACATGTGATAACTAAGATGCAATGTTAAAGATTATCATGGAATTACACAAACCATTCCTAGATAAACACACTATCAGTGTACAACCCAAATGACACAAGTTTCTAAAAAGGAGGATTTTGAAGCTTTTGGGATGTATATGAAGAAGTTTTGGATATCCATTGAACATGAGTAATGAATACCAAAATAGAAATGAAGCATTTACTTAGGGAGGGTAATGGAGTAATAAGATATGAGGGGTATACAACAACTTTGTAAATTTTGAAATTCTAAAGTTTTATATTGAAGTCGAGCAACAAAGAAACATTATCTAACTTATGCATTAGATAAGAATGTATATGCCATGATAGAGTGTTTTTCCCACTCATGTCAAAGGGGGAGTTTTTTAATCTCATATTGGTTTTGACAAGTTTGTGACAAAACACTTAGTCATTATCTAGCAAGAACAGAGCACATGTCAAGCATAATTGGTCAAATAGTACATGTTGAGTAATATGATAGTTAGTGTTGTGCAATAGTAGGTGTCGAGAAGTTAGTGTGTACCAAGTCATTCAGATGCTGAGCCAATAGAGGAAGCCAAGTAAATAGTGTGTACCAAGTGATTTTTGTGCCAAGAAAATAAAGTGTGTCGAGCTATTCAGAAGCTGAGTTACAACAAAAAAAGCACAGTGAAGGCCAAGCATTAGAGCCTTTGGATGTTGAGTAAAAAATTTATGACATAGATGTTTGTAATGGCACAAAATTTTATGTAAACCATTTTTGGGCTGACATAATCATATTTTACAGTTATGAGAGATAAGTATGGAGTCATAGTATGAATCCATATGCATTACATGCAACCAATCAAATTAAGTGAAGCATTAGGCGGCAATAAGGATCAACCACAACATTGATTCTTACCTAATCCATCATCACTAATGTTTGTAAAAGAAGGTAAACCCTAAAAGGTTTAATGTCTATATGAGGAGATGAATTCTAAGAGTTCAAAGAGAATCATGGTGGTTGACATGGCTATGGCAAAGCTATGCATTGCAAAATCAGTTTAAGAAGAACATGGTAAAGAAGTGAAAGGACAAAGGATATATATATGATCAGGAGGATCAAGGTTTAAACAATAAGAACAACATTTGACATCAAGCAGAAAGGTGCTAATTGAAGGATCACAGTGTTGAATCATTCTAACAGGTGATACAGAGCAAATCTCTTAATCGAGTAGTCCTAATAGGCTATTATAAATCTCTTAACCAAGTGATTGCTTTATTGTAAATTTAAATCCTCTAACAAGGTGAGACCTAGTAGTCTTTGTAAGCCTTTAACAGGGCAAACCTTTCACAGGGTAGATCATAGATTATAATCAAACACATTGTAGCCATAATAGGCCATAGTTTACAACTAGAGTAGTGAAGATTTGTGGATGTTATCCACACTCCAGTTTTACCTTCTCATTGGCAAGTTTTTGGGTAACCAAATTTATTGTGTTGTGTGTTATTTACTTTATGTTATGGATGTGATGCACGTTATGTTATTTTATTTTCCATGTTCAGCTATGAGATGGATGTTGGTGATATGTTTTAGAGGAAAAAAATTTAAGTATTGATTCACACACCACCCCCTAGCCCCTCGCCCCCCTCAAGAACTTACTTTCCCATTATTATTTCCAACACCAAGTTATCATTAGAACCATCCATTTAGAAGTTGACAAGGAGAAAGTTGCCCGTTATCTTAATGGATTGAGGCCAGGCATTTAAGAGGACTTGAGTCTTGTTAAAGTAATGAAGTTTTTTCTTATTAATTGAATCATATTGATTTAATTATTAAGTCACTTATTATCTATAGTTTACTAAAGCTAAAATTTGAGCATATAATAATTAATTCTTTTATTAATTATTATCATGCAACATAGGTTAGATTCTAGTTAGGGTTTTTATCTCCTTTTATAAGGATGATCTCTCTTTGTAATATTCATTCACTTTTGATTATAGCAATTTCTCTTTTTGCACATCAAGAATGTCTCATCTATGGATCTGGGAATTCTAGCCACCATAGCTTTTGCTTGTCTCTTTCTGCAATAGGTGTTTGCATGCAGGTGATTCTCTAATACCATGTTGGAGTTGATGAAAGATCAACCCCATAGCTCCCAAGAATCACTTGCATGCAAATCAAGACACTAAATTTTATAAAATTATAATAAAAATATCAAAAATTTATGTCTCAATTTGCGTTCTTAGGTCAATACAACCTGGGTGCAATTTTTTTTGCCTCTAGTTTCAACAACATCCAAATAGTACATATCTTATTTGGAAATTGGGGTTTTTGAGTGCTCTAAGCTCAACAGTGATGTCCACTTTTGATATTTTTTATTAAAAATTTATCAAAGTTTTTTTATGAAGGCAATGACGTTTTGATGGAGGTGATATTGTACCAGTTAGCCACAATAGTGCATTTATATTTTTGGAACCTTCAAGCCCCTATCAGCCTTGTTCTTCTTACACCTTTATCCACATCCTTGTCTTAGCCCGCATGAGTCCTTATTTTGGTGCACCTCTTTGTTTTGTCAAACAATGCTCAGCCTAAGTGCCTCTTTTTTGGGCAAATGCGACCTTTTTGTCTACCTGATTCTGACATGAAGGAAGGCTTTAGTTCCTTTCATATGTTTTGAGGTTGTTCAAGATTTTTTTGGCTTTTTGAGTGCTTGATTTGACCAGGATCGGGATTCACAATGAGTTTTTAGCACTGATTGTGAACTCCTTTATGGTGTGGATTCACCCATATGCTTAGAACAGACCCTCAACCCTTGTGTTGCCTAGATTGTCTACTCCATGACTTATGTCGTGACTTCCTCATCTCCATATGCCATATTTTGGGCCATGTCTTTTGGGATATGTGGGTTCTTTGGAAGTCCTATATACCAATTTTGATGGTTTTTTTGGATCTCCAACTTTTTCAAATGGTGGTTTTTCCAAGCTCACCCAATGAGGTATCTTTTTTTTGAATGTGATGGTTTTAGCATTTGGGTGGTTATGTGTTCTTTCATTATTCTTTATCTATGATTTTGAATGTTTGATGTAGTTTGGTAGAGTTTTTTCCACTTTTGGGTTCTACGCATTTTTTGGACAACACATTTTGGGGAAGCATATGTACTTGAGCTATGTGGAGGGAATTTGAGTTGGAGACTCCAAGTTTTGTGCTAGTGGTTTAACTACCTTTGAATGTAGATTATTTGGTGCCTTTTCCAAGAACTAACTTGGGTTACACACATTCTCCCATGCATAATCAAACTTGATAACATGGATTCTTGAGAGGACATTTTTCTCCCACCTTATGCAGACCTTTTGTTTTGGGTATCACCATGTAGTCTCCACCCAAAAGCCTCACAATGTAATCTCCCACACCTTGACCTTCTTCTATCAACAATCACCTTGTTGTGATTGGAGGACATGTCTATTGGTGGGGAAATATTTTTTTGCTTTTGAAAAAGTCACTCTTAATTGGGTCTTTGGCCACGTGAGCCAATCACAGGCCCAATCAATGGCAAAATTTTTTGGACTGCACATTTATCTTACAGGAAAGGCATGTTTGTTTTTGGAGGAAGAGCCTATTTCAAGCATGCCCATGTTTCATGTCTTTATTGGCCATCGATTTTTTCTTCAGGCACTAGACCTTTGTTTTTCAGCTTGTTTCCGATGATCAGATATTTTTTCTGGCAGGGGCAATTTTCTAGCTTTTTTTTGCCTTGATGTCCATTTGACCATCAAAATTATGCTTGTCACTTGTTGATGTCGGCATTGCATCAACACTCTTGACACCCCTTTAGGCCTTGTTTGGATCTACCTTTGATTTTTTGCTCATATATTAGGCATATGGGCTTCATTTTCTGCAACCAAGATATCACCATAAAGCTAGTTCTAAGCTTGTCATAGTGCTATAGGTATTTTTCAATTTTGGTGCTTTTTATGGTATTGTTTTTTGTCAATGTTAGGGGTGCATTTTTGCACTCCAAGAGACATATCTTGAACATCTGATCTCTAATTCAAGAATTCTTTATATCATTGGAAAGTTCTTTTAGAGCTCTTTCCAATAATGTTGGTTGTTTTTCCAAATTCTTCTCCAGGCACATTCTATTCAATCTTTTGCATTTTTTCATTATGGTGGATATCTTGGTTATTTTAGGTTTGGGGATTGATTTCATTGCTTCAAATGATTCATCATGGGTTGTACTATATGTATTATCAGCTTTACGTCTCTTTTGGTCTATTTAGAAATCATTTCTATGCATCCTTGCAAATGCACTAAGATAAACTACCATATTCCATTTGTATTTTCATTTCAGTTTTTATACTTTTTTTTGCCTTCTAATTCAAGCAGTGTCATCTAAGGACACTCATATAGATTATTGTATTCTTGGGATTCACCATATCTTGTGCCTTATTGTACATGCACTACTCTGATTCAAGTGCCATGGGGGGTTGATCTTTTTTCTTTATTTGTCATCTTCCTTTGTCCAATGAGTTTCCCTTCTATGACATTAGTCTCATAATGTGTCTGAGATTGATCACCTTAGTATAGACATATGTATTCTTTTGTGCATCTTGATCGTGGTTCCTTAACATTTAGTTCTTTCGGCTCACTATTATAGTTGCCTGCCACCTCATCCTTGTCTGCATGAGGGGGTTCTTATATTGTTTCTCATGCTTCCTTGGTTTGATGGAGTGAGCTCTGTATTCAATATTGTTTCCCATGTACTAGGTAGATGTAGTGGCTAGGTACCTATGCATTTCGGTGAGATGGATCATTTACCATATAGAAACTCTTCTTTTTGTTCCTACTTTGGTTGCATCCTTCCATGTTCGATTGATCAACTCTTTAGGCTTTGGTGTTTCATGCCATCTATATCTTCAATTTCAATTGTTTGCCTTTGTGTGCCTCCTAATTTGATGCAAATTATAGTCTTCTCTACCTGGTTAGGTTTAATTTCAGTGGAGGTTCTTCAGATCATTAGTTGATTTTGACAGACCTTTGCACCTTCTACATGATTTAGTGGTGTCCTTCGTGATCATCTTTTGTTCCTATCTTCTGGGACATTCCCTAGTTTGGAGGCTTCTTTAGTCCTTCACTAGTTCTTTTCAACATTATTTCCATCTCTTTTTGGAGTACGATTTTTCCCATGTGGTTTTCTCTATTTCCACTCTTTGCAGAGATTTAGTTGTGCTTGGGTACCTCATCAGGCCTTTGTTGCTAGGACCCAAATTTACTTTCAGTGGTATTTTCTAGGTTTTTAGCTACTCCCTAAGTTTATCTCAAGGGGCGGGGGTGTTAGAGCAATAAAGTGTTTTCTTATTAAATCATATTCATTTAATTATTAAGTCACTTATTATCTCTAGTTCACTTAAGCTAAACTTTGGGCATATAATAATTAATTCTTTTATTAATTATTATCATGCAACCTAGGTTAGATTCATGTTAGGGTTTTCATCTCCTTTTGTTAAATTCCTATTAGGATTTCAATCTCCTCTTATAAGGATGGTCTCTCTTTGTAATACTCATTCACTTTTTATTATAACAATTTCTCTTTTTCTCATCAAGAAAGTCTCATCTATGGATCTAGAAATTCCAGCCTCCATAGATTTTTCTTCTCTCTTTTTATGATAGGTGTTTGCTTGTAGGTGATTCTTAGATGCCATGGGGTTGATCTTTCATCAACTCCAATAAGTCTGGTTTGAATTACTAGTATTGAGGAGGTATGCCAATTTTCCCTTAGAGTTGAGGAAATAATGAACATAAGGTTTGATAACAAAAATAGGGGTAGAGGTCATGGTGGAAGATCTAGTGTATGGTCTTACATAGGTTAAAGTGATGATCAAAAGAATAAAAATGAGGCCAAAAGTAGTAGTCAGAACCAAAGGGGAAATAATTTCAATCAGTTCCATGATCATAATAATATAGATCATAGAGGAAGTGGAAGATGGAATGGATCTAGAAGAGGAGGTTTTCGTGGAAAATGTTTTCACTATGGAGAAGAAGGACCTAGGGAATTTTAGTTTCCTCACTGCCAAGGAAGGACTTATAGAAGAATTGAAGGCCAGACAAGAGTTTTGTATATTAATGAAGATGATGAATCCTCATATTCTAAAGTTGTTAAAAGAGGAGAGGTCCTAGTTAATAGAAGAGTCTTGTTGAGTGGTGAGAGTGAACCTAGTCAAAGGATGAGTTTGTTCCACATAAGGTGAAAATATGAAGATAAGTGTTGTGATATAATCATTGATGGTGGAAGCACTGACAATCAAGTATCAAAAAAGATGGTCACAAAGTTAAAGCTCAAGAAGTAGAAACACTCACATCCATATCGTATTGCTTGGGTGCAGGATCACCACAACATCATGGTCAGTGAGCAGTGCCTAGTGAAGTTCAATATTTGAAGATACTAGGATGAGGTGCTTTGTGATATCATGCCTATGGACATATGCCATATGTCATTGGGTAGGCCTTGTCAATTTGATAAACATGTTGTACTTGACAGGCATAAAAATACCTACACTCCAACAAAGGATGAAGTGAAACATAACATGAAGCCACTAAAGGAGAATGAATAAAAGGTATGTAGTATTGCTAGAATATGTTTTTGTGATGGAAAAAAAATTCTCAAGAATATGAGCCATGGGCATATGTGTTTTGTTGTAATTCCAAAATATGGTAAAGAAGAAGCAGAGGACATACTTGCAGAAGTTATAGATTTATTGAAAGATTTTCTAGATATTGTGTCATACAATGTACCTAATGGATTAATCCTAGTGAGGAAGATTAGTTACCAAATGGAATTTATTCTAGGAGCCAATTTTCCAAACAAGGAAACACACAGAATGAAACCAACAAAAAGTGAAGAGTTGAATAGACAAGTTCATGAGTTGTTGCATGAGGGTTTTATTTGAGAGAGTATAAGTCCAGGTGCTATACCATGAGTAATAGCACCCAAGAAGAATGGATAATGGAGGATGTGTACAGATTCATGAGCTATCAACAAGATAAAAATCAAGTGCATATTTCCATTGCCATAAATGTATGATATGATAGATTGTTTGAGTGGAGCCATGTATTTCACAAAGATAGATATGAAGTGTGGGTACCATTAGATTTGCATTAGAAAAGGATATGAGTAGAATAATACCTTCAAGACAAGGGAATGATTTTACAATTGGTTAGTCATGTCTTTTGGGATAACCATTGCATCGAGTACTCTCATGAGGCTCATGAATGAGGTACCAAAGGAGTTTCTTGATTTTTTTTCATTGTTTACCTAGATGGTATTTTAATCTTTAGAAAGACATTGAAGTTTATTTGATGCACATTCATAAGGTGTTTGATAAGTTGAGGGAGGAAAAGGTGCTAATAAATTTAAGGATGTGTAGTTTTGTGAAGGAGGAGTTGGTGTACCTAGGATTTCTAGTTTTAGTAGAAGGTATAAAAATGGACCATGAGAAAGTGAAGGATATCCTTGAATGGAAAACTCCAAGGATTGTGATTGAGGTAAGATATTTTCATGGACTAGCTAGTTTTTACAGAAAGTTTATCAAAGGTTTTAGCAGTATTTGTGGACCCTTGATTGAAACAATGAGAGACGATAGAAAATAATTTAAATGGATTATAGGAGTAGATAAGAATTTCAATTTGTTGAAGTAGAAAGCTAAAAAGAAAAATATTTTAGCACTTCTAGATTTTAATACGGCATTTTAGATAGACTAAGATGCTAGTAGTACTATAATAGGAGTTGTTTTGAGTAAAAAAGGTAGACCTGTTGCTTATTTCAATGAGAAATTGAATGATGCCAAAAGAAAGTATTTTATTTATGATCAATAATTTTATTTTATAATTTAGGCATTAAAAAAGTGGAGACACTATCTTCTTCCTAAGTAGTTTTTTTGTCTACTAATCATCAAGATTTGCAATATTTGAATAGTCAAGGAAAATGGAATCAAAGACATTTGAAATGGGTTGAGTTTTTGTAGAGTTATAGATTTTTTTTAAAACACTAGAGTGGAAAGTCTAATAGAGATGTAGATGCTATTAGTAGAAGACAATCTTTGGTGTTAGAAATGCAAATTAAGGTGGTTGGGTTCAAGGAACTCAGGAATTTGTATCCAAAGGATCTTGATTTTGGTGAGGCTTGGACAGCTTATACAAAACTATTACACTTGACATGACAAAGAAGTTGGATGTCATAATATAGGATGGTATGTTGTTCAACAAAAGTAAGTCATGCATTCCCATAAGTTCCATGGGAGAGTATCTTAATTAAGGAGAAGAGTAGGGGAGGATTGGCTTGACACTTTGGTAGAGACAAAACCATTGCTTTGGTTATCAAGAATTATTTCCTGTTGTAGTTGTAGGAAGATGTGAAGGAGTTTGTACAGAGTTGCAGAGTATGTTAAAATGAGTGAAGAAAAATGTGAGGTTATATCAACCATTACCTATACTAGAGAAGCCATGGAAAGATATCGGCATGGATTTTGTTCTTGGTTTACCAGGGATACAACAAGGACATGATTCAATATTTGTGGTGGTTGAAAATGTTTCAAAGATGACACATTTTATTTTCTGCAAGAAGACTAGTGATGATGTTCATATGGCAAAATTATTTTTCAAAGAAGTGGTGAGACTACATGGTTTGCCAAAGAGTAATATAGTTTCTAATCAAGATACCATATTTTTTGGGTATTTTTGGCATACATTATGGAAGAAATTAAAGGAAAATTTGAAGTTTAGTTCCTCACATCATCCACATACTAATGGGCAAACAAAAGTTGTAAATTAGAGTTTGGGGAACTAGCTGAGATATTTGGTTGGAGATAAGCTAGAAGCATAGGATCTAATCTTACCATAGCAAGAATTTGCATACAATAATTTTTTCAACAAAACTACTAGTAAATTACCATTCTAGATAATAGATGGGAGCAATCCCATAAATGCTTCTAAATTGAGGTAGTTGGATAAAGGAGAAATAAGTAGTGCTGAACCAGAAGGTTTTTCTAAACATTTGAAGACCATCCACGAGGAGGTGAGGAAGCACATACAAATATAAATATCCAGCACTAGGCTAAGGAAGATGTGAAAAGGAGGTATGAGGAATTTTAAATTGGAGATGAAGTCATGGTTCATTTGAGGAAGGAGTGTTTTCTAGTGGGTACATATGATAATATGAAAATGAGGAAGTTTGGACTATAAAAGATAGTGAAAAGACATGATTATGTAAATTCCCATGAAGTAGAATTGCAAGCTAAACTAGATATTTCACTAGTATTTAATAATTCTGATTTGAATGAATATTGTGAAGGAGGTGATGGAGATGAAGTTGCAAAAGCATAGTGGAGTATTTTGACATCTACCTCAGCTACAAAGGAGATTGAGGAGATATTGGACAATCATGTGGGAATAAGCACAAGGAATAGAATATGTAAAGAGTATATGGTCAAATGGAAATGAGGGTTAGTGGAAGATTCATCATGGATAGCATGGAAGGAGGTTGACTGTCTTGGTTTTCCTCTAACTACCAGGGACATGATAGGGTCACTTCTCAAATTAACTTGGGTGTTTGATGTAGGAGCATCCTGGGTGTAAGGGAAATCTTGCATCACCAAAAAATATTTATATTTCTAGTTTTACAGTTTTGTGTTTTCAATAGGGGCTATTCTTGTATAAAGTTTCTATTTAAGGGAGCTTTCTAATTTTAGTATGTTGGTATTATGTGCTCATATTATTCTAATATCGTATGTGGAGGTTCATCTTTGACATATAAGTCTACCAGATGATTTTTATTGTCATATCATATGCATTGGTTTAGTTATAGCAAAATTTTTGTATGAATAAATTTATTACCTAAACTTTAGGTCCAATGATGAAGGCCTTAATGACTTCAAAATGAGGTGAAACCTCAACAAATGGATGCTTGCACTATTAACCACTGTAGGTCACTAGCAAAGGATTTTGGAATGGGGTAATAATAGCCCCTCGGGTCAGCAATTTTCTATTTATGGTTTCAAAATGTGGACCCATTCAAAAATATACTTTGTAAATTGTCTTGAGCTGATCCTATGTAATAAAGTGATATAATATGAGGTTGGTCAGCCTCAAGGATTAAGGCTTAGTGTCTAGAACCTTCTTGAGTGGTTAAAAATTCATATATAAAGAAGGATCGTAGGTTGTCCAGGGTAATTTTGGGTGATAGTCATAGCTTTGTCTTTCAAACTATTGTAAGGAAGGCATTCATGTGGGTTTGCATATTGTAACAATAATTCCACATTGCGATGATAATAAGAAGCCCATTTTTCTCTCTCAATTTGAGTTGTTTCTTTGTTTCTATTATGTGTTGTGGTATTAAGGGAAGCACCCTTCATCACCAATCTTAATTCTTTTTCTAATCTTTGAAATAATGTTGAAAATTTTGTCTTCCTCTTGATTCATAACTTTGCCTTCTCCTTTTCAATCAACATTTCCTTCTTCCTTGAATTCATCCTCACTTTCATCTCTTACTGCAAGATTCATCCCTCTACGAATCTCTTCTTGTAATGCTCATACTTATCTTAGGAGGTCTCTAACCTCAAACATCTCTGACTCTTCTACCATGTTCTCTTTGTGGAGGCATTTTGTGCTTATTGCCAAAATCCTAAACCATGGTCCTAGTGCAAACTTCCTCACATCAATGATTTGTCTACATACTTAGGAACCCTTGCTTAGATACCACTTGATGAAGAGTACTACTTGCAATACTACAAACATATAAGAGAAATAGAGAAACAACAACAATTTGCAAGAACAAAAAATTGGCTTGTTATTATCTCCAAAAGTATGGAATTGCATATTTCAAAAATATAATACGCAAAGTGATGCAGGAGCATCATGGGTTGCCTTGTTATCCTGTTCATTCTTTTTTGTTCATTCTGCATATGGATGCCGAGTTACTGTAGCTCTAGTGGATGCCGAGTTACTATAGCTCTAGTGGATGTCGAGTTACTGTAGCTCTAGTGGATGCCGAGTTACTATAGCTCTAATGGATTTCGAGTTACTGTAGCTCTAATGAAGGCCAAGTTACTATAGCAATCTAGTGTTGATCTAGTGTTCCTTCATGTGTTGAGTTACCCTGTGTATGTCAAGTGACTCTTCATGTGCTGAGTTACCTAGTATATGCTGAGTGTCAGCATTTGGATGTGATTTCTATGAGCTGACTTGAGGGATTTGTTTCGATCATGACATTTATGTTAAGATCTTTTCTTGGGATGTGTCTAGACTATTGTTGGGTCGACCTTCCTCTTATGTAATGTTCTAGAATAATCTATAAGCCATTTTGACAAGTATATATAGAGTGTTTAGGCTTAGAGTTAGGTAAGTTTTTGGGAAGGGGATTAGAGAGCAGAACTGAAAGTGCGAATTTGCTGTTGGATCTTTGAATGTGAATGTATTTGTATTTGGTCATAACCCAGAAGGCCTTACAACTGGCCACGTATGAAGATATTTTGATAAATCAATAAAATTATTTCACTCTTTTCGTCCTTTGGTTTCTATTCTTTGTGTTTGCTTTCATTGTGTTAACTCTTGTAGGGTGGTTTGGATAGCTGGGTGAGTCTTTGGCCCTCGTTATTCACCCTTTTGTCTACATCACAAAGCCTCTGAGCATTTTCCTTACAATATTTAGTAAAACAAAGCCACAAGCAACCACCTAGGACTGTGTAGATAACCCTACATGGTTTCCTTATATAGGTAATTTTCTATCACCTTGGAATATTATAGACTTAAGCTTAACCCTTGAGGCCAACCAACCCTAAAATTACTTTTTTTTCATATGTATTACGTAAAGTCAGCTTAAAACACTTTCAATTATAATTTTAGGTAGCCCAATTTCTAGAGGCCATAAATTTTTAACCTTATACCTAATTGTCTATTATAGGTTCACTTTTCAGAAATGGAAACTCCTATTCTACATTGACTAACAATGCAAGTGTTTGTTAGTTAGAATTTGACCTCATTTTCTATTGGCAAAATATTCAGTGCTCCCCTCGAGATTCATGACAAGGGATTTAATCCTAAATAACTTTTCTAATTATACATATGACATGAGAATGAAACTCAACTGATAGGCTGATATATCTAAGATGAACCTCCACTTGTGAAATCAAAATGCTTGAGATGGCATAACCAACTTACTAAAAATAATTGTTGTGATATGTAGCCTAATCAGACACAGAGGTTTATCTGGCATGGTTTTTCTCCCCATATTATTTCTATAGGGGTTTGGGGGCAGTTCCCCCAAGATGGGGTCAAGGGGTAGCGCCCTTGCGGGGTCCTGGGGTAGTGCCCCAGGTGTGCTTCCTATCACAGTACAAGGTGGGGTTGAGGGGCAACACCCTCGTAGGGGTTTTCGGGGGTAGTGTGTTCGAAGCCATAAATGACCTTATATTGTAGAAGGCATCGGCTACTCTTTTTATATTATTGTAGCCCTAATTTTGTAAGCAACAAAAAGCTTGTATAAAAAGGCTTAGGGTTAGGGATTTTTCATAATGTGTGATGCAAAATTTGGTTCTTGTGGCGGCATTGAGCTATAAGGATTAAATATTGTAATCTAGTTTTAATCACTAGATAATAACTATATTGGACCTGTTGTTGGTGGACGTAGCCTAGGGATTGGGTGAACCACGTTAAATTTTGGTGTCTTGTGTTTTCTTATGCACTATCTATTATTTTCTGATATTGGTTATATTTGCATGTAACTGTTATTTCTGTCTGAGGTTAATCCTAGCAATAGAAAGTTTCGACAAATAACAAATCTACACTAAAATAACCCTTATTGAAAAGATAAAAATAAATTATTTTTTGGGTGATGCAAGATTTCCCTTACACCCAAAACACTTATGCATCACTCATATTGAGTGCATTGAAATGGAAGTGGTGTTGACAGTATGAATAGGTAAACAAGAACAAGTTCTTGAACATGTGATGAAAATTTGTAGATTAGTAAAGAGATTCAAAGTGATATTAGGATCAATGATGTTTGTTGTGAAGCTATATTCATGATTTCTTGAAAGGATTTGACATCACATTGATTGAGGTATGAGTTTGAGGTGGATTCCTCATGAAGTTTATTTTTCGTTGAAACAAGTTATCAGATGGTTTAATTTCCAAGGTAAAATTCAAATGTGAGACAACATGATTAGAGAGAATGTGTTATGAGTTGCTAGATATATTGTATCTTACCCAAGATAATCTAGATTGTTTGATCTAGGGTTTCTTTTAAGGCAGTGGAAGGAATTCTACATATTAGAAAATTGATGAAGGTGTAAATTATTGATAGTGAGTTGTAGGAGGATTTAGTGGCAAATCAAGTGAAGGAATAAAGTGTGATCAAAATAGAGAGGTCTATATGGTATGAAGAAGAGTTTTAGAGCTTAACAAGATCTGATAATGCAGAGGTAGTGCAATCCCACATATCACTCTATTTTCTGCTTTCTAACCATTGTAACAATGAATTCTCTTAGGAGAGTAAATCCTAACATACTCTAATTTATAAATCCTCTAACAAGTTGGCATTCAAATACAGTGTTTAAAGTCCTCTAGCCAAGTTTCTCTTGACATGACAAAGATCCTAATATGTCTATAAGCTAATCCCTAAACTAGGTAGCACCTAATAGTGCTTTGTAACCCTTAATTGGGCTAGCTCCTCACAAGGTGTACTCCAGAAGAGTATAGATTCTTGAGCATCATCTCACATTGTGGTTTTCACCCAAATTGGATTTCCACAAGATAAACAAGGTGTCTACATGTGGGGTTGATTTATTTGTGATTGCATGTTTTGAAAGGTTTATTTACACTAGTTGTCAAGTGAGTGTTTTGATGGTTAAAGTATAGAGAATTTTAAATTAGTAAATTTGTTGATTATTGATTCACCCCTCCCTTCTCAGTAATCAAACCTCTATTACCACCAATTCTTTTCTTCTCCTCATGAAGAAATCACCCCTCCACAAATTTGATGAATAAAAGAAAAATAAACTAGAAAAACTACGTCATCCACCTTTGAAATGGTAATGTTTTTGCTAAAAATAGCAAAATAGAGCAATAACAACTGGAAAAAAATAGAAATTTTCAAAAGATACCTAAATTTGGCACCATTATCGTCTTCTAAGGCTCTTGTGGCACCTCCTAGCTTTGCTCCTCATATTCATTCATTGTTTTTGAATTATAAGTAGCCAAAACTAGGGGGTTGGCCCTTAACAGTCAAACTGGTCAACTACCAGCAAAATACCAACAACCAAAATTATCCCTATCACTTAGAAACAACAAAAACATAGTTTGGAAACATAATTAAAAGAGTATCAACAAGCTTGACATACATATTGCCTATATTCAAACTAGAAAAGCTACGAAAATATATAAACAAAGGCATAACATCCTTAAACCCAACCAAGTTCAACAACCGGCAGATAAACAACATGAAAAACTAGAAGGAGAGAGCCATTAAGATTTCTTAGCTTCCTTCCTCCCCAAAAGGATGTTTTCCCAATCTTCTACAAGGAAGTCAAACAGCATTTTGGAGTCCTGCTTTGGCAGATCTCCGTCCATTTCTTTAAGCAGGTGATGTATGGTGGCAACTCCATGTGTCACTTAGACAGTGAACTTTGTCAAAAGGCACATTCTTTATTCAAGTGCATGAATTCTTTCCCACACCTAATTGCCAGCCATCTTCTTGATCTCCATGTTGACCTCCTACATGTCACTAGGAAAGCCGTCCACCTACACCATAGTAAAATCCTGCACAATCAGGGGATTAGCATTATCCTTGGAAGAAACCCTAACAAGGGAGGAAATCATTATAGGGGAGGGCACTCTATCCACCATTTCAGGGAACTAGTCCCGAGTTAAGTCCACACACCCTAACCCAATGGTGGCCAAAACATGCGACATCTCCTCCTTCTCCTTCATCCCCTCTCCCAAGTCAAATAATAAGGAATCTAAAACCTCCTCTTCTCCTCCATTCTCCCCTCCTAAAAATTTGACACATTCTCTTTCATCCTTCATTTGGGACGGCTTGTGTCCTCTAAATCTGACTCCTCCTCTTGCGAGGCCCTAACTTTTAGTTTCCTCTTACCATTGGACTTTGCTATCCTCCCCGACCTCCTCCTACCCCCTCTCCCCTCATCCTTTGACTCCTCTGGTTCCTTCTCTTTCCATTTAACCTGTCTCCCTTTTTTTCCCAAGGGGGTGGGCTTCAATTCAATAGGGGACCCACTAGGTGAAGATTGTGGGGTAGGGGCTCTGGGACTCATGATCCTAAGGGGAACCAGTTGGGGTTTGGGGTTTGGATGGGTAGGAATATCAATCTCCACGATCTTAGGGGGGACCAACACAAGGTGAAATAGATATAGTTGAAGCATTAACCTTTGATGCAAAATAGTAAAATTAACACCCTTCCTCATTTATTCCTTTACATCAGTAATCATATCCACTAAATCATGCAACAAAACGAATGGAATGGAAATTAAATCACAGTGGGAAAATAGTTTAGGAGAGGAAAGTGGTAGTAATAACAGACACCATACCTCCCTTCTAGAGTTAGGTACTTCATCAATGTCAAACAGACCGCATTCCATGGCTTAGGGAGCTTCTCCTGCATAAAACCACCTCTATGTCGATAGGTTCCTCCCCATCCAAGAAGAAGTGTTGCTGACTCACTTCGTTGGCCACCCTTGTCATCTTTTTCCATTTCCTTCCCTTCATAGCCAAATCTATTGTCAGAAAGATGACTTCCTCAGAGATGTGAAATGAGATGCTATTTATCATGACTCTTCGGTCCTCCCAAGAATTGACAAACTACAAGACACAATTTTCATTGTGGCCATTTAGTGCCTCCATAAACAGAATGAAACCACCATCCTTCAGCATGTGTCATACCAATGACTTCCTAGCATTCTCCTCTATCATGGACGACTCAATACGCATAAGGTCGCCACCCATCTCTGCAATTTCCCCTAAACCTCTCTTCTCCTTCCAAACCTAGAAGCACTTGCTAAGAATGGCTTCACACTTAGGCAAAAAAATAATATCCCTTAAGCGAACATAATGACCATTATTGTTAGTAATTATAGTAGTGTCCCTTGTAGAAATTAATGTCATGTGTCGACTGCATCTATCTTGCTCCCAATATTTTCCATCATTCCCAATACACACTGACCATTTAAAATTTGAACCTTTTCTCATCCCAACATACGAGAACACACATAGAAAAATTATTAAAAAACCTTTCATCTCAGACTTTTAAATTCTTTCTTTTTTGGTCAATGCATATTTGTTATTCCCAATACCATTTCCATCACTCCTAGCCATCCGTCCTTCATAACTTTGTCCTATCTGCCAACTCAGCAGTAGGTCACAAAAATTTAAAATAGTTCTCCAGCTAGGATTCATCATGCTTAATTTCTTGATTCACTAAATCTCTTACCAAATTTGGCAAGGCATTAAATTCTCTCCAACATCTTAGTCCCTTCACATTTAGGCCTAACACTGCCATTCCATCTGCCACACTATTTCCCTCCCGAAAAATATGATTCAAATTGAACCTATTTAAAATAATTAATAAGTGTCTGATGTCTTCTATTACTTGTTTGATGGTCCATCCTTCCCTCATGTTACCTTTAATAGTTTCTATAATGATTTTTGAATCACCTTCAATCTCCACATTTCTCCATGCCATGCTTATCACCAATTTTAAACCCCAATAAAGAGCCATCACTTTTGGAGTATTGTTAAACATTTCCCTAGTTGTCCAGAATACGCCAACAACATGCTGCCCTTGCTATCCCTAATCATACCTCCTCCCACCAAGTCCTTCTTTCTGGAAACACCATCAAAATTGAGCTTAACCCAATTTGTAGGTGGGGGGTCTCCATCGTGTCCTTTTCCTAGCCAATAAATTGGAATTATCAGTCTCCATTATCCCCTCCTCCAAGTTCTAGCCCTTGGCCACTCTAACATCCAACATGCTAGGGGGGAATGCCAGTTTTCTCTACTTGCTGCAACTCATATTCTCAACCATAAGTCTTTAGATCTTGTCCACAACAACCTCCTCACTTCTTTCTTCATTCTTGAACACCCTGTTATTTCTCTCCTTCCAATGCCCCAAGAGACAGGAGGGGGAACCTTCCACAAACTAACAAGGAGGGGGTGGGCAAAGGGGCCTTGCCAATTCTCCACAAATTGCACTAGATCCTTGTTAAACACCTAGTTCACCTCCAGTTTCTGTAAAAGCCTCCCCCAAACATTAGAAGCATAACTACAATGAAGGAACAAGTGGGTAATATTCTCCTACACCTTCTTACAGAAATAGCATCTATTGGATAATTGAAAACCCCATTTCATAAGGTTATCAATAGTGAGAATTTTCCCATGGATAGTGGTCCACTAGAATAATATTAATCTTTGGGATTAAATGATTGAACCATATATTCCCCCATTGATTAGGTTCCAAAGTTTTATCAAACATTAAATTGTAGGTAGATTTAATAGAGAACTCCCCCATTGAAGTGGCCTTCCATATGAACTATTCATTCTGATCCATTCCCAGGATTTTGTACACTTCTAGCAGAGTAGTTAGCTCTTCTATCAGGCTCCCTCCAACAAGAGCATTCTGTTGCAACTCCACCTTTTTCCACTTCCTCCTTGGGCCAATAAAATTAGCAACCATACTTCCCCCATGCTCCTGGAGGTGGTTCTAAAGGGACCCATACTTCGTTCTTGTTAATAGTTTATTAGTAAGCCACAGATCCTCCCAGAAGTTAATCTAATTATCGTTACCCACCAGCCACCTTACACCATCTTTCAAAAGGGTTATGTTTTTCACAATATTTCTCCAAATCTTAGATCCCATAGGGAAATCATTTCTCCAAGTGCAATGAGAGAATTTCAGATTCACCAGGTACTTGGCTTTCAAAATATTGCACCAATTGGCTTCCTCCTTCATTAGGTTCCACCCCATCTTGGTGAGAAGCACATTATTCAAATCAGATATCTTCCTTACTCCCAAGCCTCCTCTACTTTTAGGTTTACAAATAGTATCCCAATTTATCAAACTTAACCTATTCATTCATTGTTACAACTACTTTGCTTCTCTTCATAGGAAAAATATCCCTCACCCACAAATTTGATGAATAAAAATGAAAACAAAACAAAAAAATGAGGCAGTCCACCTCTAAAATGGTAATAGATTTTGGTAGAAGTTTGCAAAATGGAGCAACAACAACTGGAAAAAAAAAAAAATTTGTACAAGATACCTAAATCTGGCACCCAAATTATGGCAATAAAGTCACATCCTTGTATGCATGCCCTGACTTTGTTCTCACTCGTGGCTGCACCTCCCATGAAAGTGAACAAAAATAAATTTGATATGTTTTAAATTTTTTTGAATAGCGTGATAATATAGGCAAGATGCTCAAAATTTGAATGTTCATTTCCATTTTTACCAATCTCCATTATTGTCGCTACTATCTTTGAATTCTACCATCTTTCTAATGTGTTGTCTATTTCCATAACATGTGTATGCCATGTTATGATATCTTAAGATATGTATTAACCATATACACACATCATTTTTTGCATCACATAACTTTCGCTGTCCACATGGACCCCAAACTTACAATGCATGTGTTCAATACAACAAAAAAAATGAACCTCAAATGACTATTTTCTAAAGTCATTAATTAATCTAATAATCATATAACAACAATTCTCTAACTTTTAAATTAATTAATAAATTTTAAGATGGTGGCATGAAGTGAAGTGCACTTTTTCTCTTGGCTTATTTGTCTTCCATGCCTTCTCATTCCTCTCGGCCATTTTCCCTATCAAATCAAATTGTGATATCACTAGCTATCAAGATTCAACTTTGTAATTTGTGGGTCAAACTTATTGACACATGTTTCATTACACTAATACTACTAATAATTTTTTATTTCTTATAAAATACATAATACTCATTTAAACTTTAAAGACAAGTAAACTGACGTCATGCCCTAGTCCATTAACAGAACTAGGCAATTCTTGTTTTCTATGGATTCATTTGACCTGTCCTGGCCGTGACCTATGATGCATCCATTGAATTCACTGCCGTGGCAGGGCCTAACAATACTTTTATAAAACTGGACGGTTTGCCCAACATCTTGCGTGCATTGAAATGGGGACCAGGGGCCATAACATCAGCAGATAGCCTGGTTAGCATTCCCATGAAGTCTTGTCCGTCTAATAAAAAACCCTTAGATTTGAGCAAGAGTACAACAAGTGCTCTGTCGTCTGCTCCTGAGATGTGATTTCCCAAAGATTTGAAGAATCGGAGGCCATGATGCATGCGCTCAAGATGGGACTGCTGTGCACGTTAATTACTTTACCCTGCCCAACACGCAACCTCACCAAGTACCTCCTACGGCTATGGTTTACTAAACCTCAACTGGGTCTTATTCATTCTTATGCCCCGCCCTACATATATAGTACTTCGACATAGATTGTGAAACTGCAGTGCATAAATGGAGGAATGCGATGAATGTCTCAAGAAGAGCGCGTGCGGCTCTCACACTCGGGGAGTCCGTTCGCGTGAAGAAGAAGAAATCACCGGGCTTTCTTCTCAGAGAAGGCGCCTCAACCCGGTTGAACAAAGAGAAAAGGAAGAGAATGGGTTTGTGAGGGATTTGTGGAGTGAACGTGGTGCTCTTGTTTTACAGAATGCGAGCATCTGTGAGAGGCTTCAAGCTATTGAAGAGCGTCTTAAGAAGACCACCGAACTAGCCGTTGCCGTGAAGGGAACGTTGGATGAGATAAACCGGAAGCTTTGGAAGGGGGATAATGTGGGTAACGGCTATAAGGGTAATGTGGGTAAAGGTTATGAGGATGAGGTTTTGGCTGGGGTTCCTTGCGTGGGAGGACTTGCTTGGGCGCCCGTTGGTGGGTCGAGGAGAGTTCAGCTGAACCGTTGTGATGTTTTGCAGCGGCAAATGGGTGCTGGTGCTCTTGCTTTGCCTGCTGCGGCTGTCTTTGAAATATGTTCTTGGTGCTCGCTTATTGTACTTATTCTCTCTCGTTGGCTTGCTGTTGGTGCTGTGTAGTCTTGAGGTTTGTAATGGCGTTGTTGTTGTAATTTGGACAAATGTTATGGGAAAATTATTGTTGTTGTTGTGGATTCAAGTGTTTTGAAAGTTTGAGATACTGTTTTTTGTGATCAGATGTGGATTTTCAGGTTGATTGTTTTTGTGGCTGAGGGAGTATAAGCACAGTCGGTTTGATGAATATGAAAATGGCTGTATACAGCGGAGAGAGAATATGTGGTTGAAGATGTTTTTAGTGTAGGTTGTATAATTTTTTAAATCAATGTTCTGTTTTGTTATTTCCAGATTTAATTGTGTAAAGTTTTTTTAATCAATGTATCAGATCATCATTAGGATGAACATGAAATGTTAATGCTACACAATCTTAATTTAAAACAAGCAACTGTAATACTTATTCTTATTTTTTGAGTTGTTATCAAGATGAAAATAGTCTCACTTTTGAGTTGTTGTCAAAACGAAAATAATCTCACTAACTAAATGTTCTACGTGGAAATATCAAGAAAGATCAGTTTCTTCTATACATAAACAAAGTAAGTATCAAGAAACACCATAATATATTAGATCAGAGTATTTCTTTTACTTTTAATCAATTCATTGAATAATTTTTTTCTACTTATTTTAACTGTCAGATGATGTTTCCATGTCTTTGAACATTATTTGTAATTATAAAGATTGTGGTACTATACATGTTCAGCTCAAAGTATTCTTTTATTTCTAACCCATGTAGAATTTATTAATAATTTTTTTGATTTATTTTAACCATTAGATGAGGTTTTCATACTTCTTTGAACATTATTTGTAATTAAAAAGGTATAGGTACTTTATGTTCAGCTTTGCGATTGTTCTGAATGTAGAGAATTCTTTTTTAATTTTAATTTTATATTAGATTGATTTGAAGTAAAATGATTTAACAATTTAATATTTTGTTAAATGTTTCTTTAAACATAATTTTTGGATCAGTTAGGGGTTCAATTATTAGTATTTCGATTTATTTAAACTGAAGGTTATATTTGCCCTCCTATCAGTTCAATGATTAACATTTTGATTTATTTCAATTGTTAAGCGATCTTTGTAAGTTTTTAAAAACTATTATGAGCCATTTGTTTCTAATAAGAGTAAGGTGTTATTTTATTTTTTAGATCCAATTGTAATTCAATGATTAACATTTGATTTATATTAATAGTTAGATGATCTTTGCTTTCTTCTTTGACTTATTTTTTTGGAACACCGCAGATTTTTTTATTATTTTATTTTGAATGGAACAATGTAGATTTCAAAACAAAGTTTTTGATTTATTTTAACTAGTAGGCATCTATGTATGCTTTTGTGAATGCAACAACAATTCTTGTAGTGACTGGTACTTGTCCTTAATAGTTAATAATAATATATTTATTTTATATAATAATATAATAGCAAGATTTTTATTATAACGGAAATGATAAATGGTTCATAAATGAATTAGGAAAGTGAAAACTATTATACATTTATCTTCAACAATTATTTTTCTCAACCTTAATAACTGAATATTTCATTCATTATAGACATAACATATAATTTGAAAAAGTTTAAATTTTTAGTTAGTATTAAAATATTATTAGAACAATAGTTTCAAAAATAAATTAAACTGTTTAGATATCAATTTCAAATTCACAATATCAATTTCAAATTCACAATATCAATTTTACATCTATTGTAGATAAATAAAATGGTAAGTTAGATCCACAACATCAATCTTACTTCTTTGTATGATGCGAGGATGAATTTAATGTAGATGAGAAAAATTGAAATCAGGCTAATCAGAGCTGAACTATCACTCCATTCTAAAAAATAAGAAGTCCCAATAGGTAGCTTTGATTAATATATTTAATTCTGTTTTAAATTAATTAATAATAATTCTGTTTTAAATTAATTGATAATATAATAATAATATAATAATAATATATTTTAAATTTTTTTATAAGTATTTTTAAGACTATTTTAAATTATCAATATTTTATATATTATAAGTTTATAATAACAAATATTGTTGAATGCATAATAGTGACATAATAACATTGTTTAAAATGTAACAATAATATATTATTTATCTCTTAATATATTATTAATTTATATTGATTTCAATATTATAGAATTTATAGAGATAATTATATAATTATATAATTTATGAAATATAATTATATGTTTTGGCAAAAATATTACTATTAACAAATTGTGTATTGAAAATATGGCCAAAAAAAGAAGCAAAAAAAAGAAAAGAAAGGGCTCTTATAGCAGTTTAGATAATTTAATTTGTATAATATAAAAAATTGATAAATAAATAGCAAAACTTTATAAATGATTGGTGGATATTAAACCACTAGCAGTGGGCTCTTTGTGAACCATTAGACTAAGGGCCCATTGACATTTTTCTATTTTTTGGATCAACGTGTTTGAATTATAAAGTAACCTAACAAGGGGGGTTGACCCTTACAACAGTCAAATTGGTCAAAACCCAGTAGATAACCACCACACAAAATTACCCCCTAGTGCTTACAATCACAAAAACATTAACTAGATAGATGAAAATAAGGGTTTTAGCGGGCATTAAACTACTATTGCCTATACCATAATAACATAAACTATAAAAGTTTTTAAACAAAGGCAAAGATCAAAACCTAGCAGACAATAAACATAGGAAAAAAGAGGAAACAACCCTAATTGGGCTTCTTTTCATCCTTCCCCTTGAGGAGGACTTTAGCCTAGTCCTCAGCCAAGAAGTCAAATAGCATTCTAGAATTGTCGTTGGTCAAATCACCTTCTTGGTTTTCCTTCAACAAGTGCAAGGTGGTAGCCGCAATGTGAGTGACCTTGAGAGTGAACTTGGCTAGTAGTCTCACTTCTCCTCCAGGGCATAGACTTTATCCCTCAAATCTTTATCTGCCAGTTTTTGGGCCTTTGCAGGGGTCTCTTACATACCACACTGGGTACCATCCACCCGATCCTTAGCGATTTCCTACAAAATTGGTATAGTGTTGCCACATGAATAGAATCATTAGTCTTTTTGCAAGGAATGAAATGTGCCATCTTTGAAAACCTATCAACTACTTCAAAAATTGATTCATGCCTTCTTTGAGTCCTTGGCAAAATCCATATTGATATCCTCCCATGGCTTCACTAGTACAAATAATGATTGATATAACCCTGTATTCTACTTGGCTCCTTTTTCTATTTGGCATACTCTAGAACATTGTACAAACTTCTTGACTTCTTATTACAATTATTGTCAAAAATAATTCTCATTGACTGACCCTCTATTTTTCTTTTCCTTGATAATATTCCCCCTCATTGAACTCTTTAGAATGCACAAGTGACTTTCTCTAAATAACATATCATCTTGGATGATGAAATCTAGCCACTTAGTTCTATCTAAAGTAAAAAGTTATGTACAATATTTTCAAGCTTTACTAAAATTAGGATCCTTTGGATACAAACTCTTGAGTTCCTTAAAACCAAAAATCCCATTCTACATCTCTATCAACAAAACCTGTCTCCTGTTAAGAAAAGCTACAACCTTGTTAGATTTTCCACTCCCGTGAACTTTAAAAAATCTAACTCTACAGAACTCAACCCATTTCAAATGCCTCTAATTTTACTTGGTGCCAATATGTGTAGTGATATGGTTATCCACATAACACACTAAGATGGCTAATGGTGTGTCACATAGGTAGTGGTCAAAACCCCATGAGCGGTGGTCAATGCCCATGTGGTAGGTGGTCAAATCTACAAGGCAAGTTGAAGAAATGTGGACCTCCTATTATGTGGATGCCATTTTTTAAAGGTGGGCAATGCTTTAATAAGGCTAGGTGACACTTTTTGAAGTGGGGGAGTCTCTTTCTAAAGTGGTTTATCCCACTCTTATAAAGGGTCATAGTTTTTCAAAATAATGTGGTGCCTTCAAAAAAAATTATGATGGTTTTTTTGGCAAAATGCCTATAGCCTTAGCTTTCATTTTGAGGCTTTGAGCAGAACTATTTTTCCATGGAGAGTTCCAGACACTAAAATAGGTTGAATTTTACATCAAAAATTGTAATTTAGACCTTATGGACACAATGGAAGGGTCCTTTTAACTGAGAAATGTTTTGTTTGGATATTTTCCTCCAGATCTAAATTACAAGTATGAGCTTGTAACTTCTACAAATGAACTTTAATTTAAATGAAACAAAAACCAATCTTGACTTTCTCAAGCCTTCTGGATGCAATGGAACTATGAGAAATGCTCTAAAAATATTCTAGAGTGTCAAAACTATCATCAAATTAAGAAAAATAGCGTATATTCATAAAAGATCGATGGGTCTTCATAGATCCTTTCCTATTCTCTACTTTGTATTAAAACATAAGAGAAGAGCATACAAGATTTTACAAGACCTCCTCTATAAAATAATCCAATCTTTCAAAATAGGCTCTGATACCATGTTAAATTTTTTAAAAACAAATATAAATCTCAAATCTAATGAAAGAAATAGTTTAATCAACATGAAATAAAATTGACAGAATAACAATATGAGACCAATTTTTGGTGTAAATGCTCAAAAGCATAATAGCATCAATATTTCCTAATGTGCAAAATACATAAGAACTAGCCTATTTATATATATATGCAATAGCTAGTAAGAGTCTTGGACAAGATTGAGAATATTGTCTCAAGTTGGAAGAAGTAGAGTCCTCATGGAATCAACCACCTATCATCAGTGTCTAAATTGGATCGAACAATATATATTTGTAGTAGTTAGACTAAAAAATATTACTCAACAATATCCCCCTAATAATAATATCAAAAATAATAATTTCTCCTAATTTACGAGTTCACCTATAAGTAAACTTAATAGAGGAGTAAAATAGGAAAGAACCATTTACTCTAACACATATGTCCAATATAAAAATAGTTGAAGCACAAACAAACACATAGGCATATTGAAGGAGAATGGGACACTGTGTAGATATTACAAGAAAGTGACTACAACCTTACTTCTACTTGTACTAACACCAATAGGCAACAACACATTTTAGTGGTGCAATATAGAATCACATCATGTAATCATATGAAATTGCATTTAAATTAAATTATTTCAATTTAATAATTCCTAAAAATATGAAACTATGTCAATTTAAATATTCCTAAAATATATGTCGTGGTTCCACAATACATGCCCTATTTTTTACTTAAAAATGGGGACCCCACTCTTTTCTTTAAGCCATTTCAGATTTTGGATTCTTTGGTCTAATCAGATTAAGGCTTCTTTCAAGGGATCTCGATGGAAGAGATGATAGAGTTTGACATGGCAGTTGTCTGAGTCAATTTTTTTGTATTTTATGTTTAAACCTAAGTATGCATCACACTTGTACACTTTCTCACCTACATGAATGCATAATTCTATAGGTGTACTTAGTCCATCCTTCATTATTTTAGTCCAAACTCATTTATGCATGTTGCACAGGTGTGGACTTGCACACCTGCACAAGTGCAAACTTTTGCACCTGCACAGGTGCGCAAGTCTAATGTTGACTTCATCATTAACCTATTAGGGCTTATAAATACAAGGCTGGGGGTCTACACTTCATAGTTGCATTCTTTAAGCCCTCCAGTATGTAGCATCATAGGTCTTGTAGTGTGCAGGTGCATACTTTTTTCCCCTTGTCTTCCATATTACACCAAACATTCAATGGACTTGTGCACTTGCAGAGCTTTACAGGTGTGCAAGTCCCACTTTATGAGCAAAGCTCCCGAGGTCATAAAAATCAAACTCTACATATGCACATTTGTGCACCTACGCAAGTGAGAAACATGTGAAAACTCCAAGATTCCTCATTTTGTCTACCTCTTTTTGAATATTTTGGTATTATCAATAGGTCTTTTGGGGCCTTTTAGAGTTATTTTTTAGGCATCCCTTGCAATTAAGACTTTGAAATTTTCCTTTTGGTGTAGGTTATAATGTCATCCTCATCATTAACAAAAACAACTAAGGCAAGAATCTCTCTAATGCCAGTGATTTCTAAATTGAAGGGTATCCCTAAGAAGTAAAGCTTTGAGGACTTACATTTAGAGATCGAGGATATAGAATTGGGACATATAGACTGGAACAAATTCTTGACAATATTCAACAAGCTGCATGGAAAACCATAGATGACCACTTCCTTGCTATAGGTAGGCTTAGTTAGTATTGTGTCACACCCTACTCAAGGAAATCTTTAGAGTTGATAATGACCCGACATTATAATCTGAATGAGAGGGTAGTCAAGAGCATCACTGGGGAAATTATTTTTGACATTTGACTTGATAACATCAAGAAAGTGTTCCACCTACCCATCTGTGACAAATACTATGGGATTTCATTCAACAATGCAATGAGATGGTGTAAGGAAAATTAAGAGGACACAAATGAGATAGTTCATAAAAGGTATTTGATTAGTCAAACCCCTCACAATAGGCCTGATTGAATTTACATGACAAGGGGATATTGTACCACCTTAAATTGGAAGCACCTCAATTTAATGATGGTTTAGTACCCATTGAGTGCAAGGTCATCATTCAATTTCAATCCTCCCCTTCCTTCTCCTTTCCCATAAGTGGAATCATGGTAGGACATAAAAAATCCTCTTTTATGCTCCTATTTTCATGGCATAAATTGTGAGGTAGGATCGAACCAGTTAAGTCCTCCCTTTCCTTCATCCAATCACTCAGAATCTATTTTCTACATTATAACAACTATATCTTGAGTTTTGTACCTAATTTATGGGATTCATGACCTATTTTAGGGCCCCAAGGGTTCTGGGCCTTGGTTAGTAGAGACATAATGTGTTATTGCCCTATTAAGAACATAATGCATCCCTTCTTGCGTCCACTCTTCAGATCCATGTCTGGGTTGATTATAGGTGTTGATTTTGATGTCTAGTTGGCCTATGAGAGAAATTTAATTACGAACACTTTATAGGCCCATACATTTACTCCATTTTGCATCTCTAATTCATACCAAGTATCCATCACATCCATTAACACTTAATCTCTCAAGCACTCAAACATTCTTCAAGCATTCAAGGCATTCGAACAAGTTCTCCACTGAATATTGAGGATTCAATCTTTTTAGCAATTGAAGGAGTTTATTTCATATATAGCATTTCTCATTTTCAACATTCAAGATCTCCCTTTATACATTTTGGGTCCTTTGTTGCATCTTCTACATATATCTCTTCATCCACTCCAAAGGTGAGTTTTAAGCACATTCATTCATGAAGGTTTTGATTTCAAATTGATTTCTTTTCCTAGGGTTTTTTACGTTTATTCAAGGCTATTGCACCCATATACTTGGTTACATTCCAAATTCAAGAGTATATTCATCGATTTCCATTACTTCATATACTTCTACTACATTCTAGCATTCTCTATTTCCTATCGTGGATCTCACAAAGATGAATAGGTTGCAGATTTAGATACCCTTTTCAGAGAAATTCAAAATTGAAAAATTGTAATCAGATGTGAACACTACTAATCAAGGTCATATTTCTTCTCTTCTTATGAAAAATTCATTCCTGCTAAGGAAAGTTGACTCTGCCAAACAACTGGATGACTTCTTGGTTTTGTAGATCTCATCATTTTTAGTCCAAATTATGGGATTCGACAGTTTTAGAGATCATTTGAAAATTTTGTTTTAGGCTTGTATCTTGTGAGGTATATCATCTTCCCTTTTCCATTTCAATATATTTTCTCATCTCTTCATATTTCATCTTTGCATTACACATTTACTTGCCTAAATTCATCTTGAGGTGGAGGTGAGAGGGAAGTAGATCCAAGTAATTCACCCCTTTTGAGTTAGGTTATGCATTGGTCCACTTCCTTTTGTGTTAATTGAATCTACTTGAGGATATGAGTCTTGGTTTCCCTCCTTCATTAGTTGTTAGGGTGTTTGGTTCCATTTCCCCCTACACATCTTTGGCGAACCCGACGTCTAACATTTCCTCTTTCGATTTTGGAGTTAGTTTATTGCTTTGTATTGTGTGTTCACCTTCATTACACATCATTGTTGAACTCAACATCCTATACCTCTTTCTTGCAGTTAGATCTTGGTGTATCTAGATCAACTTTATATGATATTGTTTGCATTGTGGTATGTATATCTCCTTTTCTAATTTACACATAAAGTGCATCTCATATATTTGCATTTTGGAAAATACATAAAAATTTGCATCTAGTTCCTCCCATAGTCATTGCATTTCCTTTCAATGGGGTTGTCTTTTTTCTCAAGTTTGATTCATGTTATTAAAGATGTTCCTTTTCATGAATATGACGAGAACTAAATTTTTCCTTTCATTTATTCTCATACCCCTCTAAATGGTGACATTTTTAAAGATGATGTCAACAAACCTTTAGTGATTCATGATATTCTTCCCCATTAGAGTGCTACTATTTGGGATGCAGCCTTAGATAGTAATATTGATTACTCTTTCCTTTATGAACCTTATTTGAAAATTTATTATCTCTCCTCTAATGTATTCTTTCTTCCCTCTCTCTATGATTCTACTATTTGGAATGAACCCTTAGATAATGACATGGATTAATCCCTTCCTCATGAGACAACTTTTGCATGCTTTGATGATAGTATTATTTCTCCTTTAATGATCAACCCCTTTATATGCATTTCATTGATATTCCTTCTATAGATGATGCCTTGATGAGTTTTGTTTGTCCTTCTCTTGAGAGTTTCTTAGATATAGAAGACCACACACTTGATCCTTCTTATTGTTCCTTTCAAGACATGTCTCAATTTTATTTAGGCCTTCATTATAAACTTCCTTTCACCCATTCAATCTTAGATCATAAGGAAACTACTCACATTGACCCTATAAGTGGTTTCTAAACTCTTCAAGATTCAATAGCCTTAGATTTCACATCAACATCCTAAATTCTTGACTTTGTGAATTAAGCACCTTTATTTGATGAGTATATGGGTATTGATTACTTATCTTTACAATTTTATCTAATTACACCTAAGAGATCTTATTTTCCTTACTATTTATCAATTCCTTTCTCATGCCATGTTTCACGTGAATTGAAATAATGAATAACATTTTTTTCATGACCATTTTATGTAATGCCCCGCCTGGAGATCCTTGGAAACAAGGGTGAAATACAAGCCAAGAAATTTTTTTTTTTTACAAGTATGAATGCACATGACAACATCATACAGGGATCACAACAATCGCAACGGAAGACCTAACCACAATCTCGGCAACCAACGAATCTCCAAACACCACTACCAAACTGACACACACAAACAAAGCGACAACGCACTTGATCAGGGCACAAGAAACAACCACTCATCAACAAAACACCAAGCTGGGGTAAAATGCAGGAACCTGAAATTTGGCTAAGCCTGAAATCCTGAAGCCCTAAAAATTGGCTAAGTCTGGATTTCTGAAGCCCTGAAATTTCTTAGAATCCATAGCTTATCTCTGAGAGGTCTGAAACCTATCTCAAAAGATTCGTCGCATATATTAAAATATACGTCAACTTATACTTAAACGATATATTTTAAACCTTAAGAGACAACAACAGAACACAAAAAATTGCATTGAACAAAAACCACCAGAATACAAAATGCAACAACATAGGGTCAAAGAACGCCCAAAAGGGTATCCAAAAACCACTCTCAAAACAATTGGATCACAAAGAAAAGTGCCCGCTAATGGCACACGCAGGTTTTTCACAAAAAACGTGCGACACTTTTTACTAAGGGAGGGCGATACTTCTCCTTAAGGTGTGCGACACTCTTCCAGTGTCGTACGACATATCTCAAGAAGGCATGCAACACTTTTTAGCATCATACGACATTTCTCAAGAAGGCGTACGACACTCTTCCAGTGTTGTACGACATTTCTCAAGAAGGCGTGCGATACTTTACAGTGTCGTACGACATAGTTTGCATGGGCGTGCGATACTTTTTAAAGTGTCGCACCATGTTGAACAAATGTCACCCATAGAAAAAAAAAACACTCCCAGAAG
Organism: Cupressus sempervirens; assembly: GCA_028749045.1. Classification (NCBI taxonomy): domain Eukaryota; kingdom Viridiplantae; phylum Streptophyta; class Pinopsida; order Cupressales; family Cupressaceae; genus Cupressus; species Cupressus sempervirens. Next base: position 739,109,049 of record CM053792.1, read on the forward strand.
CAAAAAGAACCAAAATGGAGCAAAGAACCTCCACACCAGGGAGTACCGGATCCACGCGAATCGAGGAATGAACACTCGAGTGCAAGAACAACACAGAAAGAACATCTATCCATCTCAACTACAGCAGCAAAGAACAAACTGAAATAAACATCACAGTGAACTGAACAACCAAACTAAGTGTGCGGTTCCTCCCAACCGTCAATAGCATCATAAGACCATCGTGGATCCTGACCATCCCCCACACGTAACATCCCAAGCCATCGACCAGATTTTCGGTACTGTCGTAATAGGGACGTCACTACTAAAACATGCACAATAACAGCATAAAAAAATCTAACATGCTAGTGATAACGCATAAGATAATCCTATAGTAGATAGCATCACCTATCACATGCTAAACCGCAGTAAGCAACAGATATACTACTAAAGAAAATCACATCATCTAATCATATGCTAAACATCATAATAAGGGAATGCACCAAATAAAATAACATCATCTAAACATGATATACAAGCATCCCAATGAAAGCATAAATCACAAGAAAGCATCCTCCGAAACTCGAAGTACCAAGTGAAGACATCCAGCAACGGTCGCACTAGGACAAAAGATCATCTCTGTACACCGATCCCTAGCAATAGTAAAGGTAGCTACACCTCCCAACCACGTGGAACCCGTAGGTCCACACCCGCAGTGCTAATGGAGATAATGATCCAACCAAAAATACACAAAAGAACATCCATAGCTAACACTCACGCCAAATAGTATGATGGCTGCAACCAAGAACCTAAGACAATGCAAGGAGTATAGGTCCTAGTTAGACACTCAAAAGGCTGCTAAGTAGGGGCTAACATCTTGGAGAGTCGCTTGGCATCGAAAAGCCCAAGCTCGGATCGTGTGTCCTCAAACTTAAACGGGTGCTCACACATTGTGTCCTCAAACTTAATCGGGTGCTCACACATTTTACTTATCTTAAGTTTTATTAACAATCACACATTTTATTTAGTTATCACTTGCTTAAAACTTCTTATCCTTTGTCAACCTCCGGCGCCATGAACGCTGAGCTGCGAGATAGAAGCCCCTTCCAGATGCTACCCTACCCTACCCATGCTCATCCTACAACAAGTGCCTGTGGGCATGCATACTCCCATCCCAACCCCAATGATCATAACTTTCGGCAAATCCATGGAAGATCAGGCCTCACAAGTCATCCAACAAATGTACGCGCACGTACTCGTGTGTGGTGCACCACCATCACGAAGATCATAACACAAGGACAGGAATGAGAACACAATGCAAAGAAAATAGCCAACTGAAAGCAACACGGGAAGGACGGATTTTACACAAATCCCAAAGCCAATAAAATCATACATCATGAAATCACTCAACCGGCCTCAATCCAAGAGTATGGATTCTACACAAATCCCAATGATGTAACAAGACCAAACATCATGACCTCACTCAACCAGCCTCAATCCGAGAGTATGAATTCTACACAAATCCTAGCGTTCATGAAACAAAAGTAAAGGTCCAAAAGAAACCATAACAGGTAACAAATCACTCAACCGAACACAAAGTTAGGAGTACATGTGCAACACGCATCCCAATGCAAAAAAAGGTGCAATAGTATCATGACTGATATCCAAACGGATCATCTAGGTCCATGACCCACATTGTGCCAAGAAAACCCGAGAAAATAGGGCGGCACACAAAATGAGATAAAAACTCCAAAAATTAGGAAAACTTCAAAATTAAAACCCATTTGGCCTTTGGGTTCAAAAATCCCAAAAATCAAAAAATAAATGGAATCGGACACCGTATACAAAAACAGCCAGCATAATGGTGTAAAATTCCAAACCCTCATCCCAAAAAATAGGGAAATGTTCATACCCGCCCAACCGGGTAGAACTAGCATACAGAAACGGAGGGGAACACTAGTTCTCAGCCTCCAAACAAATGGCTACCAAAAATAGAAGCAGAAACAATAAAATAGGAAAGCCCTACATCATAGCCAAAAGGGCAAAACGAGAATCTGAACCATAAAATAAATATCCCACAGAAGTAGCTAAAAATCGTGGCAATCCAAGGTTTCCCCGAGTTGGATCCAACGAGCCCAACCTCGCGACGATCCCACGCCCGTAGCTCCCACAACGAACAAAACAGTAAATCATCATGAAGAGGATTTTGGATTTTACTCTCCAACTTTCCAATTTGAAAGTGAGAAGTGAGGAATTAAATTCCTCTTTGGATACTTATTCACTTTTCGAGTGAATAATCGATTAGGGCATTTAACTAGCCAATCTAGTTAAACTCCGAATCGACCCAAACGAAAACAGGCTATTCCTATAAATAGGAATTCATCTATGGAAAAGCTGCTAGAAATTAAAATAAATCAATTAAAAAGCTCGAAAACCCAAAAACACATAAATCTCCTTAATAACTTTCGCGACAATGTGAACCTCTAAATGCACAGACACGCTTACTGGTCTAATCACATAATGCAAATGAGTTCGGATTTAATAATCACCAAAAGGTTTAATTTAAACATTTTAATAAAGGATATGTCGACCATATAAGGATGACATTGGTAAAATATGAATGGCTGAATCACTAACTCCATGTGCCACTGCCAGGGATATAAATCCTGCACACTAAACAACACGATCAAGTGCAATTGCATATAATAGCATAGCCAAAGCAATAAATGCATTAAATCACCTAATTTAACCATTTAATTAATTATATTAAAATAATCTATTTACATCACTCACGTTCGCATAAAGCATAACAACATAGGAATTAAGTAAATAACCATAGCATTAAATCCATCACATAACATAATCAGAGGTATGTCCAAATACTAGATAACCAGATATCATCATAAAACACACTGTCATCTCAAAATGGCATCATCATGCAATATGATTAACTGAACAACATAGTAGTCTAATATCTATGATACTGAAATCAAAGAGTAACATCTGACCCTCGGGTCATCTCAAATGTAAACATAACATGAGTAACAAATATCTCTCTAATCAGAAATATAACAAGGTAAATGTTCGCAGTACATAACCAAATAATCCAACAAGAACAATCCATTCTAATTACTTAAGCATTTAATAAGGCACTTAAAACACATAAGCGAGCATAGTCAAAAACATGACTAACCACTGCTACAAGAACCCAGTCCAGTGTAGCATGGTAAAAGAACATAGAGCAATCTCTGCACACATCTCAGGGTAATCACGGAACAAACTCATGATACCACATTGATCCTGGTAACCACTGGCACAAACCTTAGTGAACCAAAAATCACATCATAATCTCAAAGATCAGTCAAAAGCATAAACAAAGCAACTGATACAAAAACATAAACCCAAACACCTCAACGGTGTAGACCACTCAGGGTCACAATCATGATCCCATCACAACAAAAGATCATCAAGGTTGCATCCATCAGGATGACTTACAAAAGTCAAATGGGAGAGGCACTACATCATCCCCCCCAAAGACTAGGCTTACTCTTGGAAGCTTGCAATCCAAGAATAGAAACCAAAACAGACAAGAACCAAAATCAAAAGCGAGCAAAAGGAATGACTCAAGAAACTCTCCACAAGTCAAACCAAATCACTCCCACACTCTCAACCCATCACGTTAACCCCCAAATAGGTTAACCACGAGAGAATGGGTGTCACACAGACACAAGGTCCTCCAACAAGGAACCTTCTATGCGCTAGGAAGAACCCATCTAGCCATAGAGTCAACAATACAAGGTAAGGAACAAGCCACTCTACCTTGTCAACAGGTGCCCAACCATGACATGCACCAACCACATGACCACAAAACCAAGTCAAAACACTAAGCACTTCCAAAAAAAGTTGGAATCATGGGGAGTAACCATCCCAAACTTCCCAAGAATACTATCATGTCACACATGATCATTCTGGCATCCACGTAAACTCACCCTTAGAACAAAGAGGATGAAAGTTTACCAACAAAAGGACACACTCCAAAAGAATGCTCACCACCAAGCGTAGGAGCATAACACCTCACCAAGGCACAAAAGCTTAAATATCACTGGGAACTAGGGTAACACAACCCAACCAGACAAGATATCACCTTTCCATAAGGTTCAAAGACTTTCGTCAGTGGACACAATCATCAAATGTCTGCATACCAACTCACGAGATGGTAACATGTGTCCAATGATACCATGTCCCTCTAGCACCATGCTAGGAAAACTACACCCAATCTACAACTAAACTCAATCTCTAGCCTCAAGTCAACGGTTAAAGAGAAAACTTGATTGAGACAATCCACATGAAGATATAAGCTTAGGGAGAAGGATACTACAGAGTATTAGGACTGAGAGGGAGTCTCTCTCTCAACCTCTACACTAACCAGTCCATGATGCGTTAGGAAACTCACAATTTCACCAACCATCAACATACTCACAAGAAAACACTGATAGAGCTAGTGGCATAACCACACTAGCCTACTCTCACAAGAGAGAAAGGGATACGGAGATGCGCCCAAGACAACATCCAAAAAGGAGAATCTAGACTCATTAAGGAATTGAGTCACTCCCAAACAAAACGTCAACATCATCCACAAAAAGTAATGCTCACAAACCACACTACACCACACAAGGGTGGTTCAGTGCAATAGGAAACACAAAAACCCAAGCATGACCTCCAGCAAGTACCTAGTAGATTATGAAGACAAGATAACTCTTCCATTATGAATATCATGAAGAGTTAAACTTCTCCAATGGCCATAAATATGATATGTCATGATTGAATTGGCCTCTACTCAAAAAGGTACTCGAAACATCAATTAGCAACTCCAGAAGCCATAGCTTTCACGTTCGGACTCAGATTGAATCTATTTGAAAAGCGTTGAAAAGATATCGACAAGGACTACAACATGAAGAAGCTAAGAGAGACCTAAGACCTATGATTGAGTCACCACTCAAAACAAAACACAAAGGCAAAAACAACAGTCTTGGCCACCAAGACAAGTGACGGACAAAATGTCCAAAACCACTCAAGAACACACATGCCCAAACAACATATGACATGGAAAGAAAGGTAATTCACACATTGAAACCATCATTACTCCTCTTTCATAATTTCATTAATTAAACATAATATAAGCACTAATGCACAATGAAAATGAAAGGTTTTTCAAGCAAGGGTTCAAGAGTCACTTTCCTTAAATCAAGTACACATCTTTCAATTTCTTTAAGAATACACTACGTTTACTCATCTTTTAAACCATTCAATAAAAATAACAACTTTAAATCTAACAAAGACACACTAGCATGTTCTCCATGATATCATCCCTTGAACGTACTACCAGAGGTTCGAGATGAACATGATAGAGTCACAACACTCAACTAGGAAGCAATAAAACACATCCAGAATAGTCATCATGAAACATAATCAAGAAGCCCAAATGGGGGAATTATCAATTCCAGCAATAAGTACCAAAAAGAGCTCATTTCAACAATAAGTCAAATGTGACAACTGTCACAAAGAGAGCGATAGATAAAATTTGATGACTATTCCAAGAGAGGAAGAAACTAAAAACCAATTCTAGCCCAACAACACGAGGAAAGTACCTCCAGCCAAATAAAATAAGGCATCAAACAAATCACATTACAAGTGATGACTGAGGATAGTCACACCAGAGGGATAGATCACCACACAATGCTAAGGAATACATCATCCTAGCAATGTTAGAGAACACACTCACACACGTCAAACAATATACCATCAGTAACCTCATGCATATGCAGACAAAAATAATTTCCATGCAATGCAACATTTAGATATTCATCTATCTAATACAAATTTCCATAAGCTTAAGAAGCAATCAGTTTGGGGACTTAAGTCATTAACCCAAATATATAATGCAAACCTACTACTTTGCAATGATTCACAATAAACACTCATTTTCAAGGAACCATTTCATCATTATAACAACAAAATAAAGAATCACAATAAGATTCATTCATTTACTTACAATAAGGAGAAAACAGGGAAACAATGCACCTACTCCACAAGGAGAAACAAAAAGTAGCACTCAAAGCCAACACATGGACACCAATCAATGGTTCCATCCAAAAAGGGTCACACAAGCAACCAACCAAACAAGGCACATTGATCCCACCTACAAAGTCATGAAGACTCACTTCCTTCTTCACACACTGCTCTAGTCACATCTACTGGACAAGAAAATCCATCACGAGTAGATACCAAAGCAGCAAAGATCACGAGTTCTCACCAAGACAATCACACTCAACCAACGTAGCAACAACTACAAGGGCAACATAAACACAAAGATCCCAATGTTTGAACATGGGCTCTGATACCAGATGTAATGCCCCGCATGGAGATCCTTGAAAACAAGGATGAAATACAAGCCAAGAATTTTATTTTTTACAAGTATGAATGCACATGACAACATCATACAGGGATCACAACGATCACAATAGAAGACTTTGCCACAATCTCGGCAACCAACGAATCTCCAAATGCCACTACCAAACTAACACACACAAACAAAGACAACAACGGCAATGCACTTGATGAGGGCACAAGAAACAACCACTCATCAACAAAACACCAAGCTGGGGTAAAATGCAAGAACCTAAAATTTGACTAAGCCTGAAATCCTGAAGCCCTAAAAATTGGCTAAGTCTGGATTTCTGAAGCCTTGAAATTTCCTAGAATCCATAGCTTATCTCTGAGAGGTCTGAAATCTATCTCAAAAGATTCGTCGCATATATTAAAATATATCTTAAGTATAAGTTGATTTCTTATACTTAAACGATATATTTTAAACCCCAAGAGACAACAACAGAACACGAAAAATTGCATTGAACGAAAACCACTAGAATACAAAATGCAACAACATAGGGTCGAAGAATGCCCAAAAGGGTATCCAAAACCACTCTCAAAATGATTGGATCATGAAAAAAAGTGCTCGTTGATGGCACGCGCAGGTTTTTCACAAAAATCGTGCAACACTTTTTACTAAGGGAGGGTGATACTACTCCTTAAGGTGTGCGACACTCTTCCAGTGTCGTACGACATTTCTCAAGAAGGCATGCGACACTTTTCAGCATCGTACACCATTTCTCAAGAAGGCGTGCGACACTCTTCCAATGTTGTATGACATTTCTCAAGAAGGTGTGCGATAATTTACAGTGTCATACGACATAGTTTGCATGGGCGTACGATACTTTTTAAAGTGTCGCACCATGCTGAACAAATGTCGCCCATAAAAAACAAAAACACTCCCAAAAGAAAAAAGAACTAAAATGGAGCAAAGAACCTCCACACCAGGGAGTACCAAATTCACGCAAATCGAAGAATGAACACTCAAGTGCAAGAACAACACAGAAAGAAGAACATCTATCCATCTGAACTACAGCAGCAAAGAACACACTGAAATAAACATCGCAATGAACTGAACAACCAAACTAAGTGTGCGATTTCTCCCAACCGTCAATAGCATCATAAGACCATCGTGGATCCTAGCCATCCCCTGCGCGTAACATCCCAAGCCACTGACCAGATCATTGGTACTATCATAATAGGGACGTCACTACTAAAACATGCACAATAACAACATAAGAAAATCTAACATGCTAGTGATAACGCATAAGATAATCCTACAGTAGATAACATCACCTATCACATGCTAAACCGCAGTAAGCAACAGATATACTACTAAAGCAAATCACATCATCTAACCATATGCTAAACATCATAATAAGGAGATGCGCCAAATAAAAAACATCATCTAAACATGATATAAAAGTATCCCAATGAAAGCATAAATCACAAGAAAGCATACTCTGGAACCCGAAGTACCAAGTGAAGACATCCAGCAACGATCATACTAGGACAAAAGATTGTCTCTGTACATCGATCCCTAGCATTGGTAAAGGTAGCTATGCCTCCCAACCACGTGGAACCCATAGGTCCACACCCGTCGTCCTGATGGAGATAATGATCCAACCAAAAACACACAAAAGAACATCCATGGCTAATACTCACGCCAGACAGTATGATGGCTGCAACCAAGAACCTAAGACAATGCAAGGAGTACAGGTCCTGGTCAGACACTCAAAAGGTTGCTAAGTAGAGGCTGACATCCTGGAGAGTTGCTTGGCATCGAAAATCCCAAGCTCAGATCGTGTGTCCTCAAACTTAAACGGGTGCTCACACATTGTGTCCTCAAACTTAATCGGGTGCTCACACATTTTACTTGTCTTAAGTTTTATTAACAATCACACATTTTATTTAGTTATCACTTGCTTAAAACTTCTTATCCTCCGTCAACCTCCGGCGCCATGAACGCCGAGCTGCGAGATAGAAGCCCCCTCCAGATGCTACCCTACCCTACCCATGCTCATCCTACAACAAGTGCCCGTGGGCATGCATACTCCCATCCCAACCCCAATGATCATAACTTTTGGCAAATCCATGAGAGATTGGGCCTCGCAAGTCACCCAACAAATGTACACGCACGTACTCGTGTGTGGCGCACCACCATCACGAAGATCATAACACAAGGACAGGAATGAGAACACAATGCAAAGAAAACACTCAACTAAAAGCAACATGGGAAGGACAGATTCTACATGAATCCCAAAGCCAATTTAATCATACATCATGAAATCACTCAACCGGCCTCAATCCAAGAGTATGGATTCTACACGAATCCTAGCATTCACGAAACAAAAGTAAAGGTCCAAAAGAAACCATAATTGGTAACAAATCACTCAACTGAACATAAAGTCGGGAGTACGTGTGCAACACGCATCCTAATGCAACAAAAGGTGCAATAGTAGTCTGACTGATATCCAAACGGATCATCTAAGTCCACAACCCACATTGTGCCAAGAAAACTCAAAAAAATATGGTAGCACGCAAAACGAGGTAACAACTCCAAAAATTAGGAAAAGTTCAAAATTAAAACCCATTTGGCCTTTGGGTTCAAAAACCCCAAAAATCCAAAAATAAATGGAATCGGACACCGTATGCAAAAACGGCTAGCATAACGGCATAAAATTCCAAACCCTCATCCCAAAAAATAGGAAAATGTTCATACCCGCCCAACTGGGTAGAACTAGCATATAGAAACAGAGGGGAACACTAGTTCTCAACCTCCAAACAAACGGCTACCAAAAACAGAAGCAAAAACAATAAAACAGGAAAGCCCTACCTCACAGCCAAAAGGGCAAAATGAGAATCTCAACCATAAAATAAATATCTTGTAGAAGTAGCTAAAAATCACGGCAACCCAAGGTTTCCCCGAGCTGGATCCAACAAGCCCAACCTCGCGACGATCCCACACCTGTAGCTTCCACAACGAACAAAATAGTAAATCCTCATGAAGAGGATTTTGGGTTTTACTCTCCAACTTTCCAATTTGAAAGTGAGAAGTGAGGAATTAAATTCCTCTTTGGATACTTATTCACTTTTTGGGTGAATAATCAATTAGGGCATTTAACCAGCCAATCTAGTTAAACCCCGAATCGACCCAAACAAAAATAGGCTATTCCTATAAATAGGAATTCATCTATGGCAAAGCTGCTAGAAATTAAAATAAATCAATTAAAAAGCCTGAAAACCCAAAAACACATAAATCTCCTTAATAACTTTCGCAACAATGTGAACCTCTAAATGCACAGACACGCTTACTAGTCTAATCACATAATGCAAATGAGTTCGGATTTAATAATCACCGAAAGGTTTAATTTAAACATTTTAATAAAGGATATGTCGACCATATAAGGATGAGATTGGTAAAATATGAATGGTTGAATCACTAACTTCATGTGTCACTGCCAGGGATATAAATCATGCACACTAAACAACACGATCAAGTGCAATTGCATATAATAGCATAGCTGAAGCAATAAATGCATTAAATCACCTAATTTAACCATTTAATTAATTATATTAAAATAATCTATTTACATCACTCACGTTTGCATAAAGCATAACAACGTAGGAATGAAGTAAATAAACATAGCATTAAATCCATCACATAACATAATCAGAGGTATGTCCAAATACAAGATAACCAGATATCATCATAAAACACACTGTCATCTCAAAATGGCATCATCATGCAATATGATTAACTAAACGGCATTATAGTCTAATATCTATGATACTGAAATCAAAGAGTAACATCTGACCCCCAGGTCATCTCAAATATAAACATAACATGAGTAACAAATATCTCTCTAATAAAAAATATAACAAGGTAAATGTCCGTAGCACATAACCAAATAATCCAACAAGAAAAATCCATTCTAATTACTTAAGCATTTAATAAGGCACTTAAAATACATAAGCGAACATAGTCAAAAACATGACTAACCACTGCTACAGGAACCCAATCCAGTGTAGCATGGTAAAATAACATAGTGCAATCTCTACACACATCTCAGGGTAATCACGGAACAACCTCATGATACCACATCGATCCTGGAAACTACTGGCACAAACCTCAGTGAATCAAAAATCACATCATAATCTCAAAGATCAGTCAAAAGCATAAACAAAGCAACTAATACAGAAACATAAACCCAAACACCTCAACGGTGTAGACCACTCAAGGTCACAATCATGATCCCATCACAACAAAAGATCATTAAGGTTGAATCCATCAGGACGACTTACAAAAGTCAAATGGGAGAGGCACTACATTTTAGTTGATGCATCTACATCCATATTATGTTTCTCCTAGGTTTGTGACATTGTTGTCCTACCTTAGGGGGCTCATTGTTATACCTTGTGAGTAAAATAATGGTCATGTACCTTGTCTCTACACTTGGTGGTAAGGGACCTATTTCCTCTTTCTACCTATATCATAGGATCTATTATCTCAATTTTTTGACTTATTTTTTATTTATATGATGAGACCTTTTCTTGCATTAATTTATTTTTATTACTTGTGGATTCACATCTGTAGTGCAATCATACATGTTGAAGTTGATGAAAGATCAACACCATAGCCCCCAAGAATCACCTGCATGCAAACACCTGTCACAGAATTAGAGAAACAAAAGCTATGGAGGCTAGAATTCCCAGATCCATAGATGAGATATTTTTGATGAGAAAAAAGAGATTACTATTATCAAAAGTGAATGAATAATTACAAAGAGATCAATCCTTATAAAAGGAGATCAAAACCCTAATAGGTAACTAAACTAGGTTTAACCATCTTTTAAACCAATCAAATACCTATTAGCAACTTTGCGTACAACTTGGAATTTGGGTTATGGCTCCCACCCATGTGTTTCAAACTTCTGCTCCTGCCCGTGTGTTTCAAATTTTAGCTCCCGTTCACTGCTCCCTAGCCTACACTGGTGTGTAGGATGCATGTGGTGTGGTGACTACCTTTGCTATGGCCCGACTCTCTGTTACTTCTACTCTTGCAGCTTCCTCTATTTGGGTGAATCATGTGCTCCCTCCTGCTATGGCTAAGATTGTTGCCACAGGATCTGAAACACTGCTCTAGTTGTGGATGCCTTTCATGATGGATCTCAAGTTGTTGTGGGCCAATCCACTATCTCTTATGTAGATGTGGCTACTTTTGAATTAGGTATTAATGCTCTAGTTTTGAGGAAGGGGTCTCATCTGGCTGTGGTTAAACGTGCGACTGTGCCTATTCCTGTAAGTAATCTGACAATGCTTAATCTTGAATCAAACATTATTGATGAGATCAATACATATGTGGATAATTTCTCTGCTACTGCTACTATTTTTCATTTTAGGGCTTTTTGGCTCTCTCTCAGAATTGAATGGTTGGATCTCCAAATTTTGGGAGCCAAACATTTCAGATTTAGTTTGAATCTACCCTATGGCAAGGGGTTTTTTTATTGTGAAATTTGCTAATGCTGGTAACAGGAATTCCATCATGTGTCATGGTTTCTCTTGGGAGGAAGGGTTCCCCCTGATGGCCAAACCTTAGTATCCAACATTTAATCTGACTATTAAGTCAATAAGATTCCTCTTTCAGTTAGGTTGTCATTCCCCTTCACTTTTGGCAGGACTCAGTCTTGGAGGGTATGGGGGAAGCCCTCGGGGATTTCTTATTGGTTGATTTGGTCTCCTCCAATGTCTATAGAAAAATGTATGCTTGCATCCTTATGGAGATGGATATCTCTAAGGGGTTCCCTACTATTTTGAAGTTGGCTTCTTCAAGTGGTTTTTGGATTCGACTTCTTGATTATGAAGGTATTCCCATCAGATGAAGGACATGTCATAAAACTAACCATCTCGCTGCTTGATGCTCATCTAATAAGGTTAGATTCAAAAAATCACCTTCTTGGTGGTTGGGGGTTTTAGATGATTGCTATATGGTTTAGAAAGTTGCTTCAGAGGTGGATGGTTTGGATAGCTCTTCTCATATTGATCTCACTTTGGATGAGGATTTTTTTGATGTCTCTGATGATTCATATGTTGTCCCTATGATGATCGCAACTCAAAATGTTGTTGTTGATCCATTTCCTATTGTTGACTCTACTGTTTTGATCCCTTTGACAACTTTGAGTCAAAATTTTGTTGTCGTCCATAACACTATTGTTGGTTCTTCTATTGCGAGGGTTTTGGGGGTTGGTGGGGATTGGCAGAAAGCTATGGGGAAGGTGGAGGATGGTTGGACTTTAGTTAAAGGAAAAAAAGGAAAATCCTCCAAACCTTCATTTGATACGTCTTTATGTTCTCAAAAGAATGGACCAAAATGTAAATCTTGATGGTTTGTGGTCTCTTGGGTTGTTTTCCCTCTTGTTGGGAACCTTAGTGTGTCCCTCTAGTTTTTCAAGTGGTTCTCCATAGTTGTTTTAAGATTCTCATTGTTATATCTTTCTTGTCCCCTTGTACAAGGTTTTGAGTCCTTTCAAAACCTATTTTTACTTAATCAAAACTAACCTAGGTTTCATGATAATAATCAATAAAATAATTAATTATTATATGCCCAAAGTTTAGCGTAAGTAAACTAGAGATAATAAGTGACTTAATAATTAAATCAATATGATTAAATTAATAAGAAAAAAAATATTACTCTAACACCCCCCTTAAGATAAACTTAGGGAGTAGCTAAAAACTTAGAAACTACTACTGAAAGTAAATTTGGGTCTTGAGAACAAAGCCTAATGAGGTACCCAAGCACAACCAAATCTCTGAAAAGAGGAGAAATAGAGAAAACTACATGGGAAAAACCCTACTCCAAAAAGAGATGGAAAGAATGGTGAAAGAACTAGTGAAGGAATGAAGAAGTCTCCAAACTAGGGAATGTCTCAAAAAATAGGAACAAAAAAGATGATCATGAAGAATACCACTAAAGTAGGAAGTTTAGTAACACTACCAAACTGATAATTTGAAGAACTTCCATTGTATAGAACATGACCAGGTAGAGAAGACTAAGTTTGAAGAGCTGATCAATAGAAGATGAAAGGTATATTCATGGCCTCCAAAAATAGGAATGAAAGAATTTCTATATGGTAAGTGATCCATCTCACCGAAATGCATAGTTATCCAACCATTGCAATCGCCTAATACATATAATCAAATACAGAATACATAGCTCACTTCATCAAACCAAGAAAGTAAAAGAACTAGAATAACCCATATAATGCTGAGAGTTAAGACATGAACATTGAAAATGAATGCAATATCTCCTATAGAAAGAAGAACTAGGAACATCGAGAGTGTAAACGATGTACAAACATCTACAATGACACATGTCATCAAAACATCATGAGGCTAATGTCATGGAAAGAAAACTCACTTGACAAAGGAAGATGGCAAATATGGCCAAAATGAAACTCCCAAGGCACTTTATAACATAGTGCAAGTACAAAAAAACATAGATGTGCAAGCTCCTGAAATGCAACAAAGTGGTACTTTATCTCAGTGCATTTGCAAAAAATACTACAAAAATATGTCAACAAGAATCATAAGAGACATAATGATAATGCAACAAATAGTACAACCTATGAAAAATAATCTAAAGCAACAAAATTGATCCCCATACCCAAAATAACCAAGATATCCACCATAATGCAAAAAAGAAAAAAAATGAATTGGACGTGCCTGGAGCAGAATGTGGATAATAGAATGTCTCAAGATATGTCTCCCAAAGTGCAAAAATAGAACCTATGACTTTGAATGCATAAAATGGAAACCAAACAAAGTCCAAATAAACTGCATCATCACAACGGGCTCAAAATCAGCTTTCTAAAAATGTCTTGTTTGCGAACAATGGAGTCTCGATGAGAAAATTATGACCAAAAAACTACAGGTAGGTCAAAAAAGTGCAGGAAGTGCAAAATAAAAATCACTGTCTCGAGAAGCGTACATGCCAGTACTAGAAATCACATTAGAAAGCATGTTAGTTTCATAACAAAATCTATCTTGGGAAGCATGCATATGCTATACCAAAACCACACTGGGAAGCATGTTGATTCTATACCAAAATTACATTCGAAAGCATGTCATTTCTATACAAGAATTTATCTCAATTTTTGCACCAAAAACCTCAATTTTTGTGCCTAAAAATCTTGATTTTTCGTACTGAAAATCAAAAAATTGATGCGGCGAGAAATGTGCCAAACATGAGAGCAATATTTATTTGCCTCAGATTTCAACTATATCCAAATTTGACAAATTTTATATGAAAGTAGGGGTTTTTGGACACTTTGAGCTCAATGGTGATGTCCATTTGGACTCAAAGTGATCTGAAAATCAGTAACACCCTAGTTCCAAATTTTTTTTTTTTGAAGAACCGTCCCTCTGGAAAACAAAATACATATATGAAAGCCAATCCAAACTTCTCATAAATAGAACAGAGGCATGATATTCTGGAGCTCTAATACCATGTTGAAGTTGATGAAAGATCAACCTCACAGCTCCCAAGAATCACTTGCATGTAAACACTATTAAAAAAGTTTAAAATAACTTTGGGGGGGGGGGGGGGGGGTGAATCAAGGTCCATAAGTAACATTTGAACAATTAAACACAAAACACTCATTGTTCTGCTTATCTTGTTGTTGCTTGGTCTCTACTGCACTGATTGAAAAAAATTACTATTTCAAACATAACATACTTTGCTGAATATAAACTTTATCAAATTTAAAACATATAAATCACTCAACACAAGTTTGACACTAGGATTTTACGTGGAAATCCAATTTGGGAAAAACCACTAGCAATATGTCACTACTTTTTCACTCTTTCAAAGTGATCTTTGTTAGGAGCCAACCCTGTTAAAGGTTTACAATACACGTTAAATGTGACCTAGTTAGAGGATTTAAGAGTGGCCTTGTCAAGAGTGGCCTTGTCAGATGACTTTGATTATTCCATTTAGAATAAGGATTTATATAGATTGTTAAGTCCTTGAAATTACTGTTAGATCAACCTATGTTACAAGGATTTCAATACAAACTATTTACAATGATAAGAAAGAAAATAGTAGGGTTTTGATTTGTATGATTACAACTCACTTTGCAAGCTTAGATCATTGTTTGGTTCATGTGTTGATATATTGATAATCTTTCAATTGTCATCTATGTTCTTGATTCACTTGGCAACCCTTCAAGAAATCAATCTTCTCCTTTCAATGAAACTTAAGCCATATGCTCAAATTTCACTTATCACTATCAGTAGCATCTGCGCAAGCAATCTCCTTTAGCTTCACATTCACCCTCACACACTTGTGCATCTCTGATCAATCTTCTTCTGTATGCACCTCACACACTTCCTCTAGTTTGTTTGGCTCTATACCTATTTAAATAGGTAATTCTTGCTTTCCATTTTCCACGGTCATCGTAGATCTTAGGGTTTATGACCAGGTTCAACATGATTCATTTTATCTATCCACCTTCTTGATCATCCTCTCGAAAATTCTCTAGAGTCTATCTATTAGGTCTTTACCTAATCATCACCTTTAATTTAATGATCCAAATCATCAATCTTATCTTGAACATAGTTTACATCTCCCAAGAAATCAATTGAGTCATCCAGAACTCACTATTTCTTCAAATTCATTCTCAACATTGTTACTCAACAATCACTAAGTTCTGACACTCAATCATCATTTAATCACTCTATCGCTATAAAACTTCTAGCTCAGTATCAACTATCTTACTCGATCGATACTGATGCTCGGTCAAAACTAGATTTTCTCGACACTTACTGTGGCTCGATTAACAATAGAATCACTCGACATTACTTAACCTTTTACTCTATTGATCGACTTAGATTAACTTTCTTGATATAAACAATCACTTTGTCTTATCAAAGTCTAACTAATAAAATGTCCATTGTAGCTTCCTTTTCATAACTTATTCTTTCCTCTAGGTGCTATTGTTATGAGCAATTTCTCAAATCCTCTTCATCAATCAAATATATATGACATTTAGATTAGGTAGCAATATGTCTTATAAATATATTTGAAATCAATGACAAAACAATAATCGTTCCAATTGTAAGTTTCCAACAATCTATCATAGAAAGAGAGAAACAAAAGCTATGGAGGTTGGAATTCCCAGATCCATAGATAAGACATTCTTGATTAGTAAAAAAATAATTTCTATTATCAAAAGTGAATGAATAATTACAAAGAAATCAATCCTTATAAAAGGAGATCAAAACCCTAACAGGTAACTAGCCTAGGTTGCATGATAATAATTAATAAAAAATTAATTAATTATTATATGCCCAAAGTTTGGCTTAAGTAAACTAGAGATAATAAGTGACTTAATAATTAAATCAATATGATTTAATTAATAAGAAAAAACTTTATTACTCTAACAATACATTCTCCTAAAATTACATGTTTAGTGTAAATTGGAACCATTTAAGGAGACATAATGTGTCCTTCTTCCCTCCTTCAAAGCATCCAATATCCTTTATGAATTTTCATTCTTTTATAATTTGATTTTATCTCTTGCATGCATAAGGAATCTATCATTTAGGGTTTTATACTGGATTTTCTTTCTCTTTTCTCTCAAGGATCTATTTTTTCTTGTCATTATTTTCATGATAATTAGGTAGGCATAATGTGATATCCTTTCATCCCTCAATTCCATTTTTCTATAGATTTGCATTATTTTATGGAACATTCTTTTCTTTGGGTATATATTTCTTTGTTACATGCATGATCTTGTGTTTTTCCCTAGCAAGTGTCTCTTCATGCCTTTGATTTTAATGCTTCTCATTTCTTGACCATCTAGATAGTTTACTTCATATGTGATATTTTTTATAGCATTCTATGTTGTTTCGAATCAATTAGCCTATGATGCACTCTTTCTTTAATTTTCACTATGGTGTAGTGTTATTTTATAATACTTCTTGTTGGTCATGGGGTGTTTCCATTTTGTGCATGGCTATAAATTTTTCTTATGACTCATTATTATATCTTTCAAGATTTTGTTATATAATCCACCACAAATTTCATTTTCTTGTCTCACGCGTGGGAGGCAAGGGGCTTCATATATTCTTTTTCTATTTTTCTAAGTATCTACTTTCCTTAGGCTTAAGTGGAACTTGTTTATTATGTGACATTTTTCTTTCTTTATATGAAACTATCTCTTGACTATGGATTCTCTCTTTTAAGAGGTGTATGTCTGGTGTCATCACCTATTCTTTATCAAGTAAAGCTATGCCAATTACATACACTTTCTCTTTCATAGGGTTAAAGTTTGTCATCCTTCATCCAAAGATCTCTACTCCAACTATACACAGGGGGATGAATAGGTGCATTCTTGTGTTATAATTATTAGAAAAATTGAGAGTGGGGATGAATCTGTAATCCTTAGGTCTAGATGTACCAATTAAACTTATTCATCTCATCACTAGCTCTCTATTCATTAAATGATAATTAACAAAAATATATAACAGTAAAAGTATGAAATATTAAAAAAAAATTCACCCAAGTATGGCACAAGGATTTAACATGGAAATCCAATTTGGGAAAAACTACAAAGAAACATGCTACCACTTTTCACTCTTCTAAAGTCAACTTGGTTAAGATCCAACCCTATTAAAGGTTACAAAACACACTTTTAGGTGTTACCTTGTTAAAGGATTTAATCAACCTATTAGGAGTGACTTTTTTAGAATCCTTGAGATCATTCCATTATAATGTCACATTAATTAAAAGATTTACAATATGACCATTAGGTCAACCTTGATTAAAGGATTTTACTGCCACAATGGTTAGAAAGTAATAGCTAGGTTTGATCTGATAAAATAAAACTCACTTTACAAATCCATATCTTAAATCGAATAATTCTTGGTTCATTGACTCGACTTCATCACATTCTCCATCTCTGATATTCTTGACAACACTTCAAGCAATCATTCTTCACCAAATTCTCACTTTTCCTCTTGCAACTTTGTTGTACACAAGTTCTCCACAAATTCACTAGTCCAACAACCAACAACCAAAATAAAACACCTCTTATGCCTCCTTAAACATAATTCGTCATTTTTTCCTCCATCCTTCTTGAAAATTTTGGAAAATTCTCATTAAATCCTCACCTTTATATTTCTTAACAAACTCAATTCATGCATTAAATAAGCCAATGCATTAATCCTCATCATTCATGCATTTTGAATCATCTATAAATTCAAATATGTTAGCCTCAAATATTGATTCTTTCACAAATTATTAATTTTCTGACACTCGGTAATCACTATGTTCTTTAGCTCAGTCAACGCTATGTATCTCATCTTATAATGGCTCACTCGACCTTCACTACACTCGATCAATACTACAAATTTTCCTTAATCTTTCTCGATCATTACCATCACTCGACTAATATTGTTTTCTTAAATATTAATTTCTTTAATCTTCTGCTTCAATTTCTCTATTGACCTAGTAACTTGTCACTCCGTCAAGCTTGTGTTTTACTCAACTTCTTGTCTTCGAGAAAATATCTCATCTACACTGCACCTCATCTATCTTCTTCACTTAATATAATGATAAAAAAATATAGTATCTTGTCAAATACTAATAGATCAAGTCCCCATTATAATCCCAACATACTTACTCCTCTTTACTCAAAAACTTCATTATTCACCTTGTTATCTTCTCTTTTCATATCCTCTTCATCAATCAACTCATATGGCACTCTACACTATTAGAAAATATCTTACCAATAAGGTTTGACATCAATGAAAACATAATAATTTTTCCAATTGTAGTTTCGAACAATCTCCCTCGTTGACATTAATGGCAACACCTTTAGTTACCGTGCAATGGAAAATGTGTTCTCATAATTTTCACTATTTTCCTTTGTATTCAGTATCAAATCTTCATTAGTATCTGTAATTTCATTTTGATCCTCATCCATACAATCTCTGATATGCTCCCTCTTTTCTTCTTTACATTTCTTTCTCTATGATACCAATTATGATTCTTCTTTCTGAAATCAATTGTATATTAGAAACAATAATCCACCAAGATAACTGAGAGGGGGGGTGGTGGTGAATCAGTTATCCAGTTAAAGAAATTATCAACCTTAATTAATCTTAACCATTCAATCAAAGTAGATATCAACCATAACAAGATACACATACACAATTATACCATATTTGTTAACTAGGGAAACCCTTGATTAGAGGGAAAACCTTGGTGGGAATGATGCCCATAAGATGATGTACTAATATAAATATTCCTTGTTAGAGGATGGACCTTGTTAGGAGTCTATTACAATATTTAGTACATAAGAGTCCTTGTTAAGAGACTTTGAATCCTTGTTAGGATATTCCAACACTTTTAGGAGTTGTGCCAACCCTGTTAGGAGTTGTAGAAGGTAGAAGGACCCACTGTCCAAACAAATTTTGGGGCAAGACCACTAAACTCACTGTCCAACTGATCTCTCAACTATTCCTTACAAAATAATTGTTTGTATTGTGCTTTAACCTCTTTCCTCTATCCTGTCAACCAAACCAATCACTATCAAACCTTGTAGACAGGGTCACAAACCTTAGATCCAAATATCAAACCTCGGATCTCACAATAAAACCTCAGTAATGAAGTTTTCTCCAACTTCACTCTACTCTACTTATCTTTGCATTCCACTCTTTGTGCTTCTTACAATCATTCATACATTTCATACATGATAAAGAAAAATTTCTTTCCTTTATAGAAAATCCATAAAAAAATTCCCTAAGTCAGCTATTACACCTTCTTAATTAATTATTATAGGACCTCAAGGAGAATATGTTACACTTAGTGATAACATTAATCTTTCACCTTGTAACTTGAATAACTTTTTGTACGTATGACATAATGATGAGCAAGCTTAGTCATGTCATCTCTAGAACGTCTTTTACACATCTTTAACTTTGGCTTCTTAGAATATCAATTCTGCTAAGAGATATAACAATTTTACCAGAACATGCTTCTGTAAACTCTATCTCATAAGAATCTTCACCAAAACTTGCATAACTTCTTCTAGACTTAATATATTATGCTTCTAGGGTTAGCTAGATATACTAAAAACTTAGTATTATCTCTCTTTAACCTCGCTTAGTGAAAATGCTCAATGATTTGTCCATACCAACTTGATCTTTACCATTGTTCTTCTATGAAATACCACAAAAAACTGCTATGTTGACATCAATGACAAACAAGGTCATGAATGTAATATATCTTCATGATAATGATCTAATCATGTTTCTACAATACTCTTCCATAGAATTATCATCAAAATTCATGCTTCCAACAATCTCCCCCTTTGGCATTGATGGCAACATAGATGAAAAACATCTAGTTCCAAAAATACCAACTGTAAAATATTGTTATCCTTTCTTTACAAATCCTCTTCATCAATCATTCTCCCCATTGATACACCTCAATGTAATTTGTATCAATCTTCAATGTACTCTATATCAAACTATTTTTCAAGATGTATCTCTTCCCCATTGACATTAATGTCAAAGGTTTCAACACCCATCAATCTCTACAACAACTATCCCTGACTTACTCAAGTGTCCAAAGACATTTCTCAAAATAACATCCAACAAGAGTCCTAGATGACTTTTTCCATCATAGATACTCTCCCATTAGGAAGCATCAATATTCAGTCCAGACAAACAATAGTGCTTTGTAACACTGGACCGATGCACTCTTGCATCATCTACTCTAATGTAAGAAGGGGCTTAACCCCTAGCATACCTCACAAATACATACCAATTGTTAGAAACAATAGTCCACCTAGATAACTGAGAGGGGGGTGAATCAGTTATCTAATTAAAAAAATTATCAACCTTAATTAATCTTAACCATTCAATTAAAGTAAAAAACAACCATAACAAGATGTACATACACAATTACACTAGATTTATTAACTAGGGAAACCCTTGATCAGAGGGAAAACCCTAGTGGGAATGATGCCCACAAGATGATGTACTAATATAAATATTCCTTGTTAGAGGATGGACCTTGTTAGGATTCTATTACAACATTTGGTACATATGAGTCCCTATTAAGAAACTTTGAATCCCTATTAGGAGATTCCAACCCTATTAAGAGTTGCGCCAACCCTGTTAGGAGTTGTAGAAGGCAGAAGGACCCACTATCCAAACAACTTCTAGGACAAGACCACTAAACTCACTGTCCAACTGATCTCTTAACTATTCCTTGCAACATAATTGTTTGTACTATACTTTAACCTCTTTTCTCTGTCTTGTCAACTAGACCAATCACTGTCAAACCTTGTAGACCAAGTCATGAACCTTGAATCCAAATATCAAACCTTGGATCTAAAAATAAAACCTCGACAATGAAGTTTTATCCAACTTTTCTCTTCTTTGCTTATCTTCATAATATGCTCTTCATTCTTCTTAAAATTGTTTATACATTTCATACAAGATAAAGGAAAATGTCCTTCCTTTATACCAAATACATAAAACAATTGCCTAAGTCAGCTATTACACCTTCTCAATTAATTATTATACGACCTCATTAAGAACACATTACACTTAGTGATAATTCACCTTGTAACTTGAATAAATTTTCATATGTGTGACATCATGATGAGTGAGATTAGCAACATCATCTCTAGAATGTCTTCTACACACCTTTAACTTTGGCTTCTCAGAATATCAATTCTGCTAAGAGATATAACAAGTTTAGCAGAATGTGCTTCTGTAAACTCTATCTCAAAAGAGTCTTCACCAAAACTTGCATAACTTCTTCCAGACTTAATATCTTATTATTCCAAGGTTAGATGCATATAATAGACACTTAGTAGTATCTCCCTTTAACCTCACTTAGTGAAAATTCTCAACAATATGTCCATACCAACTTGATCTTTACCGTTGTTCTTCTGTCAGATAGCACAAAAACTGCTATGTTGACATCAATGACAAACATAGTCATGAATGTAACATATCATCATGATAATGATCTAATCATGTTTCTAAAATACTCCCCCATAGAAGTATCATCAACATTCATGCTTCCAACACTATATTGGCTCCCTCTTAGACATCTTTAGACATTGGATGGTAACTTTACATTCATATTCTCCCTCTTTGACACCAATACCAAAAACATCATCCTCTGTACATATCTTTTCTCTTTAGCACTTTGTGTACTGATTGCTATTTTGAATTATTCTCCCCCTCTTTCATCTTTGACTTGTAGCTCTATTAAATCATACTTATGTCCATCTTTTCATAGATTTAGGAACCTCCTAAAGTGTGACCTCCTACATCAATTTGTAAGATATTTTGATCATAACCATTGATGTAATATTGTATATCTTCTTAGTTTTCTTCAGATATGGGAGTGATCCCTAACTTACCTCTTAGATACACAAATAAATCCTTAGGTAGTGCCTTAGTGAATATATCAACTACATGTTCCTTTGTGTTTACATACTCTAGTCTTCTTGCACTAATTCCATTAATTAATGATACTTAATTGAAATGTACTTGGTCTTTATGTGCATCACAAGATTCTTGAATATGTTTATAGCACTTGTGTTATCACAATATATCACTATAGGTTTAGTAATCTCTTCCTTCATTCCTTCCAATAATTTCTTGATGCGGACAATGTTTGAACAATAAACTACTACTAATAACATATTCAGCTTCTGCCATGCATTGGGAAATACAATTTTTCTTCTTAATAGTCCATGAAATAAATTTATTTCCTAGACAGAAAGAGCCTCCACTTGTATTGTTTCTATCATCAATGTTTCCATCTCAATCAACATCTATATAAACTTCCAACTCAAACTTATCATTCTTCTTATACCAAAAACCATAGTCTCATGTTCCTTTCAAATATCTCAATATTGTTTTCACAACCATTATTGATCCTCCTTAGGATAAGCAAAAAATCTTGCAACAATACCAATAACTAATACAATATTAGGTTTGTTAAGAACAACATATTGCAATTTTCCAATCATTTACCTATACAATGTCTGATTCACTTTAACAAAATCATTAATATTTGAAAGTTTATGTCTAGTAGTGATAGGTGTTCGAATTGGTCTTCAATCTTCCATTCCAAAGGTTTTGAGTACCTCCTTGATATACTTTGATTGTGTAATATATATACCTCCCTAAATTTGATAAACTTGCAAACCAACAAAGAATTTTATCTCTCCAAACATTAACACCTCAAATTATTCCTTGATGCAGGAGCATCCTAGGCTGCACTGTTATCCTGCATGTTTTCTTTCTTTCTTGTTTTGTCAAGTTGCAATGCCTTGTATTTTTGTATTTCTTAGTAGTTGTTGATTTTGTAGTTGCTGTCAAGTTATTATTTAGTTATTGATCTTTCTTTGGTTAGTTCCTGTGGTCACCAAGCATTAGTGTTGAGTTCCTTTTCTTGTTGAGCGTTGATGAGATCCTTTGGTTGCTAAGTGTTGTCGATCTCTTTGGTTTTTGAGTTTTGCTAGGCTATTTGGTTGCTGAGTGCTGTCGAGTTTCATTTCGTTACTGAGTATTACTAAGTTCACTAAGTTGCAACATTTTTTTTATTCTTCATTTTTCGAGTTATCTGTGTGCGATTTCCTGTTGAAGCCAACCATTACATTTAATTTAGTGATAGGTACTTGTTGAGAGCCAACTTGTGGATTATTCTAGCATTTAATATGAGAGTTTATTTTTTTATTTATTTTTCAATAGTTCAACTTGTGGTTGTGTATGTATTTAAAGAGGTCTTTGGTAGAGTCTTAGGCATGGTTTAGAAGAGCTAGAAGATAGATCAAGGAGGTCAAAGTAGAGTTGAAATGTGAAGTTTTATCATTGAAGATTAATGTATGTGGTCATAACCTTGAAGACCTTATAGTTGGGCATGTACTTGGTTCTTTGATGAATATATGAAGGAATTTTTTCCTCTATCTCCCAATTTTGTTATTATTTGGTGTTTTTTTCTGCTATGATTACTCTCACAGGTGGTTTGAATAGTTGGGTGTGCCTTTGGCCCTGGTTATCCAATCTCTTCATGTGTCTGGTGGTATCAAAGTGAATTTTATTCCTTATGGAGATTGGATCATGTAGAACCCTAAGTTGATTTGGGTTGTAGGGTTGCATATCTATGGATTTGACCTATAACTTGGAAAGGATTACGATCTTGCAAGAACATGATTGTAAAGATGGTTTGAAGTAGAATAAATGTTGACAATGTTGTGTTAGATATATTGAGATTGAGTTCAGCTAGATTAGATGTTGTAGAGACAACCTAGAGAAGAGGATCACATCTCGATGATGTGAGTGACGATGAAGCAACAACACCAAACCCTAATCCAAAACCTGAAGAAGATAAAGATGAGGCAAGGTTGTTGAGAGTGTTACCTAGAGAAAATTCAAAACCTGATGTTGAAGTTGTTTCTTATGATGTAAAATTGGATACCAATGTTGTGTTGGATTGGATATCTGAAATAGAGAAGTCCTTTGAGTATGAAAACAGTCATGATAATAGGATGGTGAAGATTATAGTTACAAGATTGAAAGGACATGTCTCACTTTGGTGGGAGCATTTGCAAACTAACAGACAAAGGAGAGGAAAGGAGAAGATCAGGACTTGGCCAATGATGGTGAACAAGGTAAAGAACAAGTTCCTTCCTCCTGATTACGAAGTTAGTTTTTTGAGAAAGGTGAAAAAATTGAGACAAAGAGACATGATTATGAAGGAGTATACTATGGAATTCTATAAATTAGACATCAGATCTGGACATGTGGATGACGATGTTGAGAAAATTGCTAGGTATATAAATGGATTGAGATATGGGATTCAAGATGAGATAAGTTTTGTGAAATTGGAAAGTGTGGAGGAAGCATACCAATATTCCTTGAAAGCTAAGGATATCTTGATAAAGAAACATTAACAAAGACAAAGAGGTAGTAGGGGTAGATTCTAGAGAGGCAAAGGTAGATCTTATGGAGAAGGTGCAAGATCTGAGAGTTATGTGCAAGATAAGGGAAGATCTGAATGGAAGAATGATGATAAAGGCAAGACTAGGTGGAAAGGTGGTGATTCCTACTGAGGAGGTATTGTTTCTTACCAAGGAAGAGGTAATTCTCATTCTAGAGGTGGTTTTCATGGTAATTGTTTCAGATGTAGTAAAGAAGGGCATAGATCTTTTGAGTGTAGATTGTTTGAAGATGGGCAAGGTGATAGAAATGTTATGGTTCAAGGAGACACCAAAGGTTCATTGAGTGGACCTGAGGCTGGAGAAAATCTGATTGTAAGAAGAACCTTATGTAATAAGGGAAGTGATGAGGAACCTGTCCTTAGAAGAAGTCTTTTCAAGACCAAATGTAAGATGGCTATAAAATGTTGCAAGGTGATCATTGATAGTGGAAGTTCTACAAATTTGGCATCAAGAGAATTGGTTAAAATGTTTTAGTTTTAAAGGTTGGAGTATCCTAAACCCTATCATGATTCATGGATCAAAGATGAGCATAAGATATTGATAAGTGAACAATGTATTGTGAAGTTCAAGATTCAACATTATTTTGATGAATTTTTTTGTGATATTATGCCTATGGATTGTTGTCATATTCTATTGGCTAGACCTTGGTAATATGATAGATATGTTGTACATGATGGAAGATTGAATCAATATACTCTTTGGGTGAATGGGAATAAGAAAATATTACTGCCTTTGATTGAAAGTCTAGATGAGGTTAAATATACTACTGTGAGAATTTGCATGGTTAAAAGAAAGCAATTTGAAAAGGAAATGAAGAAGAATCAAGTATGTTTTGCTATAATTCCTAGGAGACTAAGTTGTGCCAGTAGTAATAGAGTATCAAAAAATAATGCTAATCAATTGCCAATCAGTAGTGACTGACTAGCAGAAGCTAGTGGTAACTGAGTGACAACAAAAACTAGTAGTATTGACCAAGTGCCAATGGAAATTACAGAATTTTTGAATGAGTATAAGGAAATTGTTGTAGAGGATATAATTGATGGTTTACCACCAATCAAAAGTATAAGTCATTGTATAGATCTAATTTCTAAGCTATTTTGTCAAATAAAGCACCATATAGATTGACATCTACTAAAAATGAAGAACTTAACAGACAAGTGCATGACCCATTGGAGAAAGGTTTGATCAAAGAAAGTTTGAGTCCATGTGTTGTACCTTCCATATTAGCACCTAAGAAGAATGGAGAATGGAGAATGTGTATTGATTCCAAAGCTATTAACAAGATCACAATGAAATATAGGTTTCCTATGCCGAGGATGGATGACATAATGGATTATTTGAGTGAAGCAAAGTATTTTACTAAGATTGATTTGAAGAGTGGCTATCATCAAATCATAATCAGAGAAGGTGATGAATGGAAGACTACTTTCAAGAAAAAATATGGTTTGTATGAATGGTTGGTAATTCCTTTTGGTTTGACTAATGCACCTAGTACTTTCATGAGATTGATGAATGAAGTTCTAAAGAGGTTCTTGGGTAAGTTTGTGATTGTTTATTTGGATGATATTCTGATGTTGAGTAACACTAAGGAAGAACATCTTCATAAGCATGTTAGACAAGTATTGCAAAGATTGAAAGAGGAGACGTTGATGATTAATCTAAAGAAATATTCTTTTATGTAAGAGGAAATTGTGTATTTGGGATTTTTGATTTCAGCTAATGGTTTGAGGATGGATCTTGAGAAGGTTAACGATTTTGGAATGGCCTACACTTGAGAATGTGGGTGAGGTAAGATCATTTCATGGTTTGGATAGTTTTTATAGAAAGTTTATAATAAATTTCAGTTCAGTTTGTAATGCTATGACTGAGACAATGAGAGGAGATAAAAAGGAGTTCAAGTGGACACATGGAGCTGATAACAATTTTGAGACTTTGAAACATAAGGTTGTTGAGTTACATGTATTAGCTTTGTCTGATTTGAATAAGGTATTTCAAGTTGAATGTGATGCAAGTGGTAGTGCAATATGAGATGTATTAAGTCAAGAAGGTAAACCTGTTATTTTCTTTAGTGAGAAGTTGAATAATGCTAAAAGGAAGTATTATGTGTATGATCAAGAGTTTTATGTTATTGTTCAAGCATTGAAGAAGTGGAGGCATTATTTGATTCCTATGGAGTTTGTGTTATATACTGATCATAAAGCTTTATAGTACTTGGGAAGTCAACATAAGTTGAATCAAAGGCATATGTAGTGGGTTGAGTATTTGCAGAGTTTTACATATGTGATTAAGCATAAGAGTGGAGTCACTAATCGAGTTACTGATGCATTGAGTAGAAGATGTTCTTTTTTGACCGAGATGAAGGTTGAAGTTCATAGTTTTGATGAGATGGAGTTATATGATACTGATCCTAATTTTTTTTGAGATGTGGAGAGAGTGCAAAGCACCTAGTTTGATAGAAAAACCAAGTAAGTTTGATGAGTATTTTATTCAAGAAGGTATGTTGTTTAAGGTTATTCAATTGTGTATTCCGAAGAGCTCTATGGGATTGAATTGATTAAGGAAAATCATAGTGGTGGATTGGCTTGTTGAAAGAAAAGTATTATTGGCCTCAAATGTATAAGGATATTAAAAAAATTGTAAAGAGTTGTGGAGTTTTTCAAGTTGCAAAAGGAGTAAGTTAAAAGACTAGTTTGTATACACCTATTTATATTCCTGAGAAACCTTGGAGCTGCATTAATATGGATTTTTGTTGTTGGACTGCCTAAAACAGTGAAGGGATATGATTCTATATTTGTTGTTTTGGATAGATTTTCTAAAATGGCTCATTTTATACCTTGTAATAAGACATTAGATGCTAAGCATGTTGCTGATATTTTCTTTAAAGATATTGTTAGATTTCATGGATTACCAAAAAGTATTATTTTTAATGGAGATAGTAAGTTTTTATTTTTATTTTTGGAAGACATTATGGAAGAAGATGTGTTTTGAGTTGAAGTATAGTCCTACTTTCCATCCACTGATAAATGGACAAATAGAGGTTGTGAATAGAAGCTTGGGTAATTTGTTGAGATGCTTAGTTGGAAATGAATCACATAATTGGGAGATGATATTGGCACAAGCTAAGTTTAGATATAATAATTCTATGAATAGGAGTAAAGGGAAGACACCTTTTGAGATTGTTACTAGAATGCAACCTAGAGAAGTATAAGATTTAAGGGATATTGTTGGTGAAGAAAAGAGAAGTGATGCAAGAGAAGATTTTTCTGATTTCATGGAGTCTTTGTATAAGGAAGGAAAGTTGAAGTTGGAACAAAGTAGTTAGAAGTACAATGAGAATGTTGATAAATCTAAAAGACATCATGTTTTTGAAGTTGGTGATGAGGTAATGGTTCATTTGAAGAAAGGAAGATTTCCTATTGGAACATACAATAAGTTGAGGATAAAGAAGTTTGCACCTTGTAAAATCTTGAAGAAATTTGACAGTGGTAATGTTTATGAAGTTGAGATACCTAATGACATGGATATATCTCTTATATTAAATGTTTTTTATTTGTACAAATATCATGAGTCATTTAATGAAGTTGTTGTATTAGATGATTATTCTAAGAATTAGATTGAAGAAGTTAAAAAAATATTGAATCAAAGAGTTGGTAAGAGCACAAGAGGAAAAGATTACTATGAGTATTTGGTAAAATGGAAGAACAAACCAATAGAAGATGCTACATGGATTTCCCAATCTAAGTTGGATTTAGCTCAGGTTGTGACATCCCAATGATTCAGGAGAATCATTTCTTCCAACCTTGGTTGTCTAAGTTGCACTGTTATCCTGTATGTTTTCTTTCTTTCTTGTTTGGCCGAGTTGCAATGCCTTGCATTTCCATGTTTCTTAGTAGTTGGCAAGTTCATAGTTGCTGCCAATTTATTCTTTGGTTGTCGAGATTTCTTTGATTGCCACATTATCCTTTGGTTTTTGAGTACTTGTGGTTGCCAAGTGTTGCTGTTAGGTTCCTTTGGTTTCCAAGTTCCTTTAGTTTTTGAGTGTTGCCAAGTTATTTGGTTTCTGAGTGTTGTTAATGTCCTTGGTTGCCAAGTATTGTGGAGTTTCCTTTGGTTTCTGAGTATTGGTGAGTTCGTAGAGTTGCAACATTTGTTGGATTCTTCATTTGCCAAGTTTTTTGTATGTGGTTTCCTATTGAAGCTAACCTTTGCATTTAATTTAGTGATAGGTATTTGCTGAGAGCTGACTTGTGGCTTATTCTAGCATTTAATATGAGAGTTTATTTTTTTGTATTTACAACAGACCAACTTGTGGCCATGCATGTATTTAAAGAGGTCTTTGATAAAGTCTTAGGCATGGTTTAGAAGAGATAGACGATAGATCAAGGAGGTCAAAGTAGAGTTGAAATGAGAAGTTTTATCATTAAATATTAATGCATGTGTCCATAACTCAAAAGGCCTTACAAATGGGTATGTATTTGGTTCTTTGATAAATATATGAAAGAATTTGTTCCTCTATCTCCCAAGTTTTTTGTTATTTGGTGTTTATTTCCACTGTGTTTACTCTTGCAGGTGGTTTGAATAGATGGGTGTGCCTTTGGCCTTGATAATCCAATCTCTCCCTGTATCATTTCTTCATCTCATTAGAAAATGATTTTCACAATTAATCATGTCCTCCAAATATGCTATTACCAAAAAATATATCAGCTAGGAATATCTTATTCTTAAAATTAACTTTTCAAATACAAATTTCCATTATTTTTAGTTCTTGCAAAACCAAGTTTCATGAATTATGTATTTAATCTTTCATGCCATGCTCTAGGGGCTTGTTTCAAACTACACAATGCCTTGTGCAACTTACATACCATGTTCTTCTTACTAGGATTAAAAAATCCTTCAGGTTGTTCAATGTAGACTTCTTCTTCTAAGATTCCATTAAAAACTATAGTGTTGACATCCATTTGATACACCTTGAATCCTTTGTAAGCAACATATAAAAGTAATGTTATTACTCCCTCCAACCTTGTAACTAGGAAATATTTCTCTCCATATTCAATTCCTTCCTCTTACATATATCCCACAAACTAATCTTTCTTTGTTCCTTGTGACTTCACCTTTCTCATTCAACTTATTTCTAAATATCCACTTGGTTCCAATCACATTCTTTTTCTTTGGCCTTGGTATCAATGTCCATGTCTTGTTCTTCTCTGTTTGATCAATCTCCTCATGCATTTCTCTTATCCAATCTTCAATCTCCCATGCATCTTTAGTTGTTCTTAGCTCAAAATCACATAGTAAACATGTATCATTATTTAATTTGTTTCTTCTCATGACTCTTGAATCTTAGTCTTCAATGATTTGATCAGGTGTGTGGTGTCTTCTTGCATATTTTTCTAAGATAGGTTTAGATCTTCTTTCTCCTTGTGGTAATTTACTTGATTCAACTTTCTCAACTTCACCAGGTATCTCCTATTGTAACTTGACTTCATCTATCTAGTGTTTGGTCTCCTCTCTTTATGAATCAACTCCTACATCCTGATGCTCGACAACTTGTTGAGGCTCGACACAACTTGTTTAGGTAAAGTACTTGGTTCTCCTCCATAGATGTATACAAAATTTCTATAATCTTTAGGTTCCTTCTTGCATTATTCTTCATTTTTTTTTGTAAATTCATCAACTATAACATTTGAATTTTCCACAATTTTGTTATTATTAGTATTTAAACACTTGGATGCCTTTCTTTTAGTAACTATCCTAGAAATATACTTTCACCACTTTTTGTATCAAGTTCTCATTTCTTGCATCTTTCAGTATATAACACTTTCTTCCAAACATTTTAAAGTATTTGACATTAGGTGCATAATCACACCACAATTCAAAAGGGGTTTTATTTGTACCTTTTTGGTTCACCTACATCTGTTAATAAAATAGAATACACATAGCGATAAAATCTTTTAGGTAGTCTACTTAGCCTTGTTGACCATCTAACATTCATTGGGGTTTGTTCTATTTTTTTTCTATTGTTGTGGAGCATAAGGAAATACTAGAACATCATCTTTTGGAGTATCATCCAGCACTACATATTTATTTTCTTTATTCTCATGATGCTAAAATAGATCTTTGTACAACACTTTCTCATTAAATATGATATCCATACTTCTTACAATTTTATCATTTTCAAAATCCTAATATCTATAGCCAATTTCATCAATATTATATCCATTAAATACACATTTCTTACATTTAGCTTCCATCTTGGTTCTATTTTCAGAATCTATATGTGCAAATGCTTTATAGTTGAAGGTTATGAGAAAATAATAACTCACCTTCTTACCAGTCCATGCTTCCTCTAGAATACCACAACCCAAAGGAGAAGAGGGGCCTCTATTGATTAAATATATAATAGTATTAATAGTTATTTCCTACATGTGCAAGGGTAGCCCAACATCTAACCTCATATTTTTTGCATGCTCTATTATTGTCCTATTCATGTGTTCAACCACTCTATTTTCTTCTAAAGTAATTGGAATAGTTTTTTGCCTACGTATATAATTAGAGGAATAAAAATATTCAAATTCTTTGCTGCAATAATCACCACCATTATTAGATTTGAGATATTTTATTCTTTTACTAGTCTCACTCTCAACCAAGCATTTCCATTTCTTAAAAGTTTTAAATACATTAGACTTCTATCTAAGAAAATAAATCCACACATTGCCTAGTTGTATCATCAATGAATGTAATATAATAGAAAGAGACACTAAGGGAAGATACATGAGCTAGTCCCCATACATTTTTATGGACAAGCTCTAATTTTCCATTTTTGTTTTCCTTCACACTCTTCACAAAACTCACTCTCTTTCCTTTTCCATACACACAACTTTGACAAAAATCTATATTGACAAATTTTTTATCATGTTAAACTTTCTTTGAATGCAACCATTTTATGCATTTTGCACTCATGTGCCCATGTCTATTATGTTATAGTGTTGTTTCAAAATCTACAATAATTGTTTATTATTCTTCCTACTCAATTGCAAAAACTATTCTTGATCATTCTTTTTTGTCTAAAATAATTGAAGTAGAAGGAACAATATGACCTGTACAAAGATATAAGGTGCCTAATTTCAGATCTTTTTCTACTGTGAATGGGAAATGTGGGCCTTTGTGATTCAAACACACTTCAACATGATCCTTATCTGAAGAATCATCCTATAAGGAACATGGGATTGCTCATCCAAAATAAACAACAGATCAATCTGTTGCCTTCTAACTAGAATGATTTTTCTAATTGCTCTCAGATCAAGAAGCTACAACCAGACATCTAGAATGAAGGATTTAATCTATATGAGAATGCAAGATTAATCTATATGTAATGCATATATTAAGCTAGGAATAAAAAGAGCAATATATACTAAATGCATGCAATTTTAAGCTAAATGTGATTAACATGCAAGATTAATAAAAAAGTATGGATGCAAGAATTGAGTGATTATTTCAGCATAAGTTCGATATGATTCATTTTGAACATCTAAAATGAGGAATTGAGAGTTTCTTACATAGAATTCCAGAATTGATCAATGATCAAGATCGATTTGGATGAATGGTCGAGATTGGAAATGAGATTCAGTTCAAATGAAAAGTTTCTTTATGAAAAGGAAGTTAACTGATTGCTTTTGAGTGGAATAAGGAATTAACTAATTTAATTCTTTTTCTAATTTCAGTCCACTCAGAGTTTCCATTTCTAAACTAAAGAGATGATTTGGAGAATTGAATATGACCTCTTAAATAAATAATCTTAATTAATTGAGTAATTAAACTCAATAAATAGAATGAGAATATATTTAATTAAACCAAATACATTTAATTCCTTAATGTATATTAGCAAAAGGGGTAAATTTAATTTAATTTAAGTGCCATGACTCATAATTAAATTAAATTGATTAATAGGTCTACCTTTTCTTATTCGATTAGACTTCTAGGAATTAAATAGAATATGTAATTAATGCAGATTAAGGATTTTTTTGCATTATGACACTTAGGTCAAGTAGCGATTCTCAGAATTAGAATTGCCTAGTAAAATAGGATTTCAAGATTGATTAATAGACCGAAATTGGTTTAGCATGGCAATGTGCCAATTTTGGGGTATTACATCTACCACTAAGGAACCTTTTTTAACCTTTGATTTTTTATCATTAAAATTAAGTATGCAACCTTCATCACCTAGTTTCCTTGTTGAATTTAAATTTCTACTTAGCCTTGAAACATGTATTACCTCTTGTAGTAGCCAATGATTCCTATTATGTAACTTAATCTTAACTTTCCCCTTTCCAATAATCTGACAGGGTTCATTATCTCCCAAATAAACTAGCCCAAAATCTCGTTGGACATAATAAAAAAAAGTAACCTCTATGGGGGTGTATCTTGCAATGAAGCCCTTGAATCTAAAACCCATGAATCATCAATATTTTCTAAGGAAAGAAGAACAACATCCTGTATGGATTTATTACTTGCCGCATTTCCCTCCTTGTTTCCTTCTTGTTTGTCTCCTTCATTGTTATTTTCTATCGAACATTCTTTCTTCTTAGGACATACTTTCCCATAGTACCTGATAGCCCTTATTTTCATTATGCAAAATTTTGAAAAATTTACTATGAAAATGTCTTGAAAGTTTTGTATAGTTAGGATTTGTTATTCAATGGTTATCAAATTTCCATTAGAAACCCTACCCTAGTAGGTTTTGACATAGCCTACTTTGAAATTCTCGCCTTAATATATGATCTTGCAATATCATAGGATCATGTCTTTTACCATACTATTGAGAAATTTCTTTAATTTGCAATCAATTTTGGCATTTACACTAGGTTTTTATGTTCAAGCAAGAGATCACATGTGATTTTCATATTTTTCATCTTTTGTTACAATCTTACAATTAGGGCCTCAATGTCTAGTCGTAAGTCTAAGTTTTCTTTCTCCTGATGCTATGAAACAAAGGCTTTCTCATAATCATAAAGGTGAATGTTGGGTCTCTCAATGTTATAACATCAAATGTAATCATAGTATCATGGATGTATATTTTGAAATTTTTGATCTTACGCTCATCCCATCTAAATATCATCCTAGGTATCTTATGGTAAAAAAGAAGTGATACGATCTTACGATAGACTAAAGAGCATATAAGTGTAAAGGATTATAAGGGAACCATTGACCATACGAAAGAAAGGAAATCGTAAGATTGAGTAAGACATAAAGTGCTAAGGTTATTAAGTGTCATGATCTTACAAAGTGGGCCCAAGTGCACATGAATAAATAAATTGAATACATGTCAATAAAGTCTTTTAAGATAGAAAGAGTAAAGAATCACAAGATCGTGAGAGAAAATCATGAAGGCTTTTGAAGCTAAGAAGCAATGCCAAGCATATAGTTGTAAAGGTTAAGGTAAAGTGAATGTTAGAGTTTCCAAAGCTACAATGAAGAAAGGTCATAGTCAGTGTATGATCAAAAAGTAAATATGATCAGAAGGTAAAGGTAGTGGTTAAGAGAAAACATGTAAAGTTATGAAGAATCTTAGATAACCATGATTGAGAAATCGTGAAGCTAGAAAAGGCAAGGTCTAACGCTATGCAAAGTTGTGGTCGTAAGATCATAGAAGTTTATGTGTATTAAAGAGATGCTATGAAAGGGTTTAAAGAAGACATTGCATTCAATGTTCCAATCTTACGATAAGTTGTGGCTCGTAAGATATTAAGAAACTTAAAAGGCCTCTTCGAAGATATGAAATATGGTAGATCTTAAGATCGTAAAGATAATTTTCTTCCTTAAGAGGATACGAAGGGTATCAAATTAAAAGTGAATCATAAGATTGCAATCCCTAAAATAAGACATGAAAGAACTTTTTTCCCTCTTTTGAGCTAGAAAATGACAAAAGT
This sequence comes from Cupressus sempervirens, assembly GCA_028749045.1. Classification (NCBI taxonomy): domain Eukaryota; kingdom Viridiplantae; phylum Streptophyta; class Pinopsida; order Cupressales; family Cupressaceae; genus Cupressus; species Cupressus sempervirens. The sequence goes on from CM053792.1 coordinate 739,144,417, forward strand.
TCTCAACCAATGAAATTTGAGTAAAGTACAAAGAATGCAAAGCTAGATAGTTATGTCAAGGAACCATTGAGCTGACAGAAAAATGTAATTTTAAGGCTTGTGAATGGAGGAAATCAATGCATAAATATGGTTGATGGAGTATGCATAGCATAAAGACATTCTCTAGCCAGTAATATATTATTGCTTGCAGAAAAGGGAGATTTCGAGAAGTTTTAGAGTATTCGGTGTGAAGATTTGTAGAGTTTTTATTGCCAGTTGCAAAAATTCTTTAGTTTTAATTCATAGTTAGGATGTCTGATAAAGAATTTGAATAGATTCAAGCTACAAGCATGGATATTACTAAGACATCTACTTCCAAAGGCGTAAAAACCTGGCAGAGGAAACTTAGTAAATAAGAATAAGAATAGATAAAGTTATTCCTAGACTCCTTAAATGCCATCTTTGAAAATGACCATGATTTCATAGACCCGTATGCATTATGTGGTGATGTTACTCACCCTATTGTTGACGGGTATGAATTATTAAGATATTTCTATAATAACAGATTTGATAAGATTTTTGTCTACAATCTATGGAAGAAATATTTGGCAAAGCTCATCTTCCTAGAAGTATTTGTAGACATTGATTTGGTAAAGGCCCTAATTAATTATTACAATCCATCTATTAAATCATTTCATAGACATGATGGAATCTTTTTTTGCACACTAGATTGTGTTTCTTTCATTAAAGCTTTTGGATTAGATAGTGCAATGATTGAACCACTAAACTTAGAAGAAATTCAAGGGAAGTTTGAGAGGAATAACAAGGCCTACACTAGGAAAACCATGATGTAACACATTCTATGGATCTCAAGAAGGTTAGGGATTATCCAAAGAAAGTAGATAAAATGATGCCCCTGGACAAATTCAAAAATTAGTTTGTGAAGATTGTTTATGGTGTCCACAAAGTGGTAGGCAATGATGGGTTTGATGTGGTATATGGGTCAATATAAGTTGTGGCTAGAGATGTACATGATGCATATCATGGTGGAGAATATGATTATGTAGACTACATCCTGGAGAAAATCAAAGATAATATTGATCTAGTGCATAGAGTAGAACTGGGGAATTTCAAATTCCACCATTATTCATTACTCATGCATCTGATTCTATCTTAGAGTGTGGGGTACATTAGCATAGAATTCATTGATCAAACATCATATGAAAATGAAGAGCTGGCAGTTTAACTATAGACACGTGTATGGGACATATTCTATCACTATTCTGATTCTATTTCATTTTTCAATAATTTTAGCTCTATGATTATGAAGATGTTAGACCCTAGTTTCTTTAGGGCTCCAGATGTATTAAAAAGTCTTTTGAGACCAACCCTTCTACCTAAAATTAAGAGACTAGACCATAATTGGGGAGACATATTCTTGTTCCCAACATTTTCCCTCATGAGAGTTTATGGTTGCCCTCAGCCACCCCACATATTGCCCAAATATATCCCTCCTTGACTAGCCATCATTAAATTCATGTGGTATTTGTTGATGGTCAATAAGGATTACCTAGGGCCTAAAGTTCATAAAGGCACATTTTTGTGTAGATGTTTTAGAATAGGAAACTTTTCAATTGGAAAAGAATCCTTGGATCAAATTTATTCTTTCCTCCACCATTATAATTTATCAATTGCCCCCTATAGAATGTATGACCCAAAGGGCTACATGAGGAACACACTACAAGAAATTAGGGGTTATGTGTCTCCAAGTACAAGGGAGTCACCCCAAGAGGACTTGATTAGAAATATTGTAGTTGAGGGAGAAGCTGCAAAAAAACTAGCCAAATTTGATGATGTTTTGAGGGTGGAGAATGAGATGAAAAGAGTAGATCCAAACTTCAATAGTTTCTACTTGGATGTCCCTTATTCATGCAAAATAAGGAAGATGGTGGAGGACTACATAGATATCATGGAACATATGCCTACAGGGCCAATTGGACAGGAGGAAAGGATAAATCCTAAAAGCCCAGAGCTCGATGTAACATTGGAGATTGAAGAGAAAGAGCCTGCTAAAGGATCATGGGTTACCAAGGGCAACGAAAGATAGAAAGTGGTGCACATACCTAAATAGGTAAAATAGAGGACACTTCAACTCATGCCTAGAAAAAACCAATACTTTTATGACCTAAGGAAAAGTTACTTACACAATAGGGTAAATGCAACAGAGAATTCTCTAATTGATCTAGAGCTTGTAGCAACAAGTTTGGATGATAGGAGCATTCAATCTCAATAGTTCATAGAAGATGATGAATTCATCAAGTTTGTTGAATTCAAGAGCTTCCTATATTAGGTAAAGCAAAGTGAACTTGTCCTGAAGTTAAAACTAAGATAATCTAAAGAAAAGATCAAAGAATTGGTTGATAAACTTCATGCCTATGGCCTAGAGAGAAAATTAATGACTCTTGTAGAGGCTAGAGAATTAGTGCAAAGAAGTGGTATGCTTCTAGTGCTTGAATGGAATCTGGAACAAGCTTTCATGCTTGAACAGATAAGAAGACAAGAATGTTGGAAATATAAGAGGAGTAATAGAGAGGGGAGGGGTGAATCAGTTACTACAAAAATAAATCACAGATCCCTTAGATGTCAATACAAATCAAAACTCTGATTAAACTGTATTCTATTGTAACTCAGAAAACACACATGCACTTGGTATTTGATTGCAACACTCTTTTCTATCATTAAGGTTCTTGCACAATTCATGATGGATCTGTTCCTTCTTTTAGCTATACCATTTTGTTGAGGTGTACCAGGGGCTGATACTTGTCTCTTAATTCCTTTTTCAATGTAGAATTTGTTGAACTCATTAGAAATGAACTCACCACCTTTATTTGATCTCAAGCATTTCAAATTCTTTCTAGTTTCTTTCTCTACTCTTGTCATATACCATTTAAACTTTTGAAAAGCTTAAAATTTTTCTTTTAGAGACATTACAGTCATCATTCTAGAATAATCATCAATAAAAAAAATCAAATACTTATCTCCATTGTAGCTCTCTATTGCAATAGGTCCACATAAGTCTATAGGTACTAGCTCCAAGACTTCTTCTAATTGATAGTCTTTGCTTTTGAACCTTGTCTTACCCATCTTACCAACTTGACAATTTCTACATAGACCCATATCAAGTTTCCTCACACTAGGAATACCTCTTACTATTGTATTTTTACTTATCTTGATAAGAATATCAAAGTTCACATGACACAACCTTTTATGCCATACCCAGCTTTCTTCTACTTGAGCAATAAAATATGAACTTTCATTGAGATCTAGGTAGAACAAGTTACCTTTTGTTTGTTTTCCAGACCCAACCATGTTTCTTTTTTTGTCAAGTAGTTTGGCCTTCCCATTCATGAATTCCACCTTGAATCCAATGTTATTAAACTATGGCACACTCAGTAGATTATTCTTTAGTCCTTCAACCCAGTAAGCATTGTCACATCTAACTTCATCGGTTAGTGAGATACAACCTTTTCCCTTTATGCAACAAGGTTCATTATTTCCAAATCTCACACTACTACCATCATAATGTTCCATGTGTTCAAATTTTTTTTTATCACCAGTAATATGATGTGAGAAGCCACTATCAATAATCCATGTATCATTTTTGCTAACATGAGGGATAAGTGCCATTTTATCTCCTTCATCATCATATTCATCTTTTATAACAACGTAAAGCATTTCATCATCTTCACTACTATCTAAATCTTTAGCCATAAAATAAGATTTCTTACCTTTTTCCTTGTAGTCCTTAAAGTTCTTAAAACCCTTCTTGTCTTTAAACTTACTATGTGTCTTTTCATCTTTGTCTTCTATGTTTGGACACCTTGCAAAAATGTGTCCAACTTCTTCACAAGAGAAATAGATTAGAGGAATCTTACCTTTATAATTTCCTTTGCCTTTGGGATATCTTCTTGTAAGCATACTTCAATGGCTTCAAAATCATTGTCAAAACTATCTTCCTCTTCAGTTTTAGATTGTTTTCTTTTAGACCTTTCAGTTTTCTTCTTGAGTAATACCTTAGCTTAAAATGCAAACTCGAGATTGCTAGAACTAGGAGTGTAATTATCATTGTTGTCTAGTTCAAATTCTATCAATCTTCCAACTAGAGCATCCAAAGTTATAGTGTGATTTGTATTATAGCTCATCTCTTGAATAGAAGACACTCTAATTTCATAGATAGGAAGAAGGGTTGAGAGTAGCTTTCTTACCATTTTTACATCATAAATTTTTCCTCCAGAGGCTTTGATAGAATTGACACTGGCTTTGATTCTATCAACATATTTTACAATATTTCCATCCTCTCTCATTTTCATCTGATCAAACTATCCTCTAAGACTTTTAGCTTTGACTCTCCTTAAATTTTCATCTCCTCTATAGTTAGCTTTTAGCTTGATCCACATTTCATAAGAAATTCCACAATCTTTGACCTCATCAAATTTGGCATAGTTGAGAGATGAAGCAATATCAATCATTGTGATATTATGACTCTTCTTTTCTACAATTTCTTCAATAGTCATAGTTCCAACAAGAGCTTTGTATTTGGTGTCTTGATTCTTTAACCTTGTATCTCCAATGTTTTCCAAGTGTAGCCTCATGAGTTCTTTCCATGCCTTGAAGTTGTCTTTGTTCAACTTTGGAATCTCCCTTCTATAAGACATCCTGATCTTCAGGTTATGTCCTTGAAACCTTTTCTGCAAGCACCAAAAGCTTTGATACCAATTCTTGGAAATATAAGAGTAACTAGGAGGGGAGGGATGAATTAGTTACTACAAAAATAAATCTCAGATCCCTTAGATATCAATACAAATAAAAACTCTGATTAAACTATATTCTACTATAACTCGACAAACGCACATACACTCGGTTTACTCTAGAAAATATTGTAGCTCGACAATAATTGAAATAACAACAATAACTTGGGAAATGAAAATCATAAGATGTTTTCTATGATTAGCTTTAAGATTAACTTAGTTGCATAAACATAAAAGAAATAGCATGAACACAAGTGACACCAAGATCTAGCGTGGAAACCTAATTTGGGAAAAACCACCAATTGCAACTAGTTACTGATTTTCACTCTTCTAAAGTGAGCCCTATTAGGAGCCAACCCTATTAAAAGTTACAAAACACATTTTTAGGTGTGACCTTGTTAGAGAATTTAATCACCCTATTAGTAGTGGCCTTGTTAGAGGTCTTTAGACACTTCAAATAATAACACCACCTTTTTAGAGGATTTACAAATAGTTATTAAGATAACTCGGTTAAGAGATTAGATCACTGCTACAATGGTTAGAGAGTAACAATGAGATGACCTAATTTATGATGCAACTGAATTTTTGATTATAGATCTCAATTTTGGCATGTATACTTGATCCTTCTTGATTGAATGTATCTTTGCAATGATCAACAAGGATATTTTCCTTATCCTCCTAAATTGCTTCCTCTAAGTATCATCAAATCTTCTATTCCTTTTCACACTTTCAATCCTTAATTTGATCTTATATTTATATCATTCACATTGTCAAGTTGGCTTGAATACAACTAAGAATACTTAATATTCATCTTCTCAGTTGGCTAGAACCAACAACTAAATCAATTGAACCCAATATGCCAAAAAAGGAAAATTCTTTGATAGTTTACCATTCTCGGTAGACACTAACTCAAAAATAATTTTCTTATGTTAACCAAGTGAACTTTGTTAACACTGCATATTCACAAAGTTCCTTTGATAACCAAGTGAACTTGGTTAACACTAGTTTCATCCAACATTTTCTTCATTAGCCAAGTGAACTTGGTTAACACTCAACTTCTACAAACTTCCCTTTGACGACCAAGTGAACTCAATAAACACTATCTTCTAAACTAAGAAAAATCTAGAATTCTTGAAAGACACATGAAACTATCTTCATAGCCCAAGTGAGCTCAACATACGCTAACTAGTAATGATATGAAATTTTGTGTAACATCAAAGACAATACATAATTAATCAATTGTTTTCAACAAAGAAAATGTTATTCCTTATGAAGAATTTGGAGCTAATGGACTTTAGAGGGGATCATGATTCAACATTGATTCCAAATCTCTAGCAGTATGGAGGATGGCTCCTAAAACTTACAAGCCAAAGCTAATGCATATCCAAAATACTTCTCAAGGTAACATGATAGTGTAGACTCTACAAAACACATTAGGTGCAGAAATCACCAAGGCTATGAAATACTTCTCATTCATTAATGAGGATAAAGTGGAGGAGGTAGAGATAAAAATGGCTAGGACATTCCACAATTACATTGACATTAGGAAGCTCTATGAAGAAGAACTCATAAAGAATCATGTCTATAAGAAAAGGATAGAGGATCTAGATTCCAAAATTTAGGGGCTAGAGGTTGTAGTTGCATCCTTGAGGGAGAAACTAGATAATGCAAAGAAAAATAGGGCATAGGGAAGCCATGAACAACTAGCAAGGGTCACAATAGAAATGTCTACTCAGACTACAAAGCTAGAACAAGAGGAAGCAAAGCCAAGAAGGACGAGCATTGATGCTCAATCTCCACAACAAGGTGGTGAGGTAAGGACAACTATCCTAAAAGGCATGATAGGCCATAGAATGGAAACCCTAAAGAAAATTTCCCAATAGGCTCATGCATTTTTATTTCTTTACAAGATGTTGAGCATGTTTTCAATAAAGTACTTGCATGGCTATCATCCATCTTCAATCAATGGGGGCCATATATATAGTTTTTAGAAAGATTGATCACGTTAATAGAAAAGAAGCCAGATCTACTAGACAAGATCATCCCAATGAAGGAAGGCCTAGAGATAGTAAAGGATTTAATAGAATTCTTCATTGGTAAATTGTAGGTGATACCAAGTTAGATGAAAATCTTGTCACAAGGGATTGAGCCTTGCATCCAACCAATTTTGGATGCTAACAATAAACTAAAAGACTAGCAAGAATGGTCATATTCTTTTAATTCAATATTAGCACATGTAGGAACAACATTAGTTTTTGAGGATGACAATGACATTCCCTTTAATAATTTAATTTATTCATTGTTTAAAGTTGAAATAAACTTTTAAAAAATTAGTAGAATCAAAGTCCATTATAGATGTCAGATGGAATAAGACAGTAAAAGAATTAGATGAAGTTAGAGGCACTGACTAGCCCACCAAAAGGGAGATATATGTTTGGGAGGCAGTTGGAGAAATCAAGGCTCTGCCAATAGGGACCAATTAAAGAGCTACAATTAAAGGAAAAATAGAAAAAATAAAGAGATAATGACAACGAAAGCAACAAGTAGTTAAAGTATAAATAGATTCAAGTTGAAGACACCTAAAGAAAGTGCCACTTGCCCATTTTGCAATTGTGTCTCCAAATTTTGAATTAATATAGAGAATGTATTGTAAAGTGATATATAAAAATATCTTTGTATTTTGATTTCAAATCAATTTTTGACATGTGTCCTCCCATCTAAAACTTGTTGCAATATGTGAGGCCTCACCCTAGCGCATCATAGCATAGCATAGCAGTTTATTTGCATTGTAGATACTTTATATTTTGAGACCTTGTTATATGTTGGACTATGTTGGACTATTATTCAAACTATTTGATTCTATGGGAAACTTTATTTTTATCATGATTATGTATGATGCTAGAACTTATTAATGATTCTTGATGATTATTTACATTCATGTACTTGGTTGGTTATTTTATTGATGAGTATGAAATCATGTTTGAATGCAAAGGTTAGATGGATCATATATTTGAAAATCATGAAATGTTGCAAATGGTCATATCATGCTTAGTTGATAATGCCAAGGCTACATCTAATGAAGAGATCTTAGCCTCATTGTGTAGTATTTTACTTTGGGAACGTAATGTGAATAAGTGTGTTAGATTAGATTTGTCACTCATAATGTTAAGTGTATATTTTATAGTGTCACTTGGCACTTGTATTGTTATGTGTATAAGTGGCAAGCCAATTTCAGATATTGACAAAAGACATCCAACCTTATTTCTAACTAATTAGAAATGTTTAAGTTATATCTCCTTACATAAAATTATCATATAAAGGCTTTAATTAGATTAAATTCAGATTTTAAGTTTAATGTGACTTTAGAGGGCTTTATTAGAGTCCTCGAGTGTTCTTTTGATAAAATTTAGTTACCTACATGTTAGTACCATATGTTAGGGCTTTAATTTTGACTTACTTTAGTTTAAATCCCATTTCTAACCCTTTTAAAATCCCATTTTTAAAGTATTGTCAAAATGGAAGAAATCTTACCCAACTTATCACCTTATCTTCAATGAGTTGGAGTTCCAATCAAATAGAGAATTTTAGGTGGAGTTAAGGGGCTTTTTCTATTTTATAATGGAGAAAAATAAGGAGTTGAGTTTTTTTTATAAAAGGGGATTTTGAAAATAAGAGATTCATTCACCCACTCTCTAGTTTTAGAGATTTTCATTTTTTGGAGATTTGATCAAGGAAGGATAGAGGGCTCTTCTCAAATCGGTTCATTTTCCATAGCTTGGAAAAAGGTTGGAGCTTTTGCCATGTTTTAGGAATTATGTATTCTATTATGTTTTTGAATAAAAGTTATTTAAATTTGGCTACAGATTCATATGTGTATTGTTCATTGTCCATGTTGTATTGTTGGGTGTGAATGAGTTTCTATTGTTTATTTTCTTTCTCTTGATTTTGAGAGTATGATGTTATGGGTATGGAAGGACATCACTCACCCTTGGGAGGGAAGAAGTGGCCTTCAGGTGAAGGGGTTAGTTGGGACTTTCCCTTGAGTGTAGAGTCTCTTCCTTGGAAGGAAGCGGGATACACATGTAGTATGGGTTGCATGTGCCAATACATTATTATGCACTTTGGGGGTGATAAGGGGAGAAATTTTGTAAGAGTTGGTATTTATTTTGTATGCCTTGTGAAGGCAGATTTGGTTTTATGTATTTGGCTTCTCCTCAAGGTTTTAGGCACACCTTCACCCATTCTATTGGTTGCAATGGTAACCTCTTATATAAGCTCAAAAAGGGTGTTAAATGTTATATTGTGCAATTATTATTTTATGTGGTTATGCTCGATTGTTACTAGGTTGGTCTTGGTTCTCCAAGCTTGGTGGGTGGTCTCATAGAGGCCTAGGTTGGGAGGTGAGCTCTCCATGATTTTAGTGTTGTTTTCTATAGGTTTCATATGGATTTGTGTTGAAGAAAAGCGTGAAAGATTTCATTTTCTATTAGAGATTTCAAGATGATTTTTTATGAATATTTGTAAAAGTTCTATATTGTAAAAGATCACATGTAGATCTTTATTTATGTAAATCTTGTTTTGTTGTAAGATCTAGATTTGATTGTAATATTGGAAGAGACATGTCAAAGTTGTGAATACATTTCACTTTAAATATTTCCTGGAATATGACTAGATGTAATTGAAAATTTGTAGAAAAAATCTGTAAATTATTTGATATGGTTTTTTAAAGTGTTTCAAATTTTAATTTTATTATTATTGAGTAGTATGTGTGTGTGTCTTGTTAAAAAAAAATGGGCATTGACACAATTCTTCTTATAAAATAATTTCCAAGATGTGGAGTCAAGGTCCAAGTCTTGTAGAATTTTAGTATTATGCTAATTATAGTCAGTCCAAGTTTGGTGTCAATTGTATGTTGTATTCAATTTTGCAAAATCTAAGAGTATAGTGACTATTGAATGATAGGTTTTGTCATATCTTGAGTTATATTTTGAGTTTCATAATAGTAATGTATGGTTTTCAAGGAAAATTAATATAAAGGAGAGTTATGAATATTTGTGTCTCTGAGTTTTGTCCCCATTTTAATGTATCTGTCATTTTGAGATTGAAATAAGTAAGGTTCTTTCATTTTAATGCAGCTTGGATGAGTTGTACATATTTTGATTGATTGCTTTTAATTCAAGGAATTAAGTAAACGCTTCAATGAATGGATAGGGTTTCTAGGTATATGGGAGGGATATCATAAGAATGAAATTTAGGGTTAATAGTTAATAAGTTTAATTGCAAGTCAACTAAATAGGTCTAGGGTTACTAGTCTAACTCTGTATAGCAAGTGGATAAGGCACTGGTCATTAATTTAGATGAAAATTGATATAGTCATGTGGTTTCACAATACACATTCAAATCAAAATCAATTTTCCATTTATGTAATAAAGAACTAAATTGCTGGTCATACCCTTATTGTGACAACTTTTTGAGATTTTATAGTAAGTTGTTGTAAATCAACAAGTTGATTACATTTCAAGAAGTTTTCTGAATATTTTCTGCTATAAGGGATAAATTTGAAAGGAATAATATTGGTGAATAGATATTGAAGAAGAAAATGGAAGTATTCATTTCAATCCCTAGGTGCACCTGCCTTGGCCTTGTAGAGCCTAAAGAGTAGAAATCCCTTGCTTGCTTTGTTGAAGTTAGTTCAGATCTGAGATAATTTTTGTTAAATATGAGAACTAGCTAATCCTTATGCATTTATCTTTTCTCTGCATCTTGGTGTTGGTTATTGGAACCTGCAGTTTTAAAACACCAACAAAATAGCTACTCTATTGGGGAGTCTATAGAAAGAAATTGATTTTGAAGTACTAGAACCTCTGTTGAAAGTTATTCATTTGCAATTATATATCCTCTGGCTTATGCCCATGTTTGATATTGGTTCATTTTCAGTGAAAAACTTTGAGAATTTCAAATATTCCCATTACCCAAAAGTTGTGTGATGTGTGATATGATTACAAGTGCCTTATTTTCCATATAGAGTTCACATTCCCAAAGGATACAATATTAAAATCATCTAGGTTTGGTCCCTCTGTCCGATTTTTTTTAGAAATACTTTTCCTATAAATTTACTTGTCTTTTAGCTATTATAAAAAGTTCTTTTATCCCTTGGTGGGTGGTGAATCGATCTTAGGTTTTGTTAACTAGTGCTCATAATAAAGTGAATAATGGTTGATAGAAGGAAGAATATGAGAGAATATATAAGGGAAAACCTAGATATCCCTTTGTATGCAAAATTACCAATGGGTGGTAAGAATATTTGGCCTAAGAAGAAGGGAGAAACCAATCATGCATGGAAACCTAGATACAACTTTCAGTTCTAGCCCATAGTTGAGAAAGAAGTCTTCTCCCATAGCTCAGAATCTGACAGTACTAGGTTTTTAGAAGGGCTTTTTACCACATCTTTTCATGAAGATCATCCTTACCAAGAAAAAATAGTGCCATCCATGGGGATACTACTTTTAGATCTAGTGATTTAGGAGGAATATATCAACATATTAGACCTAGAAGTGTTCAATCAAGTAGCTCTCACCCTCACCATGTTCCTTTCATTGAGAGAAACCTCATTGATCTCAGTGACCCTATAGAATTAGAAACAACAATCACAGATCTTGGTGATTTTCTTACCGAAGTGGAGATTCTTAGAAAAAAGGTTTTCGAGGAAGAGGTCAAATGCATATGTTTGGAGAAGGAGAAGGAATAGATTATTATGAATACTCTCATTCAGAGAGACAACCTACTTAGGAGAATGGCTACCTTGCAAGAACAAAATAAGAAGTTAGAAGAAAGATCTTCTAAACTACTTTCAAATGTATTTTAGGATGTTGAATATTTTAGATCCAAAGTCCAAGAGCAAGAATTCCTTCTACAAGAAAAGGAAGGCCCTGTCATCTCCCAAATCCAACCCTATAAACCTGTTGAACCTGAAGTCATGGATCTAACTGTGAAAAATATTGATAAAGGAAAGAAAAAGGTAGTAGGGATCTAGATTAATGAGTCCCAAGTTCTTTCTAACAAGTTTACCATGTCTTGACTTAGATTTAGAGAAATCCAAGAAATAAAGAGAGGATCTAGCCAAAGAACTTGAGAAAGTTAAAAATGAGGCCCAAGCCGCAAAGACTAGAAGAAAAATATATTTTATTAAATCTACTTCTACCTTGGCATCTTGGCCAAACTAGCCAAAATGTATCTCAATCAATACTTGCCTCTTCTTCCACAACAACTAGCCAAGTCCTTGTAGTTCAACAACCTCAAATCCCTATATAAACCCAAGGGACTGGACCGAGCACATGAAATGTTGCAAGTTTTTAGAGAAGGCCTATCTACATCAAAAAGTATAATAAAATGTCATTCATAGGCATCCCTAGTTTTCCTAATCCAATTTCTAATGATCTAAGAGATAAGATCGTCAAGTTTTTAGGAAACAATGTTGTGACTAGTGAAGAACACCTCAGAAAATTCATTGATATGTTAAATGATTATGAGGTAGAGCATGAGGATGTAGTGATGAAATTATTTATTATTCTCTTACTAATGATGCCAAGGATTGGTTTAGAAGACTATCTGATGACAGTATTGGCTCATGGAATGATTTGGAAAATATTTTCAAGGAGCAATACGGTGACAACACCAATACAAGTTTAACGTTGAATAATTTTAACAACATAAAGAAGAACCAAATGAGTCTACATTTGATTTCAATGTGAGATTCCAAAAGGGGATGTACAAATTGTTTCAAGTGATGAGGTTAGGGGAAGATGTATGCCTTACAACTTATTTTAATGCCTTTGATAGTAAAATGGCTTATACTCTAAAGGATAAGGATACTATAACATTGAGAGATGATTACAAGATGGCTACGAATATTGAAAATAATAGAAAAGTATATGGCAAGCTAGGAAGAAGGGATGATCCAAAGCTATTCAATCTAAGGGGAAATAAGAAGGAAGGTGACAAATCTATTGTAACTAAGAAACTTGAAGGTGTTACAATGGGTCAAGTCTTGAATCTTCTTAAGAATTTGAATCCACCAACATACCATAATAATAAGCCCAATACTAGTGAGAATCCCCAATTTAATAATAACTACAACAAGCAGTCTAGGATGCAGAATTATCCTTAACCCACACAATGGAAAGATGGTAAACCCATCCCCAATCCTGCTCAAGGTACTAAAGATAAAGGTACACCAAATCCACTAGAAAGAAATTCTATAGACATGATGGATGATGTGCCTTAATGTATTGTATGCCAATCCCCTCACTCTCCTAATTATTGTCTTGTTTCTTAGTCTTTTTTTGCAAATCAAAAAGTACAAAATGAAGAAGGGGAGGAAGAAAATAACAATGAGGATGTAGCATGCAACATGATAAATCTATGTGATAATGGTGAGGAATCTGATTTAGAGGATTCTGAAAATGATGTTATAAATTAGAGAAATATATATCAATTACACCATCAAAAAAAAATTTTAGATAATGAATATGGGATGTGTAATATGATATTAGATGTAGAGCACATGAATTTGAGAAACCCATCAAATGAAGAGATTGATAGGATTACTACTGAAATGATAGCCCAAGTGCATAGTATTTACAATCTCAGAAATAGGAATGTGAACAATACTAATGGTAAGCCATCTGGCATTTTCATCAAAGGTATTACTCAAAAAATGAATGATGAAAATAAAAAGAATAGTCCCACAATTCTAAACATCAAAGATAGTAAGATCAAGAAGTGGGAACCAAAAAGAAAGTGTAGTTTCATGGTGCAGAAATAGTCAAGATCAATTTACAAGAGAAGAAGTCAGATCCTGATGCCATCAAGAAAGTGGAAGAGCCCGTTGTTCAAGTATCAATAACTAGAGGTAATATTTCCAAATCTTTTATAGATGACCTTGTGGATATGATTGCAATGTTGTCTCAAATTACTGTCAAGGCTCCCTTGTCTAAAATGTTTAGGATAGAAGAATACAAGAATAAGGTTGTCTCTTAGTTAGGTGGAATAGGAAAGGGTAGTATTGTTGAACAAGACATATCATCGATGCAACAAGTACCACTTATAATAAAAGACAAGGAAGATAGTGGAGTTATGTCCCAAATACCTTAGATGTACTTAGATAATTCATCTGCAACCTACATAGAAAATATTGACCCATCATTTTTGAGTTTGATCATAAATGGAAAGACCTTAAAAAAATATGGAAGCCCTAGGTTTGAAAGTGGATACCAAACAGGGTAGGTGTAGGGCCATGGATGCAAGAGAAGTGTTTGTCATAGGTATAGTCAATGCTTTTCCTTCTAATTTTGTTGCGTACTCGGATGTTGAATTAACCATAACAAACCTAGTAGTTGATATTCCTCCATACTATGGGATGTTACTCTCAAGAAAATGTACTATTGCAATGGGAGGTAGCCTACAATGTGATCTATCATATGCTACATTCCACATAAGGGACAAGCCCATCAAAGTTAATAGAGAACCAAGAGTCACTCATATGCTCGAGGAAAACATTGATAGAGATGCTACTTTTTTCTTGGATACTGAGGTTAATTCTTTCAGAGCTGAACTTATTATTGAAGAAATTGAAAATCCAACCCTATTAATTGCACAAGATGTAACAAATTGTATAGATTCTCAAAGCATTTGGACCATGTACTTTGATGGGGAAAATTCTAAAGATGGGTCAAGAGCTAGATTTTTTTCATATCTCTAGATAAGAATACTCTTAGGTATTAATTTACTTTAAATTTCAAATGTACTAATAATATTGTAGAGTATGATTGATGCAGGAGCATCCTAGGCTTGGTTGCAATCCTACATGTTTAAAGGGATTTTGGTTAAGTGTTGAGGAGAATCGAGCTTGGATTTTGGTGGAGTTATGATTTCATGATTAGGGATGTTTTGGAGACACATTGGATAACCTTTCCTCATGATTTCATAGAGATTGGATGAATTGAGTTGAAGTTTGAGCCATTTTTACCTTACTGTCAAAATGTGTTTTCTGGTTTTTAGGTGCCTATTGCGAGTCGTGTAACTAATTTTTTGCAATGAGTTAGAATGATGCAAAGTTTAAGGATTTAATAGTACCTAGACTAATATCTATGGTTAAGTTCTCTAGTTCTAATTCATTATAAGTTGGAAGATATGGCAATTCTCCTAAAGTATCAATTTCTGGCAGTTTGCATGAAGGGTTTCTGTACGTGACTTCTGAGATGAATCTAAAGATATCCTTAATGAATAAGCCTTAGCAATATTAAGGGGTTGTAGAGGACCTAAAGTGATACCTTTGGTTTGAAGCATGAGTTATAATTCAATCAGAGCTATGAGATATCATGATTTTTCTCAAATATCAATTTTTAAACATTTAATTTCTATTGGATGTTGACTTGTTGCTCTCCAAGTATTTAATGTTAGGTTTATTTTGTTTTTAGCATTTTGGGCTGACTCTTTTAGTCATTCAGAGGGGATGGAATGAAGGATAGATGCAAATTTGAAGAGCTAGAGCCAAGACTTAGGAACTAAAGGATCTCTTGGTGGACTTGAGGGTACAAGTGTGGATTCTTCTTGGTGTTCTTATCTAGTTGTGTATTTTAACTAGCTGAGATTGGTTTTGTAAGTTGGATCTTGTTGGATCTTGCAAAATTGATTTTGTAATTGTTGTTTGTATTTGGCCCTAACTCGAACGGCCTTATAGCTGGGCATATTGCATGTAATCCATTATATTTAATGAACGAATTATTGTAATTTGGTATCAGATCTTGCATTGTTGCTTCTTCTTATTGTGTTTCCGTTGTGTGTTTATATTGTTGGGAGCCAGTACATCTCCTTTGAGGATTCTTCTACCTTGCACTACATCAATGATGCACTTTTACTAGGAATAAAAGTGGCAAAAAATCATGGAATTAAGAAATTGCATGTTATTGGTGATTAAAACCTAATTGTGTCTCAAATTAAGGAGACATATGCTTCCAAGAATAAGAGGCTAAAATAGTATAGAAATTTTGTTTGGAATCAAATTGAAGCATTTGATTCTTTTGGCATATCTTGGATGGATAGAAGTAATAATAATATGGTTGACTTGGTAGCTAATGTAGCAATCAAGCCCACTGATGTATCATTTGTTGGTGTGTTTATAATTGAGATGTAGAATAGGCCTTCTATCCCTGATAATATAGAAATTTGGAAAGTGTTTGAAGATTATAGATATATCTTTATCTTTCTTCTCAACAAGGAAAAGTACCATGGACATGAGATTGGTTGTGCAACACTTATGGAAACAATAGATGGTAAGGACACTATTTTGGGTGAAGAATTTGTCCAGTTAAAAACAAATAAGATTCCTAAGGGGCTGGTTGTGTTGAAGACTATTTTTTATGACCATGATAGATTCAAGACAACTGGAAATGAACATGATGTAAAGGACTTAAAGGAGATTAATCTTGGGACCAAAGAAGCACCCAAAAGGGTATATATAGGAAAGAAATGGTCCCCTAAAATTAGGTAGATTTTGATTAATTTGTTGAGAAAATATAGAAATATTTTTGCTTTTTCCTATGATGATTTGAAAGCCTATAGAGAGGATCTCTTTCAGCATGAAGTCCCATTGAAGGAAGGAGCTAAGTCTTTTAGACATAAATAGAGACCTGTCAATCCAACACTAGCTCCGAAGATGCAAGAAGAATTGACAAAATTAAGAAATGATGGGATCATCAAGCCAATTGGGCATTCTTCTTGGGTATCAAATTTAGTCCCTGTTAGGAAGAAGAATGGTAACTCAAGACTATGTGTTGATTTTAGAAATCTAAACCTCTCTTCACTAAAAAACATTTATGGTCTTCCAAACATGGAAGCCATGTTGCAGAGAGTTACTAGATTAGAGTTGATGTCTATGATGGATGACTTCTCTAGATAAAACCAAGTAGTTGTAAAGGAATTAGGGTAGTACAAGATAGCATTTACAATACCTTGGGGAACATATGTCTACAACATAATTCCTTTTGGCCTTACTAATGTTGGTGCCACTTTTCAAAGAGCCATGGATGTGGCCTTTGCATATATAATTGACAAGTTTTTAGTGGTGTATCAAGATGAATTAACAAAATATTCAAAGGATGAAAATGAGCATTGCATTCACCTTGAAAAGGTATTTAACAAAGCTCTTAAGTATGGTATTTCTTTGAATCCTAGGAAGTGTGTCTTTATTATTATTGACGATAAATTGTTAGGCCACTTGGTAGGGAAAGAAGGGGTTAGGATAGACCCTCAAAGGGTACAATCTATAGATGAGATTAAAAAGGATAAGAATGTAAAGGGGATTAAGTCCTTCTTTGGGGAAAAAAAATCCTTGGAATATTTGTTACAAACTTTACTAAAATAAGCTGACCAATTTCTAAGATGTTGAAAAAAGAATCTGAGATCAAATGGGATGAAGAACTAAGTATGGCCTCTTAGAGAATCAAAAAAGAAATAAAAGATGCCCCTGATTATTCTAAGCCAATGCACATATTTTCCTTTTCCTCATTCCATACTGTTACAACAGTTTTATTGCAAAAAAATGAGGATGGGTATGAACAACCAATAGCATTTTTTAGTAAATCATTACAGGCTACAAAATTGAAACATGACATAAATGAAAAGAAAGCTTATGTACTGGTCAAGGAAGTTAAGGCATTTAGATGTTACCTAATGGGTGTTATAGTGATTGCATTTGTTCTAACTATTTTAGTCAAGGAGATCTTCTCACAACAAGAAGTTTTAGGGAGAAGATGTAGATGGATCAACAGGATCCAAGAATTCAATATAGAAATTTAGATTACCAAGTTGGTAAGAGGTCAAGGACTTGCCAAGCTGATGACAGAGGAAAACCTTGAAGAAATTAGATAAATCAACTTGATGGTGATGACATAGATGGACTATGTGACATGGATATCTATCATTGGTATAAGGATATCATATTTTATTTGTAATACATAAAAGCTCCACTAGGATTAAGTAATTATCAGAAAAGGACCTTAAAGTTACAAGCTATAAAATATGTCATTGTAAGTGGACAACAATGGTGGAGAAGTATGGAAGTTGTATTACTCAAATGCGTTGATAAAGATTATTCAACCACAATCTTGAAAGAAATGCATAATGGAGTATGTGGGGGGAATTATATGGCTAAAACAACAGCTCACAAAGTGATAAGAGTAGGATTTTGTTGGCCAACTCTTTTCAAAGATGCATATGAACTTGTGAGAAAGTGTGATCCCTGTCAAAGATACATTGGAAAGTTGAAATTTTCTAGAAACATGCCATTGAAACTAGTTTAAGTACAAGCACCTTTCCAAAAATGGGGATTGGATTTCATAGGAGAAATTTCAACTAAATATAGTACTAGTTACTCATGGATACTAGTAGCAACAAACTATTTTACAAAGTGGGTAGAAGCTATTCCTACTAGGAATGCTACTAGTAAGGTGGTGAATAACTTTCTGTTGAATAATATTGTAACCATATTTGGATGTCCTAAAAAAGATTATAACTGATAATTCCATGTGCTTAGGTCTGAAGAATTTATAAAATTTTGTGACAAGTATGGTATCACTAGATCAACATCTTCCCCATACCATCCCCATGGAAATGGGCACGCAAAATCAAGCAAGAAGAGTTTGTTGAAGATCATCAAGAGGATCCTAGAAGAGAACAAAAAGGCTTGGGATTCTAAATTGCCATTGGCACTTTGGGCTAAAAAAGTAATAATGAAGAAAGCTATAGGATGTGCACCATTTTATCTGGTATATGGAATATAGGTAAGGCTACCTTAGAATAATTTTAGGGGTATGTAAAATTTTTCTCATTATTATGATGATGATCTCTTTGATCATATGGATATTAGAATGGATGACATTATGCAATTAGATGAGATAAGAAGAGATACTTCTCCCAAAAATGTGAATTTTTAGGTCCAAGTTAAGCATTTACATGACAAGAGGACAATATCAAGAAATTTTTACCCTGAAGATATGGTATTGTTATGGAGTGCTAGATTAGAAGACAAAGACAAACATGGGAAGTTCAATCCCTTCTGGTTAGGAGCATATCTAATTCATGACAATTGGGGAGAAGACTCTTATTTCATAAGGGAGTTATCAGGTGATATTCTAGAATTTCTAGTTCATGGACAATTCTTGAAGAGGCATTTCTATTGAAATGCTTATCTTTCCATGAACATTAGTTAGATTTTGTACTATATGTAAATCTCTAGACAATCTGGTTTTTCTAGTTGTTATGTTGTTTTCCCCTATTTTGTCAAGTGTTACTCTCCAAAGTTATCATAAGTTGTCATGTGTGTGGTTTTCTCATCCTAGATATTCTAAATTCTTGCATGGATATAGGTTATCCATCATCCCCAGACAAAGCCACTAATAGCCCTTATTTTCACTATGCAAAATTTTAAAAAATTTAGTATGAAAATGTCTTGAAAGTTTTGTACAGCTAGGATTTTTTATTCAATAGGTATCAAATTTCCATTAGAAACCCTAACCTGGTAGGTTTTGATCTAGCCTAGTTTGAAATTCTTTCCTTAACATATGATCTTGCAATATCATAGGATCATGTCTTTTACCCTACTATTGAGAAATTTCTTTAATCCATGGTCAATTTTGGCCTCAACCCTAGGTTTTTATGTTCAAGTAGGAGATCACATGTGATTTTCATATTTTCTATCTTTTCTTACAATCTTACAATTAGGGCTTCAATGTATAGTCATAAGTCTAAGTTTTCTTTCTCCCAATGTTATAAAACAAAAGCTTTCTCATAATCATAAAGGTGAATGTTGGGTCTCCCGATGTTACAATATCCAATGTAATCGAAGCATCACTAATGTATATTTTGAAATTTTTGATCTTACACTCATTCCATTTTCATATCATCAGAGGTTTCTTATGGTAAAAAACAAGCGATACAATCTTACGATAGAGTGAAGAGAGTAAAAGCATAAAGGCTTATAAGGGAACCCTCAACCATACAAAAGAAAGGAAATTGTGAGATTCTATGACATAAAGTGCTTAGGTTATTATGTGTCATGTTCTTACCAAGTGGGGCCAAGCATACAAGATTAAATAAATTTAACACATGTCAATAAAGTCTTCCAAAGATACAAAGAGTAAATGATGTAAGATAGTGAGAGAAAACCACAAAGGCTTTCAAGGCTACAAAGCAATGCCAAGTGTATGATCATAAGGGTTAAGCAAAAGTGAATGTTAGAGTTTCTGAAGCTACAACGAAGAAAGGTCATAGTCAGCGTGTGATCATGAGGTAAAGGTGGTGGTTAAGAGGAATTTTTTGATGTTACAAAGAAGCTTAGATAACCATGATCAAGAAATCACAAACCTAGAAAAGACAAGGTTTGATGCTATGCAAATGTGTGATCGTAAGATTGTAGAAATTTATGTGTATTAAAGGGATGCTAGGAAAGGGTTTATAAAATGTTAATCATAAGTTTATGGCTCTAAAGAAGACAATATTTCTAATTTTATGATCTTACAATAAGCTATGGCTCATCAGACCATGAGAAACTGAAAAGGCCTCTTTGAAGATATGAAACATAGAAAATCGTAATATTGTAAAGATCAATTTTCTTCCTTAAATGGATACAAAAGGTTTCAAATTCAAAGTGAATCATAAGATCTCAAGCCCTAAAATAAGACACGAAAGCAATTTTTTCCCTTTTCTAAGTTGGAAAATGACAAAAGTTCTCAACCAATGAAATTTAAGTAAAGCACAAAGAATAGGAAGATGGATAGTTATGTCGATGCTCCATTGAGGTGATAGAAAAAAATGAGTTCAAGGCTGGTGCATGTAGGAAACCAATGCATAAAGATGGTTGATTGAGTACACATAGCATAAAGACATTCTCTAGCCAGTAACAAATTACTGTTTGTAGAAAAGGTAGATTTTGAGAAGTTGCAAAGTATTAAATGGAAAGATTTGTAGAGTTTTTAGTGCCAGTTGTAGAACTTCTTGAGTTTTAATTTACAGTCAGGATGTCTGGTAAAGAAGTTGAAGAGATTCAAGCTACAAACATGGAGATTATTGAGACATCTACTTCTAAAGGAGTAAAAACCTGGCATAAGAAACCTAGTAAATATGCAAACAAATGGATAAAGTTATTCCCAAACTCCTCAAACATCATCTCTACAAATGCCCATGATTTTAGAGATTGGTATGTATTCTGAAAAGATGTTACATGCCCTGGTGATGACATGGATGAATTATTTAGATATTTCTATAATAAAATTTTTGATAAGATTCCTGTCTGCAATGCTTGGAAGAAAAAATTGGCAAAGTTCATCTTCCTAGAATTATTTGTAAATGTTGATTTGGTAAAGGCCCTAACTAAGTCTAAAAATCTAGCTACCCAATCATTTCATAGGCATGATGGAACCATTTTGTTCATAGTGGATCATTATTCTTTTATTGAAGATTTTGGATTAGATGGTACAATGAGCGAACCACTAGACTTAGAGGAACTTCAAGAGAAGTTTGAGAGGAATACAAAGGCCTACATTGGGAAAACCATGATGCAACACATCACTATGCATCTCAAGAAGGTTTGGGATTATCCAAAGAAAGTAGATAAAATGATGCCACTGGAAAACTTCAATAATTACTTTGTGAAGACTGTGTATGGTGTTGACAAAGTGGTAGGAAAAGATGGGTCTAATGTGTTATAAGGCTTGATATACATTGTGGCTAGAGATGTATAGGATGCATATCATGGTGGAGAATATGATTATGTAGATTATATCCTAGAGAAAATTAAAGATAATATTGAGCTAGCATGAAGAGGAGAACTGGGGAATTTCAAATTCCATCATTATTAATTACTCATGCATCTGATTCTATATAAGAAAGTGCAGTACATTAGCCCTGACACCATTGATCAAACATTAGATGTAAATGGAGAGCTACCAGTTCAACTATCGACATAGGTATGGGAAAAATTCTATCACTATTCACATTCTATTTTAGTTTTCAATAGTTTTAGCTCTGTGATTATGAAGATGTTAGACCCTAGTTTCTTTAGGGCTCTGGAGATATTAAAAAGTCTTTTGAGATTAGCCCTTCTACTTGAAAATAATAGGCTAGACCACAATTGGGGAGACAAATTCTTGTTCCCAATATTTTCCCTCATGAGAGTCTATGGTTTCCCTTAGCCACCCCACATATTGGTCAAATATATTCCTCCTAGACTAGCCATCATTAAATTCATGTGGCAGTTGTTGATTGTCAATAAGCAATACCTAGGGCCTAAAGTGCATAAAGACACATTTTTATGTAAATGTTTTAGAATAGGAGACTTTTCAATTGGAAAAGAATCCTTGGATCAAATTCATTCTTACCTCTACCATTATAATTTGTCAACTACTCCCTATAGAATATATGACCCAGAGGGCTACATGAGGAACACACTAAAATAAATCAAGGGTTATGTGTTTCCAAGTACAAGGGAATTACCCCAAGAGGACCTAATTACAAATATTGTAGTTGGGAGAGAAGCTACAAACAAACTAGTCAAATTTGATGATGTTTTGAGGGTGGAGAATGAGATGAAAAGAGAAAATCCAAACTTCAAGGGTTTCTATTTGCATGTCCCTTACCCATGTAGGATAAGGAAGATGGTGAAGGACTACACAAAAATCATGGTACAAATGTCCACAAGGCGATTTGGAGAGGAGGAAAGAGTAAACCCTGATAACCCAGAGCCCAATGTAACCTAGGAGACTGAAGAGGAAGAGCCAACTAAAGCATCATGGGTAACCAAGGGTAACAAAAGGAAAAAAGTGGTCCATATATCTAAAAAGGTATTACTTACAGGACAGGGTAAATGCAACAAAGAATTCTCTGACTAATCTAGAGTTAGCAACAACAAGGTTGGATAATAGGATCATTCAAGCTCAATGATTCATAGAAGATGACGAGTTCATCAAGTTCTCTAAATTAAAGTGTTTTCTATATAAGATAAAGAAGAGTGAACTTCTCCCAAAGTTAAAACTGGGAGAATCTGAAGAAAAGATCCAAGAATTAGTTGACAAACTTCATGCCTATGACCCAGAGAGTGAAGTAATGACTCCTGTAGAGGCTAGGGACGTAGTGCAAATAAGTGGTATGCTTCTAGTGCCTAGATGGGATTTGGAACAAGCTTTCATGCTTGACCAAATAAAAAGACAAAAAAATGCTATTTGTTATGAAGCATTTGAATCTAGTGGACTTTAGAGGGGATTGTGATTCAACATTGATTCCAAATATCTAGCAGTATGGAGGATGGCTCCTAAAACTAACAAGCCAAAGCTAATGGATGTCCAAAATACTACTCAGGGTAACATTATAGTATGGACTCTATAGAACAAATAAAGTGCATAAATCTCCAAGGCTATGAAACACTTCTCATTCATGAATGAGGCTATTAAAGTGGAGGAGATAGAGACAAAATTGACTAGGACATTCAATGATTACATTGCCATTAGGAAACTCTATGAAGAAGAAATTAGAAAGAGTCATGTCTACAAGAAAAGGATAGAGTAGCTAAAGGCAAAATTTTAGGGGTTAGAGGCTAAAGCTGCATCCTTGTGGGAGAAACTAGATAATACAAAGTAAAATAGGGCACAGGGCAGCCAAGAACAACTAGCAAGGGCCACAATAGAAATGTCTACTTAGACTGCAAAGTTGGTGCAAGAGGAAGTAGTGCCAAGAAGGATGAGCATTGATGCTCAATCTCCACAACAAGGTGGTGAGGTAAGGACAACTATCATGAAAGGCATAATAGGCCATAGAGTGGAAACCCTAAAGAAAATTTTACAATAGGCGCATGCCCTTTTTATTTCTTTACAAGATGTTGAGCATGTTTTCAATGAAGCACTTGCATGAATATCACCCATCTTCAATCAATGGGGCCCATATATATAGTTTTTGAAAATATTGATTAGGTTAATGGAAAAGAATCTAGATCTACTAGACAAGATCATCATAGTGAACGAAGGCCTGGAGATAGTAAAAGAGCTAATAGGCTTCTTCACTAGTAAATTGCAAATGATACAAGGTAAGATGAAAAGCTTTTCACAAGGGATTAATCCTTGCATCCCACCAATTTTGGATGCTAACAATAAACTAAAAAACTAGCAAGAATGTTCAAATTCTTTTAATTCAATATTAACACATGTATAAACAACATTCATTTTCGAGGATAACAGTGGCATTCCCTTTAATAATTTGATTGATTCATTATTTAAAGTTGAAATAGATTTAAATAATTTTTTAGTAGAATCAAAGGCCATTACAGATGCCAGATGGAATAAGGTAGTAAAAGACTTAGATGAAGTCAGAGGCACTGAATGGTGCACCAAAAGGGAGATACATGTTTGAGAGGCAATTGGAGAAATCAAGGATCTGCCAGCATGGATCAATTGTAATGCCCCAGTCAAAGATCCTTGCAACAAGGATTCAATATAAGCCAAGATATTTTATTTTTTGAAAGTATGAATGCACATGACAACATCATACAGGGATCACATAGATCACAACGGAAGACTTCACCACAATCCTAGCAACCAAAAAATCTCTGAATGCCACTAACAAATAGACACACACAAATAGAGGCCAACAACAACCACACACATGATGAGGGCTTGAAGAAATGACCACTCATAAAAAAACACCACGCTAGGGTAAAATGCAAAATCCTAAATTTTGGCTAAGTCTGGTGTCCTAAAGCCCTGAAATTTGCCTAAGTCTGAATTTCTAAAGCCCTGAAATTTCCTAGAATCTTTATCTTATCTCGAAAAGGTTCGAAACCTATCTCAAAAGATTCATCACATATACTTAAACGACATATTTTTAAAACCCCTTATAAAGATTGTTTTGAACTGGAAAGGTGACAAATCCAATAAGGTGTCCAAAACCAACTCCCAAAACTTCCTTGGCCAAGCCTAACTACTCTCTATTTATCACGTGAGAAAGTGCACTCGTCTCGAGTTTTGCATGAGACTTTGCATCAATGTGCACGAGACCTTGCATCGCTACGTGCAAGAAAGTACATTTCTCCATGCAAGGATATGCATCACCTCACACAAGGATTCACAGCAAACTATGTGAGCCTTTACTTCCTTGCACAAGGAAGTGCATTCTCGTGTGAGGAAGTACATTCTTGTGCAAGGAACTACCTTTCCATATGAGAAAACACATCAACACGACAACAGAGCAAGAATAAAAAGCATAAAAAAATGAAAACCTCCAGATCGAGGAGTACCAAATCCATGTAAATAGAGGAATGAACACTCAAGTGCATAACATCAAGAAAGAAGAACATCTATCCATCTAAACCATAGCAATAAAGAACAAATTGAAAGCAACATCGCAGTGAATAGAAGTAGGATCACAATGTACAGAAATAACATCACAATAACTAAAAAACCAAACTAAGTGCACGGTTCCTCCCAACCATCAATAGCATCATAAGACCATCATGGATCCTAGCTATCCCCCGTGCGTAACATCCCAAGCCACCGATCAAATCATTACTACTATCATAATAGGGGCGTGACTACTAAAACATGCTACAATATAAGCATAAGGAAATCTAACATGCTAGTAGTAAAGCATAAGATAATCCTACCAGTAGATAACATCACCTATCACATGCTAATCATCATAATAAGGAAATCTAACATGATAATCATCATAATAAGTAAACTAACATCATCTAAACATGATATCCAAGCATTCTAATAAAAGCATAAATCACAAGAAAGCATACTCTAGAACCCAAAGTATCAAGTGAAAACATCTCGCAACAGTTGCACTAGGACAAAAGACCATCTCTGTACACTAGTCCCTAGTAGTGGTGAAGGTAGCTATGCCTCCCAACCACATGGAACTTAGAGGTCCATACTTTCCATGCTGATGGAGATAATGATCCAACCACAGACACAAAAACAACATCTATGGCTAACACTCACACCAGGCAGTATGATGGCTATAACCAAGAACCTAAGATAATGCAAGGAGTATAGGTCATGGTTAGACACTCAATAGGATACTAAGTAGGGGTTGACACCATGGAGAGTCACTTGGCATTGACAATCCCAAGCTTGGATCATGTATCCTCAAACTTGAATGGGTGCTTACACATTGTGTCCTCAAACTTAATCGAGTGCTCACACATTTTATTATCTTGAGTTTTATTACCACTCACATTTTGTTTAGTTATCACTTAGTTAAAACTTCCTCCACCAACCCTTTGGGCACAATGATCACTAGGTTGCGGGATAGAAGCCCCCTCCATATGCTACCCTATCCTACCCATGATCATCTTACAACAAGTGCTCATGGGCATGCATACTCCCATCCCAACCCCAATGATCATAACTTTTGGAAGTACCATGGAAGATCGGGCCTCACAAATCACCCAAAAGATGTACACACGCGTACTTGTGTGTGGCACACCATCATTACAAAGATCATAACACAAAGATCGGATGAGAACACAATGCAAAAATATCACTCAAACGAAAAAAAACTTGAGAGGACAGATTCTACATGAATCCCAAAACCAATAAAACCATACATCATGAAGTCACTCAACCGGCCTCAATCCAAGAGTATGGATTCTACACGAATCCCAATGATGTAACAAGACCAAACATCATGAACTCACTCAACCGGCCTCAATCTGGGAGTATGGATTCTACACAAATCCTAGTGTCCACGAAACAAAAGAAAAGGTCCAAAAGAAACCATAACACCAAGTATAAAATCACTCAATCGAACATAAAGTCAGGAGTACGAGTGTGACACACATCCCAATGCAACATAAAAGTGCAATAGTGGTCTAAATGATACCCAAATAGATCATCCAAGTCCATAACCCAAATTTTGCTAAGAAAACCCAAGAAAATAGGGTGATACGCAAAATGAGGCAAAAATCCCAAAATTTTGGAAAACTTCAAAATTAAAACCCATTTGACCTTTGGGTTAAAAACCCCAAAAATTCAAAAATAATTGAGTTCGAGCACCATATGCAAAAACAACTAGCATAATGGTGCAAAACCCCAAACCCTCATCCAGAAATATAGGAAAATGCTCATACCCAACCAACTGGGCAGAACTAGCAAATAGAAATAGAGGGGAACACTAGTTCTTAGTCTCCTAACAAATGGCTACCAAAAATAGAAGCAAAAATGAGCCAAAACAATAAAATGTGAGAGCCCTACCTCGCAGCCAAAAAGGCAAAATAGAAAACTAAACCAGAAAATAAAATGCCCACAGAAGTGGCTGAAAATCATGGCAATTGAAGGCCTTCCTGAGATGGATCCAATGACTTCAACCTCACGACAATCCCATGTTCGTAGCTCCCACAACAAACATAAAAGTAAATCATCATGAAGAGGATTTTGGGTTTTACTCTTCAACTTTTTTAATTCCAAAGTGAGATGTGAGGAATTAAATTCCTTTTTGGATATTTATTCACTTTTTGAGTGAATAATCGATTAGGGAAAATATCCAACCAACCTAGTGAAACCCCAAATCGATCCAAACAAAAATAAGCTATTCCTAGAAATAGGGATTCATCTATGGAAAAGCTGCCATAAATTAAAATAAATCAATTAAAAAGCCCGAAAACTCAAAAACACATAAATTTCTTTAATAACTTTCGCAACAATGTGAACCTCTAAATGCACAGACACACTCACTGGTCTAATCACATAATGCAAATGAATTCAAATTTAATAAACACTAAAAGGTTTAATTTAAACATTTAATTAAGGATATGTTAACCATTCAGGGATGACATTGGTAAAATATGAATGGTTGAATCATTAACTCCATGTGCCACTGCCAGGGATATAAATCCTGCACACTAAACAACACGATCAAGTGCAATTGGATATAATAACATAACTAAAGCAATAAATGCATTAAATCGCCTAATTTAACCATTTATTTAATTATATTAAAATAATCTATTTACATCACTCACATTCGCATAAAGCATAACAATGCAGGAATCAAGTAAATAACCATGGCATTAAATCCATCACCTAACATAATTAGAGATATATCCAAATACTAGATAACTAGAAATCATCATAAAACACACTGTCATCTCAAAATGGCATTGTCATGCCAATATGATCAACTAAACAACATAGTAGTCTAACATCTATGAAACTGAAATCAAAGTATGACATCCGACCCTCAAGTCATCTCAAAAGTAAAGCATAACATAAGTAGATATCTACAATACATAACCAATGAATCCAACATGGACAATCCATTTCTAACTATTTAAGCATTTAATAATGGTTGTTTAAACAACATAAAAAAGTACTTATAACACATAAGCAAACACAGTCATAAACATGACTAACCACTGCTACAAGAACCTAGTCCCAGGTAGTATGGTAATAATACATAGTGCAATCTCTGCACACATCTCAAGGTAATCATGGAACAACCTCATGATACCACATCGATCCTAGTAATCATTGGCACAAACCTCAGTGAACCATAAATCACATCATAATCTCATAAATCAGTCATAAGCATAATCAAAGCAACTGATACTAAAACATACATCAAATCACCTCGACAGTGTAGACCACTCATGGTCCTAATCATGATCCAACATAATGAAAGATCAACAAGGTTGCATCCATCAAGATGACTTATAGAAGTCAAATGGGAGAGACACTACACCAGTTAAAGAGCTACAGTTGAAGGCAAAAGAGACAAAATAGAGAGAAAAAGGCAAGGAAAGTGACATGTAGTTAAATTATAAACAGGTTCAAGCTGAAGACACCTGAAGAAAGTGCCACCTGCCCATTTTGCAACTATTTCCTAAAAGTTTGAACTAATACAAAGAATGTATTGTAAAGTGATATGTAAAAATATCTTTGTATTTTGATTTCAAATCAATTTTTGACATGTGTCCTATTAGAGTAAATAATTATTTATTAATTATTTATTCATTTACTTAAGTTTACTTAGGTTAATACATTTATTTATTAGTTGTAGTGGATGAGTTGTTGACAACATGAAAGTATGTTCCCATCTAAGTCATACTTATCCTCTCACCTTGATCAACGATATCCCACCTTTTGTGGACGTATGCTTAGTTGTCAACCTTATTTTCTAGCACTTTCTAGCTTTTTCTTCAAGCTTCCTTGATACCTTTATATTCGGGCTCTCTCATTGTATTTCATAACTCATAACTCTTTTGCAAGGCATATTGTATAGCAAAACATTTTTATTTGTATGTAATATCTTCTCTCTCAGTCCATTTAGTTTTTCCAAGCTCCACCTCTTCCTTCTTTGGTTTCCCTTTGACAAGTTATTTGCATGCAGGTGATCTTGGCAAGCTATGAAGTTGGCTTTCATCAACTTCTACATGATATTAGAGCCTCCCTACTACTTCTTGGTTGAAGGATTTTTGAAGCTGGGACAAACCTTAGTTTGTTTGTGATTTTTTCTTCAATTTGAGGGAAGAAAAATTTTTTTGAAGCACTTTGGGCTTAAACAGACACTGCCATTGAGTTCAAAAGGCCCGTTACAGTTAGGATCCATATAAAATTTGTCCATTTTGATAACAGGAGCTCCGGGAGGCAAAAAAAATTTAGTTTGGGCATCGTACGGATGTATATAGATGAATTAATTGCATTTTTTATTAAAAAGTCACAATGTCAAGCAACCACCACCACACCACCCTGGTGCCACCATCATACCACCTACACTTGGCCCAAACATCGCCACCACCGGCAGTGCAGCTGCTGCATGGCCGCCGCTCCACGACCATCGCCACTCGGCCAGCCCGTCACCCTCCCAGTAGCACCCCCCCTCTTCGTCGCCTACACCAATCTTCTCCACTCTGCTCACCGCCACTCAACTACCTGTGGCCACTCACTTGTGGCCTTGCCAGCACCCTTGCCCACGTGGCTTTTTCTGCATAGTCATCGACAGTTTTGCGTAGTCAAAGGGTGATACGTGGCACGGGTGCTATGTTGGTATCTACCACGTGGCCCCTGCCACATCACCCACCACATCAGCTTCCTACCATGTGGCTGCCACATGGCACTACCATGTGTCATAGCGCATGGCCTCTTTTTTTACTACAATGGCTGCAAGGCCATCAATTTTAACATAGTGGAATGCTGACGTTAACATTGCATCAACACCTCCAACACCTCTCCAAGGTCCTTTTTGACCTACTTGCAGTTTTTTGGGCATAACTTGAGCATATAGAGGTATTTTTCTAATCTGAAAGAAGCTCTAGAAAGCTAGTTCCAAGATAGAGACATTGGTTAGGTATTTTTAGGTTTTGATATAGTTTTGTTGCCTATTTTTATAGTCAAAGTCTAAAGTTCTATTTTTCACTCTAGTAAGCATATCTTTTATGCCTCATCTTTGTTTTTTGAAAATGTTATATTTTTGGAAAGCTAATTTTGTCATCTTTTCAAAAATGTTGTCATTTCCTTCAGATTTTGCCCCATGCTCTTTCTATCATGTTTTTGGCATTTTTCTCTATGGTGGATATCTTGGGTGTTCCAGGTCTAAGGATCATTTTCATGGCATGGAATTTTTTTTTTTGGGTTGAACTATCTTTTGTATCAGCTTTTTTCATTTTCTGATCATTGTAGCTATCATTTGTAAGCATCTTTATGCAAACACACTGAGATAAAGTGTCACTCTTGCATTTCAAGTTCATGAACGTTGTTTTGAGACAATTGTATTTGCACTATTTTATAAAGCACCATGGGGGGATAGTTGTTGCTATTTTTGTGCCCTCTTCCTTTGTCAAGTGAGTGTCCCTTCCATGAAATTAGCCCCATGTAGAGTTGGTGACCATGCCTTTATAGGTGTTTGTACCTCTTCAACTCTTTCATCATTCTTGGCTCTTTCTGCAGAGGATTTTGGCCCACTTTTTTAGTTGCCTATCATCTCACCATGTCTACATTAACTGGGGGTTATTATATTGTTCTAATGCTTCCTTGGTTTGATGGTTCGATAGTGTGAACTATGTATTTAGTACCTGATCCTATATACTAGGTGATTGTAGTGGCTGACTACCTATGCATTTCAGTGAAATGGATCATCTACCATATAGCTTCATATCAACAGTTTCTTTCTGATGACAAAGTTTGCAATTTTTTCATGCTTCAGTGATGCTCTTCATGATCTTCTTTTTGTCCCTGTTTTCTAGGACATTCCTCTAGTTGGAGGCTTCTTCAGGCCTTCACTAAATTTTCTTACCTCTTTTTGGGGGAACATTTTTCCCATGAGGTTTTATCTCTTTCCTCATTTTCAGAGGATGCATTTCTTTGCATTGTACATGGGTACCTAAAATGGCCTTTTTGGCGAGACCCATTCTGCATTTCATCTTAGCTGTTGTGAGCTTAAGGCATTTCCCTAAGTTGCACTTAAAGGGGGGTGTTAGAGTAAATAATTATTTATTAATTATTTATTCTTTTACTTAAGTTTACTTAGGTTAATGCATTTATTTATTAGTTGTAGTGGATGAGTTGTTGACAACACAGAATTTTGTTCCTATCTAAATCATACTTATCCTCTCACCTTGATCAAGGATATCCCACCTTTTGTGGAAATATGCTTAGTTGTCAACCTTATCTTCTAGCACTTTTCAACTTATTCTACAAGCTTCCTTGAGGCCTTTATATTCAGGTTCTCTCATTGTATTTCATAACTCATAACTATTTTGCAAATCATATTGTATAGCAATACATTTTTCTTTCTTTGCAATATCTTCTCTCTTAGTCCATTTAGTTTTTCCAAGCTCCACCTCTTCCTTATTTGGTTTCTCTTCGACAGGTTATTTGCATGCAGGTGATCTTGGTGAGCTGTGCAGTTGGCTTTCATCAACTTCTACACATCCTCCCATATGAAGCTTGTTTCAATCCTTCTTATAAAAGGATTTCCAAGATGTGGAGTGAGGGTCTGAGTCTTGTAGAATTTTATTATTATGTTAATTACAATCGGTCCAAGTTTGGTGTCAATTGTATGTTGTATTCAATTAATCTAAGAGTATAGTGAATATTGAATTATAGTTTTTGTCATATCTTGAGTTATATTTTGAGTTTCATAATAGTAATGTATAGTTTTCAAAGAAAATTAATGCAAATGAGAGTTTTGCATATCTGTGTCTCTGAGTTTTGTCACTATTTTCATGTATCTGTCATTTTGAGATTGAAATGAGGAAGGTTGTTTCAATTTAATGTAGCTTGGATGAGTTGTACATCTTTTCATTGATTTCTTTTAATTCAAGGAATTAAGTAAACGCTTCCATGAATGTATAGGGTTTCTAGGTATATGGGAGGGATATCATAAGAATGAAATTCAGGGTTAACAACTAATAAGTTTAATTACAAGTCAATAAAATAGGTCTAGGATTAGTGGTTTGACTCTGTATAGCAAGTGGATAAGGCACTAGTCATTAATTTAGATGAAAATTGATGTAGTCATGTGGTTTCACAATACACATTCAAATCAGAACCAATTTTCCATTTCTATAATAAAGAACTAAATTGCTGGTCATTCCCTTATTGTGACAACTTTATGCGATTTTATAGTAAGTTGTTGTTAATCAACAAGTTGATTACATTTCAAGAAATTTTATGACCATTTTCTGCTAGAAGGGATAAAGTTGAGAGGAAGAATATTAGTGAATAGACATTAAAGAAGAAAATCAAAGAAGAAGTCATTTCAACCCCTAGGTGCACCCACCTTGGCCTTGTAGAGCCTAAATAGTAGAAAGCCCTTATGTACTTTGTTGAAGTTGGTCTAGGTCTAAGATAATCTCTACTGAATATGGGAACTAGCTAGTCCTTAGGCATTTTTCTTTTCTTTTCATCCTAGTGCTGGTTGTTGGAACTTGCAGCTTTAAAACACCAACAATACCAAAAATCTCTTAGTCCTTTGGATTGATACTTATTTCCCTTTAATTTTCCTCTTAATTTTCTGCAATTTCTAGAATTGTTTCATCTCTCATTTATTCTACCTTTTTGTTGGGCATTCAAGAAACTTATTGATGTAGATCAACCTAATATTTTCCTATGAATTTCTTCATTCAGAATGAAGCCAACACGTCATAAAATTATAGTGTATTCAATCCAAAAATAGAGTTACTTACAACCATTACCAAGCCATTCTAGATTTTAGGAAAATAACACAAAATCAAGAGAGCCCTAATTCCTTTATCAAAATCGACATTTAAACAAGATAAATGGTTGGTAACTGAATTAAAATTATTAAAATGATCAGCAATGGGCCCACCTTCAAATAATCGTACAACTTTTCTAGAGTTGCATAAACTTTTGAGTCATCTATACTTTCAAAATATTAAATATCACTAATTGTGCCAAACATAAATGAATACTTCCAAGTGCCTTACTATCCTGAGTATCCTAGTCTTCAATTGTCATATTCGTCTCTTTCTTAGATATTCCTTCTAATGGCCACCATAAATCCTATATGTATAGATATTCGTCCATTTGAATTTTTCTTAACTAATTTTTTTTCCAATATACTTATCAACCTTCATCTTACCCTCATCTTCCATTGATCCCACTCAACCGTAAGACTCCCACTTAACCATGATACTTTCTTGTAGAGGATAATTGAAAAAACCTCGCTTTGATACAATCGCATTGAATGTAGTGGGGAAAAATTAACCTTTGAGTTTGATTAGGATCCACCTAACAATAGTTATACTACTCAATGCCATCTTTTAAAAGAATCTCTTCCTATGATTCATAGTACATTTTCCACCCTACTAGATGAGGTGATCAATTTTCTCCCCCTTCCCTCTTTTCTTTCATGCTAGAAGAGATAGATCATGAAGATATATTATTAATGATGTTTCTCTTACATTTTTTACATCATCACTTATGCTCTTGTAACAACTTTCCAAATATGATATTAATGGGTGAGACATTTCTTCACACGATGATGTAGTGCAAGGCAGGAGAATCCCCAATGGAGATGTATTAACCCCAGAAAATAACCACACAATATAATATAAACAATAACACAAGATTTGATACTAATTAACAAATCTTTATTCATAAAAACAACTAATTGTAGTCAATGTGTTGTCCTAGAATGCCTTCTTGGTTATGGAAGAATACAAAGAAATTACAGTAGTTCTTCAAGATCCAACTCAAATCCTAGCTAGCCCAAATCTATAAAACAACAATGATCTGGTAGAAACCTCTAAGATCTCAACTTGTGCTCGCAAGCCACCAAGCAAGATCCTTGTTTCTAAATTGCAACCACTAGCTCTTCTCCAAATTTTCTATCTCAGATAATCCTCTATTAATGATATTGAATCTTCCAAATCATGTGTTAATCTCAGATTGGTTTTGACATATGAGTGACAATATACTTAAGTCATTTACTTAGTTCATGCTGAACAAGTAATACATGTCGAGTATAAAGTTGTCAGATAGTATTTTCTAAGCGATTGATATTTAGTATGAGCCAAGTAGCTAGTAAGTGCTAAGTCACTAAAGTGTTTAGTAGATGGTATGTATTGATCTATTAAGATTTTGAGTAATCAATGGATGCCAATTCATTCAGAGGCCAAGTCAAAGCATTGAAGTTATAGTTGATGTTGAGCATCAGGGACTTCAAGTGCCGAGTTACACAGTTTTGATATAGATGTTTGTAATGGCACAAACTTCTATGTAAAACCATTTTTGGGCCAACTTAAGGATTTTTTAATGATTTTTGATGTTAAGGACGAATCTTAAATGTAAATCCCTATGTTTTATCCAAATAGATAATGGGAGGGTTTAAGTGGCAATATGGGTGAATCACTATCATTAATTCATACCTAACCCTAAGTCACCTAGGTCTTCTTAAGGAAGACAAACCCTAAACTTTTTATGAATGCTTAAGAAGGGTTGAAGAGAGTTTGCATGTCCAAATAGGGCATTCATGGTGAATAATGTGTTATGAATTTGAGTTACATTGTAGAATTAGTTAAAGGAGAATAGAAGAAAGGAATTAGAAGATACTAGAGATACATCTAATCAGAAAGGATCAAGTACACATCAGTATAGAGGTGATATGACATCAAGCAACTGAGTGCTGACCAAAGAATCATTGTCGAAACATTTTAACAGGTGAATCGGTTAAATCTCCTAATAGAGTATTCTTAATAGGTTGTTGCAAATCCTTTAATAGGGTGCTTAATTTATTTTAAGTTAAAGTCCTCTTACCAGGCACACTTCTAATGAAGTGTTGAAATCATTTAACAAGGTAAGATCTAAAAATCTTGTAAGCCTTTAACAGGGCAGACCTTTTACAAGGTAGATCATGTTTCATGATCAAACATTGTAACCTTCATTGGATACAC
The DNA here is from genome assembly GCA_028749045.1 of Cupressus sempervirens. Classification (NCBI taxonomy): domain Eukaryota; kingdom Viridiplantae; phylum Streptophyta; class Pinopsida; order Cupressales; family Cupressaceae; genus Cupressus; species Cupressus sempervirens. The sequence continues at coordinate 739,179,664 of CM053792.1, forward strand.
TTCATTACTGTAGTAGTGAAGATTTGTGAGTGTCATCCCCACCCTAGTTTTACCTTCTCCTTGGAGGGTTTCTAGGTTACCAAATATCTTGTGTCATAAATGTGTTGAATATTTTACTTTCATGCTATGGATGCATATTCTTAATTTTGGTATTTCAATTTATATGCATAGATTGTGAGATGGATGTGTGGTGAAATGTTTTTTAGGTTGAAAGTTTTAAGTGTTGATTCACCCCCACTCTCTTAGAGTTTACTTCCCTATTGTATTTCCAAAAATTAGTATTAGAGCATAGTTCTCTAAAAGTAAAGCTTTGTAGCTTTGAGGAAAGATCTTGAAGATGGAAGTCTACAAGTTGGGAAAGAATCTTGAGAATCAGACGATTGAAATATAACTTTCCCTACATCAGCTGAATGAAGCAAGAGATGAGCTTAAGTGATCATTGAAAAGAAGGAAGAAAATTTCCATTGAAGATAATGACACACAATACAAAGAGATTGACACTACTAAATTATTTGCAAATGGAAAATCCAATGACTTTGATGTAGCAGTTGCAGGTCTGATGGAAAAGAATGGAACCCTAATTGAAGAGGTTAGAAATATAAAGAGAGAACAAGAAGTTCAATTAGTATTGCTATGTGAGGTGACTAAATAGAAAAAGAAAGCTGAAGAGGACAAAGTCATGGTTGAAGATGATCAAAGGCTTTTGACTAACAAACTAGAATACAAAACAATAGAGGTAACTAGGATTGCTAACATGCAATTGGAAACTTTGGGTCAAATGATGATTGCAAATCATGAACTGAATGCAAAGGATACTGAGATTACAACATTGAAGTTGCAGAATAAACAGTTGAGAAATGATCTGAAAAGAGAAAAGGAGTTTTTTGATAGTTTCAATAAACCTAGTGAAGTCGTCAAGTACTTTTAGCAATTGATGAGATCCCATAGATCCAACAGTGATACTTCTGGATTGGATTATACTAGTATTGAAGAAGGAGAAACATCCAAAAGTGGTAAATAAAGAAGTAACAAAGGTAAGAAATCCAAACCTACTTGTCAGAATTGTGACAAATTAGGTTATACTACTAATTTTTGCAGGAGCAAGCCTGCAAATCATAATCCTAAGAAGAATTTCATGGGTCATTGCCACAAATGCAACAAAAAAGGACATCAGGCACATAAATGCATAACTAAGACCATAATCACACAAATATTTGAAGGATAATACTATAACTATCAGAAGTATGGGCATAGAGCATATGAGTACAGATCCAAGCCTAAATGGTAATCAAACAAGCAAACAAAGGTAAAGCACAATGAAAACTCTTATAATTAGGAAAGATATAGTTGTCACTACTATCAAGAGTATGGACATGTTGCTGAAAATTGCATAAGAACACATTTCAGAAGTGTCTACAATAGATAATTGAGTCAAACCACATGTTTTAGCTATTTTAAGACTGGTCACATAAGCAAGAATTGTCCAACAATGTCAAAGGTACCAACCAGTGAGTTCAAAAAAGGCAAAGGAAAGGAAAATGTTGAGAATGTCAGAAATAAGATGAACAAGACATGGAAAATAAAGGAAGATTACAACACATAAAGTTTAGAAGGGATCACTTCACCCAATGGGTCAGGTGATCACACCTCCTCTAATTAAGTAGTCAAGAGGTATGTGGGACTAATATTTAAAAGGATATACTATACATCAGTTCCAAGTATTTAGTTTTGAAAAGATTACATATGCATGAATAAATATGCAAGGTGTTGATTATAACCTAGAAGAAATCTTTAAGTTCTATTAGATTTCATGCATGTAAAGTTTTGCTATGGTTGCCAAGCGAAATGTTAGTTGATGTCGAGCTATCAAAGGTGATAGTATTGACTAAGCCCATAGTGGTTGCTAAGCAAAAAGAGAACTTAAAGGGAGCTGAGTGAGTCAAAATCTTTATTGAAGCCGATCTTACTGCTATGTAAGCACTAAGCATTAAATGCAAAGTTTTAAGGTCTATATGATTGATTTCTAGCTATTCCACATTCATTTGAATTTTAAAGAGAGCATGAAGAGAGAAATGTGAATTGAAAGAGATCATTCCAACATTTGCAAGTAGAATTCAATAGTCACTCAACACCATCACAGCATATTTGTAAAGGTATTTATCATGTGCTAGACTACACAGTTTGAATTTTTGCAAACCCTAGTTCACATTATGGCATCTCGTTCTTCAGTTCCTAAGGTTAAAGAGGGAAAAGAAGTTTTAACTGTAAAATTGGTAAGCAATGAGATCAGACAACCAAATTTTAGAGACATTCCTGATATCACTTACAAGCAAGATCCATCTGGTGTGTTGTCAATGATACCACCTTGAGGTTTGATGATTCAAGGCATAAGATGTTGCTATACATGAAAGGTGGGTAGCATAGGAGACATGGGGATTAGGAAGACCTATGGGAAATTATATAAAAATGGAGCATTGAAGGATGAATTCAAAATCTTAGAGAGAAAATGGTTGACCTGTGCCCTAGATTTTCCAAATGTTTTCAAGATTGAATGGATTAAGATAGTCTTGAGTAGAATTCATGATAATTCAATATGGTTAGATAATGAACTAGTGAAAATCACAAATAAATTTGTGCATAGAGTAACAAGGTATCCAACACTTGACTGACCTAAAACTATGAGGAGTGAATCTAAAGAGGTCATCGAGAAGAATACAAGGGCAATGTGGAACAAATGAGGAATTACAATTGATACTATCTCAGATCCCCTAATTGCATTTTCAGTGAGGATAATAGCACATAAATTCTACCAATCAAGGAGGCTCAATAGTGTGTCACATATTGCTATTGACATGGGCTATAAGATAGTTAAGAAGGATCATACCTATAACCTTGTCGAGTTGCAAATGCAACAATTGTCAAAAAATTTGGGAGCTATAAGGAAGATCAAAAGTGCACAATGTAAATTTGGTTCAATTCTTCTATGCATGTTATTTTATGTACAAAATAAATTCCCCACATTTGGTAAAGTTGCATGGAAAACAAACAGATCTACTACAATGCAGATAGGTGAATTTATTGAGCAACTAGGAAACAATTTTGAATTAGTTATGACTAGCTATTTTGAAGACTTCAAGAAATCAATGAACAAAAGACTAAGGATACTAGTTTCACTAGTAGAGAAACATTTCAATGATGTTTTCTTTCTAGTTGATACTGATTTTACATATGTTCAAGTTGTTGTTCCAAGGGTAAGGTGGCTAAGGCCACTAGGCTATGGAATCAATGTTGATGAAGCTTCTGCAACAATAAAAACACTACTTGCAAAAGATGCAGATGCTAAGGCTACTGCCTTTGGGAATTATGACATGGCTAAATCTAAGATAACAATGGACTTGAAGATAGTCTCAGTCATTAGAAAGAAGAACAAAATTTTCAAGAAGCTAGAAGAGAAATTTGGTGAAGGAGCAGATGAAGAAGAAGAAGATGATGATGATGAAGAAGAAGAAGAGGATATACCAGCTCAAGCACCATTGGGCTTAACTCAAGGTCAAGGAGAAGACCAAGAATTAGAAGTAGAAATGGAAGAAGGTGTCGAGGGAGAAGAAGCCAGTGAAGCACTTGGGAAAAAGAAGAGGAAAGCTAAGACCCCAATTGCTAGCAAACCAAGGAAGGTTGCAAAACCTAAGCCTAGAGTTTCCTCTACAAGAGCAAGCACAAGGGATACTACCAAGAAGGCTCAAAAAATAGAGAAGCCAAAAGAGAAGAGAGATAGACTAGCTAGCAATGAAGAGAAGCTAAAGAAGAGATCAACGAGAAAATACATAATTCCAGTTCAATATGATGAAGAGAAGACTAAATTTGATGACAACAACCAATTTCAAGTAGTAATTCATCGTCCTTCTTCAGATTTAGACAATATATGTGAGAACAGAAGAAATAATGTTGATTTATCTGGTCTCAAACATATTAAATTTGATACACTTGGAAAAGTTAAGATGAACCAAGTAGAGGAGTCAATATATGCCATGATGGAAATATTTAAACAAACTCCAATTGAGATTGTCAAATCACCACACAAAGATTAATATGAAAGAGTTCAGCAGAAGTGGTAGTATAGTCTAAATATAGAAAGACTGAAGAGATAGGAATGACTACAAAACTTGAGGAGCAATTAGCAATACAAACATTGGTAACTTTACCAAAAATTGCTACTCCTCCCAGTCAAGCTCTTCATAAGCCAAATATAGAAGCTATACCCTTACAATCATCATGGTTGAGTCCAAGCACATCCAAGGAAGTTGAGGTTACATTATTTGTTGATGTGAACTTGGATGAAGTGATTGAGTTGCCCAAGTTTTATTTTGAAACCATAACTATAGAACAAATGAGCATGCTTTAGGATGCTCTTGCAAAGAAGAAGAATCAAGAACTGCTCAGATAGGAGCATAGGAAAAAGAAAGCTTTGTTAGATATCAATGAAATTTTTCTTGATGCCTTCAACCTGCCAGTAACAAAAGAAACAAATTTGATCATAGAGTAGCTAACTAACTTAGTAGAGAAGCTAAATGATATAGACCTAGATTCAAATGTAAAACTACTTAAATGGTCTAAAAGGAAGTTTTAGCATAAGGTTGATGAAAAGATATCAAGTGCTATTGCACTATCATAGGTTGAGTTAACAACCAAAATTGATAGTGTGAAGAAGGTGTTAGAGAACAATTTCTCTTTTTACACCAAATTGTGTAATCCCACACTCTTCACACAATAAATAAGGACTCATATTCTAAGTTTAGAGAGTCATATACAAACATCTGGTTTTACTTTGCCAAAGTCTCTAGCTTAGAGTAAGAAACATTTTAGGAACCTCCTCAACTCCGAGAGTCAGTTAGTAGTATTAAACATAGATGAATCAAACATCAAGGCTAAACTGATCAATATCCAATCTATTTTGACTCCACATATGGAGATATTACACAAGGAACTAGCCTTTGCAGAAACACTTATGAAGAAAGATCTACATCTTTCTACCCATGAAGGCTTAGTTCACCTTGTTGTTGAGCTATCCATATAGATCAAGTCATTTGAGGTAGCTTGTGATAACTTGGATGCAATTTTGAAAATAATGATAGAGGTCCACAAATCACTTTTGGAAAAATACACTCTCAGTGTATAACCCTTTAACATAAGTGTCAAAATAGGGGAAAATAAGAAATGAGGGACAAATATGAAGGGTGAATAAGAAGTATGGGGGAGATACTTTTTTTTTTTGAAGAAAAGAGATTTCAATGACAAAAATAGAGTACATAGATCAACTATGAAAATATACTTAGTAGGAAGACTAATTTTGAGTTTAGATATAGAATAACACAATCAACTCAGGGGAAGTTATTAAATTTTGAGGTATGACTGATAAGTCATAAGCTTTTACAAAATTTTGAAGTTTTTGAAATTTCATATGTATGTGGATATTATTTGAGTTATGATTCAAAGGCTAAAGGTTATTCATGCATGACCAAGTATTTTGTGACTCATGTCAAACGAGGAGATTGTTAATCTCAGATTGGTTTTGATATTTGAGTGACAATATACTTAAGTCATTTACTTAGTTCATTCTGAACAAGTAATACATGATGAGCATAAAGTTGTCAGATAGTATATGTTGAGGGACGTATATTTAGTATGAGTTGAGTAACTAGTAAGTGTTGAGTAGATGGTATGTACTGAGCTATTTCAATGTTGAGTGATCAGTGGATGTCAAGTCATTCAGAGGCCAAGTTACAACATTGAAGTTGTAGTTGATGCTAAGCATCAGGGACTTCAAGTGTTGAGTTACACAATTTTGACATAAATGTTTGTAATTGCACAAACTTCTATGTAAAACCTTTTTTGGGCTGACTTAAGCATTGTTTTATGATTTTTTATGATAAGGGAAAATCTTAAATGTGAATCCCTATGTTTTACATGCATCCAATTAAAAAAGGGGAGGGTTTAAGTGACAATATGGGTGAATCATTATCGTTGATTCATACCTAACCCTAAGTCACCTAGGTTTTCTTAATGAAGACAAACCCTAAAAATTTTACAAATTCTTAAGGAGAGTTGAAGAGAGTTTGCATGTGCAAACAGAGCATTCATGGTGACAAAGGTGTTATGAATTTGAGTTACATTGCAAAATCGGTTAAAGAAGAATAAAGGAAAGGAATCAGAAGACAACATAGATATATATGATCAGAAAGGATCAAGTACAAATCAGTATAGAGGTGATCTAACATCAAGCAACAAAGTGCTAATCGAAGGATCATTGCTAAAACATTTTAACAGGTGAATCAGTTAAATCTCCTAACATAGTAGTCTTAACAGGCTGTTGTAAATCCTTTAATAGGGTGCTTACTTCATTGTAAGTTAAATTCCTCTTACCAAGCACACTTCTAACAGGGTGTTGAAATCCTTTAAGAGGGTAAGATCTAACAATATTGTAAGTCTTTAACAGGGTAGATCATGTTTCATGATCAAACATTGTAACCTTCATTGGATACACTTTATTACTATGGTAGTGAAGATTTGTGGGTGTCATACCCACCCTAGTTTTACCTTCTCCTTCGAGGGTTTCCAATTAACCAAATATCTTGTGTCATACATGTGTTGAATATATGCTTAATTTTAGTATTTCAGTTTTTATGCATGGATTGTGAGATGGATGTGTGGTGAATAGTTTTTGAGGTTGAAAGTTTTATGTGTTGATTCACCCTCCCCCACTCTCAAATTTTACTTCCCTATTTTATTTACAACAATCATGAATCCCAATAATCCCATAATGATTTCTACATCAACGCAAGCTCCTTATATAGTCAACTAAGCCACAAGTCAGCTAGTCTAGCATTTAATTACAATATAGGTCCACCTTGGAAGAGTAAACCAAAACTATAAAAAACATGAAAAAATTAAAATGGAAAGTTATATTTAGGTCCAAAAATGACCCAATAACATATCCCTATCTTAACAAGATCCCATTTCCTCATATGAAATTGCGCAAGATAAAAAGTGCACATGTTTTTGCAAAAACTGCCCAAAAATCGATACCTAAGGAAAATTATGATATCTCCTAGCTTCGATTGAACCAAGACTTGTGATTTGAACTAAATTTATTAATTTAGGTCCTCTAGAACCCATTAAGTGTGCAAATTTTTATTCACAAAGGATAAGTGTGCATCTATCCTGAAAGTCACCCACAAAAACCCATCATGCAAACTGACAAAAAATGATACTCCAAGAGAACTATCATATCTCCCAACTCATAATGAATTAAGACTTGAGCTATTAATTATATATAGTAATCTAGGAAAATCTTCAACCACTAAAAATTTTAGCCTTTTAATAATTGCACAAAATTAGTTACGTCACCTGCAACAAGCACATAGAAACCAAAAAATACAACTGCAACAACAAGGTAAAAAAAATTATATCTTCAACATGATAACACCAATCTCTATGAGTAGGTAGGAAAAGGGTCAAAAACATGCCTCCAACATATACCTAACCTTGAAAGCTATAATTCAACAACTTAAGCATGAATCCCCATCATACAAGATTGTTGACTTTCCTAGGATGCTCCTACATCAGACACCCCAGGAGAGAAGGAAAGATGTTCTTAATGGCTATAAGAACATCTTTCAAGGTTCAACACATAAACCTTGAACTGGTTCTTCACATACATGTCCTCCACCTCATCAATTTTTACACTCTTTCCTTTATTCTTCTTCTTCAACTTCTTTTCTGCAACTATTATCTTCACATTTGTCTTCGATGCACAACATGTTTTCTTTCCATGCTGATCTCTAATCCTTTCAAAATTCTTCAACTCAACTTGGCTACCAATACTTAGGTTCCTATTTAGTTCTCCATTTTGAAAAGAAGTCAGTGAATGCTTCTTGCCACCCTTCTCAACCATAAACACATTCTTGACACAATCATGCACAACTCTACAATCACACTGCCAAGGTGTACCAAATAATATGTGACAACTATCCATTTCCATAATATCACACAACACTTGATCCTTATATTGTCCAATCTGGAAATCAACAAGACATTTCTCCCTCACTTCCAAACCATGTTCATCTTGTAACTAGCCAATCCTATAAGGACAAAGATGTCTTACCATCTTCAAACCAAGTTTCTAAACCATCTCTTCAAAAAAAAGGTTATCAGTACTACCACCATCTACAATAACATTATAGATCTTAACACTAGACTTGCAATGAGTCCTAAACAAATTCCTTCTTTAAAAAGGTTCTAGTGTCCTTTTTCCAAGAAACATTCTTTGAATTAGCAAGTTATCTCTATCCTTCTTAGGTTCATTTACTAAATCTTCAGTTTCTTGTACCACAAGGGTTCTTCTGTCACCAGCCTTAGGACATTCATAAGCTCTTTGTCCTTCTTCATGACATTTGTAGAAAGTACCTCAAATGCACCTTTGTCTAATTTCTTCCTCTATTCAATAGGTTTCCATTCATCTACAATAACTTGTTTGTTCTTCACCAAGTGATCCTACTTTTCCTTTCCTCAAGGATTACCTTGATGTCTCCTCTTTAGCTTCTCTTTTACTCTCAAAGAATACTAATAAGCACCCTTAACCGAAGAAATATTTAATATACCAACCTCATCCTGAATATTAAATCTCAAACCATTAATATATCTAGCCACCTTCTCCTTAGACAATTCTCTATGTCTAGACCGAATAGTCAACTTGTAGAACTCCTCTTCATAATCTTTCATAAACATATCTTTTCGCTTCAAATTCTGCAATTTCTTAAATAACTCAATTTCATAATCAACAAGAATGAACTTAGCCTTCAACTTAGTCACCATCAATCTCCATCTATTGATTTTAAATTCACCTTCTTCTTCTCGATCTCTCTAAAATTATTTTCACGAAAGAGTAACATGTCCTTTCAACTTGGTCTGTGTCAACCTTACTCTAAGTGGATCCTCAATGCCCTCAAGCTCAAAGTATTCTTCTAATTCACTAATCCAATCAATCAGGTCTTCAAGATTCAAAGTACCTAAAAAATTAGAAACTTGCATTCTATGCTTCAACTTCAACTTAGATCCAAGCCTAATAAATCGATCAGCCCTAATTCCAATAGGTCTCTCCACATGACCAATTCTACCTCCACCACTTGATCCAAAAACTTCAAAGTCTTCAACAACTTCCTCGTATCCATATTTAGTACCCACATGTCGAGGTATACCACCTATAGCATTTATGATCTTAGCAATCATGTATCACTCTTCATCAACACCATCTCAAATTGGAAATTTGATTTAACCTTCTCAAATTCAGATCTAAAACTTGTTTTAACCTTCTTTGCGATCCTTTCTTCCACAACATCACTAAGATCATCAATCGCCCTAGGGTCTAATATTCTGGAAGGCATCTTCAAAGATATTCACAAACCCTCTACAATAATCAACGAGATCCAACCTTCGCTATGATAAGATCACCCAACCAGCTAGATCAAACCTTCACTTTGATACCACCTAATGTAGTACAATGCAAGAGAATTCCTAATGGAGATATCCTTACCCCCAAAAAATAACCACACAATGAAATATAAACAATAACACAAGATATGATACCAATTAACAACTCTTTATTCATAAAAAAAACTTATTACAATCAATATCTCGGGTTGTAAGGTCTTCCTAATTATGGCCAAATACAAAGAAATCAAAATAGCTCTTCAAGATCCCTCAAGATCCAACTCAAATCCTAGCTAGCCCAAATCTATAACATAACAACAATCTAGTAGAAACCTCCAAGATCTCAACTTGTGCTCCTAAGCCACCAAGCAACCTCCTTGTTTCTAAACCATAGCCACTAGCTCTTTTCCATATTCACTATTTCAGATAATCCTCTACTGCTGATATTGAATTCTCCAAATCATGAACCCCAATAATCCCATAATTATTTCTACATCAACACAAGCTCCTTATATAGCCAGCTAAGCCACAAGTGGACTAGTCTAGCATTTAATTATAATATAGGTCCACCTTGGAAGAGTAAACCAAAACTATAAAAAATATGAAAAAAACTAAATGAAAAGTTATATTTAGGTCCACACATGACCCAATAACATGTCCCTATCTTAAAAAGATCTCATTTCCTCATACGAAATTGTGCAAGATGAAAACTTCACACGTTTTCGTGAAAACTGTGTGAAAATTGACACCCAAGGAAAATAGTGATATCTCCTAGCTCCTATTGAATCAAGAATTGTGATTTGAAATAAAGGTATTAATTTAGGTCCTATAAAAATCCTTAAGTGCACAAATTATTATTAACCAAGTATAAGCTCACATCTCCCAAAAGTCACACACAGAAACCCATCGTGAAAACTGACAGAAATTGATACTCTAGGAGAATTTCCATATCTCCCAAATCATAATGAATTAAGACTTGTTAATCTTAACTAGGTATATTATTCTATTCCCTCTAAAATCCCTAAAAATTTCAAGCTCTAACTCATTGTAGAAAAATAGTTCCATCACTTGCAACAGGCACACAGAAACTAGAAAATACAACTCCAACAATTAGGTAAAAATGACTCTTACTTCAACATGATAACTCCAATCTCTATGCGCACATAGGACAAGGATAAAAAATAAGTCTCCAATGTACCCCTAACCTTTCAAACCATAATTACACAAAGTAAACATGAATCCCCATCATACAAGATTGTTGATTTCCCTAGGATGCTCCAACATCACTCGAGGTCTCTTTTACTAGTTGATTTGGGTTAATGTTAGTACTAACCCCTTATTGTATCTTTATCTTTTTTGGATTTGTTTCTTTTTCCTTTTATTTTTTCACTATTCTAAATGGATGTGGAGTTAGGACCCTTGGTCTTTGGGGCTTATTCCCTTTGGTGAAGTGATGTTCTATTTCATTGTGATTCATCAGACTCTTCTCTTATTCTCTTCTCTACTTAACTATGAGTGTGGGTTTATCCAAATTATCTCTAATGTGGAGGATAAATGTAACATCTTAAATTGGATTCATATTAATTTAATTATAGTTTATCATCCATTTAATGCAAGGTCAATATTCATTCTCATTCCTCCCCTTTCTTTTCTTTCTCTTATGTGGAATTAGGGTAGGACCTAATAGTCATCTTTAATGCTTTTATTTTTATGATGTAAAGATTGAGTTAGGATCTAACTACTTAGGTCCTCCCTTTCCTTTATCAAATGAATTGAAACATAATTTTTGCACTGTAAGGACTATATCCTGAGTTATGTACCTAACTTCTAGGTTATAGGACCTATTTTGGGAACTCTAGGGGTTATGGGCCCTAGTTGATAGGACATATTTCTCCCTACCCAATCAAGGACATGGTGCATCCCTTGTTGGGCCCTATCTTGGGTCCACTCTTCAGGTCCCATATTCAGGTTGATCTAAGGAGCTAATTTTTATGACTTGTCATAATGTAGGAATAAGCTAATTTTGAGCCCTTTATAAGCCCATACATTTGATCAATTTTTCATCACTAATCTATATAAAACATCCATCATGCACACTAGCACTAAAGATCTCAACCACTCAAGCTTTCTTCAAGGATTGAAGGCATTCAAGAAAGTTCTCCATTAAGGATCAAGAATTCAAGCTTTCAAGCAATTGAAGGAGTTTATGCAATAACTAGCATTTTCAGCATTTAAGATCTCTCTTCATACATTTGGAGTCCTTTTTTGCATCTTCTACATTCATCTCTACATCCATTACTAAGGAAAGTTTCAAGAGCATTCATTCATGAAGGTTTTGGTTTCACTCTAATTTCCTTTTCTAGGGTGTTTGAAGTTGAGTCAAGGCTATTGCATCTACATACTTGATTATGTTCCAGATTCAAGAGAATATTCATATATTTATATTACTATGTACTAGATATACTTCTACTACTTGCTAGAATTCTATACTTTCTATATCAATTAAAGTTGAATTCCTAAAATTGGGATTGACTGAAGAAAACCACCAAAAAAATGTATTTTGTAGGTTGTAAATCTTACACAGACAAATAGGTTGCGGATTCAAATACCCTTTTTGTGGAACTTCAAAAGTGAAAAATCAAAATAATATTTGCATACTACTTATCCTAGTCATATTTCTTCTTTATTCAGGGAAAAGCAAACCCTACTAAGGAAAATTGAATCTTCTAGATAATTGAACAATTTCTAGGTTTTGTAGATCTCACCATTTTCAGTTGAGGTTGTGGGATCCAATACTTTTGGAGGCCATTTGATAGCTTATTTTTCAGCTTTGTATCGTATGAAATATAACATCTTCATTTTCCATTTAAATGCACTTTATCATCTCTTCATATTTTAGCTTTAAATTACATATTTACTTTCCTTAAACCCTCTTGATGTGGACGTAAGAGGGAAGTAAATCCAAATAATCTACCCTTTTTGCATAGGTTATGAAGTGACACTTCCTTTTCCAATAATCAAGTCTACTTTAGGAGGTGAATCTTTCCTTTCATTAGTTGATAGGTTGGTTGATTTCATTTTACCTCTAAATAAGAGGAATCAATCAACCAAGGCCATTGAGGAAGATAAGAGGATAAGGAGTTAGAATTACTTCTCAACCACTTAGGAACAACCAATTTAGATTGAGTAATCCACTAATCATGAGAAAGAAAATGGGATGGGGGATAATTCAAACATTTTTTATTTTTCAAACTTTGACTTCATGCCCACAGGGACTACCTTAGAAGAGGGGAAAATTAGGGATAAACCAAGGGAAAAGTTTTAAGGTAATGACTTTGTTGACATACCTCTTCCACCTCCATGAAGGACAGAGACACCACCACCTTCAACTTTCGAGTAGGATATAGTGATCATGCCTCCACCTATTTTAGATTATCAAATCTAGGATATGGATAAGGGATAGGAGAATATGAAGTAGGTGATGCAAGAGGGGAAGTTAGCTCTATCTCCCCTAGAGAAAATAGATACCATAAATGAGGTAGGGAAACAATTAGTCGAGAAAATCCTTAGTACATGTTAGAAAAACGGAAAGGTCATGCATATATTTCCACTCCATTACCCCAACAACCAAAATCCTCACAAGGCACAATGCTAAAATTGTTGCCTTAGGTAGTCCAGTTAAGGGGGAAAACTTATACGAACATTGAGGATATAGATGCATCAGCTATTGATAAATATTTTGAATCTAATTCTACCTGATGAACCTCAATAACAAGAATTTTTTACAAGGAATAGGAAGGAAATATAGGTTGCCCATATGGTGATTCCTTGATCATAGGGAGATCTAGCAAACTTGGTCCCCAAGGATTATCATATGTATGAGGCCATACTAGGGAAGCCCACTAAGGAAAGTGGGAAGGTGATGAAAACTTTAGGACTATGCCAAATATTTTATTAGTTAGAACAAACACTAGTAAATTTGAACTTAATTTTCAACAAATTTTGGTCAAAATTTTGATCCAAGTTGGTCAAAATTTTGACCAAGCAATTCGTGGTAATTTTTCTCATTGAAATTTTGACCAACTAGTAGGTTAGTCAAAATTTCAACAAATACATTCGTTGAAATTTTTTATTTTTTGCTAGCTCTAATTTGTCATTGTTGGTCAAAATTTCCACCCATGTTTGGTAAAAAAAAAATAGAATTGGTGGAAATTTTGACCAATTCTTGGTAGAAAACTATCAAGAATTGGTCAAAATTTCCACCAATGTTTGGTCGATTTTTTTTTATAATTGGTGGAAATTTTGACCGAGTCTTGGTAGAAAACTATCAAGAATTGGTCAAAATTTCCACCAATGTTTGGTCTATTTTTAAAAATAATTGGTGGAAATTTTGACCAATTCTTGGTAGAAAACTATCAAGAATTGGTCAAAATTTCCACCAATGTTTGGTCAAATTTATTTTTTATCTTGTATCAAGCAATTATTTCTTATCCAAGCTATTTAATTTGTAACCTTTTAAATCTCTATAAAGATAAAGTTGGAGCAGGAGAATTTTTCTTCTCAAAGGTGTCCTCTAATTGTAAAGCATCCATTCCATTATCTTATTGAACAAGATAATGGAATGGACACTTTACAATACAAGATAATGGAATGGACGCTTTACAATCAGAGGACACCTTTGAGAAGAAAAATTCTCCTAATTCAACTTTATCTTTGCAAAGATTTAAAAGGTTGCAAATTAAATGGCTTGGATAAGAAACAATTGCTTGATATAGCATGGAACAATTGGACATTTATGCATAGGGCACCATTAATTATGTGAGTGATGTAGATGCAGCCAATTTTTTAGGGTCAAAGCCACCAATTAATATAAGGTTTCTAATCTCCACGAGGTTGACATTGTGGTTGTAAGGGCTATGGAGAGGGCACTTCTTCATTGTCTATTTCATCATTGATTAACTTGCACCACAAATCAAAAATCTTCATCCTTGTTGTAGGATCCTATCCCTTATGTGAGTGCTAATGTAGAAGCCAAAGTGGAAAAAATAAGTGAAAGTGTGTTGAATAAGGTTTCTAATCTTGACTTGGTCAACATTGTAGATTTAAGGGCTATAGATTGGGCAATTCTTCAATGTCCAATTAGGGGTAGCATTGCATCCTCTTTAACTGTTACATGTACAGCCCCAAGAGGAAATGGGTTGTTGACTGCTTCTTCTAGCCTTGCACTTTCTTCTTTGTAGGTTTTTCTTAAACACAACTCTACATCCATCCCTAGTTTCAAGAAATTTGGCAATGCATCTATTTGCTGCAAAAAACAATACCCATTTCTTGTTTTAGTTTCTAATAGGTCTTGCTCAACTCTTTCATTTAGACAGAAGGTTTCCATCATGGCAGTAGTGCATAAAACATCTCAAGGTAAAACTGAAGATGAAAGGTAAACATATACTAACACCACTATATGAAAATTATGCATTTTATCCCACAGGAACTTCAACACTAGAACAACTACTTTTGAAGTTTACTAAAAACGAACAGGGCATAACATTTATATAGGAAAGAGATGACAAAATTTCATTAAAATATAGCATATGCCCTATTGTGTGTGTTGACTATGGATGTCTATTTGCTTTGCTCTGTAAGATGACCTGTAGCATTTAACTATGAGTAAATCTAAAATAAAATATTTCCAGAACTATGCATTCTACTTGGCATTTGCTAATAAAAATAGTTATAAGAAAGATCTCTTTTTCACTATTCTATGAAATTCTACATAAATATCCTTAGTATTTTGTCATTCTTCACTTTCCAAGTTGGATCACATAGATTATTAAAGATGTGACTCCATGTCTAAGCTTTTCCTTGAAGACTAGACTCCCAAACATGGATCTAAAGACAATTTTGTCTACATGGTCAATCTATAATGTAGCATCCGCACATAATTTTATAAATTTAAGTTAATAAAATTTGAAGTTCATGAAGCAAACTGGAAAATAGTAAGATCTTTATCTCGTTGTACTAAAAAATTTGCATAAATATCCTTTAGTATTATTTCATTCTTCCCTTCCCAAGATGGATGAGATAGATTGATACAGATGTGACTCCATGTCTAAAATTTAAGTCGATGACTAGACTCCCAAGCATGGAACTAAAAACAAAATTTTGTCTACACTATATAATTCTATAAATTTATGCTAATAAAATTTTCAGTTTGTGAAGCAAACTAGAAAATAGTAAAACGACCATGTCCATCCTCGAAATTCATGATAATTACAGCTTCAACAACAAAGACCAAATGAAGAACTCGCCTATAAAATACTAGCTAGACAAATTTGAATTATCAATTGAATAGAAAATTAATCTTAAGCTAAATCTTTTTTTGTCTTCATTTATATTTTATAGTATCTTCCTTCCAAGTAAGGAAGTGCTTAAATACCTCTAATTGGGTAGGTTCAACTTGTAGAGATGAACACAAAGAAGATGACTCAAATCTATCTAACTGCAAAATATGATTTCTATATAAAAGTACATCAAAATCGAATCCAGGATATGATAACCAGCATACAAACAAAAGCATTCTTTGGATAATTATATTTGGCATTAAGACAATTAACAAAAAAACACCTTGATATCAAGCATACAACTAAAAATAACCATTAATGCAAATCCATTAAGTCGAATATTTGCCAACATAAAATCCAAATATTCCAACTAAATAAGCTAGTGCTTTCTTTTGAAAGCATTTTGAACAGAAAAAACTATTAAACTATAATTGTCACAAGCTACCTAGTGGATTTCTAGTCAAAATTTGAGGAGGTAATAAGCTCTACTAATATAAAGCAGTGTGTTGTTAATTTGTTTGTTTTAATGTTGATGGAGATGATTTTTTGTAATGCATCTTCAAAGGAACCTCTAGTAGTTCCTTGTGAACCAGTCCTAGAAAAAGACATGACAATGAAAGAGTTTACTATCCTTAGCAACGATGTAGGGATTCTAATGGAATTTTACCAAGAATGTAAGGATTTTGGTGGTTTATTCCTGAAAATATGGTTATTTCCCATCATCATAGATTGATGGAAGAGTGGTTATTGCTATCGTAAAATGTACATTGAACACCTTGCATATCATAAAATAGTAATGTGAATGAAGTAAAATAATATTTAACTAGGTAAATCAGAGTCTTAGACATTCTTGGAGAAATTATATTTAAATGACACTCTAGAAGGGCAGAACTACTAGAGTTCATTTGTCTAGTATGGAGTCCGCCACAAATGACAAGAGAAAACATGGTGAGCAGGGCTAGCAATTAGTGGAAAACTATTTCGAGGGTATGTGTCTCCCTTGTTGGGATATTCTCAATTTTTGACAGTTGAAGGGGTGGTATTGTTATTGTGATGTTCGAAAAGTTTGGATATTAAGGTGGAGTTTGGATAAAAATTCTTAATTAGAAAAGTAGAATTAGACAAGGGTTTGAGGCTCCCATTTTTAAGAATTGGATTGTTTTCCTTGAGTTCCTAAAAGTTCCTCTACCTTATTATTAAGATTTGTTTGATTTTTTAAAATTTGAATGTAGGTTTAATTTTAGATTTAAAACACATATCTCCAATAATTCTTTCATTAGATCTCCATCTAGGTTTCGAAATTTAATTGTATGAATGATACTCTACTCTTTCTAATATTCTAATTTATAGTAATGAATATTTTTGTGTTCCTGATTGTTGTTCCTTTTTAGTAGCCTCCTATATTTTATGTTTCCTTACATAGTCAACACCAAAAAATACAAATGAAGTCCTTAATTTTTCTCTCTAAAACTTATGGCAAAATTTAGAAATATAAACAATTCTTAGTGATTTCTAAAGTTGATAAGATTGTATTGAAAGTAACAAATGTTAACATTGAATATTATGATATTATTTTATAGGTGGACAATATGCATAGTTTATTTGAAGTTGATTAGATGAAGCAAACTGTTGGATTTTTTATTAAGATCCATATTAGAAGATTGGAAATAAAAAGGAATATAAAAATTGCTTAGACTACTTTAAACCTATAGACATCATTTAAATAATTCATTTAACACAACAAAAGTCAAAACCATCTTTGAAATAAGTAATAAACTTCCTTGCATCCTTCCAAAAATGTCATCCATTCTCATTCATAACCAAACAATTGTAGACTTGTAGATTAAGCATTTTTATAAAACAAGGCAAGAGAAATGAAATAGAATAGTTCCATTGGAGAGGCAAGAAGGATTCATTCAATTAGCATTGAAAACTAGCTTATATCTTCAAAAAGAATAAAAGAATCCCCTAACATTATAGTTCTCTCAAAAAGAATAAAAGAATCCCTTACAAACCAACATAAGTACAAAGATGCCCAAACAAACTTTTACCATATAATGAACTAGAAGATCAGATATATGTGGCAACTTCAACTCCTGTCAAGAAAGGTTTAGTTGGTATCCAAAGAAAACATGCTTCAACATGGATCCATAAAAACTCTAGGAAAAATTCTTACTTCCAGAACTTGTTGTTCAACTGTTCTATGATCTGTCACAGACCGACCGCCATTATAGGCTAAGTACTGCATTATGAGTTTTGTTGTTTCTATTTTTCTTGCTCCACTTTCTCCACTAACTAGGATTGATTAGCTACATTGTTCATTGATCATTTCCCTATAATGACAATGTCAAAATGAGAAAAAAGAAAAGTAAACTTTTTTGTCATCAGTAATCAACCAACAAAACATTGTATCCGATGCCATTTAGTGATTGAATAGTTTACCGATATGAAGCATCAGCAATTGCAAAAACATGGGGGCTCAATTCTCCAAAGGGGACATCTCTATACTGCTCCATCATGTGAGCATCATATAGATGTGGAAGCTTCGTAAATGGGTTGACAGAAATTAAGATATTTCTTGTCTATGTCTACCTCCATTGCAAAAGAAATCATTAGAGACAAAAAATGCTTTATCATTAATTATTCAAGACATTATAGAAATAACCCATCTAGGAAGCCATTTGACATGGAGAAAACCATATGAAAACATGCCAAGATAGGGATGAAACAACTATATATTTCTTTTAATCTAAAATTAAAATTTCATTTATTGCAATGGTATATAAGATTGCCTATCACCACAAGTTCATTACAACATTAATTATGAAATTCTTACAAGACATGAATACAAAATCGCATAATTATCAAGATGCACACACAAAGGCCATGTAAGGAGTGTTCGCCATGATGACACATTATTGAATATTCAAAAAATTACTATTGCACTGCAAGCTAATTTTACAAAACCATCAGAAATTTTATTTGCCAGGAACCTCTAGGAAACAGCCTCTAGAACTTTTCCAACAAAATAATGCTATTGACATGACCTCATGAATGCTAGAATTTTTTTCTTCCATTGCAATAGAAAGAAAGATTACATATTCATATCACTCAAATAGATATCACTCAATTCATATCTTCTCCTAGGATTATATAAAACACTTGGTTCATTTAAGTAGGCCAATTTAGTCATATCATCTACTCCTCCAGGTTGTGTATCTAGATCCCTAGGATGCACCTTTTGAATAGCAATGAATAGCTGCATCAAAAATTAAACAACCAAAAAATACAAACTCTTCAGCCCCAGTCATGTCAACCTAGAACCATTATGTAACAATAAAGCATTTAATATCATCAATAATTACAAATAGAAATTGACACTTCTGTAGCGATGAAAAGAATAATGCATATCCTAACATAGGAAAAGACATTCATTCACTCACATTAAAGTATTATAAAGCAAGGGACCATAGCCCACAGTTATGCAAGCCAAGAAAGATGGTCTAATCAAATGTGTAGAAACATTTACCATTTTCCCTCTACTTAAAAGAACTTTAGCTTGCCTATTTATAACTTCAATCACCTCACCATCCACCCAAGCAAACTCTATGTCATTAATCCACACCTTTGACCCAACAATTATGTTTCTTTCTATTGCCTGTTAAAATAAAGCTCAAGGTGAACACCATTTTAGGAAGAAAACAAACTATGCACATCCATTATTGCCTATACATTTCTAGAAAAAAAAAAACTATAATTGGATGTATTTGACAAGATTATATTTTTTAGAAGAGTTGAGCTAAGTTAGTATTAAGGATAATTTTGAAATTCCACACTAAATAAGTACCACGGGTACTATAGCTAACTCATCTCTATTAGGCTTAAAATTTCCAAGAAAAAACTTTGAATTGCAAGGGAGATCCTCCTGATGAGCTAATTGTACCCCAAACAGACATGAGTGAATGAGTAGAGCAACCTAGGGCACTTGAGAGAACTATTTTGAAGGAACTTGGAAAATTGACCCCAAAACTTTGGGAGAAAGGGTGTGGTGGTTTTCCTTTCAAGGAACCCTATATAGAATAAAAGAAAAACAAATGCCAACATCATATGGGGTATATGGCTATATATATCTAAAATTTGTTTAAGGTATTATTTTAGTGCAAACAAACCTTATCCTTTCCCACATTTCTTATTGCCTCCAATTTTGTATAAAGACATTGTAGATAGTGTGCCTCACCCAAACAATGAATCAACATGAATGTAAGTTTTCAATATATTGTTGGTTTTAAAATTATCTTGGATATACATCAAAATGGTTTGTGATTGATGAGGGTATCTATTGTAAATGGTAAGTTCAATATAAATTAGCAACTGAGAACATGAAATAAAAAGAAAAGTACAAACTAAAAGTATATGATTTAAAGACAAGAGAAAGGAGAGAGGAATTGCAACCCTCCAATGGAAACTCCCAATGTGCCACTTTAGTCCACTCCTCAAACCTACACACACATGAGGAAAAGCTTGTGGTTTTTTGTTTAAGAAGCATGCCAAAGTCAAACCCATGTTTCGGTGATTCCAAATCCATGGAAGCCAAGATAAAGATGATTAGATAAATAATTATAGATATGAGAAGAAAAGATAAAGGCACTATGATATGCTTATTCAAATCTACAAGAGTTAGTGCAAGGATAACTCCCCTCCAAGGCCAAGAAGTCAAAGCTTGTTGGAATAAAGGTCAATATGTGTTACTATGCAATGAAGGAGGGTGGAGCAATGATGCAAGATGAAAAAAGAGTTATGAAAACTACCCAAAATGGTCAAGAAAGTTGCAGAGATAACTCCAAAAATAATTTGAATAACCAAGAAGCTTGAAAATGGGAGCAAATGGAGGTTTTAAATAACCCAAAGGATTCTCAACATTAGTGGCTTGCCAAAGAAGGCATTACACTGGCAAAGACAACAGGTGCAACACTCAATGACCTCCTTCGCTATGAAGGTTGATCCGGTGGATAATTTCAATGAAAATTGAAGTGTCTTCAAATCTCCAAATTTTTGCACCATCAAAAAGATCTCAGCATCCTGATTCCAATGCAACTTGAACGGAGAAAAAAGGAGTCCGTTTGTGCAAGTTACACTCGATCAAAGTTCTAGTCAACAGGTAGACCATAGGGCTAGATAAGGAGTGAAATTAGACCATCTCGAAAGTGGTCAACAATGGGATTTAAAATGAAGACCTCGTCACAAGATTTTCGACGGTGTTCGTTTCGTCAAAATTGAAGCCCGTCTGTGAAAGATATAACAGTTTGAAACTTAGATAAAAAAATTTAATTATGATGATGTTAGCATGACATCACTATTCGAACAAGTCAGCTGGGTAGCAAGGCCGCAAAAGATTTTAGTGGGATTTGAACCCACAACTTTCTTTTTGCAAGTAACAATCATTGCCACTCCACCATATATTGGCTTTTGAGATTAATATTTGCCAAGTTTTATTTGAAGCTATCTTCTCGCCTAAATAGCTACAAAAAGCCATTGACGGAGTTGCTTATTTTTGGCTAAAAGCCACCGACGGGGTTGGAACCCCCAACCTATTTGTTGTCAAAACCCTTTGTTGCCATCACACCACATGGGTGGCTTTATTTTTTTTGGCGTAGGTTATTTTTAAACATTATCAATCTGCCAACTACCTATGTTAAAATAGGTTTATTTGTTAAGATTTTGACCCCTGAATTTGGTTAAAGCCAAAATTATAAAAGGAAAAAAGGGGTAATACAAAATCCAATTAATTAATAGGCCGTATAATTAAATATTTTTGTTTTGGCCTAATTTAAGTAAATTTGTTCTATAAAAAGGGGGAGAGAGTTAGTGTTTTTCACTCATAATTTTTTCAAGAGTCTTTTTGGAGGAGAATTTTGGCCAAGTATTCTTGGAGGTAGATTTTATTCTCTTCAAGTGATGATTTATTGAAATAGGCATTGTGATAGAGAGGTCTTGTAAGGAGATTTTTTGTACCATTCTTGTATCTCAAAGTTTTATTGCTACTGAAGTGCTTGAAGGAATGGTCTTGGTGCTTTGTAATTAATTTTTGGAGATTAATCAAATCGGTCATACTCTATTGGAGCTGACCTGAAGACGTAGTCACGTTTGTGGTGAACTCCGTAATCAAACTCTGTTTGCACCTTCTTATCTTCTTCTCTCTCAATTCTATTTCTCACCTTAAGTTTTGATGCATAATTTCATTTATGTTAAATGTATTAAGACTTCCGCTGAGTTGTATTTTTATTTAAATATTCAATACTACAATTAGTCTAGATCCGTCCATCAGATCAAGTAGTATCAGAGCCCAATTGAAAATTATTGTAGTTGTTTTCTTGAATGCTAACAAGATCTAGGATTTAGAAGGGCGAAGGCAAGCTTGAAGAATTTAATCTTGAGATCGAGAAGCGTATGACATTTCCAAAGATGTCTATTTCTAGAATGGAGGTTCCTGATGAGATCAGTGAGCAAGAATTTCAAAGAGCGTTCCTTGAGATGAAGGCTAAGGTGGACATTCTTCTCCAAGAGAGACACGAATGATAATTGAGAAAGACAAATAAGGCTAAGAAGAAGGAGGAAGCAAAATCCTCATTAAAGGATGACAAAGCCAAAGGATTACGAGGTGGTAGTGACCCTCCTGAACCTCCATCCCCGTCTTCATCATCTTCTCCTTCTTCTCCATCTTCTCCTCATTCCACTTCTTTTAATCCTTTCAAGAGTGGGTATAAGCCTAAGATCAAACTGGATGTAAAATTTGACTTGCCTAAGTATTATGGTGAACTTGATGCTGAAAAATTGGATGATTGGATTCAACAAGTTGAAGTCTATTGTAGAGTCCATAACCTATTAGATGATGTTGATAGGATTCAATTAGCTACTCTTTGGTTAAGAGGTACAACTTTAACCTGGTGGGAGAGTAAGACTAAAGTGAATGTTTCACAACATGGTAGAGTCAGTTTAACTTGGGCAGAGTTTGTTAGTGCTCTTAAGAAGCAGTTTTATCCCATAGGACATATGCAACAATTAATGATGGACTGGAAAATATTTATGCAAGGGAAAGGCCAAACTGTCCAAGAGTACACCCATGAATTTAGGAAAAGGGCTATTTCTTTGAATGTTCCTTTGTACACCCAGGATACTTTGTTGAAGTACATAGGAGGTCTTCATTCCTACCTTAGACATTCTATTTTGGTATTGAACCCTTGTAATTTGGATGAAGTGTCTATTCAAGCTACACACTTAGATTCAAGGGGTAAAGGATCATTTATTGATAAGTTTGATAATGATGTAAAGAAATCTTCTAAGAATGCAAATACAAAGAAAGGAAAGAAGGCAGCTATAGTCAAGAAGGATGAGAAACTTTCTTGCACTCATTGTGACAGGAAGGGTCATGATGAAGAACACTATTGGAAGTTGCATCCCAAATTGAAACCTAAGTGGGCTCAGAAATGTGATAAAAAATAGAAAGGTAAGGAGAAAGCCGTGAATGTTGTTATGGATCTTGGTTCAGATTTAGATGATGAGACTAAGATAATAGCTATGGGTTTGAAAGGTAAAGCTCCTATTTCCAGTGTTTCTGTTGCTAGTTGTGCTTCTACTTCTACAGTTAATGATTTCTTTGAAGATAAGAAAAGGAATGAGTTGTTTCATTTAAGGGTTGTTGCTAAGAACACTAAAATTGATGCACTCATAGATAGTGGTTCTCAAGTGAACTTGATTTCTAAGATTATTGTGAGAAATTTGGGATTGAAAACCACATTAAATAAGAAACCTTTTCCACTAGGCTGGATTTGTGAAAATGATAAGTTGCAAGTAACAAGACAATGCACCTTAAGATTTGCAATCACTAGTAAATTTGTGGATGAAGTACAGTTTGATGTGGTTCCACTGGATATCTGTGGGATAGTGTTTGGAAGCCCTTATCTTTATGACAGAAAAGAAATTGTCTACAGGGAGAAGAATCATTATCACTTGTTTAAAGATGGCATTCAATATGTTGTACATTCTCACAGGATTAAGATTGATCGTTCTTTTGCAAACACAGGGCAGTTAAAGAGAGTAATTAATGCAAGTAAAGAGTTAACTCTTATGTCTATTAGTATAGGTGGTTCTACACTTGAACTTGGAGTAGCTAACCAAGGTCAGATGTTGCAGGATGCACTTGCAGTACAACATGAGGGAATGATGATTGAAAGCATTGATGGTTCCTTGGGTAAAAATGTTCCTGGTATGAAGGATCGATATGTTGTTGATTTATTCTCTTTCATTTCTACATTATTGTTTAGCTTGATGCTAGTCAATGTTTGTTGGTTAGTGGCTACGATAATTGATGTGGATGCTTATGGAAGTGATAGAATAATGTTTATGATCAACAATGTTGTTGCAGTCTTCATTGTGATTGTCAGTCAGGTATTCAGATGTACAGATGATACAGGACAAGTGGGGAGGCCAAGTCCTCACTTGGTGTTAGAGTAAATGTCACTTTTGGAGGTCCAAAAGGTCTTCAGTGGGGAGGCCTGATCCAGTGGATAATTTCAGTGATAATTGAAGTGTCTTCAAATCTCCAAATTTTTGCACCATCAAAAAGATCTCAGCATCTTGATTCCAACGCAACTTGAACGGAGAAAAAAGGAGTTCGTTTGTGCAAGTTACACTTGGTCAAAGTTTTGGTCAATAGGTAGACCAAAGGGCTAGATAAGGAGTGAAATTAGACCATCTTGAAAGTGGTCAATAATGGGTTTTAAAATGAAGATCTCATCACAAGCTTTTTGACGATGTTCATTTCATCAAAATTGAAGCCCGTATGTGAAAGATATAACAGTTTGAAACTTAGATAAAAAAATTTAATTATGATGATGTTAGCATGACATCACTATTCCAACAAGTCAGCTGGGCAGCAAGGCTGCAAAAGATTTTAGTGGGATTTGAACCCACAACTTTCTTTTTGCAAGTAACAATCATTGCCACTCCACCATACATTGGCTTTTGAGATTAATATTTGCCAAGCCTTATTTGAAGCTATCTTCCCGCCTAAATAGCTACAAAAAGCCACTGACGAAGTTCCTTATTTTTGGCTAAAAGCCACTGACGGGGTTGGAACCCCCATCCTATTTGCTGTCAAAACCCTTTGTTGCCGTCACACCAAATGGGTGGCTTTATTTATTTTTGGCATAGGTTATTTTTAAACATTATCAATCTGCCAACTACCTATGTTAAAATAGGTTTATTTGTTAGGATTTTGACCCCTAAATTTGGTTAAAGCCAAAATTATAAAAGGGAAAAAGGGGTTATGAAATCCAATTAATTAATAGGCCCTATAATTAAATATATTTTTTTTGGCCTAATTTAAGTAAATTTGTTGTATAAAAAGGGGGAGAGAGTGAGTGTTTTTCACTCATAATTTTTTTAAGAGTCTTTTTGGAGGAGAATTTTGGCCAAGTATTCTTGGAGGTAGATTTTATTCTCTTCAAGTGATGATTTATTGAAATAGGCATTGTGATAGAGAGGTATTGTAAGGAGATTTTTGTACCATTCTTGTATCTAGGAGTTTTATTGTTGCCGAAGTGCTCGAAGGAATGGTCTTGGTGCTTTGTAATTGATTTCTGGAGATTAATCAAATCGGTCATACTCTATTGGAGCTGACCCGGAGATGTAGTCACGTTTGTGGCGAACTCCGTAATCAAACTCTGTTTGCACCTTCTTATCTTCTTCTCTCTCAATTATGTTTCTCACCTTAAGTTTTGATGCATAATTTCATTTATGTTAAATGTATTAAGACTTCCGCTAAGTTGTATTTTTATTTAAATATTCAATACTGCAATTAGTCTAGATCTGTCCATCAAATCAAAGATTCACAAGAACAGTGTGCACTAAACATCTATGTATTGTACATGTGTGCTTGATCAAATCAGTCTACATGTTGAGGAATTTGAATAGAAAACAATGATTAGTTAAGCAAGATGAGGTGGAGGCATAGGTCAAGATTGGATTTGATGAAATCATAGAAATGTTACCACAAGTTCTACAGACCATGAGAATTGTCTAAGTGTCTTTTTAAAATAAATTGAATTTTTTTTAATTTGCTTTTGGATACCATTCAAACTCTAATTTAAGGAGGTTGCCATCAAGTTCCCTCAACTTGATTAGATTTTGACATCTTGTCTTGATTGAACGTTGTGAAAACTCTATCTTAGGGCTTCATGAGCATTTTTTTTGTCCTCTTAATAAATCAAGAAAATGACGTGTGCTTGCTACAATTGCTGCTAATCAGGGTGTCTACTATAATGAGATATATTGATATGGTATATTTTTGTCCGCCCAATATTGCTCTTGGTCCTTTAATGATGTTACGTGCAAAGTTCATGTATGTCATGTATGCACACCTTGGAGAAATATAATGGAAGTGAAAACCTTGCAGAGGTTCAATTTGATCTTTTAGTTAAGCATACATATCCATAGTGAAAAAGGCACACAATCCATAAACAAAGAAAATTTTATCTAGGACATGGAAATCCATCACCAAATTAGATAGAATCAGATCTTTAAATTCTATTCTTTATGAAGTTTAAATTTTACTATATTGAGGTTCTAAAAATATGTATACCTCCTGTAAAAAGTTTGTTGTACCCTTTCTTTTAGAGCATTTAAATCCACAACTTTCAAAAACTCAAGCACATTTTCTCTTGGTCCATAATAGATAATTTTCCTTTCTGAAAGGAGCATAATGTCATCAAATAATTCATATGTTTCTGGAGTGGACTAAAGCAAAGACATGAGAATAGTTGCATTCATATAGGTATAAAATTGTTGCAGGCACTTCACGATTTGATACATTGTAGAATTGTCTAGGCTTGTGGATATTTCATCCATCAAAAGAGTAGTTGTTGGCCTAACAATCATCTCACCTAATATCAAACAAGATTTAATCTCTTTTTTGTAGAGATTACACTCTGAAACAGAGAAAAATGTTGGAAGTTACAATTGAGTACACTGCTTAAGGTGCATACCAATTGTAACACATTTCTTTTGTCCACCAGAAACTCCCCTAAAAATTTTATCTCCTACAATAGTATCTGCACAAATATTCAAACAAAGAATTTGTTTCCAAATTGGCATTAGTTAAAAGCAATCCTATATTTCTTAACTCAAAAAATTAGGTCTTATATTTCAAGTTAGTAAGGATACCAAGAATTAACTAAGTCAAACATGTGCTACCTAAATAATAATATTTTTCTATTCTGACTTGGTAAGGAGAGCAAGAATAAGTTTATATGATATTAACCCAG
Source organism: Cupressus sempervirens (assembly GCA_028749045.1). Classification (NCBI taxonomy): domain Eukaryota; kingdom Viridiplantae; phylum Streptophyta; class Pinopsida; order Cupressales; family Cupressaceae; genus Cupressus; species Cupressus sempervirens. The sequence continues at coordinate 739,206,809 of CM053792.1, forward strand.
TCATAATATGCTTGAATGATTTTGGATTTAGAGTTAAATTGTGTATCTTATCTGAATGAATTTTTAGATCATACTTTATGATCTATTATCAAGACTGAATCAATTTTAAGATCATACTTTATGATCTATTATTGGGATAGTGAACTAGAAAAGAGAAGTAAATCTACACCAACTAAAAGTGTCTTTGAGAATTTACACTCCAAATATTGGGAGGACTACAAGTTGTTTCTGTAAGGCCCCATGTGTTTTTTTAGCTACATTTATAATTTTTGTTCACTTTTAATTGAGTAAAGAAAAAAGTGAGCTAGAAAATAATCTTAATCAAGCCATCAATGAAGCTAAACAACTAAAGGAAAACCTAGTTGAAGAAAGGAGCTTGTGGGATATATGTAAGGGAGAATTTGAAGTTACATTTGCCAAACAACAAAATGAGCTTGATGAAGTGAGATTGTTAAGCTAGAGGCATGAAGAGGCTCAATTAGAAAATAAAGAAATTGAATTGGAATATAATTTTAATCAATCCATAAATAAAGCTAAGTAATTAAAAAATATATCAGCTGAAGATAGGCACATGTGGGATACTCATAAGGAAGAATTTGAAGTTACAATTGCAAAACTGCAAAATGAACTCAATGAAGCAAGAATGTTGAACCAAAAACATGAAGATTTGTGGTCTTAGTCAAAACTTGAGAAAATAGAGTTTAAAAAGACTCTTGTAGGGCTACAAAATGAATTTGATGAAATGGAGATTTTGAGAGTGAAAGACCTGTGTTGTGTAATGTGATAAGAGAAGAAAAAAATTAGTTAGGAAATAAGTTGAAACAATGCAATGATAGGATTGGGGAATTGGATGCTTCAAATTTAAAGAAGACGAGCTATTGTGGGTTAGTAATAAGGAGGATATAGAAGGTCGAGTTATAGGTCTACACTATGAGAATGAGACATTGATCCAAGAATATAAAGTTCTGTGCACCAATTTAATAGATGAGAAAGATGACTTGTAGCACCGAGAAAATGCAGTGGTAAGAATAGGAACTTGCACACACAAATGAGAGAAGATTGCCTCTTGTGTGAAGCTTGTAAGGTAATATTTGAAGACTATGTTGTAGGCCTACAAAATAAGATTGATTCAATGACTAATGAAGGAAGAATTTTGAGCCAAGAGTATGTAGAACTATACATTGAATGTGAATTTTTGAAGACACAGTTGGGAGATTATAATGGCATACTAAGTTCTATGGAAGATGAAAAATGGAGTCTAAAGTCTATCTTAGAGAACTATGCAAAGATAGTGGAAGCCTTGCAAACTCAAGTGCAATTTATCACCCATGAACAAACACATATGAGAAAGACACATGAAGAACTAACAACCAAAAATGAGTCCCCAAAGTTGAAACTGGAAAATTATGATCATAGATTTGATTTACTAGAAAATGAGAGGAACTCATTTAAATCTATGTTACCAAGCATGGAGGAAGCTTTGATTCAAGAAAATGGTTTATTCAAACAACAATTCCACGAGCTTCAAAACAACTTGTGTACAGGGGCTAATGATTACAATAGGGTTTCCACTGATGATATGCTCAATTCAGCAGTAGGGGAGAGGCAACTACTCACATCTAATTAGAAACTAGTGATAAAGTGATGGAAGATCTGGTTACAAAGAACACAATAGTGAAAAAGGAAGCCCTTCAACTTGATCAACAAAATCAGGCTTTAATTCAAGAAAATGTTTCATTGAAACAATTAGTCCATGCACTTCAAAAAAAAATTGGTATGTGGGATGATACTTTCAAAATGGTTTTTGTTGATGATATGCTTGTTTTAGTAAGAAGAGGTTACATCCCTATCAAAAACTAGTGCTAAAGTGATGGAAGATCTGGTTATATAGAATAGAAGATTGAAATAGGAAGCCCTTCAAATTGATCAAGAAAACTAGCTACTACAAAAGAACATATTTAGTAAAAAGTTTTTACTTTAAAAAATGATGAAAATATTACAGAAATGAATGAAAAAATGATTGAGCTAAGATGAGATCGAAGTATAGGAAGAGAATGGAAGAAAAAATAGCAAAGCATTGAAAGAATCTGAAGGTCTCCTAAGGGGAGAGCAAGTGAAGAAAAAAGAGAGTAAGGACAAAAGGAAGGAGGGTAATGGGAGGGTTTCACATACCAAACAACCTTTATTGGTAACTTGATGCCTTGCATTCATCTAGATTTTAACAAGAAGTGCAATGTAACCAAAAGCTTGTGCACTAGCACAAAATGTATCATTCTTCCTTCAGATGCACAACTTTGTCGATGTCCTTATGGTTGGTTTGGTGGGATAGTATCATTAACCACCCTTTCTACCAATTATGTGAGAAATATAATTATTCAATTTATCCTTACATTTTATTAATCCTGATTAATGTATAGTCCAATAGTTCCTTCACTGCAATAGATTGCAATACTCTAAAATTGGTTTTATAATTTACTATGAGATATCATATTTGTAATTTATGTACTATTTTTTAATTTGATTAATCTATGCTCCAACAAATGTTATATAGGTATGCATAAAATTAAAAAATGAAAAATGATATCATTTTATAGCAACTTAAAGTTCTAGATCTAATAACAGAAACAAAAATGCAAGAACACTAAAATGAGCTTACCATTTCAATCACAAGACAATGTCCAACCTTTTGTAGTCATATGATATGAGAAATAGCCACTGGAAATTCTATGCCCTTGCTTCAGATACACTTTGGATGCTCTCAATCTTGGATAACCTTTTGATGGTTATCATCTTAAGATGTAAGCCATTATCATAAGCTAAAATAATTGTTTGAATGGTAATTGGCACTTTAAAGGAATACTATGCTAAGTTCCAGCAAATGAAGTTGCAAACAAATGAAAGAAAACCTAGAAAACATTGGAGTTTTGCAGCTTTACATTGTGTTGTTATATAATGAAAACATATTAGATCTTAACATGTTTTTAGGTTCTACATGTGTAGGTTTTGAGAAAATAAGAAAATCAAATCCATGAAGCCCAAGAATACGTGTATGCAGAAAACCTATCACAGAGAAGAAAAAAGACAAGAAGAGGCAAGGGTTTGATCTTAAAACATGAAAATCATATATTTAGAATAAGAAGAGATTTTCAAATACAAAGAGATCAATCCTTATAAAAGGAGATTGAAACCTGAAAAGGGTAACCTAATAAGTAAACACATAAAATGAAATCTAAAGAAGAGATAAAAGGTAATTTAATAAATGAAATGAAATTATCCTTTTTCTCTAACACCCCGCTTAAGATGAGCAAAAATGCAGCTACAAACAATGCAAAAAGAGCAAGGAACTACAATGCTGAAAGAAAACTTGGGTCTTGGAAATAAGGCTTGATGAGGTACCCAATCACAAAAAAATCTCTGTGAAATGGAAAAATAGAGAAAACCTAGTGGGAAAAACTCTACTCTAAAAAGAGATAGCTGGAAAATCTAGTGAAGGACTGCAAAAGCCTCCAACTAGAGGAATGTTCTAGAAAATAGGAATAAAGAGAGATCATGAAGAAAATCACTAAAGCATGAAGAAGCCACAAACTTTATCAAAAATAAACTACTGATATGAAGAACCTCCTCTAAAAATGAAAAGAAGAGTGTTTATATGGTAGATGATCCATCTCATCGAAATGCATAGGTATCCAGCCACTGCAATCGCCTAGTACATAGGATCAAATACTAAATATATAGCTCACTCCAATGAGCCACGAAAGCATTAGAAACAATAGAAGAACCCCCCCCCTTAATGAAGACAAGCGTGAGGATAGGCAACTGAGAAAGTGGGCCAAAAATTGCCTACAAAATAGAAAGAATCAAGAACATCGAGAGTGAGGAAGAGATACAGACACCTATAAAGGCACGTGTCACCGACACATCATGGGGCTAATGTTGTAAAAGGGACACTCACTTGATAAAGGAAGAGGGCACCAAATGGCAATTAACTATCCCCCCATGGCACTTTATAATATAGTGCGAGTATAATAAATCACAATGATAAAAACGATCCCGAAAAGCAAGGAGAGACACTTTATCTCAGTGTGTTTGCATAAAAATACTTACAAATGATATCAACAATGATCAAAAAGGGAAAAGAGATGATACAATAAATAGAACAACCCAAAAGAAGAGATCCCATGCCAAGAAAATGATCCTCAGACTTGAAACATCCAAGATATCAACCATAGAGAAAAAGAGAAAAAAATATGATAGAAAGAGCATGGAGTAGAATCTGGAAGAAATTACATCATTTCTAAAAAGTAGACAGAACCAAATTTTCAAAAATATTATGTTTTTGAAAAATGGAGATGGGACGCTCAAGATATGCCCTCCAGAGTGAAAAACTGAACAACCAGCTTTGACTGCCAAAATAGGCAACCAAAATGCATCAAAATTAGAAAACACCTACACCAATGTCTCCATCTTAGAACCAAATTTTTGGCACATTTTTTTTATTGAAAAAATATGTCTATATGCTCAAGTTACAGGAAACAAATAGACAAGGCCTCTGTAGATGCAATAAAAACAATTTTTTTAATAAAAAAATAATTTAAAAAAAAACACCACCTTTGCACCATCGACAAAGTGGCAGTCGGGTGGTGGGAGGCAGGCCCTAATGGTAGAGGGAGGCGGTCTACTGTCGTGGAGCCACCACGGAACTGCAAGCAGAGCTGCTAAGCGAGTTGCCAGTGGTGACCGCTGCAGTAACCGCAGCGGAGCCACTTGTAGTTAGCTAACTGTGGCAACCAAAAACAACATAAAATTAATTTTTTAAAATATTTTTTGGCAAAAATTTACCTCGAACTATATGTAGAGGCCATATAGCCCTACTAGGAAAAAAAAATTGTCTCATGTATCAACGTTGTCCAAAATGGACAAACTTTATATGGAAATAGGGGTTTTGATGCCTTTTGGATCCATCCGTGAAGTTCGTTTGGCCTCAAACTGCTCCAAAAATTAGTGACCCTCCTATTTCTCAAGAAATACTCAAAAACCTCTAGATCTGATCCATCAAACCCTTGTTCTCCTTTTTCTCCAAATAATAAACAAGCTGCAACAAATCTAGCTCTGATAACATGTAGGTTTTGAGAAAATATGCAAATCAAATCCATGAAACCCAAGAATACCTACATGCAGAAAATCTGTCACAGAGAAGAAAAAAGACAAGAAGAGGCAAGGGTTTGATCTAAAAATACACAAAATTATATATTTAGAATTAGAAGAGAGTTTCAAATACAAAGAGATCAATCCTTATAAAAGGAGATCTAAACCCCAAAAGGGTAACCTAATAAGTTACTAAAGGTGAAAGCTATTTAATAATTATAAAATAATTATTAAAGAGAGAAAGCTAAAAATGCATAAAGTGAAATCTTAAGAAGGGAGAAAGGTAATTTAATAAATTAAATTAAATTATCCTTTTTCTCTAACAACATGTTCCTATATAATGAGAACATGTCGTCTATTAGCATTACGAAAGCGATGCAAAATGAAGAAATCATTTATTACAAAATGAAAAGAACCAAAGTGAAGTTATAACACAAAAGATGAGCCATAATTTCTTTCCATCATGTACCATGTGATGAAAATTTGAAAACATTGAGAAAAACAAATAAATATTATTTTAGGAAAGCAAATCCACATACATTTTCTTCCCAACTTTCTTTTTTTGAAAAGTCACTTTCAATGGCAATGATTACAATTCTCATCTATAGCATTTCAAAAATTCAATTTATTGGATAGACATAGACTAGAAAACCCTATTATGTCTCCATCACATTTAAAAGTGATGCCTATTTTTGCCTTGAAAATCTATACACCATGGTGTGACTGTAGGTCTACCCTGGATAGTAAACTATATTTGGAAAGTTAGGGTGGTGGACACCATTAGGGAAGGTTTGAGTCTCCAAGGCCAAGGCTGAATATTGCCCATTAATCACACCTCCTTTTCCAACAGTTCTCTTGAGCATATTGGAACTGTAAAATTGCAAGCCTGGTGCATCTGTCTAGATATTAAGTATCCTACCATTGAAATCATCTTGGACTCTCACAGCATGTCTCAAATGATTTTGTTTTGGAGGATCTAGAACCATATTTATAACATAACCCCCAGGCACATTCTAGATTCTGCTCCCAACAGTGGTTTTCCTATTAAAATCATAAGGGGTTCCTTATATGGGGGTGATAGCCCCAGTTGGAAGAAGTTGTTGGTCCACTAGAGTATAATTGTGAGCCCATATTTTCACTTTATTATCAAGTACAGTCCTCCCATTATTGTGCCCTGCAAGGTTCCAATAAGTATGCTAGGCCAAGCACATAGTGGTGGCTTTATTCAAAGGTTTTACCTTCATAACAACTACTAACTCCTTATTTCCAGTTATACTATAAGTAACAGATACATCAAGATCACCAGGGAATCCTATCAACCAAAAACCAATAGAATTTGCATTCAAAATGTAGAAATTTGTGTGGAAAATAACCAATATTCCTTTATCATGCATACCAAAGCCTCTCTAAATACACCTAAAAGTGTTAAATAGTCAAAGTTGGGAATTTTTTTACAAACCAACTCAATGGCAAATAGCCATATGATTCTCCAATTATGTTCTAAGGGGAAAAACTTCAAAGTGACTCAATGGCAAACAACCATAGAACTCCCTTATTCAATTTTATGCAATCAAAGATGCATTTGTTGAAAGAGATAAAAACTATTGATCTTTGCAAAAATCCATCTAATTTTTACCTTGCTCTTCATCATAATTGTGGTAAGTGAACTGAATAGAAGGTCGATCTCCTCCTATAATTTTTGCTCCCTTCCATATAACCTTGTCAAATCCAAATTTTTCCCCTGTTCAAAAAAAAAAATCAGAAAACACGATCTGCCCAAACAAAAGCATTTAAACTACAAATCAATTTAATATATGAAAGGGGAATGTAGGAAGGAAATAATCAACCATGGAGTGTATTATTCCCATCATCGGTAGGAAGATGGTACACTTTTTTGTCTAAAGTGAACTCTGCATCCATGACTCTGTTTGCTACACACCCCATAGTTGCGCCAGAGTAAGGGTCCAAAGTGCCATTCTGTATGCAATTTATGTCAAGTTAAAATAATACATTCAATGAAAGATCTTGCAATCTCAAGGAAAATAAATCAAATCAAACACTTGCCTTATACAAATCAAGGGAGTCAAAACCAAGAACAATGTTTGATTCTTTAATTATATTTGGCTTAAATGAAAAAGGTGCAACTATATCCACCCTCCTGCCCCAACTATTATTGTAGTAGGGCTGAAGTCACTACCCTACCCTAAAATTCTATGGCTATGGGCTAAAACCTGTGTATTCATTGTTTCCCTTTGCCTTAAGAGCTATATATGGATGTATGACCTTGACTCTCACTAAGTAGCATGCAGTATGTATCTATTAGCTTGTGCCAAAGGCCCCATAGAAGCTCTCGACCCTTCGTCTATGAAACTCAATTTAGTTTGGACCTGTATGCCCTATAATCACTCTAGATATAGTGGAACTAGAATAGGCAATAGCTTTATAACTAGAGGGTATGTCGCAAGCTTAGATGTTGGGTCTACTGATGAATAAATAGCTTGGTACCCCAATACAGAATTTGGATATACGACAACAATTTCTTACCTTAGACCCATTGCCTATAGATATGAAAGGAGGCCCACCACCCATTCTTTTTATAGGCACTTGGTCAAAATGGGATTAGACTAGAAAAGATCACATTCTGGGGATAGGGCAGCACATCATCTAACCCATCCATGGGTTCTCCCTAGCTCTCAAGCACTCATATGATTTATAGAGAAAGTAGCTAAAATCATAAAAGAAGTGAGTAGAAATGACCTCATAAAGAGATACACGGTCATTTGAGAGATATGTTGAAGCATGGAACATCAAGGCCAAACACATTATTGCTACCCACAGAGTGATGTCGATGAAGTTGTCCACTACCTTTGATGGCATGTGCAAGGTTGTGGCTACAATCATAGCAACTATCAAGATGGAGGCATGAAAGGTCAAAATGTCTACATCCAAGAACACTTTACTGATCTTTGAAATCCTACTTTGCACGAGGGCAAAGCAGGTGCTTCTGCACCCATAGGATCAAATCAGGAAAACGTTACCCGTGCAATGAAGCCCCAATTTTTCATATGAGATAATATAATGCATATATTTTTTCATTTTTTTTGTTATGACTCGAGTTAGTCAAAATTTTGAGCAACTCTAAAAAAATTAGGAAATTTTCAACCAATGTAGGGATGAAAAAAGAGATGAAATCATAGCTTTGGTCAAAAATTTTGGTAGAAAAAAAAGTGCAAATGTACTAGTGAAAGTGAAGAAGAGATTCAAGTTTTGATGAAACAAAATAATTCATTGTGGGAGTTTGTTAAAGATGTAGTGGCTCTCATTGACTCAGACAACCATGAGAAACCTTGAAGGCTACCCTTGAGAAATGAGCTCCAACCCTAGCTCAAAGAGACTCATTTTTGGATGTCTTTCATAGATGGTATCTAATAATTCTGAAGCATTAGGAGTAGAATACATAAAAGCAAATATGTGTCTATTATTGTTGGAAACTACAATGGGAACAATTTTTATGTTATCATTGATGCCAAACCTATTTGTATGACATTTTCAATCCTACTTGAGAGACATTTACTAATAGTATAGAGTGCCATATCATTTGATAAATGAAGAGGATTTGAAAACAAGAGATAAAAAGGTGAGCTAGTGGTGTTGTTGAAGAAGAGATGTTAAGTATCATGGAATTATAATGGGAAATTGATAAGTTAGTCATTGACAAGATAATGTGTTGTTTAATCAAAACATGAAGTTAAGAAGAAAAATGAATCGATGTATAATTGAAATAAGAAAGAGTTGAGTTAAACTCTAACCTTGACTGAGGATTAGTATCAATTAGTTAATGAAGCAAGTAAAGCAAAAGACTAAGGAAACTAAGAAGATGAACAAACAATTTAAGTTGAGTGTTAGTTATTGCGAAGAAAGTTGATGAAGGAATTTTAATATTGACTAAGCATTAGTTACGATCGAGCAAGATAGTGAGTGTTGAGTGAGACAGAGAGTGTACGCCGAGCTAGTCAACGATGACCAAGAAGAAGAATATAGTGATTGCTAAGTGATGGTAGAAGTTATAGTTTGTGAAAAATCAAGTTTGAGGTTGAAAAAGTTGGAATTTTGGATTAGTCAAAACACATGGATGATAACAATTGATGAGCTGGAATATTTAATGCATGAAGAGAGTTTTTTATGTAATCAAAGGAAAGTATTTGATCAAAAGTTTCTAGAAGAAGAAGGAAGACAAAATGGTGGAAGGATTCAATGAATTTGACTTAACCCTAAGATCTATGGTGATTTTTAAGTGGAAAAAAATAAAAAATTATCTATTTAAGGAGACATAAGAGATGATTTCTAGGATTGGTTAATTATTGATTGAAAATCTAAAGGAGAAATTACAAAGAGTAGAATAGCAAAGGAGAAGTGTGAAAAATGTTAGTGAAGTGTGATTTCTTAAAGGGATGCCAAGTAGATCAGTTATGAGGATGATAATGGAGGCCAATAAATAAACCAACATATGAGCAAATGGAGATTTGAATTAGATCAAAAATACTTTTACATTCTAACAATTGTGGTTGTCAAAATCCTTTAATCAAGAGGACATTCTAATGGATTGATCTAAAGACCTCTAATGAGACCACTCCTAATAGGGTGATTAAATCCTTTAACAAGGTCACATTTTACAATGTATTTTGTAACCTTTAACAAGGCTGGCTCTTAATTGGGATCACTTCAGAAGAGTAAAACTTTGGTATCATGTTACTTGGTGGTTTTTCCCAAACCGGGTTTCCACATTAAATCCTGGTGTCAAAGTGTCATTTAGTTATGTGAATGCTACTTTATGCCTTCTATTTTTACAATTGTTTATTTCACTATTAGTCAACAACCATAGATAGAACAAAGAGTTAAACAATGGTAAATTGATGGTAAGTTGTTATATAGACCACGCTATTTTATGAGATTTTTAAAGATGTTTAAAGTCGTTAAAAGTTGAATTTGGTACATCTAGACTTGAGGATAACTAATTCACCCAAACAACACCCCCCCCCCCCCCCCCCCCCCCACTTGTCTCAGTTATTTTAAATCATTCTAACAATTAGTATTAAATATGTGGTGCTTGCAAGGAAGTTGTTAAGAAGGTGTTGCAACGTTTCTCTATGGAGAATGCTAAAGCTGTCAGCACACCTTTACCTAGTCATTTGAAATTGACTAAGGAGATGTGTCCCAAGACACAGGAAGAGGAGGATAAGATGTCCAAGGTACCCTATGCTTTAGCTATAGGAAGCTTGATGTATGCTATGGTATGCACTAGGCCAGATATTGCACATGCAATGGGAGTCGTTAGCAGGTATATGAGTCATCCCGAATTTGAGCATTGGAATGCTGTTAAGTGGATTCTCCTATATTTGAGAGGAACATCCAATAAGTGTTTACACTTTGGGGGCTCTACTACTGATTTACAGGGCTATGTTGACTCAGATTTGGCAGGGGATATTGATACCAGGCAGAGTACTACAGGTTATGTCTTTACTATTGGTGGGGCAGCTATGAGCTAGGTTTCTAGGTTACAAAAGATTAATGCTCTATCCACTACAGAGGCAGAGTATGTTGCTGCTACAAAGGCAGCCAAGGAGATGATATGGATTCAATTCTTCTTGGAAGAATTGGGACATCCTCAGAAGGATAATTATTTGTTCACAAATAGTCAGAGTGTCATTCATCTTGCTAAGAATTCAACTCTGCATTCTAAGATTTCATTCGGTCAGTTTTGGAGGATGGATAGTTAAAGCTAGAGAAGGTACATACCAATGAAAATCTAGCAGATATGTTGACAAAGGTTGTAACAAGGGAGAAGTTGAACTCCTCTTCAGCTTCGGTTGGTCTTTTAGACTGAACATGAATAAAAGAACATCAGAGTCCAGGGTGGTTTGATCCAGTGGGAGCCCCATGTGGTAGTGGTATTGCTACAGGATCAATCTCCAAGTGGGAGATTGTTGTTTAGTGTGGAGCCTGATCAGTCCCCAAGTGGGAGATTGTTAGATTGTGGTGACTAATCAGGAAAGTACTGTACATACTTCATAATTAGTCCAATCATTTTGGTACTATTCACCATTCGTAGATTCACCACTAAAGTTATGGCTAATTATGGCCGACATGTTATAACCCTAAAGCGATTTAATACTTGTATAAAAGTGTTTAGGGTTGGGCATTTTTTATTATGTTGTGATGTGAAATTGGTGCTTGCAGCGGTATTGAGCTGTAAGGGATTATAGATTGTAATCAAGTTGTAATCATTGGATTGTAATAAGATTAGACTTGTTGTTTGGTGGACGTAGCCCAAGGATTGGGTGAACCACGTTAAATCTTGGTGTCTTGTGTTCATTTTTGTGTGATCTATTATTTTCTATTATTGGTTATATTTGCATGTAGTTTTTATTTATGTCTGTGGTTTATCCTAACAAAATTTTTGTAGGGAATAAAGTTAAAGATCAAGATGTATAAGAGAGAGATACCCAAGTTGAACAAGGAGAACCTCCCAACATGGAAACACTTGATGAGACTGCACTTATCTAGTATTGGAGATTCTACATCATGCTACTTGGATAATGAATACATTGAGGTCTCTAGACCTATGATAGTTGAAAAAATGAAAGAGAAGTATGAGCACAACCAAATGATGATTGAGCTTTCAACAACCCTAAGGTATGTAGAATTTGATGAAGTGAAGGATTGCACTACTACAAAGAAAATGTGGGACAACTTAGAAAAAAATCATGGAAGAGACAAATATATTTTGAGAGCTAAGGTATAAAGCTTGAGAGGCAAGTTTGATGATATGAGAATGAAAGAAGGTGAGACCATTGCACAATATTGTGGTCAAATCAAAGAGGTGGCGAATACTATCAAAGGTGTTGGAGGAATTATATCTAAAGAGACTGTGATAAGAAAGGTATTGAGAACTTTACTTCCTATTTATGATATTATAGTTACTACAATACACGAGTTAATATGTATACGTGGTAATGATCTGACCTTGGATAGTCTATTTGGTAGACTCACTACAGTTGAATTGTAAAACATTGATAATTATTCACCTACTAGTGTTGAATATTCATTTAAAGCATAACTAACCCTTTTATGGATCAAAGAGAAAGATGAATAGAAATTATGTAGGAAGTGATATTGAATCTGATGATGACCTTGATGAACTTGAAGCATTATTGGCCAAAGGACTACCTAGAAGAAAAGGAAAATACAAAGGTAAACTCCCTATAATCTATTTTACATGTAAAAATGTTGGCCATATTACTGCAAGATGTCCTAACAGAGATGAGAAAGAGGAAAGGAAAGACTTCAAGAACAGAGGAAGAAGAGACAATAGAGCCAATAGAGGTAACAGGGACTACAAAGATAAAGGTAAGAAATCTTGCTAAATTTATGAAGAAGATGGTTCTGATAGTAATTATGATGACCATAATAAAGAAGTTGTCTATGCTACAATGAAAGATGATTCTAATGAAGATGAGAAAACTAAATTGATCTCACATGTGAGTTAGAATGATAAATGTATAATTGATAGTGATTGCTTGCATCATATGAATTGTGATACAAGTAAGTTTGAGAAGTTAGAACGTTATAATAGTAGTGTTAAGTTTGGAAATGGTGCACCATATAATGTGATGGGTGAAGGATCAATTATATTAAATGATAACGTCAAATGTGATAATGCATATTTGGTTGATGATTTGAAATATATCTTGTTGAGTTTCACACAATTGATTAGTTCAAGTTATCGAGTTGAATTCTAGAACAAGAAGGAAAAGATCTATGATGCTACTGGTAAACTAATTGTGAGTGGAGAGAAAAAAAAAGGTAACTTGTTCTATCTAGACCTATCTAAAGATACTTGTCTATTTTTACAATTTCAAAATATTTGGTTATGGCATAAGAGGCTAGATGTCATGTGAAATTTGATAAATCGATAAGCATTAGTAAGATGAGAAAAGTTGGAGGGCTACCAAGATTAAGAAAACCTGATAAAGTGATGTACAAACAATGTCAAATGGATAAAGTTACAAAGTCTAGTTTCAAGAGCAAGACCTAGTCTTCTAATGATATTTTGGAGTTGGTTCATATTGATTTATGTGGTCCTATTGGAGTGCAAAGCTATTATGGTGACAAATATTTCATTATGTCTATTTATGACTTTTCTAGAATGATGGCTATGATGCTTCTAAAATAAAACTATGATGCATTTCAAATATTTAAATGGTTTTTGGTAAGAGTTAAAATAGAAATATAAAATAATCTAAAGTTCTTGAAATTAGATAGAGGAGGTGAATTCATATCAAATGAGTTCAACATATTCTGTAATGACAAAGGAATCAAGAGATAAATGAGTGCACCAAGGACTCTACCATAGAATGGTATATGTGGAAGAAGGACTAGATAAATTATGGACTTCATAAGAAAATTGATGATGGAGAAGAATAATTCACAAAAGTACTAGAGAGAATTTGTAAGTACCACAGTCTATACTCTAAACCGAGTTCAAGTGAAGAAAGAAAAAAATGATGAATAATAGAAGAAAGAACCTGAAGACTACATGAATTTTGTTTATATTTATGAAGGTGAAGCTAGAAATTTGCCTAAACTAGAAAAGGTGGATACCAAGCATAAGAAACTAGACACTACTGAGGCTCTACATAAGAGTTATGCCAGGAATCAACAGATTGTTGAGAATCAAGCTATAGGAGTTGAGTTATAAACAAAGGTTGTCAACCATCAAACAAAGGAAACTAAATTGCAAGAAAATACCCCAGATGAAAATGAACAAGCAAAATCCAGTGAATCAGAGCAAGACGAAAGAAGACCTAAATTGATTTTGGAAAAGTATGTGAGAAGACATCATGCACATGATCAATTCGTTGGAGAAAAAGATTCATGAGTTATGAAAATAAGAAAAGTGAATAATGATACATCCTTATTATGTGAGTTTGAGCATAAATTATTCAAAGAATATTTGGAGAATGAAGACTTGAAATGAGAAATGAATGAATAAATTGATCAAATTGAGAAAAACAAGACTTGGACATTGGTACCCAAACCAATGTATAAGAATATGATTGGAACTAAGTGGATTTTCAGAAACAGGTTGAATGCAAAAGGTGAAGTCACAAAGAACAAGGAAGGATTTTTTGCAAGGGATATGCACAAGAAGAAGTAGTTGACTATAGTGAGACTTTTGCCCCAATTGAAAATTTGGAAGGGGTGAGAACTTTTCTTTCATATATTGCTTACAAAGGATTCAAAGTATACCAAATAGATGTCAAATATGTATTTCTAAATAGAATCTTGGAGGAAGAAGTCTACATTGAAAAAACTTAAGGATTTATTGATCCTAGCAAGAGGAATATGGTATGAAAGGTTACTCAAATATTTGGTGAAAATTGGTTTTTCAATCAACTAATGACAATAGAAATCTATACTTGAAAAGTGGATCAAAAAGTAAGATATTGCTAGCTGAAATTTTTGTTGATGATATCATATTTGGAGGACAAGATTTTTTGTGTAAGTCATTTGCTGATGAAATGAAGAACAAATTTTAGATGTCAATGTTTGGAGAGATGAAGTTCTTTGTTGGATTGTAAGTTTATCAGATGAAGAAAGGTATCTACATTATAGAGTCCAAGTATCAAGGAGATATTGATTTTTTTGGAATGGAAGACTCAAGACCAATTGGAACACCTATGGTGGCTAGACATAAATCATCAAAGAATGATGATTCATATGAGATGAATCAAACACCATATAGGTCAGAGATTGGAAAATTACAATATGTTGTCCATAGAACACCTACTATTGCATTAATAATTGGAAATTTTGCTAGATTCTCTACTAATCCTAGAGAAAATAATATGATGACAATGAAAAGGATCCTGAGATATCTTAAAGGAATACAAGACTAT
Organism: Cupressus sempervirens; assembly: GCA_028749045.1. Taxonomy (NCBI): domain Eukaryota; kingdom Viridiplantae; phylum Streptophyta; class Pinopsida; order Cupressales; family Cupressaceae; genus Cupressus; species Cupressus sempervirens. Next base: position 739,221,913 of record CM053792.1, read on the forward strand.
GGATTATGGTATAATAAAAATGATAAGTTTGAATTGAATGTCTATATAGATGCTGACTAAGAAAGAAACATCGATGATAGAAAAGGTACAAATGGAGGGTCTTTATTTCTAGGAAGGATATTGATTTCATGGACAAGAAAGAAGCAAAATTATATTTCTCAATCTACAACATAGGCTGAATATGTTTATGCAATACTTAATTGTTCTAATATTGTGTGGATCAAGTAATTGTTGAAAGGTATGAATGAAGAGATCGTTGAACTTGTTGTGATATATTGCAATAACTAAAGTGATATAAACATATAGAAGATCCCTATAATGCACACAAAGACTAAACATATTGAGATCAAGTATCATTACTTAAGAGAGTTGGTACAAGACAAATAAGTGAAATTGGAATATATGAATAGAAAGGATCATACAACTGACATATTCACAGAGGCACTGCCTAAGGATTATTTTGAGTATCTAAGAGGTAAGTTAGGGTTCATTCCCCTACCTAAAGAAAACTAAGAAGAGATGTTGCATTGCATCAAATATTGTGATTAGAATATCTTACACATTGATGCATGAGGTCACACTTTAGGAGTTGCCTTAAGGTGTGAAAATCAAGACAATGAAGTATAAGCAGATGAAGTTACAAGGACTTACAAAACATGAAGATGATGATATGAAACAACCAAGGAATATTTGAATGATTTCTTTGACATTGTTATCAAAGAGGGAGAGAAGTGTAGTTACCATTCTATCAGTAAGAGGGATAAATATTATGAAGAAGATATACATGTTAGAATGAGAATCCTAAGATTACATGGATGAGAATTAGAATGAAACTAAGAAATAGATAACATAAACACAAAGGAAGTTGATAGCTACATTTGAAATTTTTGGATTTCATGGTAACTAGAGGTGTTTCCATCAATGTCAAAGAGGGAGATTGTTGGAAACTATAATTGGAACAATTGTTATATAATCATTGATGTCAAACCTACTATTAAGACATTGTTAAGACTACTGGAGAGACATTTGCTAATAGTCTAGAGTGCCATATCATTTGATTAGTTAAGAGGATTTGAAAAGAAGAGATAAAAAAGGTGAGCTAGTGATGTTGTTGAAGAAGAGAAGTTAAGTATCATGGAATTATAATGGCCACCTGATAAGTTAGTCATTGGAAAGATAATTTGTTGTTTAATCATAACATGAAGTTAAGAAGAAAATTGAATTAATGCATAAGGGAAATAAGCATGAAAGTTGATTTATTAAACTCTCAACTTGACCAAGTATTAGTATTGGTCGGTCAATGAAGCAAGTGAAGTAGAAGATTAAGGAACTTAAGAAGAAGTCGAACAAATGGTTTAAGATGAGTGTTAATTATTGTCAAGCAAGTTGATGAAGGAAATGTTAGTATTGACCAAGCGCCAGTAAAAATCAAGAAAGATAGTGAGTTTTGAGCAAGATAGATAGTGTATGTTGAGCTACATAGTGATGACTGAGCATAAGAACATACTGATTCCCGAGTGATAGTAAAAGTTATTGTTTGGGAAAGAATCAAGTTTGAGGCCAACAAAATAAGAATTTTGGATTATTCAAAGTATGTGGATGATAATTATTGATGGGCTAGGATATTATATGCATGAAGAGAGTTTTTAATGAAATCAAAAGTAAGGATTTGATCAGAAGTTTCTAGAAGGAGGAGGAAAAAAAATGATGGAAGGATCCGATGAATTTGATCTAACCCTAAGATCTGCAGTGATGTTTCAGCATTAAAAGATCAAAATTACTTATTTAAGGATGCATAAGAGATGATTTCTAGGGTCGGTTTGGCTTTATTGACGATTTTAAGGAGAAACTATGAAGAGAAGAATAGTAGAGGAGAAGTGTGAAAGAAATCAGTGAAGTGTGATTACTTGAAGGGATTCCATGTAGATCAATGATGGAGATGGTAATAGAGCCCATCCAACAAACCAACATATGAGTGAATGGAGATCTAAATTTTCAAAGTGAGTTATATTTTATAGATCAAACCTACTGAAAAATTCTACACATTGTGACAGTCAAAATTCTTTAATCAAGGTTGACCTAACAGTCATTTTGTAAATCCTTTAATCAAGGTGACATTATAATGGAATTATCTAAAGTCCTCTAACAAGGCCACTCCTAAGAGGGTAATTGAATCCTTTTAATAGGGTCACATTTGATAGTGTGTTTTCTAACCTTTAATAGGGCCGAGTCTTAACCAAGCTCACTTTACAAGAGTGAAAAATTGGTAGCATGTTACTTGGTAGTTTTTACCAAATTAGTTTTCCATGTTAAATCGTAGTGTCAAAGTACCATTTACTTGTGTGAATGTTACTTTATGCATGCTATTTTATAGTTTTTTATTTTACTATTAATTAGCATACATTGACTTAACAAAGAGTTAAAGAATGTTAAACTAATAATAAGTTGTTATATACACCAAGTTATTTAATGGGATTGTTTAAGATGTTTTAAGCTATTAAAACTTGAATTTGGTACATCTGGACTTGAGGATAACTGATTCACCCCCCAATTATTCTAAATCATTCTAACAATTATAGGGTATTCAAGATAATGCAAGGAAACTAGAGACATGGACAAATTCATTGTCACCTTTACCAAATATTAGACGGGGATATTGAATACTTCTTGCAATTTTCATTGGTGAAGAGCTCAAAAAATTTGATGATTGAATTGAGAAAATAGAAGAAGTGAATAAAGTTATGTTGAAATATTTAGAGACATACAAGATATGTGGGAAAAAGCTTGATATCAAATAATGGAAGGGGATAAACATTAAAAGAAGGCTAGTTGAGATATTTTTGATGATGACTCCGAGTCTAGATTGTACCTCACAGATATTCTAGTGCAACAATTTTGTACTTGTTTTGAGATAGTTTCCTCTGAAGATGATGTAAGTAAAGCTTTCAAAGCCAAAGAGATATTACAAATATTAGATAATAAAATGGAGAGTTTTAACAAGGTTCCGAAGGAGGTCCAAGATTTTCACAAGAGCATGAAGGATCAATATGAAGGGATGGATATGGCATACTCTCTTGAAGTGATTAAAATTATAGAAACATTAAAATCAATGCATCATGCCATCATTCTAAAGGAAAAGAAAGAAAAATCATATGCTTGAACTTCAAAATTTTGACATAGAAGAAGTTTTGCAAACTTTTCTCAGGAAGCTCCACACCTCCTCAACTCTGCACCTCCAAAGTTTTGAAGTTTTGAAGTTGTTAGTAAAGTTTACAATTTTCACCTCTGTAGCTTCACAACTCTCTTGGTCCAACGAATCCTGATATGTTTGAGTTGCGATGATAGTTAACTATTAGCTACTAAATTTAGCACTTGTTTCTCTAATTCTGTATTTTTTGAGTTTGTTGATAGTTAACTTATGAGTATGCATGGAGATGGAAAATATAATAATTAAAGAAGTTTCTAGAGCTCGAGTTTCTTGTTGGATATGGCTCTCTTCTTATCTTCTTCTTCTATAATAGTTTGGAGTCATGTAAAGGTCCATGCACCATTAAATGCTAAAAATTAAAAGTACAGACCTACTTAGCACCATATTAGTGGTCATTTTGTACATAAATAGCTTAATTTTAATATTTTTTGCATACAGTTTTAATGGGATAAACTCTAGCTCTGAAAATTATATTGATGGTGAGAGTTTCCTATAAATACAATGATGTAACATGTATTTAAGACCAATATTTTATGCAATAAAGTTATGTTATTGATGCTCTCATTATGTGTGTAGTATTCCTTTTTGGAATGTGAATTTTTTTTGTGAATTTATGTTCATGAATAACAAAGGAGCTAATAGTCTAATTGTTTTGAATGCTTGTGTGATCCTAGTTTGTCATGATTAGCCATATAATACCTCTATAGTGATGAATCATAAAAGGAAAATTCTACACGTACATTCATATAAATTTGTTTTGTGCGCAAATATTTTTGTGGTTGCACAATTTGACAAGTTGTGAAAAATAATATAACCTTAAATTTTTCAATTGACAATTGCATCACTAAGATTACAGTTGTGCTGCTCCAAATTTTATTGGTTTTCCATTATTCCTTTTGAAGGTTTAATTTGCAGACATGTTGCCTCTATCACTTATGTCCATTAAGGATCTCATTTTCAACTATTCTCTTACAATTATTGTCACCTTAACTTCATTTTTCAATTTATTTATCAATATAGTTAGATTATAAACTCATACTAGTTGCACATGATTAAAATTGCTTTCATTTGAAAATCAAAAATACGAAAAATATTATTTTTCCACTAATTATTTTCGAAGTTTTGTAGAATTATAGAAATGAATCTATAGAACCATTAAAGCCCTCCTCACTAAAAAAAAACATTATTCTTCAACTAAGTTATTGAGGTAATGGAAAAATAGCCTCTTAGAATATAAATTACAATGTCTAGGAATGTCTAAGAATCAATGAAAATAATCATAGTATATTAATATAATCTCTTAAACATAAACATCTCATATAATTAATGAATCAATATCATGAATATACTGTAAAAGGTCATAGTATTCTATTTGTGCAATCTATACTTCTAGTTTGATTGAATAATATATAACATTAGGTTGTTAAAAAAAAGATTTGTTGAAGTGTTGGAGCCTATCATGGAACAAACATTATTTTGTCACTAATGTCAAACTTGCTACTTGCTAGTAAGACAACTTCTTTTTGGTCTAAATGTTATCATTTGATTGATTAATGAAGAGGATTTGAAAAGAAAGGATAACAAGAGTACCTAGAGAAAGGTTGAGATACATGGTGTATAAAAGGAGCACTAATACAAGATAAGTCTACTTAAGGCTAAAGTGAAAGGTTACATAAGCTAAGACAAGAAGAAGACTATGTATCAAATTGTATCTATCAAGCCTGATTGAGAAAATAGTGGAAGTCAAGTAATTTAGTGTAGGCTAAGAAGAACTTAGTAGGTGTCGAGCATCAAAAAAGTTAGTAAGTGTCGAGCATCAGAAGACAATTATTTCTAAGTAACATGTTATTGTTGAGTAACATTAAAATGAATTTGATCAAAGATTTCACGAATCTAAGCTGACAAAGTTGATTTCTTGAATTGTGTGAAGCATGTTGAAGAGAAGTATGATGAGCTGGTGGCACAAAATTCAAGATAAACCATTTTGAGGAAAATATAAGGAGGATTGCACAACAAGTTTCTAGAGGGAACCTAATGGAAAGAGGGAGGATTCGATGAATCTGACCTAATCCTTTGATGGACAATCGAGCTTAAGTGGCAAAAGATCGAGATTCTTTTTATAAGGGGATACAAGGCTAGAAGCAAAGTGTCTTGAGAGAGCGAATGAGAGAAAGATAAGAAGTCTGGAGGTTTTGGTTCATATGGTGGCCGAAGGAAAGAACTTGCAATTGGCATACTGATAAAAAAGGCTCAAGGAGGTGAAGGCTTGAAGGGTGAACAAGCAATCAAAGGTGAAAGGAATGAATGCCAAGAAGAATGGATGATTGAACCAAAGATCTATAATGTTCCAGTGAGTTGTTCTGTTATTAGATCAAGTCCTATTACTACTTTCTAACCATTGTATATGTCTGGATAAATCCTTTGGATTAAGGTTGACCTAAGAGTCATGAGTAAACCCTTTAATATGGTGATATTCTAATGGAATTTTCTAAAGTCCTCTAACAAGGCTCACTCCTAATAGGGTAATTGAAATCCATTTATTAAGGTCACATTAATAGTGTGTATTGTAACCTCTAAGAGGGTTGGCTCCTCACGTGGCTCACTTCATAAGAGTGAAAATTGGTAGCATGTTACTAGTGGTTTTTCCCAAATTAGATTTTCGTGTTAAATCCTTGAGTCAAATTGTGTGAATGAGTTTGTGGTGTTTAATGTTTACATTTTTGCAAAGTTATTTTGACCTAGGAAGGAAATCTACTAAGTTATGGAGTTATTGGATGATCTAATTAATGAATGCACTTATATGTTTGGTGAGTACTGAAAATTTGTATATGTACATTTGGACCTTGGATAACTGATTCATGCCCCACTCTCAGTTATTTTAAATATTCCAACAATTGGTATCGAAGTTATTGGTGCTTTTGAGGAAATAGTTTGAAGGTAAAGATCAAGATGTACAGAAAGGAGGTACCCAAGCTTAACAAAGAAAAAATTCTAGCTTGGAAAAGCTTGATGAAGCTACATCGAGGAAGACTTGGAGATTTTGCAACGTCAATTATAACTACCTAATTTGGAAAGTAACCAGAGCTGTGACTGCACAACAATTGAAAGATAAGAAAGAACACAATCAGACAATGTAGGAGATTTCATCTACCCTAATCTATTTAGAGTTTGATGACATCAAAGAGTGTACTTCTTCCAAACAGATGTGGGATGCCCTAAAGAAGATCTATGGAGGAGATAAGAATGTGCTAAGAGGCAAATAAAAAATTTTAAGAAGAAAATTTGATGATATGAGAATGCAAGAAGGTGACAATATAGCTTAGTATTGTGGAAGAGTCAAAGAAGTTGTTAATGCAATTAAAGGATCAAATGGAAAGATTGAAGATGAGATTGTGATAAAAAAAGTGTTGAGAACCCTATTGCTTATCTATACTATTAGAGTCTCTGCTACAGAAGAAATGAGATGTACTATTGGTAATAATTTGACCCTCGAAGGACTGGTTGGTAGACTCACTGCTTTTGAGCTTTCAAATTTTAATAATTTCAAAACACAAATTGTTGAAACTTCTTTCAAAGCTAGAGTGTCACTCAAAGAGCCTAAGGAAAAGAGTAAGAAAAAGGTCAAAAATGTTTCTAGTGATAGTGATACAGACGAAGAAGATGTAGAGGAACTTGAAGCATTGTTGGCTAAGAGATTTCATAGAGGCAAAGGAAAATACAAAGGTAAGTTACCTATCATATGTTTTAACTGCGAGTTTGAGGGTGGAGATTCAGTAGGGTTTTCTGGGACTAAAATTCTGGTAGAGTGATCTTGCAGTTATTACAAGCGAACTTGCTAGTGTTTACAAGCAATCCCATGAAGAGAGAGAGAGAGAGAGAGAGAGAGAGAGAGAGAGAGAGAGAGAGAGAGAAAGAATGAAGGAGGGGGGTTAAATGGCCACATGGTAGGCAGATTAGATGATGAACTCGATCTCGCTTTTGTGGGTTTGCATCCCTGCAAAAATTTTCCTTAAAAATCATAACCATGGGTTCACGAAAATATACTATTTTGAGGTCTTGTTGTTATCAAATGGATGATATGGTTGAGAGTTTATTGCCTGTATTGGGATTGATGTACCTACAAAACAAGTTTAAAACCTAACATGCAAAGCAAAAGGCACAATATGTTAGTTTTTAGATTAGTAAGCATAAATGTAAAATGATTAGATAATGACCCAAGTGCAGGGTCCCACCAAGCATGTCAAATGTATGTTGTGAAATCCTAGTATGCAAAGAACATTAAAATGAATCTAACATTCATAGACTAAAGAAAAACAAAAAACTTCATGAGAGGCTGAAGGAGACAGAGAAGAGGACTGCAAACCAAGTATGGTGACCTCCCAAAGTGTGACCTTGATACTTCAATATGTCCAAAATGATGGTGGATGTGTGCTCAGAATGATCTCAAGCTTCAAGTGGTGAGTTATGGTCAATCATGAGGGTGAGTGAAGGTTTTAACAATGTGAGTATGGATGGATTTTTTTGGCATAGATGGTATTTTGATAGTTTGTGATATCTCAAAATAACATTATAAGTTTGCATGGGAAGTGGATATATTGTGAGAGGGGAAGGGTCCAATTTATAGGCTAAGGGATGGTGAGATGGATGGCTAGGATGCAAGAAAGGAAAAAGGATGAGGGAGGGCTAGGATGCAAGGAAGGGGAAGCACATGAATTTACTTCTTCAAATCCATATCCTTGTGACAAGTGTCACAAGGGGATTGGATGGGGGAAGAGGGTCAAAATGAAGGGTCAAAGGGAGTTATGAGGGAGAAGGAGTCTAGAAGAGGGATGTAAGAGGCCTTAAAGAGCCTTTAATTCTTTGTAAGAGCATTAAAGTCTCTTGGATAGGAATGTAAGAAGGATGGGATAGGACTTTGACTTTGGTTTAGGTTTAGAAAGTCTTAATCCTTATTTAAAGTTGTGCACATGTTTAGGAGGGGGATTAGGCTTAGCTTAGGAGGGGATTAGGGTGCAAGTGGCTTAGCATTAATGAGATAGGTTAATTAGCTAGCTAAGTGAGGTTAGCATGGGTGAATGGGTTAGATTTGGATAATGATAGGGTTTAGGAATGGTTAGGAGTTGGTATTGATTTATTAAATAAAAGGGGATATGACATTAAATTAAATAGGTATAGTGCAATTATTTAATTTAATAAACGAATAGGGATTTAATTGATAATTTGACTTTAGGTTGTCATTTGATTTTATCAATTGGACTTTAAAATAAATAAACTAGGGGATGATGACTAATTAATTAAATATCTAAAATTTAATCAATAATGTCCTAGAAGATGACTAAATAAGATTACTTAATGATGTAATTATATTTAGGTGTCTACAACCCTGACCTTAGGTCAATTTTCAAGAATACTATAGCACCTTTCATTTGATCAAACATATCGTCAATTCTAGGAAGTGGGTATCAGTTCTTGATAGTGACCTTATTGAGAATCCTATAGTCTATACACAGTCTCATAGTCCCATCCTTCTTCTTGACGAACAATATCAAGGCTCCACAAAGTGAAACATTAGGTTGAATAAGCTTCTTATCTAACATATCTTGAAACTGTATTTGTAATTCCATCAACTTTGTGGTGGTCACTCGATAAGGAGCTTGAGATATAGGTTTTTCCCTAGGTATCACTCTAGATGGAGGTAATCCTGGAAGTTCTTCTGGAAACACATCCTAAAACTTCTTGAGGTATGGATACTTCTCCTCGAAGGATTCCCTCAAATTTTCTCCAATTTATCCATCTTCAAAGACGTAGTCATCACCATAAGTAGTACCTATAGGTTCTCTCAAGTCTTCAATCTTAATTGAAAAAATCTCACAACCTTTTCATCCACATTTCTTGAGTTGCATGACATATATATGGCATGGTTTGATTTTATGCAAAACTCCTTTGATGCTTATAGGAATGCCTTGGTCATCCAAACATTCTAATTTTTTGGTGAGATGATCAACCTTGGCCTTATGTTCACTAAACCAATTGATGCCTATGATGATATCATAAGACCCAATAGGTGCTACATACAAGTTTATTTTTGTAGAGAATTTTGGAAAGTCAACTCGTGCCTCAAATAGACACTACTCCACCTTAGCCCTTAACTGGTTTGCATACTCAACCATCCATGGTTTTTCCATGTAATTAGACCTCTTAGGAAATATACTTAACATTTTTGGAGATATAAAAGATTATGCAGCTCCGGTATCTATTTATATGGAAATAGGGTTTCCATAGATCTTACCCAGAGTTTCTATTGGACCCAACTATTGTTCTACCTATCAATTGTCTAGTGTTGCATGTATCCTTTGCTAGTAGATATGTTGTTGTGGTGGTAGTAGTGGTCAAGGTGGTTACTTGGTGTTTTCCTTACCATGCCATTTGTTAGCATAATGATCACCACCATAAGTGTAGCATCCTATTGGTGGTCTTTTTTTCAATTGCCCTTGTCATTCTTATTTGTATCGGGGTTACTTTTGAAGTCCTTGTTACCATTTCCTCATGGATCTAGTTTGTTGGATTTGTAGTCCTTAAATTATTTCTTGCGGGTTCTAAATCTGTCCCTTCTGAGTTCCAACTTGTTTTCCTTTTATTATCTCAAATAGAATCATCTCTTTTTATTTTATATGTTCTTGTCGAATAGCCTTTTCTAGGGCTTTTTCCATAGTTTAGGGAGTGAGAACATCAATTTCTCCTTCAATCCTATTATTTAGTCCCATGATAAATTTTATCACCTTTAGATTCCTATCTTGTTGATATGGAGGTACATACTCCAGTAGACAGGTGAATTTCTCCTAATATTTGTGTACAAATATATCCCCTTGCCTAAGGTTTTGGAAGTCCAATAGATTTTGGTCATAGAAAGTTTGGGGCAACCAATGATTCTTAAAGATGTCCATGAACTTTTCCCAGGTAATTTCAGTTGTCTTAATGTTCAGTTCAACTTTGGTGTTTCCCCACCACGTAGCATCTTCCCCTGAAAAATAGTATATTCCCCAAACTGCCTTTGAGGTTTTTGAGATATTCCTAATCTCAAAATATTGTTCCATTATGGTCAACCATGCTTCTACATCCTCTTTGGATTCGAAAATAGAAAAAAAGGAGGTTTGATCTTTTTGATGGTTGAAGATAAGTCATTAACTATTTCTAGTTTCTTTTGATTCTCAATTTGTGTGATTGACGATTGCGTATTCCTTTCACTATGAATTTTCATGTTGAATTCTGGGAGGAGGTGAAGATTGCATCTCCTCTTGACCTTGCCCAATTCGGGTTGCCAGATTGTTCATTTTCTTTTCCATACTTTCTAACTTCATTTATATGTCTTGCAAAACCTAAGGCAACAGATCCGAGGGAAAGCTTGGAATGTTTTCATTGATTATTTCATTGTCTGCAATGTTTCCATTGCTATTCATATTTCCTATTTTAGTTGGCTAGAAAAAATAGTTACAAACAATGTTTAAGTCAATTTCTTGTTCATGCTCTACTTAAAAGAGAATTGCGCAAGACCCTATTTTTGCTCAATCACTTATTTATTCCTTTATTTCCTTAGCTACAATTGTAGCAGGATTTATTTAAAAAAATCCCTCGTATGAGGGTTTTATAATATAATTTTGAACATTCCAATACCCTATTATGGGGTTTTCTATTCAGTTTCAATTCTATACATATACTGCAGTAGCCAAGTTTTATGGAAGAGCATAAGGGGGTTAATATGTTGGGCATTCCATGCTTTGACGAGTTTATCTCTATAAGTTCCCTTCCTGGTAGGAGCCCATCTGACTCTTTCCTTTTTCATTTGTTAAAGAACATTTTTTAAGGTTTCATTGTCTCGAGGCATAGAACAATATGAGTAATCATAGTTTGGCATGTTCTTAATCAAGTAGGGAAATATGGGATGTCACGCCTTCTTGCAAGGAGTCTTTCATGTATACATCTTGTTACATTTAAATCTAAAGAACACCTTATTTTTACTAGTTTTCTAACTGATGTGCCCAAGGTTCAGTGTTGAACCCAATGCTCTAATACCATATATATCATACCAAATTACTGGACTAAAAATAGATACTTAATTCTGAAATTTGTAACTTGAACAAATAATTGAAAGAATGCAAAACAGTAGGAAAGAAACACATATAACCATATTGCCAAAGTAAACATCCTTTAAACTATACAATCCATTTCATGGGAAGGTAACTAAATTAACTTTCAAACTAAAATAATTGACTAAACTAATTTCAGTAATGACCCAAAGGAATCTAAATCATTTCTAAATATCCTACAATTTATACATTAAGTACGATAAAGGAACTTGCAAGAAGGGATTCAAAAAAATCATATTGAGACTAATTGAAGGAAACTGAAGTTTGTTTTCCAAGCCTTGACATTCTGGAAAGAGGAGAAGCATTGACATAGGCTTAACCTCCCAACCATAGACCTTACAAATCCCCACAAAATCTTTTAACAAGAAAGGCCCTCCGTACCCTAAGGTTAGGCTTGGAGCACTATAGTCCATCCATCTGAGTATACCAATGTTTAGAATGTTCGCTCAATAATAGGCGGTGATGCCTGATTAACTCGCACCACTGACATCTTGTGATCAAAATAGGAAAGCATGCCTCTAAACTACCTTGGCCAAGGATTTAGATGGGTTTCCAATACTTGATCACCATCGCTCGACTTGACAACATGGTACATACTAGACAAACATGAGCTTACTTGAAAATTTTGTTGGAATTTATTATAAAATTTATCGTGAATTCGTATATGGAAGTTATGATTTTCGTTCTTTCCCTTGCATGGATTTCTTTTCCTCTTCACCCCGTTTCATTGGCTATTCCAACCAGGGTGAGTCCTTGGAGAGAATGATTTCTCATTTTGGTATAGATCATCTTAGATATTCATGGATTCCTATCCATTAACAGGTACACTACAAGTAACAAACTTGTGTAAAGATGCAGTTCAATTCTAGCAACTTGCTGATCTTATATTTTACCATGCATGGTAAAGTAAAAGACAAGATTATAAATGTAAACACAAAGAGGAATGAACTTTGATCTTAGTGATAATTTCTCATTTTGTATGTTGGCCCCCTTTTGAAATTAACAGTTCTCAACAATCTTGAATAGAAAGGTCAACAAGAACATGAGCTAAACACATAGACATTGATCATACAAATGATGCATAAATCATAGAGGTCAGATGCATAGATAATTCATCTAAAAACTATTGCATCAATTTAGAATCATAATGATTCAAGTGCATACATACCTAACTTAAAATCTATTGAATTATTTTCAAATTCATATAGAATGGGTATGTAAGTATTGAACATAACCTGAACGAAAGCCTTTGTGGGATTTGAATGATACCTCCACCATACGGCTCAGAGATGACTCTTGTTGTGAATAGAATGTGAAAACTATTGTGGGAAGACCTGCACTTGAATCAAGAGGTATTGTGTGCATAACAGAGAAATAGAAAGAGAAGAGGAAAAGAATAGAGTACTGTCTGCAGTCAAATGTGAAATGTTTATAATCTCCCCTAGGCTCAAGAGAGCCACAACTCAGGGTGGTAGTTTCATTCAAAGACCATCAGTTACAAGGTTACTGAATATAAAAGAAAAGGTGGTGCCAAGTGTATATGGTCGCCTATCAAGGAGAATTATAAGTTTGAATTATTAAAGAGTTCCTTTTGAGAATTATATGTATATATATGTATATAGGTGTGTGTGTGTGTGTGTGTGTGTGTGTGTGTGTGTGTGTGTGTGTGTGTATATATATATACACACACACACACACACACACACACACACACACACACACACACACACACACACACACACACACACACACACACACACACACACACACACACACACACACATACAATCTTTAAATTAGTCCATCATGCTATAATTATATATAAGGTTGCACCTATTAAAATACATAAATCTATATACATGCGTAGTTCAACGAACTATGATTTATTTCTAACATCATATCCTCTTGATATTTGCATGTGTGTGTGTGTAGACACACACACACATGATACACACACACACACACACACACACATATGGGTGCTAATAAAAGAAAAAGAGACGACATCACGAAACAACAAAGGTAATGATTTTGAACATGAATTTTTTATAATGATAGTGTCCAAACAACTCATGATTGTCCAATGTGTACTCTATTGTCAAATTGCTAAATCCTTATCAAGGAAGTTAGAGGTCATACCTAGTGATTGAACAAATAAACTAGAATAGTGCCCCATTCCTCAAATCTCATTTAGCAATGAATTCTCCCCTTCGTTTGCTCTTGCAACCACTGTGCAACATTTCCACAACAATAACAAGTTCTTTCATTTAAATCAATATTAGAATATATCACATATAATTGTAACAATGGTTAACTACCATTATCAATTAAAAGTAAATATAATAAAGTAACAATTAACTACCATTTTCAATAAACAAGTAAACATAATAACTATTAACCGACTCCATTATAACAACCATTCCTACATGAAATAAATGGTTAACCATAACTTCTCTTTTCACATGATCAAGAAGATGATAGTTTTAACCAATCATCTCAACGACTATAACTTATTTTAATTAGGTCAACATTTTGGGATTTAACAAAGTGCAACATCTTGACGACCTAGTGGAGAAGGGGATCTATTCCTAGTTAAAGAAATAGGTGAACTACTCTTGTGATGAGAAGCACCTTGTTGAGCTATGGTTGGGGAAGGCTTCTAAACATGAGGATGGTCTTTTTAAGAATCCACAGATCTTGGAGGATCCTTCCTTTTTCAAACCATCCTCCAACTATCACTTATAATGGCATTTTTATAAGAAGAGGAGTTATCAACACATTTTGAACCCTCTTGCATTGGTTGTGGAGTTACATAAGGCAAAACTTGTGGCTGGCCAAAGTTTTGCATATCCTAAGAACTAGGTGCAACAGACATATTGGCTTGAGAATATTTGTTTTTTCTTATTGGGCAGTCTCTTATAAGATGACCATCTTGTCGATAGAAAAATCAAGCATTAGGCTTGTTCAAATACACAAGTGGCTGATTGAATTCAAACAATGGGCCAATTAGTCTAATGATATTGGGTAACTCATTGGTGAGGTGAATTTCCACACATGCCTTAGGGTGAACCCTAAAACTGGAAAATTTATCTATGTTGTTTTTGCACCATAAAACTCTTCCCAACTGAGACACAGTCTCTTTCAAAAAAGGTCTAAAGGCAAGGTTTAAGAAGGACAACTCTATCCACATAGGATACCTGGATCTAGATGGACCTTCAGGATGAAAGTCAAGTGTCCATGCTTGCACATAAAAAAACTTGACCACATATAACCCAAGTGTCATATTGAAGCACCGTTTGGGCATGATCAACACACTTGAAAGTGCAAGACACATAACCTCTCCCAAGTTCTCAATGCTTCAATGTTCTAGCCTCAATTTTCCCAATTTGTTTTAGCCCATTTATAAAACTCTAACTCTGATGGAATGCCTCTTAAGAAAACAAAAAAAAAATCTATTTTGGTATTCAACAATGCAGTCAACCACATCATTGGGGAGAGTAAATTCTATAATTTTACCTTCTTCCTCCCCCGACTTGTCCAACATTTCTTTATCAAAATCATCACTCTAGGTTTGTGCGACATGTTTTGCACCACTATTATCCCTTAAACTTCCACCAATCTCCAAAGGTGTATGCTCAACTACTTGTTAACCATAGTAGGGTTGTCCATCTTCATCGGTTTGGATTGCTTCCCACCTCCTTTCTTGGCCTCTTCCTTTAACTTCATCCCCACATGTGTTGTGGGTAGCGCTGAAGAGCCACAACAAGGGTTTGTGAGCCCTATGGCAAAGCAAGGTGAACTAAAACCGCTAGTAGTACAGTCTTACATATGCACTGTGGCATACTGTTCGTCTGGTGATCTGCGCTCAACTCCTAATTACATTCAACCTGATCCTAGGGTTTGTCTTTGTGCCTGCTTTGAGATTTCATCAACTAAAAATTTGTTTGAATCATTGATGCATTAGTTATTACCTGCATTATCCCATTCTTTACTTTTTAAATTTCTAAAATCTTTTAAAATTATTTTAAAATTTCTATATATCATAAATTGATGTTTATAGTATTACTTTTTTACATTGATTTTCATAGTATATTATTTTTTAACTTTTGATTTAAAAATCTCTAGATAATTTTGATAATTTTAAAAATCATTTGTAATATGTTATTTTTTCACTTATAATTTAAAAATCTCATAATTATTTTGATAATTTTAAAAATCTTTTAAAATAAAATTGAATCAAATTATAAAACATGATAAACAGTTTATGGCGCGGACTAAAAATAAAAAATAAATAAAAGCAAATAGCTGTGTCAAGTTGGTAACACCTTAACAGACAAAACTTGGGTCGATCGTTTGAAAACATCTCGGTCCAATTAATTAACGTGGTAAAATTGGAGGCGATCAGACTTTTCCCAGGCAGCAGGAGGGTTAGAGCGTAAATGACAGCTAGGCTATAGCCGTTGGGAGACCAAGTGCTTTCTTTGAAAATTTGGTGCCTTCAAAAAAATTCCGCTGGAGTGGACGGGAGCGTAATGTTGGTTTTTTCCCAAAATGCCGTTGGGAGATTGATAACAAGAACATAATTAGGAGATTCATGTCGTTGGGAGACTTATACATTTAAGAAGGGGCAAATAAAATTCGGGCAAGAGAGGGCAGAGGGCTGAGCTTTGCATTTGTAGTGTAGGGTTCATATAAATTAGGGAGATTCATACGGCCTTGAAGAGAAGGAAAAAGGAAGAGCGAATTGAGATTAAAGGAAGAGGGGCAGAGGTACCTTGAATCGGACCGTTGCTTTTAGTTTTAAGTTGAGAGCATTCAGAGGGACCTTGAATCGTAATTGGCTCTTTTAAAACTTTTCGGATTCCTCATCCTTCTGTTTGAGGGACCTGGATGAAATTCGTAATCTATTTCTCGTATTTATGAAGCTCTGTATGGCGATTTCGTTTCAGGGAAGGGATAATCTCCGCAATTTGAACTCTTCATTCTGGGACGAATTCCGTACTCTGTTCGTCACATTTACGACGCCTCCAACATGAAAGCTGATGTCCTGCAGGAGGGCTCCTTCTGTCTTCTTGTTGGCATACTTGGACAGGAAGGTATAAATTTTGATAATCGATCACTACATTGCTTCTCTGAACATCAATGGTTTATTCTTCACATGATTCAGCTACAGTAGCATTCCCTATGTAGTGACTTTGGGTTTCGATTATTGGGTAATTATGAATTGCATGATTTAGAATTAGAGTTACAGGGTATACGAAGATCATAGAAAGCACGCAACTAAAATCTTCTTTATCTTTTTTCTTTTACTTGTCTTTTTAATCATCACTCTGTTTTTATGCTTAGCATACTCCACTGTAATTGGTTGTGTCCAGAGTCCCTCTGTTTTGTTGAATTATGTTGGGTGTCTAGTATGGAATTGGGCACATCTTGTTTTATAGGGCTTCTTACTATTTGTATTTGAAACGGTATGAGTTATTTTCTCTCTTTCTGTTATAGAGTTTTATTAAGTATTTTCTGGGTGTAGGGTTGGAGCTTGTTTGTTAGCTAGTTGTCTAGATTTAAGGTGGGTATGGTCATATGTTTTCTGCCAGGATTTAATATGTAGATTTTTGCATTTGAGTTTATCTATTTTGAAGTGGGGTGTTCATCTTTTTGATCTTTCATAAGAATCAATTGCCATGAAAGAAATATGTGTCATTTTCATGACTGAATTAATGTTTTCCTATCACACATTTCACAAGCCGTGGCATGACGTTTTAAGCTGGAACATGATTGGTGACAGTGATGGTAAGGTATAGGTGGATTGGATTATGTAGATTGTATTTATATTTTCACAATCATGATGATGCACATAATGGTTTCTCGAATTTGATGAACATATGATTACCACATCATAAATATGGTCAATAGAGGAGCTTAGTACAATAGGCAATAGATGGAAACACCCTAAAATTGCATGTTGTAGATATTGTGGATTCAATATCCTTTAATGGATTTGTATTTGATTCCGTGATTCCCCAATGATTGCTTGGTTGATAATTAATACTATCAATTCATGTCTCTAGCTAAGGCCATATCTTTGACAAGGATTCACAGGTAAAGGTGAAGATTCTATTACGTCTTATAAAGAGAAAGTTTGTGAATATGTTTCCATTGTGAAACTAAAGCCAGGGATTCATATGTTTTCAAGGTACTAATTGTTGAAGAGAATATTCTTTGGGAGTTTTGCACTTTCCTTTAAGCAAGTCTCTAAAGGTATAATTTCCCATACGATCAATTCTTTGATACTCCCAGATGCCTATATACTATTTAAAGGATATGTATGCCATTACTTTTAAAGCTATTATTATTTTAGTTTCTTTAAGACGTTGGAATTAGCACTCTAATTGCATAATTCTAGTGTCCCTGTATTGGATTGTAGTACCAGATGTAACTTTTCTAAAGTCCAAGTCCAAGATATTGTGTGTTCAAGTTAGAGGAAGTAGTTCAGATCAAATTAACATGATCCAAGTGGTAAAATGTGTGACAAATTTCATTTTTCAGCCCTGATGAAAAATATAATTTCAAGTGCGAATTAATAATTTAATAGAATGTAAAGCCTTGGGCATCTATTTCATTATGATTAAAAAGTCTAGTAGACTATTTAAATACTTAGGAAAATTTAACCTTGTTCTGGAAACCTTTTCCTTTAATCGTTATACATTGATCTGCATGCTTTGATAACTGTTCAAGCTTCATGTCGATTTAGTGTGAGCAAGGCAAGTTTATACTCTTTGGTAGGGAAAGATGCAATTTATAATAGATGTTTTTGGATTAATAAAATTTAATTTTATTAATTTTAATTTTTGTGCTTGTAGGTAGGTGGTGATATTATAGGTGCTACTGCTATCTCTCATTGTAGCCGTGTCATGAGAGTATAGCTGGAGGCCCTCTGATCCCCATCCTTTTATACTTTCTTTTTGAAGTGGATGTTTTATAGGTAGTACAATCTCATTATTATTAGTTTTTTGCTGTTACTTCTCAAAAAATGATCTTCAGTGTCAAAATAAGAATCACATCTTTTGTGTCCAATGTCTAAATGGTGATCCCTTTCATTTGTATAGGTTTATTGTGAGTGCATTTTCAATGCACACAGTTACCCTTGCATCATCTGTAGTTCTCCTTGATTGGACTGCTGTAACTGTTTCAATGGTGGCTGCTGGTTTACCTAGTTGGCCATTCTCTTTTCTTGCAGCGAGTCCTCTGGTTATCTACGCTTTAGCTGCTAGAAGCTTTAAAGGAGTCTTTTTGGGTGAGGCAACAACTTCGAGTTATGGGATGGTAAGCATTCTGAACATATGCATAATTCAGTTTTGAATTCTTTTTCATAGATTTTTGTTTACAAAATCTCTTTACCATTGGCTGAAGATATTTTATATCTTGTAAAGCTGATATGCTTGTCTTGTTTTCAATCATTTTTACTACAAGTATTGTACATAAGCAATTTAAATCTCTAATATATTTCTTTCAAATTATTTCATTTTTTGGTGAGGTTTAAAGAAAGATAGGGATTGGATATAGTATTTTTTAAAATTTCAGTGAGGCATAAAAAATGTGCAAAATGTCAACAATTGTGGGGCTAAGTTTAGTTGTTAATTGTTTAATCAAGTCCTTAATGAATGTGTATGTATTGCACCATGATGATTTGTAATTGACATAGGAGAAAATTGTGAGCTATTATAGAGATTATTTGCAGCTCTCATGTTTGTGAATCAGTAGGATTTTGTAATCTAAGTAGAACAAAATGTAATAAAACTATAGAGCCTATTTTCAGCCACGGGTTTGTTTAGATCTCTGGGATTGTAAGATTTTGATTTTGATTGTATTCTGTTTAAACTGGTCACATCCAAATTATTATTGAACTTATTTTTCTTAGATATTTCCAGATTTTTTTGTTGCTCAAGGTCTTATATAATGTTGTTTAGTTCAGATTCCGGTGACTTCTATAGAAAATGTGAAAAACTATTAAGAGTTGGTTTTGAACTTCCAATTAGGTTCATGAAGACCATGAACTGTTAGATTTTAATGATTTACAATTTAGGTAGAGTACATTTTGAACAAGTACGGATCTTGAGAAGCCCTGTTCCAGGTATTATTAGGTTTTAATAATTTTTAATTTAGGGAGAGTACATTTTGAACAAATTTAGAGTGTGGATCTTGAGAAGCCCTGTTCCAAATTGTTAGTTGTGATTGATTGAGTCATTATTGTATTTTCTTAAGGGCATGATTTGAGTTTCCTTGATTTGCTAAATGCCAGGAATGCATGATCAAGGAAGTTTCTAGTTTGGATAGTTGTCTATTTTATAAATAAAATATGTACTATTTTATTTTTGCTATAAGCAATTGCGTTGGCTGTGCTAATATATAGCACTATATGATAAAATTTTATTTAGTCATTGTGATGTCCCTAGTTGGGATTGTGACTGTGAAAAACTATTAAGAGTTGGTTTTGAACTTCCAGTTAGGTTCATGAAGAACATAAAATATTAGGTTTTAATGATTTACAATTTAGGGAGAATACATTTCGAACAAATTTAGAGTGTGGATCTTGAGAAACCTTGTTCCATATATTATTAGGTTTTAATAATTTATAATTTAGGGAGAGTACATTTTGAACAAATTTAGAGTGTGGATCTTGAGAAGCCCTATTCCAGATTTCTAGGAGTGATTGATTGAGTCGTTATTGTATTTTCTTAAAGGCATAATCTGAGTTTCCTTGATTTGCTGAATGCCAAGAATGCATGATCAAGGAAGTTTCTTGTTTGGATGGTTGTCTGTTTTTGCTATAAGCACTTCCATTGGCTGTGCTAATACGTAGCACTATCTGATAACATTTTATTTAGGTTCATGAAGAACATAAAATATTAGGTTTTAATGATTTACAATTTAGGGAGAATACATTTCGAACAAATTTAGAGTGTGGATCTTGAGAAACCTTGTTCCATATATTATTAGGTTTTAATAATTTATAATTTAGGGAGGGTACATTTTGAACAAATTTAGAGTGTGGATCTTGAGAAGCCCTATTCCAGGTTTCTAGTTGTGATTGATTGAGTCGTTATTGTATTTTCTTAAAGGCATAATCTGAGTTTCCTTGATTTGTGATCAAGGAAGTTTCTAGTTTGGATGGTTGTCTGTTTTTGCTATAAGCACTTCCATCGGCTGTGCTAATATGTAGCACTATCTGATAACATTTTATTTAGTCATTGTGATGTCCCTAGTTGGGATTGTGACATATAGCTCTTGAGTCGCAACATTTTGTTACCAGTTGCAGTGTCACGTTATGCAATCTCTTAGAGTTTGGACTGAAATCTCATAAACAAAATGCACGAGACTCCTTTCCTATTTTAGTTTGTTCACAGTCAGTAATGTTATTTGGCAAGGGATATTATACTTCTGATATGAACCTCTGATCTGACTTCAGCAATCTCAGCTGTTGATGGTATAGATGTTTTGAATGAAGATTTATCTTTGCAAAGACAAAGCGTAGATAAGTCTACAACTTACTTAGTTTTTCAGAAATAACTGACAATGTCTCAACTCAAATGATGAAGTACTTCTAGAAGGGTTAGGAAATGGTGCTAAGACTCCGAGGTGATCTCTTGAGTAATTCAAACTCCCTTTCTCATTATCTGTAGTGGCTGTTCTTGTTAATCTAATTTATATCATGTTCTGATTCTGATGTATTCATTTTCTTCCTGTTCAATGATGGTGTCTTTCTTCCTATTGGATGCGTATTGCTGTTGTGGTTAAATACTCCCTGTAAGGTATTAGGAGACTTCACTGCCAAGAGATTGGGCTTGTAATTTCCTGTTGTCATTCGTTAGTGGCAACTTTTCCTTTATGGTCAAGCCCTTCGGATTTTATGCAGTCAACTAATGAGCTGCAGGTTAAGAATTGTTTTCACCAAAACATCATTATGTTTGTAATGTCTCAATTCTCAAATAAAATTTAATAATAAATAATCCTTAATTAATAAGATTTTACTAATCAATAATAGATAAATAATAAACAGTGGTAAGTAGAATATATATTAATAATATATTGAATATCAATTTTAATCCAAAGATAATAAAAATAGATATATTAAAATAATAACATTGTTTAAAACAATTGAAGAATATAATTATTGAGGAACATTCAGAGGATAGAGGAGGCGATGCAGAAACATCATTAAAAAATAATAATAATAAAAAAATCAGAATTCCCACACGTCTATCCTCCGTTATAGTACAGGAGATTAATCATTCATAGTTGGTGTAAGGAAGCAAATAAACATTGGTCTATCTATCGAAATTAGGAATCATTACGGAGTCAAAGAAATATAATTATCCTCAGCGTGGATATTGACAATATACAGGAAAAATATTCAATCAGCACAATAAATATTTGAGAAAAATGATAACTTCAAACTACTATAATAAAAGAATTCAGATTGATGATCACTTATGATATTGCTTGGATCAGAAATGAGATCTCAAATAGATAAAAATATGAAGAATAGAAACATCAACCCTCATATAGTGCATCACTATACTAAATATAATCCTTTTGGATTCATATACTATACCTAGATGCACCTGATTAACAAGTTGAACAATATTGAAGACCAACACACACACACACATATTCTTGTATTCAGATTGCCATAACACAAGCAGCCCCTCTGTAATTATATTTGAAGACCAATATCTATTATAGTTCTATCTAGCTTGTGCCTATTACCTAAAGTATTATGGGTACGAGGTATATATAGACAATATTGGTTGTTCAAATAGTCATGAACATATACTAATAAATCGTTTCTAGCAAGAAAATTGTATCAGACTTACTGTTGACAGTTAATTCTTATCAGTCTTCATTGACATCAAGATAATAAACATCTACATTGATCAATTTACCCACTTATCCAAATTACCAAATTCAGATTATCAATTTTAAAAACATTTGAAACTCCTATTCAATACATAAATTTATAAAAAATAGAATTATATGCAAGTTTCAATAGAAAGGACCCCCCACCCTATATTTTAGTGGGTATAAGGAACCCTACCACCAGGGCGAGTCTATAGTCATACAAGTTATAGGAAATTAGTCCCAAACCTTGAGAAATTTTCAGAGGGGACATTACAATGTTAGATTACTGTTTGGGTTGTTAGATGGAGTTACATATAATATATATTATATTTCATTTTGGGTTTACATAATATCGTATGCTATGTATTATATATTGATATATGTTACAATATATTGTATATTACGTTATAATAGATGATAGTATCTGATATATTAATTTTTGTATTAACAGAGTAACAAGCTGAGATACATCACTACAGGAAGGGTTTCTGAGTTACAACAACATCAGAGAAACCCTCAAAGTTGATCCTTTAGAATCATGAAGTATCAATTATGCATTTAAGATTAACTACTGTAGAAGCCAAAAGCCTGAATAGATGTCAATACAAAAAGAAAGGATATCAACCCAGACTGAAACTCAAACAAAAATGGCCCTTTCACATAGTTATTATTCTCTGTCATTTAGTGCTGGAACATGAAGTATTTTGCTAGCCACAATAGGTTCATTATCGATCTTTAGCATCATGATTTGACTCTAATATTACTGGAATGAAATAATCTCCTTTATGGATCATGATTTGACTCTTCCGCATAAGCATCATAAATTTGTCTCTTGGTATTTCTAGGACTGTTGCAACCTGTGACATAATATAAAAATGTGTGAGTTTACATCCAAACTCAGTAATCTGCCTCCCTCTCTTTTGAAAAATCTCTCCACTTCTCTCCTTCCAAAGAAACCAAAGAATTTTGCAAGTAAGAACAGACCAGAAGGTGTTGGTCTTGAAATCAAAGGACTCCACAAAACCAGCTAAGACGTCACTCCAAGAAAGACCAGGTCTATTGTTCCACACAATAGGAGACCCTAGAAAAATAGACCAGACCTCACGGGCAACTTACAGTAAAAAAACAAATGCTCAAATGATTCAGTAATACCACAAACACCACAAACAATATCACTTCCTAGCCCATGGGGAAGAGTGTTACCAACAACAAGCTTCCTCAAAAGAAGCAACCACCTGAAACAAGACTTCTTAGGTTCACAGGGAGAGTGCCAAAAAAAGTTAAAGACAAATTGCTACCTGGGGATTGAGAGCTCAAGCCCCCAACCATGGTTCACCTTCTCAAAGATAGAACAGTCACCCTTCATTAAATTATATATCGTCTTAGTGAAAGCTGCCTGCAGACAAGAACCATCAGTCCATTTAATCCACTGTAAATATTGCTCAGTATTCATAGAAAGACCTGGAAATTTTTTCCTCACAGCTTTAACAATTATAGAATATGTTTTTTTTCTGAGTATAGGGAATGTGATATTTAGCAGAAATTTCATCCCAGCTCCCTATCCTATTGTCAACCATCAAATCCTTGATAAGAACAATACCCAATTTATACCACTTCTTTCCAGAACAACTTTGAGTGAGTGCTAGAGGTTTACCTTTAGTCTCAATCCCCCACCAAATAGGTCTATCTAATACAGAATATGTAGGAGGACCTCCATTAGCACCTCTGTTAGAGATAAGAGCTCTAACTTGAGTCCAGGCCTTCCAGATAGACTGAAATACCTTGGAACCATAGACAGATAACTGAAAATTGCCAAAGATCTTATCACAAATAGGAACCTCCGACCACCCCTTCCCTTTTTTAATTGCAGATTGAGATATATTGTTCCTAACCAAAACTTTCCAGGGCTGTTCTCCTTCCAAGGCTTGAATAATCCAATTAGATGCTAAAGCCAACCCTTGAGCTTTCAGATCCTTAATACCAAGGCCTCCTTTTTCTCTAGGTAGACAACAACATTCCCACTTGACACAATGCCTCTTCTTGTTTCCTTTTCCATCTGACCATAGAAAGTCTCTTATGATCTTCTCCAACCTATCACTTTGATAATTAGCAAACAGTCAGGCAGAGGAGAAATAAATATGATGAGCAGATAAGACCTTTTGAACCACCTGGACCCTTCCAGCATAAGAGAGGAGATGGGTTTACCATTTAAGATACTTCTTTTCAATTTTAGAAAACAGCCAGTTCCACACATCTTTAAAGGATGGATCTATGGAAAATGGGATTACCAGGTATCTGATATATTATTATTTATTATTGTATCAATGTATTCATATATTTTTTAGTTATTACCGTTTCTTATTTATTTTGTAAATATATTCTTGTATTACAATATTTATACTAAGTATTTATTTGTCTTTTTTTTTATAATTTTAATATTACAAATTATATATTAAAATCTTGTTAGTTAATGAATATTTATTATTAAAAATTTCAAAGCGGATACTTCATAGTCATGTATGGTGAAGGTGATCTCTGCGGATGATTGACTACCACCTTCCTGGTTGGGAGCATAAAACATGTACTTGCTGAGCTTTTTATGCTAGAGATGACAAACCACAAGGTCTATGAGCTCCTTGTATCTTGGAAGTTTTATCAATGCCAAGGCACTAAAAATTGTATCATTTTGTGTAATTTAAATTCATGAGTCTTGTTTTAGACTTGCTTTAGTTTTTCCACATGTGACTTATGTTCAATCAATTAAAATTGTTGCTACTCCATATGCTTCTATATCTCAATACAATTCATGACATGCATTGTAATTATAAAATGTTGAATACTTATACCTTAATTACATGACCTTTATACCTTAATTACATGACCTTTTTGCCTCTTTTCAGAAGGGTTGATATAACCAAGCCCTGCCTGTATGTCTTGTATTGTTAATAAATTTCTAGGACAATTATTATGTATGTCCCCTTTTCCGCTCTAGGCCTACTGATGCCTTGTTGGTCTATTTTTCCATTCGGATAGGCTAACGACATTAATCTTGAGCATGCTAGCCAGTCACAGGATTCTATTTGGTTTCATTGGGGAGATATTTAAGTTGTGAGCTTTCTATAATTAAGTAACTTTATTTTATAAAGTTGATTTATAAAGTTACTTTGAGTTAAAGTCATTTTATAATAAAAGTAACGTAAGTGACTAAAAGACGAAAATGACTTTTATCCTATATTGCCTAGTTGTTTGTATTTTCCCTCATATCGAGGTTATAAAAGCATGGAGCTTCATTGGGATTGGCACCATGAAATATATCAATATACTGAAATTTAATCTCGGTTGCTTAAATGTGACTGGTTTTCTTAAGGACGAAACCCCTTAAGAAGTATTGAGAAATTGGACGTAGCCCCAGTATCTCATCTTACTATAGTCAGGCCTAGAATTACTGGTAGCACGCTTGAGGCAACATAAATCAGTGTAAAGACACAACAAAGGGAAGATAATGCAGTTGATCAAAAGGAAGGATCTGTAGATATGAAAGTTTGCAAGTATTGAACATGAGAACAAGCAGGCTAGGTGGCAACTTTAGGACATTAACTTGGAAGAGCAGATGGGTCGTATTGCACATGGGGCAGAGGTAATATATTGATTTCATCCAAATTTGGAGATTTGCATTCATTGTAGGTCTGTAGAATAGAGAGCCGACCACCCTGACTGGACTCCAATTGATGCTCACGTTGAGGATGGTAACTGTAACCGTGGCCCTTAGTGACAAGGAACTCCACGATAGTCCTTGTATTGATGCAGCAACATGTCAAGGAATAAACAACTAATATGCTCGGTTGGTGATAGTGTGCGAGCTACTAGACTAGGAGGAAGAGCAATCTTGGAACTGTAGGGCAGACTACGGATGGGAGCAGATGTGGACTTTCCCTTGTTGTAGCACACTCCCATCATTGAAAATGGGGTCTGGTGCACTGATTGTCAGGTCTTCTCTATCATGTCCTTCCTTGTATGTAAAACATTTTCCTAAGGAAGTAGAAATTGCTTCATTTAATTCGGGTGCTAAATGAATAACACACTTTCACTCTATTTCTTCGTTTCAATTAGAAACTTGTGTTACTAGTTGTAATAGAATTTTAATACCAAATGCAAGGTTAATATCCGTCTTGGGTTGTGATTGGTATAAAAATTTCCTTGGGAGACAATGAATCATTTTACTTGAACTCAAAGTAACGTGAATCGGAATCGGCAAGACCGAATCGAATCGTGAATCGGCGATGAATCGGCAAATTTGAAAAAACCCTTTAAATTTAAAGATTTTAACAATTTAAAACTTATTTCATGCACCCTTTATTGAATATAACTTAAACACACTATAACATCATCAAATAGAAGTTAAAACTTAACATACATAAACATGGAACATAAAATCCATCACATACGTAACTATGTTATCTAAAATGTAAATTGTAGGCTAGCTGAAGCAAATAGAAATCAAATGATCATAATGATTTAAATCATAGACTGTATGTAAGATGATCCATAAGACATCAAATCATAAATGTGTGTAAGAATCTAAGATGAAGATCCATGAAACTTTGAAACATATGTCTATCAGTGATTCAGTATCAATATCTGTAAACAAAATATAAAAGCAAGGCTCTAGCTCAAGCCTCAGGTTCATAGTCATCATCATCCTCAACACCATCCTCAAGCTCGGTTGCAGCCTCAGCAAATAGAAATCAAATGATCATAATGATTTAAATCATAGACTGTATGTAAGATGATCCATAAGACATCAAATCATAAATGTGTGTAAGAATCTAAGATGAAGATCCATGAAAGTTTGAAACATATGTCTATCAGTGATTCAGTATCAATATCTGTAAACAAAATATAAAAGCAAGGCTCCAGCTCAAGCCTCAGGTTCATAGTCATCATCATCCTCAACACCATCCTCAAGCTCGGTTGCAGCCTCAGCCTCAACCTCTGAGTATCCAGTCTGCCTAATAGCAAGGCGTCTAATGTAGGTCCTAGAGGACTGCCGAGCCATATCTCCCGCATGTAAGATGGGCTCACGAACGTCGCTAGGCCCTGTGTCTATGCGTGCACGTGTGCATCTATCAATGCTTGAAGAACGTTCTCTAGATGCCTCAGCCTCTATATCCACCTGGTCAATCCATGCACAGTCTTCCTCAGTAAAGACTGGATCCACAACCTCTGTGAGCCACACTGATTTTGGATCAATCTCCTCTAGAATGATTGGAGAGGAGTCAGTGCCCAAAATCTGTCTGATCCTAAGACGGACGTTGTAATGAACAAAGACAAGATCATTCAACCTCTGCACTGTCAACCTGTTTGTCCTCTTCGAGTGGATGTGCTCGAACATGGACCAACTGCGCTCACATCCAGAAGCGCTGCTTGGCTGACTCAGAATACAGATGGCAATTTTTTGAAGTTTTGGGGTTGTGGCCCCAAACATTTGCCACCATCTATCTGAAATAAGGGAAAATAAAAACAGTTAGTCTCATTTACAAATTACAAATTACAAGTTAACTCTAAAATTACATAATCAACTTTAAGTTTAGAATCTAGATTCATGAATATTGAATATATTATTTAATTTTTACCTGGCTGTATTGTTTCCTGAGCATCTATGGCCATCCTGCTAGAGAAAAGTGGCCTTCTTTATTATTGAACTTATCAAGCTCAATAATTGCAGCACTGCTATCCTCATGAGTACTCAACCTTTGGACCACTGTATATAATCTGGTGAGAACATCCTCATCCGCCTTGAAGTCAGGACGGAAACGAAATGCCGGATTCAAAAAGTAAGCTGCTGCAAGGATGGGTCTGTGGAGCTGATTCTGCCATCTCCTATCAATGATGTCCCAAATAGGGGCATACTTCTCCTGCACTCCTGCATACTGGGCTCTAATGGCCTCCTTGGTCCTATCCATGCCCTCATATATGTAGCCCATAGAGGGCTTCTCCCCATCAGTAGTTCGTAGGAGAGATACAAGGGGCTCAGTGGCCTACATATAAAGTAAAACAAAAATTTGAGTCAAAACTTAAATATAGAATAATTCAATAATATAACTTAAGGTAAAACTAAATCATTAAACAATTGGCATAGTAAACTGTAAAATATTAAATGTTAAATTGCAATAAATTTACCTTAAGAATTTCTCTAGCAGGTTTCCAAAAACCATCATCATCAAATATGCAATTCACCACATCTATCCCTGCAGTGGTTGTAGCATAGGAAGATGAAATCCACTCCCTCCCAACAAACGCGCTCCTCAAATCATCCCTTGATGTCAACAAGGACTGCAAGGTGATGAAATTCGAGGCAAACCTCGTGATCCCTAGACGAGCTAACTCTTTGTCTCTTGTGTACTTCCTCATTGTGCTAAGGACAAATGAATGATTATAAATAAACTTGCATATATTTTTGCCCTTTCCGCACATGACTTGACCCACTCAAGTTTGCCAATTTCCTCCAACATGAGGTCAATGCAGTGTGCCGCACAAGGGGACCAAAATATGGTGGGATGCCTCTCCATCAAAAGTTTACCTACAACAATTTTAAGTTAATTAGAAATTCAAATTTCAAACATGTTAGAACTTAGGAAACTTAGAAATTCTAAGTTAGAATTAGAAAAAGTTCAAAATTCAAATAAATTTATTTTCAAAACTTGAAAAGTTAAAAGTTTACCTGCAGCAACATAACTTGCTGCATTATCCGTCACCACTTGCACCACATGTTGTTCCCCCACCTCTGCTATAACTTCCTCAATAACCTCACATAAGTATGTGGCGTTTTTTACATGAGCAGAAGCATCAATGGATTTGAGGAACATGGTATATCCTACAAGTAACAAAACAACGAATTATAATTACTATTAGCAATCAACAAATCAAAATTTGAAATAGTCAATCATGATTCAAAATTATGTATGTAGGAAAGTAGAATGATCAATCACCTCCACAGAATACAAGAAAATTGAGGAGTGTTCTTCCCCTCCTAACTGTCCAACCATCAGTCATGATGGTGCAACCCTTTTCGATCCACTCCTTTCGGTTGTCCTCAAGCTCATGCCTCATATCCTCAACCATTTCATCCAGGAGGTATCCACTCAACTCAGCGTCAGTTGGGGGCTTTAAACCCCAGACCACAAATGGCAACTGCATCTATCATGATCTGCCAATAAGGAGCCCTGTCACAAATAGATAATGATATTGATTAGAAATTTAGATGTCAAAAACTCAAATCATAAAACAAGTAGCTATAATTAAAGTTTTACTTTTACTTTTAACTTCAACTTTAAAGATAAGAAAGAAAAAAGAATCAATTACCTGGTTGCAATAAATGGAATGTTGCAAAAGTACCAGAATTTGCAAATCTCTTTTTTGGCAGCATCATGAATCTCCTTGTTCAAATCCATGCCCTCAAGTGTGAGTTGGGAGCCAATAGTAGTGCGGGGCAAAAAGTAACTATCCATTCTATTTTTCCGCACTCTAGGCCACAATAGGTTGGTGTTGGACTCTGTCTCAGTATAAGACCGACTAACACTGGCACTAACACTCGCATGAGCACTAGCACTAGGATGAAAAGGAGGTCTGGAAGAATCCTCTCCAACACAACCTACGGATGCGGAAGCTGATGCAGATGCAGATGTAGATGCGGTTGCGGACGTGGGAGCATGGGAGCCAATACCTCTTAACCCTTCAAGTTGCATTTTCCTATTCAACTTGTCTTGTTCAATTTTTTCTAATGCCACTAAACAAGTGCGTTTTGCCTCAACAGTTTGATGAGTGCAAACTGTGACATCATGGCCAGGTATGCCAGCAATATGGTATTTCAATCTATAGATACCTCCCAAATTTATTTTTTCTTTGCAAAATATACATTTTGTTTGATATTTGGTTCTCCTAGGAAACTCTTCATTATATTTCCAGCATTCATCTTTTTTACCCATTGTGGAAATTGGAAAATGAAAGCAAAGGGCTGCTGCAATAAAAAAATTCATGTAAAATATCAAAGTTTGCAACTAATAAACAAAAACTACAAAACAACAAACCCTAGTTTGCAATTTAGTAGAAATAAAAAACATTAAAGATTTGCAAATGAACACTAAAAAAGTTTAACAAAAAATGCATAATACACTAACATGCAAAAAAAAAAAAACCAGCACTTACCTCTTGCAAATGAGTTGAGGAGTGTTGATATTGACTCCTTAATGCTCCCAATGCAAGTTATGGCCTCCCCAGATGGATTTTTGATCTCTTTGGTGCTTTTCCTTGTTGCCGGTTGGAAACCTATGGATTTTCTTTTCTCTTCTTCTCTCTCACTCTTCCTTTCTTCTACTTATGCTAAGCAAATAGAAGGCTCTTTAGGGTTATAACAAAGAGGAAAGACAAATTAGAAAGCAACTAAAACATGTGTTTTTTTTTTTAAATCCAACTTTTTATGCTTGCTGGCGTGGCCGATTTTTGGAGATACACGATGGCAATTCTGGCGATTTTTGCCCTGAATCGCCGATTTGGGCGATTCACAAGAAAAAATCGCCACCAGCGATTTCTGATCCCAAAAAAATCGGGAGTCATGAATCTTATCGCCAAATTGGCAATTTCGGCAATTTCAAGGCGATTTTTGGAACTATGCTTGAACTGTCACATATCAAAATTTAATAACTATCTCTGTAAGGATACTATAGCGGTATCAGAGTCACAAGACTTGCCGACTTGTGGGTAAATCATTGAAGTTGCAGGCTGGTTAGAATAGGAAAAATGTCAGATAGGCATGAATAGGAAAACATAATTTTAGTCACATCCGACTTGAACAGGCAGGATTTTCAAACCAGATTGATATTGAGGACAATTATTCATTTGATGAAGAGCTAACCTTTGAGACAAGCATACAGGGTGAACAGGTTGAATAGGTTGCACAGGTACAAGACACTCAAATGGCTCACAATGTGAATGAACATGAACGAGAAGTGAGGGAAACCTTGCAGGCTATTAGAGATGGACAGAACAATATCGCTACTGCACTTCAACAACTTATAAGTGCTATGCAATAGCTAGCTTCGACTCATAGGAGAGCACCAAGTCATCACAGTGGAGGTGGTAGTGTGGCAGAATCACCTTGGGCTGCTAGGGCCCCCACATGGAACACTGACAGACCATTGATGCCCCTTTTTGCTGAGAATAATGCTGAGGAAGAGGTAGCCCAACCCATGGCACTAGGCTTACTTTCGGATAATGTTATGGCTATTTGCAATGAATGGGATTTGTTCCATGATCAGATTAAATATAATTTGACCTTTATTCAATACATGAATAAAAAAAGGAAGTCGGAAAGGACACAACAGGATAGGAGGCCTAGAGCACATAATAGAGACTTGAAGCATGCCATGAACAAGTTATCTCTCCCTAATTTTGATGGCAGTAGCAAGACATCTGTTAGGGCTTGGATCCACAAGTTATACATGTTCTTGACACTCAAACTCATGTCAGAAACATAAGCCATTAGATTTGACACAATGCATTTAGAGGGAGAAGCATATGATTGGTGGCATCATGGACTTGTCACCTAGGATCATGGTCTCATTACATCTTATGAGACTTTTAGCTCTAAGCTGATCACTCGTTTTGACAGGAAGGACATTGAGGTGGATTTGGTGCAGTTGTGATAGGGTGGATCTTTAGATGACTTCATTGATGAGTTACAGTGGATATCAATTATGGTTTCAGATATGACGAAACAACATAAGGTAATGTTGTTCGCAGAGGGTTTACAGGACAGATTTAGAGATTTGGTCAAGGTCCTTAGACCAGGGACCTTGGATGATGCTATTAAGAAATCTCATGATCTGGATTCACTTGCTTCAATACTACAACCTCCTAGGAAACCTTATAAGGGGTCTACTTCGTTCCAGAAGAACAAGAATCAGCATAATACTTTGTTGGCAATATGGTTAGATAGATGTATGAGTGTCGTCATTTATGGCAACATATGTTTTTGATATTTCATGATGTTATCAGAGTTAGAAAATTGACTAAGTGTTAGATAGTTTGCAGTAGTATAGAGATAGATACAGTATGTACGGATGATAGACTTCAAGTTAGCTCATGCACAGTTGAGGATCGATAGTTGATAGAGGCACGATGACATATGTTAGTGCGCATACCTGTACGGATAGTACGATGCAAGTTATAGTTAAATTACCAGTTCAGGTAATCAACAAAGCAAAACAGTGCACAACAATTAATTAAAGTGTATGGCCTAAGGAATTATTTTGGCAACAAAATAATTACTAATTCACGATGGGCCGACATCCTAGATGTTTACCCAAAGTGATTTTATAATTGGTCAAACATGTGAATGCATCAAGGCCGTCTGAGCAAAGATTTATTAATTTGCAAGATATAAGTAAAGATCACATCTTGCACATATAAAGTGTGGAAAGTGTGCATAAAAGTGGGTCACACTTCTATAGACCCTTATATCCAAGGTACTCTATGAATTAGAGAACTTAGATGGGGGTCTATAGCTTCCTATCCATGACGTGTGGGATATGCAAATATAGCTCTCAAATGAACCAAGCATGCAAATACATCACAAGGTACACCATGAAATGGAAGATTCAAAAATGCAGTGCAAGTAAACTTTAAATGATATGAAAGATGCAAACAAGAATGAGAGATTATAAAAAACCCTATTTATATTAGGTGTGTTAAGCTATATGCACAACTAAGGGTCCGTTTGGTTCCTGGAAGATGACAAGAATTGGCTTTTTCAAAATCCGGATTTGAAATTTTTTGCGTTTGTTTCAAAATTGGCAAAATGGAATTAGCATACCGGACTTCCAATTTTGCCTCAAAATCAGGCTTTCCAACTTCCTACTAGCAAGTAGGAATTGAAAATCAAATCCTGGTTATGTTTTTTAAGGAGTGTAAAAACAATAGATTTGACTACTTTTTGAAATTTGCCTTCAACTACAAGCTTACGCATAAAAATGTGTCTTTACACGCATCTTCCGAGTGAAACAAACGGTTCAAGTAAAATCCCAAAAATCAGAATGAAGATTTGCAAAACCTTGATTTGGCTAAACCAAGGTTTGTAGAAATCTTGGTTTTTAAAATTCCATGAACCAAATGGACCCTAAAAGCTAGAATGAGAAGCAAGAAGCATGAGAAATGAAGACTAGAAGATAAAAGTTCTCCACAAGCATAAGATCTTTAATCTTGCAACATAACAGTAGCAAAAGAGTGGATGTAAGAATGAGATAAGAAGATAGAAGTTCTCCATAAGCAAGAAGGTCTTCAAATCTTGCAGCATAATATTAGCCAAAATTAGATGTCCTTAAGAGAGGAAGGGCCTCCATTTTAAAGGAAAATGGACGGTTGAGATCAAATTTAGGGGACTCATGATTAAGGGTGGAGATTCATTCAAAGATGAGTGGATGGGTCCATTTTTTATTATTTAATTCAAAATGGAGGAGCACATTTGAATTTTAAAATGAGCACTTTGAATATTAAAATGAGCACTTTGAATATTAAAATATTGAAGTGAGCATTTTGAATATTAAAAATGAGCACTTTGATTAAAAAATATATTATGGATCCACTTTGAATAAAATATTAAGTTCCACCCATTATGAATAAAATATTAATTTCCATCCATTATGAATAAAATATTAATTTCCATCCATCATGAATAAAATATTAATTTCCTTAAAACTATTATGAATAAAATATTAATTTCCTTAAACCCACTATGAATAAAATATTCATAATGGAATTAAGGTCCCATTTTGAATAGAAAATTCATTTTTGGAGATAAATGTCAATTTTTAATTTATTTGAAAATAATATTTATGTGTATTTGTCAAATGGGTTGTAATAGTTGATTTGAATTAATTGATTTTATTCATTTTAATTCTCATCATGATGAAAAATTATGCATTTAGGATTTTGACCAATTTTGAGTGATTACAGAAAGCATGTGATGCGAACGATTGTGAAGAAAGCTTAAATGATATGCAAGCCTCATGTGATGCCAAATTTGATGTATGATTAGAGCAAGTGCGAGATACAATAGTAAGACAATATTCTATGTATACCTATACTTGTGAAGAACTTAATTGTTTATTGCATATTAGGGCAGTGAGTTCTTCTTGCATACATTGTATTTGATCTACCAACTCCTAACAGGGTTGAAGCAACTCCTAACATGGTTGAGGCTTTTAATAGGGCCTAGTCCTCTAACAAGGACTCGAGACACTATATGTACTTCATAGACTACTAACATGGTCAATATCCTTAACAAGATTCTTTTGTTTAGTGGATCATCTTGTGGGTATCATCCCCACTGGGATTTTTCCCTTGGCCAGGGTTTCCTTAGTTAACAAATAATGTTGTGATGAGTTCTGTTTGTGTATGTTTATATTTACTGTACAATATTGTTGGTTTACTTTCATATACAAGTTATAAAGTAATTAACAACATTCAATTATGGGCAAAAATTTGTAGAATACTGATTCACCCCCCCCTCTCAGTATTATCTATTTCTAACAATTGGTATCAGAGCCCAGTTACTCAGAAGAGGCTTAACAGCTTGAGTAAGATCCCTATGGATATGAAACAATTAAAGAGAAATCTTGAAGAAGCTCTTGGGCAGTTTTACCTTCTTATAAAAGAAAGAGATAACCTGAAAGATAGATATGAAGATGCAGAAGTTTACATTGGCAAACTGAAAGACAAAATTGATGATCTAAAATCTGGTAAAGAATCAAATGGGCAGATTAGTGACAATGATGAAGTAGGAGTCCTCAAGAAAGAAAATGAGATTTTGAAATATGCACTGAAAATTGTTGAAATTAAGTCTTAAGAAAGATGACAGTAAAAATGAACCAGATCTGAAAACGGAGAATGTAGACCTTAGATCCTAGTTGACTCAAGTGACGTCTGAATTAGATTCTATTAAGATAGAACATGTTGAATTAGAAAAGTACAACACTATTGTGAAAGGAGAGTTGACACAAGCTAAACAACAATTAGAGAAGCTTTATTCTAGTAGTGAGAAAATTGATGAGCATATATTTTATCAGAGACCCTCTTATGATAAGACAGGTCTTGGATATCTTATTGAGAAATCAGCCAAGAAAACTAAAGTTAGAAAAAAACTAGATCCAGTTGTTGAAACCCCTAAGTCTAAAGATACTGATCAAAGTAAGATCGAATCATCTAAAGGAGTTGAATTAGTTGATTTGTCTAATGAACCAAAGAAAACATAGTAAGTTGACAAACCTAAGCAAGTTGAATTATACAAGGAAGTTAGACACAAGTTCAAAGGTAAATGTTTCATATGCAATGAAGTTGGTCATATGAAGAGAGATTGCACAAGTAAGTCTTTTAAACCTATTATTAATTTCTATTGTTATAATTGTCATGGTTATGGACATAAAGCAGTAGATTGTAAGAAACTTAAATTTGATGGTAATAATGGGAATAGTAGAATGTTTAAGAATATTAACTCTACAGGTAATGAAAGAGGAAGATCCCAGAGTAGATCCAATCATGGTGAAAGATCTAAAGTGAAAGGAAACAGTTTGTATGTTACAAGTGTAACAACCTTGGACATATTGCAAGGAATTGCAGAGTACCTAAAAGTTAGAATGGAACCAATCAAAGAAGGAATGCACCTATATGTTAGTTATGCAATAACTTTG
This sequence comes from Cupressus sempervirens, assembly GCA_028749045.1. Lineage (NCBI taxonomy): Eukaryota > Viridiplantae > Streptophyta > Pinopsida > Cupressales > Cupressaceae > Cupressus > Cupressus sempervirens. The sequence continues at coordinate 739,257,906 of CM053792.1, forward strand.
GACACACAACAAGATTTTGCAGAATGGACAGAAGGAACTTCAACAGGAATCCTAATCATAGAAGGAACAATAACAAAAATGACAAAAGAAATGGTAATGGCAATAACAACAGTCAGAAGGAAGCAATCAAAGAACATGTTGATGAATTCAAAGAAGCATTTGTGAAAGCAAATAAACCGGAGAGTTCTTATACAGTTTTGGAAGAGCAATATTTTGATGCACCTAATGGAAAATTGAAGACAAAAATTGTTTGTGACTCATCCTATTTGAATTAGGCATTTCCAAAAGAGGCACAACATCAGTTAATCAAAACTGATGAGAGATTGCGAATTAGAAGTTGCACAGTCAATAGAAGGTAGTCGACATAGAGAGGAAGCTATGGTCGAGTGTGCAAGCATTTGTGTGATAGCAGGAAGTTGTATGGAAGAAAACAAATTTACTGTTAATCAATGACAGTTTTTGAAGTTGTGGTAGATGTGCATTTAATGCGGAGTTAAATTTGAAATGATTTAAGGATTGCGAGTAAGATATTCAGTACCATTTGATCGTGTGAAGTGTTTGGAGCAATTAGTGAGCGATTTGACAATGAATTCAATTGTGAAGCGAAGCATTTGAAGTGCGAAGTTGTAGAAGCCCTAAATGCGATATTAAAGGTATTTTATGAAGCTTTTGTTGGGATTTCTAATATAAACAGTAAGCAGTATGACAAGCTAGTCAATTTGTGATATAAGTGAACGATTACAAATTCAAGAAGCACCTATTTGTTTCTTTAATTGATGATCCATTAGGAGCATCATCTCAAATCCTGTCAAATGTACTTCACGTAGAAGACGTTAGAAGTTACATTCACTGTAAATTTTGAGTGTTGGAGATGAAGATATACACAAGGACTTAGGAGTTATGTGTAATGGAGACCTAACCCTAAAATTTGAGTACGCATACCTGAATGAGTTGAATACGATTAAATATATGTTCTACACGGAATTTGATAATCATGAGTGGAGTAGGATTATCCTAAGTTGAGCTCATGGTGAAATGTTTTGGCTAGGTGATGCGCTTATTGCAATTGACAATAACCTAATCCATGAGGTCATAGGTTTAAGCAATGAAGTATGTAATCCAGTAAATGATAGGAATGTGAGAAAGACAATAGAGACAAACTTGAAAATCAAATTCGATGGAAGGAATATGAGAGTTGACCTAATCTAGGACAATGGAGTTAGAGTGTTGAGCAAGATTAAATATATGTTCTACACGGAATTTGATAATCATGAGTGGAGTAGGATTATTCTAAGTTGAGGTCATGGTGAAATGTTTTGGGTAGGTGATGCGCCTATTGCAATTGACAATAACCTAATCCATGAGGTCACAGGTTTAAGCAATGAAGTATGTAATCCAGTAAATGACAGGAATGTGAGAAAGACAATAGAGACAAACTTGAAAATCAAATTCAATGGAAGGAATATGAGAGTTGACCTAATCTAGGACAATGGAGTTAGAGTGTTGAGCAAGATTATAGGTTATAAGTTAAACCACAGTTCTAGAGTTAACTCAATTCCAACAGGATTTTTGCATGCACCATGTGTCATGGCAGTTGATAAAAAGAAAGTAAATATGTGTGAGATTGTCAGAGTGTAGTTGTTGGACAATATTGCGAAGTTGAAGAAGTCTAAGAATGCAGTCTTTGATTCAGATCTCTATTGACACATTTATTTTTCTAGGCAACCAAGCAGTTTCCTGGTATGTCAAGTTGGAACAGTAATGAATGTTCAATGAAGATCGTTACATAGTATTACAGGGCTAGATTACAGAATTTCAGAGACAAAGACATTGATAGAATGATGAAGAGCTTCCAATCTGAGACGAAGCTAAGATATAGAGAATCCCTCCCTCTATGGTGGAGAAGTACAAAGATGAGATATGCTTCATGGTAGAGACTAATACTACTTGTATGGAGGCCGTAGAAGCCTAGGGTAAAGTTTATTGAACCCATGGGATATGAAATGAGTGAAGAACTCATTGAAGGCTACTCACAAATCATATTGTAGTTAGAGAGGGACACTAAATGTCCTAGATGGGGGTACCTATGAGGAGAAAATGAGAGAAGTTCATTCTGAACTTCATAGCAAAGAGATTAAGAAGAATGTGGAGAAGAAAATTGAATCCATTCTTAAGGAATCCGGTATGACAAGAGAGGAATTTAATGAGATCAAAGGTATTGCACTAGAGATGAAAGCTAGTGGACAAACTGAGGTGTTGGCAGCTACACCTATTGCCGTTGCAATGCCATCTGTGGATGTGATAGTAGTATGAACTACTTCACAAATCCCCATTACACCTTACTCAACAGTTGCGTAGGTCCAACCAATCAGAGTACATCGTGATCAGCCTAAGAGAAAACCGGAAGATGAAGGTTAAACAAGAATCAACACCATCCTCCAAGAAAAAGGTCAAGCAAACCACTAGTGGACCTGGAAAGAGAAGAAAGACTGTGCAATTCAGTGACTATGAGGAATCTAATGAAGAAACTGAAGAAAAGCTAGTTGAACAAGCAGTTGGAGAAGGAAGGACACCAACTGGCAAGAAAGCTTGGAAACCAAAGGTAGAAAATCTAAACATGCATATAATAAACCATGATAGTTTTGTTCAATTGAATAAATATTATAGCTTGTATAGTAACATGGATAGGAGACAACTAGAGAACGTTGTAGTGAGAAATATGATCTTGAGAAATAAGAGACTTGACAGCATACAAAGTAAGATTCGAAAAGATCTATACAACAGGTTACTAAATAGGAAGAAAAGAGTAGTAGAAGAAGACACCAAATTGAGAGAAAATATGATTCAAAAATTGTGTGAAGTATTGGACAGCATACAAAGGAAGACATGGACAAAATTTTAAAGGTATTGAACCTTTGCTGAGGAACAAACGAAGAGCAATTCTTCTGATGGGAAGAAACTATGAAGAGGTTAAGAAGGAAACAAAAGAAGCCATAGTAAAGTATATGACTTCTATGCCTAAGGTCACCAAGGAGAGTGTGTAGCCGGAAACAACTAGTCCAGTGTATGTGGAGGCCAGTACTCCTACTGATGGTGAAGAAGTTGAAGAGGCACAACAAGAATATTCACCTCCTCATATAGTTATTGGTATTGAATCCATGCAAGTGGATAGTACGCACATAACTGTAGATGCCAAGGAAAATCCTTTTGCAGAATATGGGACCAACATTGTTGGCAATATTATTGCCTACTTGAGCTCGGATGAAGAGGATGATGAAGAAGCAAAGGAAAATGCACGAGGAAGAGGAAAGGAAGAAACAAGAAGAGAGGGAAGAAGATGAAAGAAAAAAAGAGCAAGAAGAAAAAAAATTGAAAATGAGAAGAGGAATGAAGAGGAAAGGAAGAAAAAGCAAGAGGAAGAGATAAAGGAAGAAGAGAGAAAGAGAGAAGAAAAGAACAAAGAAGAAGAAAGAAAGAAAGAAGAGGAGAAAACAAAGGAAGCAGAGAAGAAAAAAGAAAGATTAGAAAAGAAAGAAAGAAAACTGAGGAAGAAAGTAAGAAAGAAGAAGAGGAGAAGAAAACAAGAGTAAGAAAAGAAGAGTACAGAACTGAAAGCAGTTACACTAATTCCAGCAGCAACTCCACTTGCAGCAAGAGAAGCAACAATAGTATCTGATCATGATGATGATTAGAAAGGGCTAATGAGCTCCTTGAGAAAATTACTTGAAAAGAACAAAATAGTGGTCTTTGGAAAGAATGTTGACAGAAGTCTTGGAGAGAATGTAGAGGACACTCCACTCAACTGTCACAAATCTAGACTTACAGACAAAGGCGAAAGAGTTGGTGAAATCTTTTAATGAAGAATTCACAACCTTGTCTAAAGTTGCTTCACTACAAGCACAAGCAAAGCATGATACATCATTGTTTGATACAATATGCACAAATGTCAGAAATGATCTGAAAACATTAGATGTGTGCATCAAATAATTAAGGAAGAGCATAGATGAAGGTAAGAAGTTGTATAGATAGTGCACAATGTCATACAATTACCAGTCAGATTTTGATAATCAGATCAAAGGCCAAATGAGTGAGCTTCAAACACTCACTACCAAATTGCAGCAACTAGAGGCAAGCATTGAAGACTTTGGATCAGAAATGGAGAAGATTCACAATGTTGTCAGAGGCATTGAATTAGACAAGGAGAAGGTAATAAAGAGGTTCTCTGTTCTTAGAGAATACTTATCTCCTAAAGTTGTCATTTTGTAGAGGCAATTGGAGGAGTGTCTTGCAGCTAAGGCATCCTATGATAAATTTTCTATAGTGACTTGAGTGTAGTAGAAGTGGCATCTTATGCACTTTGCACACTCATCAGTATATCTCATATAGTCAAAGAAAACTGGAAGGACTTTGACAAGCTGAAACATAACTTTGCAGATTGCATATCCAGAGTGTCTAGTCGATCAGTAGAAGGCAACACAATTTTGTGGGTACAGATTTTTTTTTGACACCTTTGCCATTGATGTCAAAGGGGGAGAAGTACATAAGGAAAATTGTATATGCATATGTTTGTATTTGTAAAAGGAGAAGTATATAAAATTGTTTATGTATATGTAAGGGGAAAGAAGAAGTATGTAAAATTGTTTATGTATATGTAAGGGAAAGCTTAACAATGTATCATTGTAAAGGAGTGATAAGGAATGTAATGATCCATCAAGACATGAATACAAATTTTATGTGTTGAAGGCATTTCTTTTTGTATTTACTTTTGTTTTGTCTGACATCATTTTGGGACTAGCTAATTTTCCCAAATTTTGCCATCAGTTCCAAAGGGGGAGATTTTTGGCAATATGGTTAGGTAGATGTATGAGTGTTGTCATTTATGGCAACATGTGTTTTTGATATTGCATGATGTTATCAGAGTTAGAAAATTGTCTAAGTGTTAGACAATTTGCAGAAGTACAAAGACAGATACGGTATGTACGGATGACAAAGTTTGAGTTAGCTCATGTGCAGTTGAGGATTGACAGTTGATAGAGTCACGATGACGTATGTCAGTGCACAGACCTGTATGAACAATACAACACAAGTTATAGTTAAATTACCAGTGCAGGTAATGAATAGAGTAGAACAAAGCACGAATGCTAATTAAAGTGTACGACCTAAGGAATTATTCTGGCAACAAAATAATTACTAAGTCATGATGGGCCAACATCCTAGATGTTTACCCAAAGTTATTTTATAATTTTTCAAAAGTGTGAATGCATCAAGGCCGATTGAGGAGAGATTTATTAATTTGCGAGATATAAGTAAAGATCATATCTTGCATATATAAAGTGTGGAAAGCATGTGATGTGAACAATTGTGAAGAAAGCTTAAATGATATGTGAGCCTCATGTGATGCCAAATTTGATGTATGATCAGAGCAAGTGCGAGATACAACAGTAAGACATTATTGTATGTATACCTATACTTGTGAAGAACTTAATTATTTATTGCATGTTAGGGTAGTGGGCTCTTCTTGCATACATTGTATTTGATCTACCAACTTCTAACAGGGTTGAGGCTTTTAATAGGGCCTAGTCCTCTAACAAGGACTCTAGACACTATATGCACTTCATAGACTCCTAACAGGGTCAATATCCTTAACATGATTCTTTTGTTTAGTAGATCATCTTGTGGGTATCATCCCTACTGGGGTTTTCCCTTGGCCAGGGTTTCCCTAGTTAACAAATAATGGTGTTATGGGTTCTCTTTGTGTATGGTTATATTTACTGTTCAACATTGCTGGTTTACTTTCATATGCGAGTTATAAAGTAATTAACAATATTTAGTTGTGGGCAAAAGTTTGTAGAATATTGATTAACCCCCCCTAGTAGTGTCTATTTCTAATTGACTTCTCGTCTCAGATTGGACTTTGAGACATGGAATGAACTAAGGAGGAAGAAGCTATGCTTCACTTGTAAAGAGCCATGGACATCGGATCATAGATGCTTTGTCAAATGTAAAATACATTATGTCAAGGTTCTTTCGGAAGAGGAGGATGAGCAACATTCTATCATAGCTTCCCTTTCTAGCGATCCCACGGGTTACCCCTTTCGTTTGAAAGGCGTAGTTAGAGGACATCGTATTGTGTGCCTGTTAGATATAGGTGCATCACATAAGTTCTAAGCGCATGTTGGGTATTAAAGAGGAAGTTATAGGTTGATGATATACCTGAGTTCGAAGTTAGGGTAGTAGGAGGTGATAGATAAAGGTGCACAGAGAAAGTGCCAAGGCTTTTGATTCACTTTGATGACTTTCTTTTAGAGGAAGATTTTTATGTTGTTGATTTGGATGGATTAGATGCCACGTTGGGAAGGTAGTGGTTGCAGACTTTTGATAGGTACACAATTGATCATGATAAGATTAAGCTAGAATTCTTACAAGATGATTGAGAGGTGATTCTCAAGGCCATGCCAGAGGGTGAACCTAGAGTGATTTCAACTCACAGGATGGATGCTATTATGAGTCATGATGACATTGAGTGGGCAACACACTGTTTCATTTCCTCTAAGGCTACATTAGGTTCAGGACAGCAGTTTCATTGTGACATGTAGCCAATAAGAGGGTTTTCGAAGACATACCCCAAGGTATTCCCCCAGATAGAGGGTTTGAGCATATCATTAAGTTAGAAGAGGGGGCCAAACCTGTCATTACCACTCCTTATCGTCATCCCAGGCACTATAAATAGGAAATAGAAAGGAAAATCAAGGAACTCTTAGACATGAGACATATTAGACCCAACTCTAGCTCTTTTGCTTCTTCAGTAGTTTTAGTGAAGAAGAAGGATGGCACTCTTTGCATGTGTTTTGATTACCGTGCTCTCAACAAGAGGACCATTAAGAACAGGTACCCTATTCCTGACATTGATGAGTTACTAGATGAATTATATGGGGCAGTCTATTTCTCGAAGATAGATCTTAGATCTAGATACCATTAGATACGGGTTCATGAGGAGAATGTGCATAAGATAGCTTTCCGATGCCACTATTAACACTATGAGTTCTTGGTTATGCCATTTGGGCTCACTAATGCGCCATCCACATTTTAGTCATGTATGAACCATATTTTTAGAAAATAGTTGGGCAAGAGCGTGTTGGTATTCTTTGATGATATCTTGGTTTTCAGCAGAACTTGGGAGGAGCATTTGCAACACCTAGATGAGGTACTTAGCATTATGGAAGAGCATTCATTGTTTGCAAAGGAATCAAAGTGTGAGCTCAGATTGACTAAGATTATTTACCTTGGACACGTGATTGGTGCAGATGGGGTGAAGGTACACCAGGAAAAGATACAAGCAACCCTAGATTGGCCACCTCTGAGGAACGTATTAGATTTGAGGGGCTTCCTTGGTCTTTGCTCTTATTATAGGAGGTTCTCTAGAGGGTTCTCTGATACAACAACTTCCCTCATCGATCTCACACGGAAAGGGGCATTTAGGTGGATAGATGATGCAGAGGTGACCTTTGATAAGCTCAAGAAAGTGATGAGGACATGTTCAATTTTGGTACTTCTCGACTTCTCTTGCCCTTTTGTCTTAGAGTGTGATGCTTCAGGTAGCGGAATTGGTGCAGTATTGATGTAGGATAGGCATCCAATAGCTTATGAGAGCTAGAAGCTCAAGGACAATGAGAGATTGTATTCCATCTATGAAAAGAAAATGCTAGCCATTATGCATGCTTTAGCCAAGTTTGGACAATACTTGGTGGGTGGAAAATTCACAATTAAGATAGACCACAACAACCTGTGATACTTCTTAGAATAGAAGGATTTAAATGAAAGACAACAAAAGTGGGTCAGCAAGATTCAGGCGTATGATTTTGAAATCGAGTATGTTAAGGGTAAGAACAATATAGTTGCTGATGCTCTTTTCAGGAGATCTTTCAGTAGTAGAGTGTTGTGTCATTTCTAAGATATCGACAGATTGGAATTCCTAGTTACTGGTTGAGTATTCTAAGAATACTCAAGCTTGTCAGATCTGGATGGACAACTCCAGGACAACAGGTACAAGTTAATCTATGATATGATTTTTTATAAGGATAGGATCTACCTCATACCAAAATCTAAGCTCAAGGAAAACATTTTGGATACTCTTCATGATGCACCATCATTGGGACACCCAGGTTTCTTCAAAACCTATAGGCATTTCAGAGAGTTCTCATGGAAGGGCCTCAAGGACGACGCCCTTCAACATGTCAGAGAGTGCCAGAATTGTCAGTAGAACAAGTCAGAGCACGAGTTCCCAGCCGGATTATTACAGCCTCTTCCTATTCTAGTACAGAAATGGGAGAGTATTTCCATGGATTTCATTACAGGATTGCTGAGGGTTCAGGGTAGAGATTCCATTTTCGTGGTTATGGACAAATTGATTAAGTTTGCTCACTTTTATGCTATAGCGGCAGATTGGTCGACCTCTCAGGTAGCCGAGTTATTTTTTTGAGAGGTTTTTTGTCTACATGTTCTCCCTCGAACCATTGTGAGCAACAAAGATAGCGAATTTCTCAACACTTTTTGGCAGGAATTATTCAGATTGGTAGGTATGGAATTGACACCCAACACAAGTTATCACCCACAAACAGATGGGCAGATAGAGATAGTAAACAAATGGGTGGAGAGTTATCTCCGGATCTATGTAGCAGGGCAATAGAGAGCTTGGGTTAAATGGTTATATCTAGGGAAATATTGCTACAACTCCTACATGTCCCTCTGGATGACACCGTTTCGAGCCCTTTATGGCAGTGAACCACTGTCATTCGTAGATCTGGCCTTACAAGACAATAAAGCACCATTAGTTGGAGATTGGATACAAGATCAATAGGACATTCTCAGATCTCTTTGTGAGAACGTTCTACAAGCCCAGAATCAGCAGAAGATGTATTTTGATCGCCATAGGACAGAGCAGAGTTTTGAGTTAGGTGACATGGTTTACCTTCGTCTCCAACCTTACAGGTAGAGCTCCTTGAAGAAGAGTGGGTACAGAGCTCCTTGAAGAAGAGTGGGTACGAAAAACTTTAGCCTAGATTTTATGGTCCCTATCGCATTACTTAGAGGGTTGGAGAGGTTGCTTATGAGCTGGACTTGCTAGATGATACTAGAATTCATAACATTTTCCACGTGTCTTGCCTCAAGAAGGCGATTGGTTAGCATGTGGTGCCTTCCATTGCATTGCGCCTACTTGATGTGGAAGGGAAGCTAGCTTTGCTTTCAGCCGAGGTGATTGAGGTTAGGGAAAGGAAGCTGCATAATAGGTCCATCAGGGAGTATCTAATTCACTGGAAAGATTTTCCATATGAAGATGCCACTTGGGATGACAAATCAATCATGCAGCATCTGACACTGAGATAGCTTGAGAGAAAGCAATCCCGGGAAGGGAGGATTGTAATGTCCCCTTCTCTGTGCTAGGCCTACTGGCACCTTGTTGGTCTATCTTTCCATCTGGATAGGCTAACGACATTAATCTTGAGGGTGCCAACCAGTCACAGGATTCAATTTGGTTTCGTTGGGGAGATATTTAAATTGTGGGCTTTCTATAGTTAAGTCACTTTATTTCATAAAGTTACTTTATGACTTAAAGTCATTTTATAACAAAAGTAACTTAAGTGACTTAAAGATGAAAATGACTTTTATCCCACACTGCCTAGTTGTTTGTATTTCCCCTCATTTCGAGGTTATAGAAGCAAGGAGCTTCATTGGGATTGGCACCATGAAATATATCAATATGTTGAAAGTTATTCTCGGTTTCTTAAATGTAACTGGTTTTCTTAAGGATAAAACCCCTTAAGAAGTATCGAGAGACTAGACGTAGCCCTAATATCTCATGTTACTATAGTTAGGCTTGGAATTAGTGGAAGCATGCTTGAGGTAGCATAAGTAAGTTTAAAGACACATCAAATAGGGAAGATAGTGCAGTTGATGGAAAGGAAGGATCTGCAGATTTGAAAGTTTGCAGGTATTGAACACGAGAACAAGTAGATTGTATGGCAACTTTAGGACGTTAACTGGGAAGAGCAGATGGGTCGTATGGCACATGGGGTAGAGGTAATATATTGACTTCATCCAAATCTGGAGATTCAGATTCATTGTAGGTTTGTAAGAATAGAGAGATGGCCCCCTCGATTGGACTCTAGCTAATGCTCATGTTGAGGATGGTAACTGCAACCGTGACCCTTACTCAATGATACTGAACTCCATTGTAGTCCCCATATTGATGTAGCGATAGGTCAAGGAATGAACGACTGATATGCTCCGTTGGTGACAGTGTGCGGGCTACTAGACCAGGACAGAGAGCAATCTTGGAACTGTAGGGCAGACTATGGACGGGAGCGAATAGGAGCAGATGTGGACTTTTCCTTGCCATGGCACACTCCCATCATTGAAACGGGGTCTGGTGCACTGATTGCAAGGTCTTCTCTATTACGTCCTTCCTTGTATGTAAAACATTTTCCTAAGTAAAAATTGTTTCATTTAATTCGGGTGCTGAATGAATAACCTGCTTCTAGTCTATTGCTTCTTCATTTCAATTAGAAACTTGTGTTACTAGTTGTAATAGAATTCTAATACCAAATGCAAGGTTAGTATCTATCTTGGGTTGTCATTGGTATAAAAATTTCCTTGGGAGACAATGAATCATTTTACTTTAATAGTCACGTATCAGAATTTAATAACAGTCCCAGTAAGGATGTTACATATTATGCTTTTGCATATTCCAGAAATATGTCTAGACTCTAGAGTATTGATCGAATGAGTCTTTCTTAATTGTCAAACTTGAATCTCTTTAGAGGATTTTGTTTCATGAACATGTTTTAAAGCACAAGGACTATAAGGAGTGTTATAATGAATTGATAGTAGGTAACCTCTCGATTCAAATCATCATACAAGGAGTACGCAAACTTGTTAAGGTAGAGTGCATAAATTAATGAAAGTAACGAAACTATATAATATTCCTACTCATCTCTTCATATGCATCATATGAAAATGAACAAAGGCAGAGTAGAATGGCAATTTGTGGGAGAAATATATTTTAAAATTATAATATGTACACATTGGGCGACTGGTTGCATTAGTGCAAGTGATTTTCCCTCCATTGGTACTAGTTTATTTATTTCTAGCCTATCCTATTTCACTACAATGAGGATATAATTTTTAAGTCCAATTGACCTTATTTGTTGTACTGGATATAATGTTTGGTTTATGTGCTTTTGCACATTCTAAAATATGTCTAGATAATGATTTTTTTCCGATGTTTGATAAAAGTTGTTAGAATGAGTCATTCTTGGTTGTCATATTTGAATCACTTTAGAGGTTTTCCCATTTGTGGAAATTTACTTTAGATAAAGGTACTAATGTCCCCCTTTTTGGATTATCTTGAATTTTCCCCTAGAATCACAAGTTCAATAAAAAAAAAAGAAACTCAATAAGTTAGAGATATAACTTTACCCAAATAATGTAAAAGCAAGATAGATTGTGGCTGAGGTCCTACATTCATGTTAGATAATTACTGAAGATACAATTCATAAAATCAGTTATTACTAGTCGGGTTAAAAAGATATATTCACGATCAACACAATGAAATAATAACTATCTATATATTATATAATGATTTTATATATATCTATAATTCATTATTTGTGTTCAAGTATAACAAAACTTGGATAAGGAGAGATAATAGTGTGCTTGAAGAAATCCTAAATCGAGGCCCAAGAGTGGATATACCATCCCTTTTGGCCTTCAAGTGGCCTACCATCATTTATCCCTCATGAGGTTGCATACTTAGTGAGGAAGCTTTTAAGCAATCTTTATGCTAGGCCCAAAAGTGGATATACCATCCTTCTTGGCCTCATGTGATAGGAAAATTGAACATCCAAAATGGGGTGTTTTACCTAGTAGATTTCTTGTATTTGCACCCCCTTTCCATGTTTCCTTATTCATCCTCTTATGACTAAAGAGCATGGGAGATTCAATTAAAAGCTTTCCCTAACAACCAATCCACACAATGCAATCCCTTGGAGAATCAAATAAGGTTTTGAGAGCTTGTCCTTTCAATCAAGCATGTGAGAAAATAAACAATCATTCATTGTGCCTCTTGACCCCACTTAGGGGTTGGTGTACTTGAAGGGGGACATAGTGTTGTTGTCTCCTTATCATGTATTTCTCCTTTCCAATCAAGCTCAAGAGCATGGATGAACAGCCAGTTATTTGACCTCTTATCATTGAGACTCTTTTGAATCCATCCCAACAATCAACCATTGTAGATGTTGGAGGAAAAAGTAGAATAAGGTGTTTGGAGCATCCTTCCCATCTTAACCCAAGGGCAGGACACCCCTTCCCCCCCTTGATCTCATGTGGTAGATTGATAACCATCCACTATGAGGTGGTGTAATTAGAACAAGACCTTATATTAATTTCTCCCTTGTATTTACTCTCTCACTTTTCCATGACTAATTGCTATAATGTCACCTACCTAGTTTATCCTCAAATTTGCCTTAAAATCATAATGGAAATACATTAGGATTAGGTTTTAAATCTTAGCAACTAAAATATCTCTTCAAATAGTACAATCTTGGATTAAGTCCTACTATCATAAGTAAGATACTCATATAGTATCTATAGCATCATTGCAAGCACATTAGAGAAGAAGCATGATAGGTCTACCCAGAGACATCCCACACTATGCCCAAAAGTGGAACTTTGGCCTTCTTGGATCTGGTGCCCTCCAACATAGTCATCCACGTGGGGCCCTACCTAGTGGGGTGCTTGTACCCACTTTCCCTACCCATGCTTCATCTCCTAAGATTTAGTAACCATCATTATAGAGTTGGGAGAGGATGTTGTAATGGTAGTTCCTTGATTGACCTATCCAGGCCCAAGAATGGCCCTCTTGGTCCTCTTGGCCCTGGTGGTAGGTAACATGGACATCAACCCAAGGTCCCTACCTAGATGGAGGTCATCATGGTTCCTCTTCCTCTTACACCCTTGTCCTTCTATAATGATGGAAGTCCATAAACAAATTATCGATATATGCATTAACATGCATTCATAAATTTAAAGACAATTTATTGACGATAATGCATAGGCCATCATAATACCACAAATCTATCATTTAGAGTACTAGATGCTGTTTATAACAAGTCTGAATAAGATTAGTGAGAGTCTACCTCTAAATGTGTCTTTTGTTTACACACTTCCAATTTTGATTATTGTTCCTTGGTCACGGATTCTAGTTTTTCTATTCGATGTCACTGGTTACCCTCCGATCTATATTCCCCCCCTTCACATATCTCAAATTACACCCTTACCAAGGGATCCTATTTTCAAAGGACACTGTTAATGTTTGGTAACTTTAGTTGGATAAACTATAGTGCAAATATATATATATATATATATATATATATATATATATATATATATATATATATATATATATGAGATTTTTATTTTTCATTATATTAATTAAATACTAATGAATAGACATGTCTATCCATACTTCAACTTATATTAGAGAGATGACTGTCATTTGGAAAGCATATACCTCAAAAAGGCAATGCAATTACATTTGTAGTGATCTTAGAAACTTAACATGGTATCAAAGCCAGGTTCCTTCTATAATGCTTAAACAACTTGAAGACAGATCCTAGACAAAGATCACAGAGGAGTTATTGAGACAATCTAAAGAAATATAGTTGGAATCGCAAATAATTGGATTAATTTAAACATATTATGAGAGGATTTCAATGACTAGGTCGGGCTATTGCCTCACAGGAATGAACCACAAGTGCATTATCCTAAGAATTTCTGTTGATTGTATAGGATGTATGTGATGTTAAAAGTAAAGGATCTCTGATAGATAAACAATTACAAATATTTGTTTATTAATTCTGAATCAAATAGGTAGAATGATATTACTTATCTTCACTGTTTTGCAATAGGTTCTAGAGTTTTTCCTTCTTCAGCTCTGATTGCTTTTACTGGATCTCTGTAAGACAAATGAAATAATAATAGCAATTGATATCTAAAGTGAATACAATACTTGTATTGCCTTTTTGTAATATGTTCACTGTAGTTGAAGGAACTCAAATATATATGCACCCGAACAGCCATGACTCCGAAGAGTCATGCCTCTACGTGGCCCAAGGGCCATGTAGGGACATGGCCCTTCGGAGTCATGTTTGGTATAACTGTTCTATGTTTATTATTTTGTTGCCTGATAACACAAGGCATAATCTCAATATCATTAAGAGTGCCAAGATGCAATATATATTACGCGGGTTCTAGCATCCTGATTGTACATCCGTCGAGGATAGCAATATGCCTAGCGATAATCATCAATCATGAATAATACAGAGTTCGACAGTGATATCTGTCGTGATTTAAATGCAAAGTTCAACAGCAAGGTCTGTCAAGAGTAATGTGAATCTTCACCACTTAAGTTGGTTGATAATGCATATAAATACTATCACAATATATGTACATAATAGGGATGTATGTATATGTACATGTATGCATACATTAGTATGAATACATGTACGTATATATAGGTCTCTGTCATGTATATCAGATAGTGATGCATAGATACTTCTCTGCAATATAAGATAGATATCAGAGTTAGAACACAAATTGCTTATATCTCTGAAATATAGTTACAAATAATATCATCATGGAAGATTCAGATTTACTTCTCCTGACGCTAAACATCAACACTCCCTCTTTAGCTAGAGAGAAGGAAAACTTGATCAGAGTCATCTAATAAGCAATACTGTAAGAGCAGTAATTGATCTCTACTTGCACTTAAGCAATGTCTAGAGACAACACACACAACCTCTACTTGCACTTAAGCAATGTCTAGAGGAGCTTAAAATAATCTCTACTTGCACTTAAGCAATGGCTAGAGAGGCTCAAAAATAATTTCTACTTGCACTTAAGCAATGTCTAGAGAAGCCCAAAAATAATCTCTACTTGCACTTAAGCAATGTCTAGAGAAGCCCAAAAACAATCTCTACTTGCACTTAAGCAATGTCTAGAGAAGCTCAAAAATAATCTCTACTTACAAGATCGTCACCTTGTAAATAATTAAAGATTACTGAATATGTCCATGAAAGATCGTCACCTTTCATAACATATAAAATAGAAGAAACAAACAACGCTTTTATTTCAAAAAATTTCCATTACATATAATCATACCAAGCCTTTCCTTGAAATATTTCAGTTTCACTTTAGCAAGAGGTTTGGTAAGAATATCAGCTGATTGATCATTAGTACATATATATTCCAATTGAATAACTCTTCGATTAACCATATCCCTAATGTAATGAAATGGAATTTCAATATGTTTAGAGCGATTGTGAAACATAGGATTAGAGGAAAGCTTGATACAACTTTGATTATCACAATAAATCACAGTAGGCTTCAATGGTCTTTTGAAGAGATTTGAAAGCAACTTTCGGAGCCATACTGCTTCTCTGGCACATAGGGAGGATGCAATATACCCGGCTTCAGTAGAGCTCAAGGCTACAGAAGTTTGTTTCCGACTAGTCCAAGAGATCATACCGGATCCAAGACTAAAACAGTATCTTGAAGTACTCTTGCGCTCAATAGAACTTTTAACCCAATCAAAATTAGAGTATCCAGTTAGCTCAAGATTAACTTTGTCATATTTGATTCCCATTCCAATAGTACCCTTTAGATATCTCATTATGTATTTAGCTGCCTACAATTGTATCTTCTTAGGTGAGCACATGAACTAACTTAAGGTATGAGTTGCATAACAAATGTTAGAACGAGTATTAACAAGGTACATTAAGGATCCAATAATCTGTCTGTAATAAGTAGGATCCACATCTTCAGATTCATTCACGTCATCTTTTAGTTTGTGTAAGTTTAGCTCCATAGGTGTAGCAGCTGGTTTGCATTCCATCATACCAAACTTGGTTAATATGTCAACTGTATATTTTCCCTGATTTAGTATAATGCAGTTGTCTAGTTGCCAAATATCTAACCCCAAGAAATAGTGAAGTAACCCTAGATCCTTCATTTCAAATTCAGTAGAGAGATCTTGTTTACATTTTTCTATAAGATGTTCATCACTTGTAATAAGTAAATCGTCAACGTATAATACAAAGATAACCATATCATCACCTTCAGTTTTTAAAGTATACATTTGGATCAGCTTCATTTTTCACAAATCCCCATTTCAATAGATAATTATCTATTCTTTCATACTAGGCTCTAGGAGCCTGTTTAAGACCATAAAGTGCCTTCTTCAATTTACAAACATGAGTTTGGTGATCAAATATACTGAACCCTTCTGGTTGTTCAACATAAACTTCTTCTTCAATCTTACCATTGAGAAACGTTGTTTTGACATCCATTTGATGAACTTTCCATCCTTTAGAAGCAACAATAGCTAGAATTGTTCTGACTGAGGTATATTATGCAACAGGGGCAAAAGTCTCATCATAATCGATGCCTTCCTTTTGAGAGAATCCTCGGGCTACGAATCTTGCCTTGCATTTTTCAATACTGCCATTTGCAGCATGTTTAATTTTGAACAACCATTTAGAAGAAATAACAGATTTGTTTTTAGGTCTTGGTACTATATCCCAAACATCATTTTTCAATATTGAATTATATTCTTCAATCATGGCTTCCTTCCAAAATTGATGTGAAAGTGCTTCTTTAACATTGGTAGGTTCAGATTTTATGAGTTCAGATAATAGAGCAACATAGCATGATTGGTTCCTAGTTCTTTTGCTTTCCTGAATTACATCATCTGGTTCAACTTGATTTTTAGCTAACATCTTTCTAGTCCAGAGGGGTCTCTTTCTTATTGTTAAGGTTGACGTTTTCAGATTCAGTATGATTTAACATGGAAGAGATGTCAGAATTTTCCTCCCTCTCAATTTCTGTATCTTGATCTTCTTTTGAAATAGATTCATCATTATTAGAAGTCTTGAAGGTGGTGTCTTCTTCAAATATGACATCTTTACTAATCTCAATAGTTCTTTGACCAGAAATGTAAATTCTGTACTCTTTTGAAGTTTCACTATAACCAATGAATATCCCCTTCTTCCCAGAAGGCTCTAATTTGGTTCTCTTTTCTTTTGGAATGTGAATGTAGACTGGACATCCGAAAATTCTTAGATGACTTAAATCCGGTTTAACTCCGGTAAATGCTTCTTTAGGAGTGATGTTTTCCAATATAGAGTGAGGACAACGATTTTGAATGTAGACGGCTGTATTGGAGGCTTCAGCCCAAAAGGAGTAATGGAGGTTTTGATCATGTAACATGGCCCTGGCTGACTCAACAATGGATCTATTTTTTCTTTCAGCTATTCCATTCTGTTAAGGATTATAAGGTACAGAATACTCCCCCTTAATCCCAATAGAAATACGAAAGTTTTTGAAAATATCATAAGTGAATTCACCCCCATTATCAGACCTAAGGGTTTTGATCTTTTGTCCTGATTGATTTTCGACTAGTGCTTTAAACTCTTTAAACTTGGATAAGACTTCAGAAGACTCCTTTTGTTTTAGAAAATAAATCCAAGTTCTCCTAGAGTAGTCATCAATGAAAATTACATAAAATTGACATCCATTTAGAGAGGGAACTGACATAGGACCACAAAGATCTATATGAATCAACTCAAGTATGTTTTTAGATTTATGAACACTATTGAGAAATGAGTGTTTAATGTTTTTCCCTAAGGCACACCCTTTACAAATACTTGAGTGATTTGAATTTAGATTTGGAAGACTTTTTACAATTTTACTTATAGATGCTAAAGCTCGAAAATTAAGATGACCTAATCTTCTATGCCAAATTTCAATAGAGTTAGTCTTATTTCCACTAAGAGTTAAGTTTAACTCTGGGTTTTGAAAATTACATAGTTTATAAAGACTTCCATCCTTAACCCCTATGGTTATAGCTTTCTTGATAGCGAGTTCTTAGTCCAGGATAGAACTTTATCTCCTTGAAATGCGATGTGGTACCCTTGATTAGTAAGTCCAGAGATGGAGACAAGATTTCTTTTGATTCCTGGCACATAAAGGACGTTCTTTAGTTGTAGAGTGATATCAGAATTCAGTTGAATAGAACATGTACCAATGTCTTTAATTGGATGAGAGGAGTTGTCTCCAATAGTAACTTCTTTTGATTCACGATTTGAGAGAGTCTCAAACTTCTCTTTAAATCCAGAGATATGGCGAGAAGCTCCACTGTCTAGAATCCAGGTGTTGTGATTAGAATTTAACTAACTTGAGAGAGCTACTATAAATGCATAATTTTCTTTGTCTATCTTCTCATTATTCTCTTCTTTAACTTCTGCCAATGCTGCTTGAATTTTTTGTTTTTCAGGACACACATAATAGGAATGACCAAGCTTATCACATTTGAAGCATCTTACTTTGGACCAATCTCTATGTTTGTGGGATTTGTGACTTTTATTATTTTCCTTCTTGTTATGTTTGAACTTCTTTTTCTTATTTGATTTGGAATACAAAGCTTGGATGTCACCGTCTTGATTTGAAATTAAATTGTTGGATGCTAATCTGGACTCTTTTTGAGTGCATTCATATTCTTCAGTTGATCAAACTTTGGAAGTTCGGGACGAGAACTTAAACCTCTTATGAAAGTTTCCCATGATAGTGGAAGTCCTCTAAGTGCAATTATACTTAATTCTTTATCATCTATTTGATTTTGCATAGTAGCCAATTGATCCTTAAATTCAGTAATTCTGAGGAAGTAAGATGTAATTGATTCTCCATTTTTCATCTTTATGTAAAGTAGATCGTGTTTCAAAGTAAACAATCTATTTGTATTATTAATTTCAAATGTACTTTGAATTGTAGAAAACATATCAAATGCAGTTTTGAGATTTGCTATAGAAGGAAGTATATGATCTTTAACTGAATCTATGATTATTTTCATTGCCTTATTATTGTGCCTTTTCCATACTGCTTTCTCAAATTCATTTTCAGGCATAGGTAAATTAGTTTCAATGTGATTTTCTAATTCCATTTCTCTTAGAATTATTAATAGCCTGGTTTTCCAAGATGAAAAATTAGAAGCTCCATCTAATCTATCCTCAATTCTTACATGGTTCACCATCTTAATGCCTTTTAAAACTTTTCTTTTCCCTTAAATTAGACTCAAAATTTAATATTTGCAATGGTTTTCTTATCAGTGCAGCTTTGATACCATGTTAAAAGTAAAAGATCTCTGATAGATAAATAATAACAAATATTTGTTTATTAATTCTGAATCAAATAGGTAGAATGATATTACTTATCTTCACTGTTTTGCAGTAGGTTCTAGAGTTTTTCCTTCTTCAACTCTGATTGCTTTTACTAGATCTCTGTAAGACAAATGAAATAATAATAGCAATTGATATTCTAATGTGAATATTATATTGCAGGTACTTGTATTGCCTTTTTGTAATATGCTCACTGCAGTTGAAGGAACTCAAATATATATGCACCCCAACAGCCATGACTCCGAAGAGTCATGCCTCTATGTGGCCTAAGGGCCACGTAGGGACATGGCCCTTCGAAGTCATGTTTGGTATAACTGTTCTATGTTTATTATTTTGTTGCCTGATAACACAAGGCATAATCTCGATATCATTAAGACTGCCAAGTCATGGGTTGTAAACCTGACACAAGATACAATATATATTATGCGGGTTCTAGCATCCCGATTGTACATCCATCGAGGATAGCAATACGCCCAGCGATAATCATCAATCATGAATAATACAGAGTTCGACAGTGATATCTGTCGTGATTTAAGTGCAAAGTTCAACAACAAGGTCTGTCAAGAGTAATGTGAATCTTGACCACTTAAGTTGGTCGATAATGCATATAAATACTGTCACAACATATGTACATAACAGGGATGTATGTATATGTACATGTATGCATACATCAGTATGAATACATGTATGTATATATAGGTCTCTATCATGTATATTAGACTGATGCATAGATACTTCTCTGCAATATAAGATAGATATTAGAGTTAGAACACAAATTGCTTATATCTTTGAAATATAGTTACAAATAATAACATCATGGAAGATTCAGATTTACTTCTCCTAACACTAAACATCAACATGCAAGTGGCAAAAACAAATATAGAAAAAAAATACCACAAACTGTATTGAAGATAGAGGTATTTCTAGTAGGTATTGTGTAAGACCAAAGCTTGTGTTTGCAGGAACTATGTTGAAATTCGGTGGCATTCATGTAATTTTCAAGGGAAGATTACAATAATGAACAACAGTAAAAATATCCAAGAAATCAGCGACACATAGATGAGGGCACATAATAATCAACGTAGGGAGGACAAATTCCCACTCATAAATCATGTGGAAGATGGAACGTGGGTACTTCATACTACCAGAACTTATATGAAGCAGTGGATAGGGAAGGTAAAAGATTTGCAACACTTTATAAAACTTGTAAAAGTCCATAGATAGAGAAATTCAAACAGTCATAAAATTGTCACATGGAGGAAAATACACCGAATAATATAATGGTTCATCTCGTGCCCACCAATGATTCGGGTGCCATGCAAGACGTTGGAGATAAATATACTGAAGGGATTAGATAGAGGAAGTGCGCCAACTAGGTGATCAGGTATCAACAAGAGGGTCCGACACATGTAATGGATTAGGTCAAAGCGAGCTAATTTTGGAAATTAATGGAAACACCACTCTAATTCTTATGCATGATCGATATATTCCAAAGGTAGTCAGATTACAAGGTGATCGTGTATTACAAAGGCCAAATAACCTGACCATTACTAAGGAAGATATTAAGTGGAATAGAGAACAAATATCATATAACGTGGAATGAGATAAATTAAAGAGGGGATACCAATAACGTAAGGTGATTAGAGATAAAGTCCAATTTATTAATAATAATATTGCATATTACAAAGTTTTCCATCATTGGTTATTGGTCATTAGCGCCACTCACATCAGAGAAAGGGACGACATCGTATATCAACATATATATTGGATTTTGAGTAATTCAAAGGATTATTAATACATAAGACAATTATAGAAATTTGTAGCTTAGGAAGTTAAGGAAGACAAAGATTGGGATTCAGAGGGAGCATGACATTTCATTAGAGGTAGAGGATATGATTCAATCAACCTTCAGTGATCTCGGTCATATTGACTCAGAGGGAGTAGATTGTGTTGAGATGAATTCTCCAATGATCAATAAATTGTAAATAGTTAAGAGGACTACCATTTATGAATATTGTTCATAACTATATGGGCCTATCCCCTGTGTACATCATGAGGAAGAGACAACTTCCAAATTATTATCACTTGTATTTGCAGAAGTTATCGTAAGGTGACAATTTTACAATAACTTCATTCAAATGTCAAATGAGTTGATATTCAAAAAACTAGAAAGTCAAATGATTTGATTTTCAAATGTCAAATGATTTGACATTTGCCGAATGAGTTGGCATTCAATAAACCAGTAAGTTAAATGAGTTGACCTTCCTGAAACCATTTTTTTTTACGTTGAGGTAATATGTTATTCATATTGTGTATGAATCTTGTTTATCCTTCCTAGCTAAGAGGGAGTGTTAATGTTTGGTAACTTTAGTTGGATAAACTATAGTGCAAATATATATATTATATATATAAGTGTGAGATATAATATATATTAAATATATGAGATATTTATTTTTCATTATATTAATTAAATACTAATGAATAGACATGTACCTGAAGGATCCTGTCAATCCATACTTCATCCTATATTAGAGAGATGACTGCCATTTGGAAAGCATATACCTCAAAAAGGCAATGCAATTACATTTGCAGTGATCTCAGAAACTTAACAGACATCACTGTTCATTATTCAAGGGAGGGGTACCTTCAACAAAATGACAGCTTTTGATTTATATATAATTACTCATTTATTATTAGTCTGTTTGTCCTAATCAAACAGCTGCATCATCAACATGTTCTCAGACTCTCAAGAAATCCCACTTTGTTATATATTACTATTCCTTATTCATGGATTGCTCAAACATATTGTATCAAGTTTCTGCTGTTTCCTAATATATGAATTGCTCGCTGTTTTCGGTTTTATACTATCATCACTGGATTTTATTCTAATCAGTCTTTTCTAGATTATTCATACATGTCATTCTCTAATTGCAGAAGTGCTTGCCTTTCTATATTGAAATCTCCGCTATAGTTGTAGGTATCAACGATTTTGGAGTTGGCCAATTTGATCTGGCCTCAACATTGCCAGGAATATACAAAACTCTATTTTGTTTATAATGATGATCATTGCTATCTTTGACTGATGCCAATCATTGCTTGTTCAGTTAGAAACACAACGTATGATATATTATTGCATGGCATATTTGCTGATCAATTCTCAATGACTTCCAGCTGGAGACTAGAAAATTATGATATCTTATAAGACAGGTTTCTATTTGATTGATTTTAGTTTTACTTATGTATTCTGTGACCTGCCTTTGAAGAGTGATTTTAGGAGTTATTAGATGGGGGCATGGCAATTGCTGCAATTTGATGAATAGACTATAAATCTAGATATTGCATACTATTGCTTATATCCAAAATATAAGATGTTTTATATCAAAAACATAATTTCTTTCATACATATTATTGATTATATTAGTATGTGAGAAATTACACAATAAAACATTATCATGCTGCACACATCAACCATACATAATAAACATACATTCATGCATACCACAATGAACAAGAATGCTAACTGCATTTAATATATAACAATTTCTGATATGTTCTCAATGTCATATATTTAATGTGTTGATGTGATTTTATCAGCACCTATAAAGTTTAAAGGATATTTCATTGCAAGCTTTGAATGACTTACCAATTATCACTCATGAGCCCATCCAATCATATTCTTTATCCATTAATTATTCACAAACATCATTCTATCAATTCAACATTCATTATTAAATCAACCCCCGAAATATCAATTTAGCATTCATTATGTTGTTACTTCTAAATAATCCAATCAACAATTAATCATAGCTAACGAATACCTCAAATCATCAAATCAAAGTAATTCATTCATTCAATCAGTCATTCATACAAACATTAATCATTCAACAACAATTGAATGGTCGATTAGGAAAGTAATCTAATAAGCTTTGGTGTTCATTCGAGCAGATCAACACATTAAATATAAGCCATAAAGATCAGATCAAGAATTGTGATTTATTACATCCAATAGCATTATGTTCATTGTGGTATGCATGAATATATTTTTATTATGCATGCTTGATGTATGCAACATGATAATGTTTTAATGGAAAGAGGTTCTCTTCTAAGTATATCAACTCATGGTGGTTTGCCGCACGAGTTGAAATGTATCAAGGGGTGTCCCAACCTCTACAATTGTTGATTGTTGGAATGGATTCAAAGTAGTCTCTATCATAAGAGGCCAAATAACTCAGTGTTCCTTCCATGCTCTTGGGCTTGAATCGTAAGGAGATACACATGATAAGGAAACAACAACATTGAGTCCAACCCCTAGGTGGGGCCAAGAGGCCAAAAGTCTTGGTGTTTACTCGGCGCTCATGGTCATGATTAGAAAGGATAGGCTTTTGATGCCTTATATGTTTTTTTGAGGGATTCCATAGAGTGGATGAGTTTTTAGGGAAAACCTTTATTTGAATCTTACATGCTTTCATGTCATAAGAGGATGAATAAAGAAACATGAATAGGGGGTGCAAATAAGAGCATATCACTAGGTAGGTCACCCCATGTTGTATGTTCGACATGCGTACCACATGGGGATAAGTGGGCAAGATCCAAAAACCTCCCAAAAAGAGGATACCGCAAAGGCAGGCTGAAGTTCTCAATTAACTTCATGTCGTTATGATTATAGATGTCTTGATGAACATGTTGTAAATCATTTGGGCTTTCAAAGAACATTTTAACAATTGCCAATAAGGGACATCCATACTCAACTCATTAAATGAAGAGTAGAAGAACAAACCAAAATAGATCGTAGAATACATAAGTTAATGAAACTAGATAACATTGGCCACCCAATCTTTCATTTGCATCATACGAAAATGGAACAAGATAGAGTAGAGTGGGAATTTGTGGTACATGGATGGCCCTAGCAACAAACTCCGCATGGAGATACCACTCTCTATCTATGGCCAAATTCATGCCTTTCTCATAGTAGGGGTTGAATTGTGGCCTTGAAGAAAAAGAGATACCACAATGCCTCACCATGATATCGTGAAGGGAAATATAATCTATTAGAATTAAACATGCTTCCTTGTTTGTTTTAAAGACACCTTTAGTTTTGATTAGGGATTCAACTCAAGAAATTGTACAGGCTTCCTTGTTTGTTTTAAAGACACCTTTTCTTTTGATTTGGGATTCAAATCAATCTAAAAGACAATCTATTAGAATAGTATTAATAAAATAGCCTATCCTTACAAGGCTAACTCTTTCCCAAATTAAGAGTTTGGGTTTTTTTTACAGGGGCTATTATATTAAGGTTTCAAAGCTATTAAAAGCTTTAAAATGGATTCAAAAACCTACGATAGGAATTGAAAATTCCCTCTTGGTCTTAGAAAATCTAACTTTGAGATGTGGGGACATGAAAGTATCTTCTTAGCTGAGTAAAAGTATCCTCCATTTGTTTCTCTGCTCTCTTATCCAGGGATTGAAGCAAGACAAAAGCACGTATTACGGTAGGAATTGAAAATTCCCTCTTGGTCTTAGAAAATCTAACTTTGAGATATGGGGACATGAAAGTATCTTCTTAGCTGAGTAAAAGTATCCTCCATTTGTTTCTCTCCTCTCTTATCTAGGGATTGAAGCAAGACAAAAGCACGTATTATCCAACAGATACAACAAATGAGAAAAGACCTAACAGATAGAGGAATGCATAATAATAAGGATGTAATAGGCATTGTTGGTTCCCAAAACCACAATATCGAAATCCAAGAGTTTTGCCAATTCTCCAATAGGATTACTCAATTAGTTCTAGCCAATGAATGAGAATAATCTAAATTCCCCTACACTTCAGGCTTTGCTATACCTAGGTGGGTAAACTCACCTCAAATCTGATCACCTTGTTCAAAGCTTTTATATGGTAAAATTAGACTTGGTGAGTTCTTAGGTTGGCAAAGTCCTTGAACTTGATCAAAATATAGTTGAATTAATGTTTGAAATGACTAAATGTTTTATATGCAACTTTTTAACAATTGGGTTGATGCTTGCAAGAAAGGAATATATAGATTATCGACTTCAACTATAAACCAATAATTATATTTCAATAAAAGACCAGTGCCTTTGCTTATTTGGGCAACAAAGTCAACCGCAATGAATATTTTTATGCACAACTTTATGAGACAATATATATTTTAAAATATCATCAATTACCCTATACTCTGCAAAAGATAAATCTTATATGCAATATGATGCTTGTTTAGAAAGAATTTAATTTCCTTGGTGAGAAATCCAATTAGACAAAGATGAGGAAACACAAATTTATTCCACACTATCCTTGTTTGTCAAAAAAAGAATGTAGAAAATCCAATGCAAATCCAATATAAGCTTTGGCAGAATAATTCAATAATCTCCTTATTGATCACAAAAGACATGTAATGTCCCCGTTTTTGGCAGGTCTACTTAGTTGATGGAGTTAGCTCATCATAGCGACCCTCGTGAGCTGACAGGGTGTTTTGGGGGTCTCAGTTGTGGACTTACTATTTTTAGTAAGTCTATTTTTGGCAGTGCAGTGGGTGGCTTCAGTAGTTGGTCGTCACTTGCAGTTAATTAAGTAATAATTGCATGAGCTCTTATTTATTTATTAAACATTGAGTTGCATTATTATAATAATGTTTATATTATTATAATAATGACTAAGAGATATTTCTAAAAAGCAAGTTGGAAAGTTTCTAGTGTTGAGTTCTTTTGGAAAACTTCCACAATTTTTGAATTGGAGTTTTAAAGAAACTTTGTCCAATGAAAGCCTATAAATGGGAGCTCATTTCATTGAGAAAAACACGCTTGATTATATATTTGCTTTTGTGCCTTTGTGGCTTTTTCCCTGATTTTTGACTTGTGAGCCCTTGCTGAAGCATAAGGGTCTCGTCTGAGAAGTTCTTGGCATTTGTCCAACATTCTCCTACTGTATTTCTGTGGCTAAGGAGACGGATCTTGAATTATGTATTTTCTTGCTCTAGTTGAGGGTTTGAAGAATTTTTGAGATCGTCTCTGATAATTGTGCTAAGGTAAATAATTATCAATTCTCCTATTATGTCTACTGTGGCTTGGAGATTCTGTTAGTGATTAATTATTGATTTGTGGAGGTTTACATTCTCTTGCTGGGAGTCTACGTTTTGAATTGTGAAGGATACAATCTTTGGCTGGAAGTCCACGTTATTCTGGTGGTGGACAAATTAGTGTTGGACGGTTTGCATATTGGCCGCCATGGATGAAAATGGATTCTGACTGCAAATAAAGGTGGGATGACAATACTAGTCTAGCTGCATATCATATTCCAACCTTTCATGGAGTTGAAATAGCTGTTGGAAGGCTCACGTTAACCATTGCTGAGTTTGTGATTTTCCCTTGCAGCCGTGTGGGGTGTTTGGAAGACCACAAGTCGACACCAACTCTTGCACATCACCTGCTCTCAACATTAGACATCAATGGCCAAGGGACAGTCTTAATTCTACAACTGAGTATTGGTAGTAAAGAGGCACATGTGAACAATAGAGGGATATTTCGTAACATAACTTGACACATATCAAATACAAACCAAGTGCCTTTTTAATAAGTGTTTGAATTGTATGGTTTTCCAAAATCTTGCTCAAGCATTGTGCAATTCTGAGAATTATGACTAGGTTCTTTAATTTGCTCTTCTAATTATGTAAGCACAACTAATGAATAAGTGGTAATTTAGTTACTTTGGGTGGTAAATGCTGGTCATTTCTTTACAATTTCTTGCATCCAAAATCCAAATGAAGAACTATAAAACAGTATATGTATTCTATCCATTAGTATTACTATTGCAAGTTGTGGGTTGTGAGAGTAACAGACAGAAGTCTAGCTGGAATTATAAATCATTTCCAATATTGGATATAATTAGTATAGAGTTGATTTGCGTTAGTTACATCAAAACTGGTTGCATACTTGCTAAGGTTCAATAAAATGCCAAACATTTGATTTGTGAGGAACAATTGGTGGGAATTTAATGAAAATTTGAATTGCTCAAGTTATAGCTAGGTGAGGGTTTTTACAGTGGTATTAGAGCGGTTTCCTACTAGCCTGTAGGAATTGGGATCAGTTTGGTCAGTGCTTGGTTCGAAGTGCAATCACTATTTGATTTGACATTTTTTATATCATGGCTGATGATAGGAGGTTTGTGCTAGGTATGCACTATACCTGAAGAGGACGTAAGTTGCCTCCTAGGGAAGGTGAGCCTGAGATCCAATTGGGTTTGGATGGTAGTCTGGGTGGTTTTGGTGGCACTAGACTGCGACCCACAGATGTTAAGGTTGATAGAGATGCCCTGCAGGCATTTAGGAATATTGCAGCCGGGCAACAATAGATGACAGATGTATTTTAACAGTTGTCTAATACTCTACAACAGATAACACTACCTTGAGGACGGAGTAGGGAGAGAGCTCGAGATGTTTCTGTTGGTTCTCATAGATTTCCAGTTAAGGATAGAACCCAAGATAGTGTTGGGTTCAGAGATGTAGATCGGGTTCGAGCTAAGGATTGTGGTGGATTAGCTAACAGAGCTGACATGTATACTGGCATTCATGATATGCTGCAGAGGCCCATGTTTTTGAGACTTGAGATGGATGCGATCAGTATTGAGCACGAGGCCGCTTCTTTTGCTGATAATGTGTTGGCACACTTTACGGAGTGAGATGCTTTACCACAAGCTGTTAAAGATCATTTGAATTCTGATTGGTTCCTTACGCAGAAATGAGAGCATTCCAGAGCAAGGTCGGGACCGGAGTGACAGCCACCTCGATAGACTGAGTTGTAGAAAGTTGCCAGTAAGATGACATTTGCTAGTAAGATGACATTGGAGCCCTTTGATCATATTGGGAGAGTTATAGCTCGAGCTTGGATTCATAAGCTCGACACATATTTAGCTTTGCGTCTTGTGTTAGAGGTGGACACTATTAGATTTGGAGTGTTGCATCTAAACGAAACTGCCCATGACTGGTGGTACCATGGATTAGTTTCTTTGCGACATGATTAGATCACTTCCTATCAGGAGTTCGTGGATCGCTTGATCAAGAGATTTGATAGGAAGAATTCAGAGGAGTACTTCTGTGAGTTGGCTCAGCTAAAGCAGTTTGGTGGATTGGAGAGTTACATCAGTGAGTTCTAGAGGCTTTCAGTCATGGTTTATGATATTTTGAAGTGTAGATGAGTTATGTTATTTATGGAAGGATTGATTGAACCACTCCGTGGATGGGTGAAGTCCTTGGACCCATCTTCTCCTCAATTAGCGATGAGTAAGGCACGTGAATTGGAGTCCTCTTCTCGAAGCAAGGTTGCTTCAAAATCTTCTGTTCCTCTGGCCAATGATGAGTCCCCACCAGTTGTAGAGGACAAGGGTAAGTCAGTGGGGATGTCTGATGATATTTCTAGAAGGATTTGAGGAGGCGTCAACTTTTGCTTTTGGTGCAAGGGGCCTTTCTCTAAAGGTCATACTTGTGCATTAAGGAAAAAGGGAGCAGGGAATCGTGGTATGTGGGTTTACACTAATGTGATTGAGGATGAGTCATCACAACAGCATGAGGATGTCAATGAAGATGATCATGCTAATGATAGAGTTTATATTGTGACGAGTATTTATAGTTTGGTATTTGACTCACATGTTCAGGACTTGCACCGGGTACAGAGTTGGTTTGGGCCTCAACTAGATGGTCTGCAGGGTGATTGGGTAGGCATAATGAAGGAGAGCGTGTTGAGATCTCCTAAGGATTTGTCTGTTAGTGTTGTTCTGACCTTTAGTGCTGTTCCGACCTTTATGTCACCCACACAGGTACTTGGTGTTGTGTTGCAGGTCATGTTATTGGTTTTGTTGATGGTATTGGCATTTGTAATGACCACCCCTATTTTTCCCAATGAAAGAGACTTGCAAACTACTATGTGATATCAATTAAATTGCTTAATAATCAACCTGGCATTTTATCAAACACTTGACAAACATACAACAATATATGCAAACCTGAAACTTCTTATTTGCTGTTAAATTCTGATTTGCAATATAAATGTGCACATTCAATTGCCTTATGGGCTGCAATAATTATTCAGGTTTGTATTCAACAATTACAATGCTTAGTTATGAAAATATGATAGAAGAAACCTGGAATTGAATGTTGTAGTGGTCTGCAGGTGTAATGGTAGCCTTCCAAACTTACAATCAGCAAGAAAAACAAGTAAACTTCATACCAACATTGTTCTTGCACTATAGCAGCACTATTCATGGAACTGTAGCATTTTTACTATTCACACGACACTGTAGCAAAACATTATTCATGCGGTACTGTAGCAAAACACTGTTCACGCGGCACTATAGCAAAATCACTATTCACGCGGTACTGTAGCAAAAACAATATTCATGAACCTGCACTTTCAAACCCCTGTAAAATCTTCACGTGAAAGCACCCACTGAAGCCCACTGTGTTTCCTGAATGAAAACACCATTAATCCTCCTAACTGTGTCTTCCAATAGCGAAGAGAATGCTAGCAAAGAGGGATTCCGTCCTCCAAGCCCAATAATCAGATCTCTACGAAATCCAACAGCTTAACATTAATCTCATCCCAACATATCTCCAAAAGCTCTCTCAGCCTCTATTTATCTATTTTCCCAAGAGGTCTAATCATCTCATAGGCAATGTGGGATATTAGAGAACACATTTTATTTTTAATATTAAATTTCCCATATTAAGTTGCCCATGTACTTTTAATGAAAGGGAACATTTAATAATTAAAAAATTAACTTAAAGTCCCACTTTATAATATAAAGTTAAATATTTAATTTAACTTTATAACTTAAACTTTATCAAAATTGTATTAATTAAACTCAGATTGGCTTGAAATTGGACATGCCTAGGCCAAATATCCCCCAGATCCCTCCTGAGTCCTAGTTAGCCTACGGGACCATGAAGAAATAGGCTAACGACAAAAACATGAATTAACTTGTTAGAAAGGGGACATTACAGCATTCTATTGGTTCAGTGACGATAGGGACATCACTTGTTTCTTATGGGATCGCGGTGGAGGTTTTTGTATGATGCTGGATTGCTTGAGGACAAACAATCTTGGGGAGGAAGGATTACAATGTCCCTGTTTTTGGTAGGTCTACTCAATTGATGGAGTTAGCTCATCATAGTGACGCTCGTGAGTTGACAGGGTATTTTGAGGGTCTTAGTTGTGGACTTACTATTTTTAGTAAGTCAATTTTTGGTAGTACAGTTGGTGGCTTCAACAGTTGGTCGTTACCTGTAGTTAATTAAGTAATAATTGCATGAGCTCTTATTTATTTAGTAAACATTGAGTTGCATTATTATAATAATGGTTATATTATTATAATAATGACTTTAAGAGATATTTCTAAAAAACGAGTTGGAAAGTTTCTAGTCTTGAGTTCCTTTGGGAAACTTCCACAATTTTTGAAGTGCAGTTTGAAGGAAACTTTGGCCAACGAAAGCCTATAAATGGGAGCTCATTTCATTGGGAAAAGTAAGCTTGATTATATATTTTCTTTTGTGCCTTTGTGGCTTTTTCCTTGATTTTTGACTTGTGAGCCCTTGCTGAAGTATAAGGGTCTTGTTTGAGAAGTTCTTGGCAATTGTGTTGAAGTATACAATTGGCCAACATTCTCCTACTATATTTTTGTGGCTAAGGAGAACGATCCTGAATTATATATTTTCTTGCTCTAGCTGAGGATTTGAAGAATTTATGAGATCGTCTCTGATAATTGTGCTGAGGTAAACAGTTATCAATTCTCCTACTGTGTCTACTGTGGCTTGGAGATTCTGTTAGTGATTAATTACTGATTTGTGGAGGTTTACATTCTTTTGCTGGGAGTCCACGTTTTGAATTGTGAAGGATACAATCTCTGGCTGGAAGTCAACGTTATTCTGGTGGTGGACGAATTAGTGTGGGACAGTTTGTAGTGTGGGACAGTTTGCATATTGGCCGCCATGAATGAAAACAGATTCTAACTGCAAATAAAGGTGGGACGGTAATACCAGTCTAGCTGCATATCATATTCCAACCTTTCTTGGAGTGTTGGAAGGCTCATGTTAACCATTGCCGAGTCTGCGATTTGCCCTTGCAGCCGTGTGGGGCGTTTGGAAGACCACAAGTCGACACCAGCTCTTGCATGTCACCTGCTCTCAGCATTAGATATCAACGGCCAGGGGACAGTCTTAATTCTGTGGTTGGGTATTGGCAGTAAAGAGCTTTGGCACATAGCAAGTACAAACCAGGTGCCTTTTAATAAGTGTTTGTATTGTATGGTTTTCCAAAATCTTGCTCCAGCATTGTGCAATTCTGAGAATTACGACCAGGTTCTTCAATTTGCTCTTCTGATTATATATGGTAATTCAGTTACTTTGGGTGGTAAATGCTGGTCATTTCTTTACAATTTCTTGCATCCAAAATCCAAACAAAGAACTATAAAACAGCATATATATTCCATCATCAGTATTACTATTGCAAGTTGTGGGTTGTGAGAGTAACGGACAGAAGTCTAGCTGGAATTATAAATCATTTCCAATATTGGATATAATCAGTATAGAGTTGATTTTCATTAGTTACATCAGAACTGGTCGCATACTTGCTAAGGTTCAATAAAATGACAAACATCTAATTTGTGAGGAAGAATTGGTGGGAATTTAATGAAAATTGGAATTGCTCAAGTTATAGCCAGGTGAGGGTTTTTACAGGACAAATCCGAAGTGTAATTTATTTCTTTGCCTTGAATAAAATTAAAGAACTATATTTATCATTACAATATAATATATGAGTTTTCATTAAAAGCCATGCCTTCTACTCCTTACTCCTTACAAGATCTGAATATCTTTTTTATAATGCTTCTCCAAAATGTGTCTTTGTTGCTTGTTCTATCCCTTTGCAACATTAACAGATATTATACATATTTATATCTTGAAAACACTAAATAAGGTATCCTTTTATTTATGAAAGGGTATGCCTTTTTCTCTAAATAATATATATTTTACAGCTTAACCTTTTGTTAACGACGTCCTTTGATCTTTCTAATCATCGGGCTTCTTCTTAAGTTTATTCTCATTGACAAATATGGTCGATACTTTTCCTCTTATTAATTCACTGGTTCTAATACCAAACTTTTATTTGTTTTGGCTGAAGATGATATCGTTCTTCACTATACATATAGTCTTCGCTGAAGATATCTTGCCCCTGTACATTTGGCGCTTCCTGTACAAACTTAACGGCTTAATCCGTGTCTTGCCTGCAATCGCATGTCTTCTGCAACAGACACCCCCACATATCATCATTCTCTGTATATTAATAATTGCTGCTTGAAACACTTTGAACACTGAAACGTATCTTCTTCTCTATGCGTAATCTTCAATAGTTTGCTGACTTTTATGTTTATTGAATCTCATCGCCCTTTTGATAATATGTACTTGTTACTGGACTTCTTTAAGAGAGAAAGCTCTGG
Organism: Cupressus sempervirens; assembly: GCA_028749045.1. Classification (NCBI taxonomy): domain Eukaryota; kingdom Viridiplantae; phylum Streptophyta; class Pinopsida; order Cupressales; family Cupressaceae; genus Cupressus; species Cupressus sempervirens. Next base: position 739,290,684 of record CM053792.1, read on the forward strand.
CCTCTGCATCTCATACCTCCCGATGCTTGCACAATATCCTATTATTTATAGTTTATCAGGTTGTATTGCTTCACATTTTTCAGTGGTAGATGGATTTTGAGAGAGCACCATCTTGAACATATCGTTCATTTGCTTGGCCTGGGTGCAAAGGAAATGATTGCTCAATCAAACTTCCCTCTCGTGCCACACAACTGGCTGACACTGGCTCATCCGACTGGGCTATTTTCTTAATGCTCCCAGCAACATCATAATATTCCTAGCTCAACGTTATTGAGAGGCTAATAATGCATTCACAGTCCCTACATTAGCTCAACGGGTGCATGGTTTGAAGGGAATGAAGATTAGGGAACACAAATTAGAAATACCATAACATGATACTCATGGTGTTTGCGTTTTTATAGGGATGGAAACCCATTGATGCTCTGCGTATTGGATGTTGACCTGGTTGCAGGGAGATACGTGCATGAATGGAACATTAAATTTTTACCGGACTTATTTGATATATTTTCTGTGCTGGTCGGGTGCAAAGGGTTGTGAGGAGAATTGATTTATTGAGTATTAGAATTGGGTGTTGAGCCAGTAGTTACTAATTGTATCTCAGAGGACCTTTGCACACCAGTTGCGAATTCTTAGTAGTGAGTTAAGAGCAGGGACTTTGCGCAAGACTACATGTTACAGTTATGGAACGATTTCCCAGCTTGGGGCAAGGAGTGCTGAAGTCAGGGCTGGACGCTTAGTTTAATAGGTCGTTGTTGGGATTGAGACAGGAATACCTGATCATCTCCAGGTGGCTGCCAACACTTGTAGCTTCCACTGAGGACTTTGATCGACTGGTATGCTAGGAATCATCATCATTTGCAAGTCTGGATGCTAATTGTTTTGAAAATTATCTGACCTGTAAAAATTACAATACATATATATGCAGCTGTATAGGGAATAAGAAGTTTGAGTCTGAGAATAAGTATTTAAATCGTGCAAGTCCTGAATATAAATCTGTAGTTTTCTTTTACAAAAAATCAGGAGTTAAGAGTCATTACTGCAGATTGCATGTTTTCCAACCGATCTGCAAAGCGCTCACACTGGACAAGAGGGTTATTCAGTTCAGTATACGCGTTGCACAACTTGTGCTTATTCTATGCCACTTTGTAAGGTGACTCATAATCTGGGGATGATTGATAATGAATGAAAGATTCACATGCATTTTCTCCTCGAATGTCCAAGCAACGTTATTTTCTCTCTTTTGTCTGATATGAACAATCTTTAATATGAACTGCCAACATTATTTCAGAATGAAGGACCTTTTTTTTTGCAAAAATTAAGGCTCCATCAGGCACTACATATAGGGACAATTATTAGCTACTATACATTATAGAGAATAAATGAACATGGTCATTTAAATATCACTCCACATATGAATGACCCCTTTTTCTGGGCGGGTTTAAAATGGTCCTAGAATGCAAGTGAACCCCTTATTTTAGAATTTGATTCCTGGTAGAGTTAATAATAATTACTAATTTGTAAGAGCCATCCCTTAACACCATTAGTAATTCTGGATAATGTCAAAGTTCCCCATGTATCAAATTGAGTAATGGATGGTAGATTTACTGCTGCTCAAGTTTGGAAACGCTAAACTTGTGGCCCCCTCAGACCTTAATCCATATTTTACCCCAACTTGATTGATTTACTCCTCCCCCCGTGCACTCTCCCTCTCCACTACGTACTAATACAACAGTTATTGTAGACATCCACAAATTATTAATAGTGTTAATTATGATTATATTAGACTCAAAATTATGCACCCTTATTAACTTAAGAATATGGTTTAGTATTGGATTTATACAAGCCCCTCCTTGGAACACTATCGCTTCTTGTTAGAAATCAAATAATAATGACATTGGGAATATTTCTATTTTCATTATTCATAATATTAATTATATTAGAAGATCAAGTCGATATGTAATAATAGAAAAATATCTCAAGTTCCAATTTTATTTCAAAAAAAAGCATGTATTATAGTAACTTTTTTATTGACAAATTATTGGGAGTAATATTAGAAATTACTTATTAAGTATTAATCTATAAGGAATTAGTTATATTTTATTATGCTCTCAATTATATGTATATATTTATAAATTTCCTTCATACCTTGGAGGTCAACGACACTATATAAATGCACATGTAAAACTAATGTTATTTGGGGTTGGGCAGTCGGGGGTTTGTAAAAATCTGCGATTTTGTATCGCTCACATGATGGGATCCATGTGGGTGCAATTTGCAGGGTGACGCAGTTTGTTTACCATTTCCAAGTTCAATGTATGACCATATAATTGTATTTAAATACCTTTGCTGGCCATGTCAAATATTCACTCTTTTGTTTCATGCTCATTAATTTAATTTCAATCTCGGTTAGGTGCTTTCATTTTCATTCCTCATCTCTCCATGACTTATCCAACTCTTGGGATGGGATTTATATATCCTTTTATGGGGTCGCAGCATATCACCTGCATGGTATTGTTGCTTAGTGGCCATGTACTTAGGTGTTTATAATTTAATAGTAATTCATTATTATTGTTGGCTAACTTTAGTCATTAGTTAGAGAATGTATGAAATAATATTATTGTTATTAATTTATACTTAGCCCTGATTAACTAATATCATTTATTTAATTATTTAATAAATGACATATATACACATTTATTAGTAATCAGATATCCTTTATTTAATAATTTAACAAATGACATACATATATATATACCTATGTTCCCAAGTTTCCGGTACGGGGACGGCAGGGGACGGCGGGACGGGTTTCCGGGTCCGGGACGGCAAATTTTTTGGGCAATTTTGGGGACGGGGGGGGACAACAAATGGGGATGGCTATATATATATAGGGAAATTTTAAAATATATATTGAAATTTGCAAATATACATGTCATTCATATGAGCATGTCATTTAAACATTATAGAACCATAAAATAATATCCGATTTTAGTACCCAGTTGTCAAAATGCATATCAATATTAGTGAACACTGAACAATGAACATTAACAATTGTCAATATCATAATGTCATAATGATAAATATGATAAATCTGAAAATCAAAATCAAAATATGCCCAAAGCTAGAGGGCTGCCATAAAGTCATAAGTATCAATGTATCATAATCACGTTCATGTTCAACATAAAAAAAAAACATAGAAAAATGAAGCAGCCTGCTGCTCCTATTCTGCCTCTACTGCCTTTTTGGGCATTTGGAGGGGTGGGGACAACTTGGCCGACCAAGTTGGAGGCTTTAAAAAAGAAAATTATGTTAAACTTTTTAAATTTTATGTAAACAACAAAGGGGGACGGTCAGAAGTACTCGGTACGGAAAGGGGACGTCCCCTTTCCGTACCGGGTACTTCTGGCCGTCCCCCTTTTTCCCCTCAGCCGTCCCCAAGTTTTCGAGATGTCCCTTGCATTTTTTCAATTTTTGGGGACGGCTGGGGGACGTCTCATACCCGTCCCCCCATCCCCGGGACGTCCCCATCCCTGAAATGCCGGGTTTTAGGCCGGGTACGCGTCCTTGGGGAACATAGATATTAACCAATGTATTTAATAAATAATTTAAGGCTTATTATAATATGTGCTATCCCAATCTCTTATTTAATCGATTAGTTATAAATATTGTCTCTTATGAGATCTATTATATGATAAATTCATGAATAGATTGACAGGGTGCTTATTCCAACTATTATGATCTAATATTAAATCCATTATTAGAGGGGTTATTACAATTTTCTAGTTGTGCCTATTTGATGTGAGTGAGACACCTACTATGATTAGGAGTACAATGAATGCTATGTAAGGCATTATTTTACGGGTTTTGATGGTGACTAGGATGAATGTACTAGTGAGCCATCTAACCAATCAAGTTTCCATCCCTATATTGTAGGGTGAGGTGAGGTTGGTTTCTTTGACTTAAAAGCCTATCATGCTTGAAATGAAAATGTTGACTATGGGGATTGAATAGATACCATCCAATTCATGGATCTTAGATCAGGAAAGTTGTCATGAATATATAACAAAGCACGTGTTAGTATGGCAACTTTCTCTTTAAAATTAAAGGGGTCATATTGGTTCTCTTCACAACGTATCTTGTATTATGAAACTCAATAATGGCTCATAAGATTGGGGATGTCTATGATGAAAAACACTAGGATAGATGTGCAATGCTTGTTATCAATCTCAGAGTGGTAAAGGGATCATGTGTAAGATAGCATTAATCTTTTGCACATCAGGGTACATAAGCCTATGAGTACAATCCTTTATGTTAATCAAGAAAAGAGAAATAACAATGATAGTGTTCGTCTTGAATACAAAACATGCTTAACACTAAACTTCAAAATACTTTTTTTGGATGTTAAGACACTTCAATCTCTCTATAAGATAAGCAAGCTATATTCAACCACATAATAATCATAATCTTTTCCCCAATAATGTTAGGGTAAAAAGAAACAGAGTCCTCTACAAGTTTATCAAGAAATTGGGTGTTATATGTAATGTCCCATTTTCCTTCCGATTGAGTCAAAATCTCCAACACATTCTACTGTGAAATACCTATCAAGTATTTGTGCAGATCATACATAATGGGGAGGCCGTACAGTAGAGTTGGAACGGTGATTGCTGTGTCCGTATGGTAGCTGTGGAGGCCATACAGTAACAAGAGTAGAGAGAGTGTACGGTTTATAGAGGGTCCGTATAGTGAGGAGGGGAGGAGATGTCTGTACAGAAAAATGGAGTGTGTGCTAGGTGAGGGGAAGAGCAGTGTACAGTGGGGATTCCTTGGTAGCCGTACGATATGTGGAGATAAGTCAGGTTGTATGGTATGGCTGTACACTGTTGTTGTAGTTAGGTTGTGGAATTTGCAGTAGGCCATACGGTATGTGCGGATTGAGCTACAAACTAGATAGCAGAAAAATATATTCACCAATATGCTAATTAGTGCCAGTAAAAGTCAATCCTTTATGTAAATCGACAAAAGAGAAATAACAATGATACTGTTTGTCTTGAATACAAAACATGCCTAACACTAAACTTCGAAATACTTTTTTTGGATGTTAAGACACTTCAATCTTTCTATAAGATAAGCAAGCTATATCAACCACATAATAATCATAATCTTTTCCCCAATAATGTTAGGGTAAAAAGAAATAGAGTCCTCTACAAGTTTATCAAGAAACTGGGTGTTATATGTAATGTTCTATTTTCCTTCCAATTGAGTCAAAATCTCCAACACATTCTATTGTGGAATACCTATCAATTATTTGGGTAGGTTATACACAATGGGGAGGCTGTACGGTAGTGTTGGAATCCGTATGGTGGTTTTGGAGGCCATACGGTAGCAAGAGCAAAGAGAGTGTACGGTGTATAGAGGCTCCGTATGGTGAGGAGGGGAGGAGATGTCCATACGGGAAAATGGAGTGTGTGCCAGGTGAGGGGAAGAGCAGTGTATGGTGGGGATTCCTTGGTAGCCGTACGGTATGTGGAGTTGCAGCGGTACAACGGGTGGACATAAGTCAGGCCATATGGTATTGCCGTATATTGTGTTGTAGTTAGGTTGTGGAATTTGCAGTAGGCCATACGCTATGTGCGGATTGAGCTACAAACTAGATAGAAGAACAATATATTCACCAATATGCTAATTAATGCCAGTAAAAGTCTTTTGCAATCCAATTCTAGGTACATATATATATGTATTTGCAAACAAAGATGGTGCACAGATTTCCCGGATTCGAGCAAGTAATACAGAGACAGAATAGGGTGAGCGTTGAATCCCCACCGAAGTCGGAATAGCCAAATAGGGAAGATCTTTCACTTCCGAAATGGCGAACAATAGAGAATCCTAACTAAAATTTGCAGTATAAGAAAATATAATCCAAATTGCATATCAACTACTACCTGTTACAAATGTAAATGGCGTAATACTTGAATGTTCAGATGAAATTTGCAGTAGGCCATACGTTATGTGCGGATTGAGCTACAAACTAGATAGAAGAACAATATATTCACCAATATGCTAATTAATGCCAGTAAAAGTCTTTTGCAATCCAATTCTAGGTACATATATATATGTATTTGCAAACAAAGATGGTGCACAGATTTCCCGGATTCGAGCAAGTAATACAGAGACAGAATAGGGTGAGCGTTGAATCCCCACCGAAATCGGAATAGCCAAATAGGGAAGATCTTTCACTTCCGAAATGGCGAACAATAGAGAATCCTAACTAAAATTTGCAGTATAAGAAAATATAATCCAAATTGCATATCAACTACTACCTGTTACAAATGTAAATGGCGTAATACTTGAATGTTCAGATGACCGTATCGCTAATGCCAGAGACTATTGAGAGCGGATGATTTGGCGATGAAGGCATGTTGAAGGGAATTGCTTGAATCTACAAGCCTATAAATACCATGATCCTCAAGACCGAAAGCAAGGGTAGTTCAAGAAGCACGATCAATAATTGAACACTTATTTCCACTGAAAATGACATCCAACTGAGGAGAGTGCTTCATAATCTGACTAACAGACAGAAGATTATGTTTCATGCCAGGAACATAACATACATTGAGAAACATGAGTTTTCTTCCTCCAAACTGAATCTGAACATTGCCCTTGCCGACAATATTGTAGTCTTCGCTGCTTTCAAAGATTACTGAGTCAGAATAGGGAGTGAATTCAACAAACCAATCAAGCCTATGAGTGAAATGTCGGGAGACACTAGAATCGATGTACCAGGCAAAAGATTTCACATGATTTGTAGGTATGCTGGCCATAAAGGCATGGTAGATAGATTCTTTTTGCTCTGAGTGTTGGCTAGCATTGGCTTGCTGTTTAATTGAGTCTGACTTCTGATGCTGCTGATACAGATGCTTATAATATGTAAATATTTCAAATGGCACAAACTTCGAGGTGAGAAAATGAAAGACCCAAAAAAATTGGAGTACCTAGAAAAGAGCTTGAAAAACCTAGAAATAAAATGTTGTTGGAATTCGAATCCGCTGGCTTGAAAATCGAGGCACAAAAAACTAGGCACCCACAAAAATTTGATGAAGACCCATTTGAGATTTCAAAAAACCCACCAAGAATATGTGATCAGAAAATTTTTCCAAAGTCAAAAAACTAGGGTTTCGAGCAGAATAACAATCGGTGGCCAAAGAGGTCAAAAAGGCAAAAAAATGATGTTTCCAGGTTAAAAAAACAACAAAACCCAGCAGCAAAAACGCGAGTAGAATAACCAACAGGAATAGATAGACCTGTTTTTGAAAAAAAACAACCAAAAAATCCCACTTTTTGAGATCTGGGTGTGAACAGATTTGAAAAAACGACCTCCAGATTTGAAAAAAACGACCTTCAGATTTGTGATTTATAGACTAAGCCACGGGTTTCCAAGAGAAAAAATTGGCAGAAAACAAATCCACAATTTTCCAAGAACACCAGTAGCTGAAGACAATTTTTCAGTCGATTTGCACAGAAGGTTTAAACCCTAGCTCTGATAACATGTTACAAATGTAAATGGCGGAATACTTGAATGTTCTGACATCCGTACGTTGACCATTAAGGGAGGGTATTAAGATAATATCTTATACTTTCTATAATAGTCAACTACTTGTCTGTAGTCCGTCTTTCAATCTAGATTGTTTCCTATCCTATCTCTTGTCTTTAGTCCAGATAGGAATGTTTCTTATCCTGTCTCTAGTTTTGTTTCTAATTCCGTCTTCAGTCTACGTTGTTTCTTAAGAAACAACATCCTTGTAATTCTTTATAAGCAACACATTTGTTCCTCGGTTAATCAATCAATCATCTGGAAATCCGTTAATCTGGCAATTGTTGAATCTTATAACACTACCTACATGCCATACTTAAATTCCCGATCGTTTACAAATATAGCTAATGACCAAACCTACAAAAACAATAAATTAAAAATTCGTCTGAGATATACTAAATCAATTGTCCCATGCACAAAGGTTGATTAATTAATTATCTTATGATGGGAAAATTACAGTCGTCCTGTCCCAAAATTTGCTTGTCGTCAAGAAAATGCAATGTCGGACGTTGCAGAATGTGTTCACCTTCCCAAGTCACATCATCCGACAGCAAGTGTTTCTAGTGTACCAAGTATTCCCTCAGGGTACGGTTCCCCAGAGTCTTTTCATGTACATCAATGACCTCGGTCGGTTCCAGTACAAGCTTCCCTTCTTCATTGAGCAGTGGAAGATTTGTAGTTACTGCGATGTTCTGCCCCACGACTTTCTTCAGGCAAGAGACATGGAAGATGTTATGGATGCGGCTCCCTTTTGGAAGTTCCAGTTCGTAGGCAACTTCACTGATGTGGCGAGCTACACGATAAGGACCATAAAAACGTGGCTTCAATTTTTCTTTCCCTTTTGCCTTCAATGGGGATTGCGTGTACGACTGAAGTTTGAGATAGACCAAGTCTCCCACTTTGAAACTTCTCTTGATCCGGTGTCTATCAGCGTACATCTTTTGTTGATTCTATGCCCTTTGTAAGTTATCCTTCAAGAATCTCAAGATGCCTTGTCCTTCTTGAAGCCAGTTCCTTGCCCTTGGTGCACAGCTGTCACCCAACACCATGTCAATAAATGCAAGGGGTTCATATCCATATAGTTCTTTGAAGGGTGCCATCCCAATGGATATGTGATAAGTGGTATTGTAACAATATTCCCCTAGATGCATCCATTTGACCTATGCCCGTTATTGTGCCGAAACGTAGTTTCAGAGGTAGCCTTCTAGGCACTTGTTCACAATCTCCATCTGTCCGTTTGTCTGAGGGTGGTAGCTAGCATTTGGCGACAATTCTGTTCCTGCTAACTGAAACAATTTTTGTCTAGAAAATACTGATAAATCGCCCATCCTTGTCACTAACAATGTTTTGGGGTATCCCGTGTAGATGAAAAACTTCTCTGAAAAAATAAGTTTGTTGCTTGCACTGCTTGAAAATCTGAGGGTATGGCGAAGAAGTGTGCATACTTCGTCAGTCTATCACCACCACAAAGATACAATCTTGCCCATTTACTTTAGGAAGTTCGGTGATGAAGTCCATAGAGATGCTTTCCCACTTCCGTTCTGGTATAGGCAAGGGCTGCAGTAACCCGACAGGTAAAGTGTGTTTGGATTTGTTTTGTTGACAGGCTACACATTGCCGTACATACTGCAATATATCTCCTTTAAGTCCCTTCCAACCTCTCCCTAAGTTGTCTATAGGTTTTGAGAAACCTTGGATGTCCGGTAGGGTGTCATATATTTCTTTCAAGATTTTTTGCTTCAGTTTGGATTCAGGCACCAAGTATATCTGATCCTTATAGTAAATGATGTCATCGACTACCTTGTATCGGTCATCCTGAGTATTGCTGTCCATTAGCTTACATGAAAATGTGTTTTTGGAATATTCCACCAATAAGTGAGCTTTCCAGTCAACAGAGATCTGAGATAGTAAATAAATGACTGGTTTTCTTGACAGGGCATCTACAACCACATTGTTCTTCCCCTTCACATATTCAATATCGAAATCAAAAGCCTGAATCTTACTTACCCATTTTTGTTGCCTTTCATTTAGATCCCGTTGCTCCATAAAATATCTCAACTATTATGATTGGTACAAACAATGAACTTGGTAGCTACAAGATACTGCCGGAATTTTGTTAGTGGATGTACGATGGCCAACATTTCTTTATCATAAATGGAATATAGATGCTCCACTTTTGTAAGCTTTCAAACCTCATATGCTATAGGGTGTCTATTTTGCATTAATACCACCAATTCCCTCTCCGGATGCATCACACTCTAGAATGAATGGTTGTGTGAAATTGGGTAAGGCGAGGACCAGACAAGTGCTCATTGCTTCTTTCAACTTATCAAAAGTGCATTGTGCTCTTTCATTCCACTGGAAGGAGCCTTAGTTAGATCTGTTAATGGTGTGCTGAGTTGAGAGAAACTGTTTACAAACCCTCTGGTAGTAGCTGCACAGACCCAAGAACCCTTGCAACTCAGAGAGTGATTTTGTTGGGGATCAATCCAAGATAGCTTGAATCTTTTCTTGGTGGACCTGTACTCCTTATTTACTGACAATGTGCCCCGGGTATAATATTTTTGTCATTCTGAATTCACACTTGGATTTCTTGGCTAACAAGGACTGGGCCTTCATAATCCCTACGACTTCATTTAAGTGGTTCAGGTGTTCTTCCCAAGTTTTTTTATAAATAAGGATATCATCAAAGAATACTAGCAAGCACTTACGCAATTGTTTGTTGAAGATGCGATTTATGCAAGATTGAAAAGTAGCTGGTGCATTCGTAAATCCGAATGGCATGACCAAGAACTCATAATGCCCATAGTGACAATGGAAAGCCGTCTTCTCCATGTCTTCTTCCATCATGTGGATCTAATGGTGTCTAAAACAAAGATCTATTTTAGAAAAGTAAACCACACAATGCAACCCATCCAACAATTCATTGATCCTGGGAATAGGGTATCTATTTTTTATCGTCTTCTTATTCAACGCACAATAGTCCACACACACGTGCATCGTCCCATCCTTTTTTTACAAATACCACTGATGATGCAAAAGGGCTAGAGCTGGGACGGATCCATCCCTTCTCAAGCAGCTCCTAAATTGTCTTCTCGTTCTCATCTTTGATTTTTTTGGGATGACCGTATCTCGTGTAGACAAATTGAAGGGAGGAAATTTAGCGGGGACAATGCTGCTAGCAGATCTTGTGGAATTTTGCTGAGAATAATCATTGGGAGGAAGAATAACGCGATGGAACCTAGCAAAGGACCAACCTATGAACTGTAAACCCTTGAGAAAGGAGGATAGAAAGGACATTATAAATATGTAATGACAAGGTCACATGGTTGACCCACACATGAAGTAATAAAAAGTGTTCTATTTAAATATGATGTGTTGTTAGAGAATTTATGCCCAATTTATTGAATAAAGATAGGAATAAGAAGGAAAAATCGGTTGCCTTGGAAGCAATGCATGAAGCTCTCATTCTCGCACAACAAATAAAATGCTGAAAGAGGTTAAGGAAACCCACTGAAGGACAACCAGACAAAGGGTTGCCCCAAGAGGACCACGAAGATGTCATAGACGGTGACATGAGAAAGTTAAGATTCATTATTTGTGATATTAAATACATTTGAGTCATTTATATTGTATTTGGGTTAAGTTGTAAAGGCTATGAAGCCATTTTTGTCAAAAATGTAAAAGTTGCATAAAAAGTTGTAAAATGCAACATTGAGAAAGTTGCTAATAATAGAAAAATGATGTTAAAAGGTATATGGTTGGTCTTGGGGGTAGTTAGGAAGGTTTATAACTGTCAAATGGATATAAAAACCATTGTATGGTTGAACCAAATCAATTTGGAGAAGAGGAAATACTTTGATACATTTTTGGTACATTTTATTGTTGTGGTTTTGATTGGTTTTTTTAGTTTTAAAGTAGTTTCCAGGCTTTGTACGGCCATGTACAGCCTGGAAACCATGTAATATAGTAATGGATATATAGTATGATGAATCCTTCTTCTCATGCTTTTGGTTTGGTTCAATTTTATGGAAATGAATAAGTTATGGGTATTTTGGTGAAAGTGGATGTTTGCAGATTTGAGATTCGCTGAATATAGTCATGTTGCAGCGTGTGGTGCGGACATATTTTGGAGACTCGGGATCTCTAATGATATTAATTGGAAAGATATGTGAACTACCTTTCATTTTCAACTGGTTTGAATCATTTTCATTTAGATTTGGGAAAGTTATGAAGATTTGAGTGAAAACTGGTTTTTAAATGCCTTCAATGGTGTTGCAGAAAAAGATTTGATAATATACAATGATTTATGAATGAGAAAAGAAAATAACTTATATATTTGGAAACTAGACTTAGAAATGGATACTGCAGAATTGGTTTGGTATTATTTAAATTTATTTTGAGAAAGTTATTTGATTCCCTAGGAAGGGTTAATGGTTTGGCTCCTAATTTATGACAGAAAATATGGGTCTTGGTCCAGAGTACATAATTTATAATCTGCTTATTGGATTGGTCTCAGCTTTGGGTATGTTTTAGAATTACTAATTTGGAACAATTCCTCCAAAGGGTTTTTCAAGAAGATATTTAGAACTGAAGTTATGAACAATACAATCAGACATAGCAATCTGATTGTGTGAGTGAAGATGTTGTCTTTATTGGTGTATAATGTCAGGGTTCTTTGTTGTAATCTTTGAGATGTTCTTGGTTCCTTGAGGGTGTACCAGCCTATTGTGAATCCCTTGAGTTGAACTAAGATTCCTTAAAGATAAATACAGAGTGCTCTGCATCACAAAGGAACTGTAAACCCTTGAGAAAGGAGGATAGAAAGGACATTATAAATATGTAATGACAAAGTCACATGGTTGACCCACACATGAAGTAATAAAAAGTGTTCTATTTAAATATGATGTGTTGTTAGAGAATTTATGCCCAATTTATTGAATAAAGATAGGAATAAGAAGGAAAAATCGGTTGCCTTGGAAGCAATGCATGAAGCTCTCATTCTCGCACAACAAATAAAACGCTAAAAGAGGTTAAGGAAACCCACTGAAGGATAACAAAGGGTTGCCCCAAGAGGACCACGAAGATGTCATAGACGGTGACTACGAGGGTGCCATGGAAGATGTAGCAACTGAAGGGGAACACTTGTCAGAACATTGACAGATAATAAGTAATGAGGAATTAATTGAGGAGACATGACAAAGGCTAAACTCAATTGATTGAGTAAATACTAGAGTAGTTTATAAATCTAGCTTGCACACCACGGAAAGAGGAAACCCGAGACTGGAGTGACTGAAGGGAAGGGGGAGAAGAATCGAGGGAAGTTGAGGACATCAAGGTGAGGAGTGTAGAAGGGGGACTGAATGGTGGTCAAAGAAACCCGCCAAGATCCAACCTAACCTAGAGTAGTTTATAAATCTAGCTCACACACCAGGGAAAGAGGAAGCCCGAGACTAGAGTGACTGAAGGGAAGGGGGAGAAGAATCGAGGGAAGTTGAGGACATTAGGGTAAGGAGTGTAGAAGGGGGACTAAATGATGGTCAAAGAAACCCGCCAAGATCCAACCTAACCAGTTCGGGAACACAACCAATGGGAGGCAAGAGCCCATTAGGCCCCAATAAAAAAAGGTTCTCAACAAACAATCAGAGGAAACATAAATGTCTCAAAAACATAAACTACCAAAGTTCACTAGTGACGGGATCTTCGATCCCGTGAGACACCCTCGAACCTGCAAAACTATTTGGATGACAAACAAAGTTTAAGATGAAGATGAGTGGGTCCAACAGTTCCCAACGACCCTTCGAGGAGTGGTTGTAGATTGGTACACCGACATGGACAAGGCAAAGATAAGTTCATGGGCCAATCTAAGGAAGGAATTCCAACTGGAATTCAGACTGCTTCAGAATGACAATGAAGTAGTTGCAAAAGTATATAGTTGAAAGCAAGGAAAGAAAGAAACCGTAAGAGCTTATAATCGCATGCTTAAGGAGTTACTTGGGAGGGTGACAACTCAGCTTGTTGATGAACTAAAAAAAAGATGGTTCATTGAGGGATTAAATGCCTCCCTCGGGAAGAAGATGAAAATAGTACAGCCTATGTCACACACAAATGCTTACGACTAGGCCATGAATCTTGAGAGTGAAGATAAGACATCAAAGAAGAAGAAAAGAAGTAAGTCTTCCGAAAGTAATGAATTGTGATATTGCTATCAGGATTTAACTGTGTGATTTTGAGTCAAACTCATTAACCCATGTTTCATGAGTAGTGATTCAACATGAATCCATCTCTCGTGAGAATAAATGGAACACTTAGCACTCATTGGATCTAGGTGATGTTCATAGGGGTGAAGCACTGGGACTTCCCGGGAGGTCACCCATCCCAGTACTACTCTAGCCTGATGCTTCACCCCTGTGAGCATCACCTAGATCCAATGAGTGCTAAGTGTTCCATTTATTCTCATGAGAGATGGATTCGTGTTGAATCACTATTCATGAAACATGGGTCAATGAGTTTGACTCAAAATCACATAGTTAAATCCTAATAGCAATATCACAATTTGACTTGCTGTGGAAATTATCTCCTACTTATCAAGTAATGAATCATCGGATAAGAGCAGTAGTGATGAGGAATCCAATAAGAAGGTGCTCAAGCCCTCTAGAAAGACATGGAAAGGATGGAGTTTAAAATGATGAAGGGGAGCACGAGACAAAGTGATCAAGGAGAGATGTGGTGCATGGAGTGCAAGAAGAGCTGCCACACAAAGGGGTCATGCCCAAATAAATTATTTTGCGACATCTGCCAAGTGATTGGTCATTTCACTTAGGAATGCCCATACAATATGAAGACAAGAAGTCAACAAGTGCTCTTCACCCAACAAAAACCATCTACCTCTGGGGTTGCCAACCCTAACCAATAGACATAATAATGTATCATTTGGTGTGTTTTGAAACAATCAACGTGGAGGGATAGGAGGTAACGATAACAAAAGTTGAACACAATACGATTCAAAAATTGTGTTGATGGTGCAGCCTTGGAGATCATGAAGATGCTAATTGCCCAAAGCTCGACATGAACCTTCTTAACATCGAAGAAGAAAAGGTACTTGTCACCCGAAAGCGCAAGCAAAACAAGTAGTATATTTTGATCCCCATACCGAGAAGCAGAGGATATGAGAGGCAAAGGAAGAAATAGAGAAGGGCATGAAAGTAAGGAAGGATGTGCATGTGGCAACAAACACTTTTGGGTGGACAGAAGCAGAAAACAATACACTACTATAGATGTTACAAATGGAGGTACTAGTCAAAATTCAGGACCTCCTTCATACCATGCCACAATTGAAGATGACATAATTAAATACTTGCCCTGCACAAACTAGCACCACATTGCAATCCAACACCGTGCAACGGACATGCGTTCCAAGTGGGTTGGCAATGGTTCCTATACTATTGGTAGTGAATAATGTACAACACCCGACAATCGTCGAAATGGCCATCTTTGGAACAATTCTTATAGACATCATAGTAGATGGTAGGTTGGGGGTAAATGTCCTTCCCAAAGAGACATGGAAGAAACTCAAGGAGCGCACTCTATGGCTCCTAAACTTCAATTTATTGGATGCAGATCAACAGGGAATAAAATCCCTCTGGACCCCACGAGACACTGATGGCCCAACAAGTTACCATCAGAACGCAACCATTCGTGTTGGACTTCGTCATGATGCCACTCAAGAAGAAAGGATATGATGCCATTTCGGGTAGGGGATGGCTTATGGCAGCAAGGGTAAATCATAATTGGAAGAAGAAAACCCTATCCATGGAAAATGGCAAAAGGAAATTTGTCACTGACCTCCATACACAAATGGTACGTGAAGATATTGGATCATCTTTAGAGTCCGAGTTTGAAGAGGAGCATGGTTGAAGCAATGAAATTAGGAAATCAAATGGAACCCAATGAGGATGGTGTACTGGAAATGAAGGAATATTTGGAGGATGACGTAAGTTCAATGAACAATCTCTTCCATTGGCAGATAGAAGACTATGAACTTTTTCACAGTTACATGTTGGGGGTGGAAGAGATAGAACAAGGGTTGAAGAAGGAGGTGTTTCTGCTTGAGTATGAGAAATATAGAGGAGAGACCCGTGGAAGACTATGAACATTTTCACAATTAAATTTTGGGGGTGGAAGAGATAGAACAAGGGTCAGAGAAGGTAGTGTTTCCGCCAAATTATGGGGATATAGAGGAGAGACCTGTGTGAATGAGAGCCTAACCCCACAAGTTTGATGCCGTCCGACCAATCAAGTAGGAAGGTGTACTGGAACTTGATTAATGTTTGGAGGATGACGTAAGCTCAATGAACATATTTTTCCATTGTTAGATGGAAGATTATAAACTTTTTTACAGTTACATGTTGGGGGTAGAAGAGATAGAACAAGGGTCAGAGAAGAAGGTGTTTCCGTCGAAGTATGGGGAATACAGAGGAGAGACCCATGTGAATGAGAGCCCAACCCACAAATTTGATGTCGAAGGACCAATCAAGTATGAAGAATTGTCACTACAAATTACGAAAGTTGAGGATGAGGAAAACCCGCGAACATATTGGTTGGGGACAAGTGGAATACAGTACTAAAAGCAGAAACATTCAAAATATTCATGGAATATAAAGACGTGTTTGCCTAGACTTACAAGGACCTTAAGGGTGTACTACCAAAGTTGTGTGTGCATCACATACCTTTGGTACCTGAAGCCGTACCTATACGAAGAAGACCGTACAGGATGAACAAAAATTATGCAGCTAGGGTAGATGAAGAAATTCTACGCATTCTAGAGGTAGTGATTATCTTCAAGGTACAGACAAGTGAATGGGTATCACCCATAGTAGTATCATGAAAGGAGAAAAACTAGATACAGATTTGTGCTGACTTCAAACGCTTAAACGCTATCACCATAAAGGATCTCTTCCCTATTCCATTTCTAGACACAATAATCGAAGTTGTCAGAGGAGAGATGTATTTGTTCGTTGACATATTCTCGAGATATAACCAAATATCGATTGCAGAGGAAGATAAGTTGGAAAACACGTTCATGGTGGAAGATGGGGTGTATGTATATAACTAGATGCCCTTAGGTCTATATGGAATGCACCTATAATAATTTAGAGAATAGTTCTTCACATCTTTGATAGAATGTCAGTAGGGAACTTCCAACCTTTCCTTGATGATTGGTCTATCTTTAGTGGGTAGGACACACACTTGGCACCATTAGGAGAATGTATCAAAAGGTGTTGACAGACAAGGGCTAGCACTCAATCCAAAGAAATGCAGATTTATGGTCCCATTAGGCAAGCTTCTAGGTCACATTGTATGTAAGATAGGACTATAGAATGATCCTGACAAGGTACAAATAATAGTCGAGATGGAGGCTCCCATGGATGTATTCAGGATAAAATCATTCTTAGGGCACATCGTCTATTAGAGGTTTATAAAGAATTTTACCCAAATATCCCACCCCCTCAACAAGCTAACACGAAAAGGGGAACTTTATAGTTGAGGTACAAAGCAAGAAATTTCCTTTGGCAAATTGAAGACCAAACTACTGGGGGCACCAATCTTGGCATAATCCAATTGGATAAGGAATTCCACGTACATGTGAATGCTTCTAATTTTGCAATCGGTGCAACCCTAGCACAGATGAGTGATCATGATCTAGACCATTCCATCTATTTTGCCAGTAGACTATTGTTGAGAGTTGAGAAGAACTATAGCACAACAGAGTGGGAGGCCTTGAGAATGGTCTATGACTCTACGTTGTGCAAAAGTCCAGGCATTCTGTTGGCAACATGGTTCACGTTTTACGTGGACCACCAGACACTGATGTACTTGTTGAACAAACCAATCATATAGGGGACAGTGAGCAATGGTTGCTACTACTTCAAGAATTCACCTTCACCATTATTGTATGGCCTGGGAAGAGCCATGTCATCACAAACTAACTCTCTCGGATCAAGTTGGGAGAGTGAACGAAAGGAATTAATGATGACTTCCCTGACACATACCTATTTCATATTTCTATTCTCTTGAAGTGGTACTATTACTATCACACATGTTAGAGTTCAGTCCTAAACAATGTGCAAGTGAAAGTAAGGTACACATTTTTTATTGCATTTAGCTCATATTTATTACCAAATCATATTTCACTCAGAACAAAAGAATAGTACCGAAAATGTCCTTGTATTATTCATCAAATGATATAGATACAACTGATATTTACAACTGGTAAAATGAAATGAAATGCTGAAAGTAAATCAGTCACACAATTGACTGTGAGAGTAGCCTCTATTACTTACATCTATCTCTATTCTACAAAAGCACATAACATGAAAGAAAAGGAAACAAAGAATGAGAGAGGGTCATAGGGAACCAGTCATTGCCTATAATGACTGGTCACGCTGCATTGCTCCGATCTTGTTTGCCCGTTGCCCCGAATCGTATCTGCTCCAAGTGTCTTAGTCCTGCATACATAGAAAAGGTGTTTTGGATCTAATGGATCTAAGCAATGACAGATACACCTTACCTCATGCATAAACATTCTATGCTACCATCATGTCATCTACTTCAATAAAACAGAAACATTTACTAGCAATAAAGGCAATCCGTCAAATGTTTTATTATTGACATGTTCGCTTCCTGTGCAACACCCTATCTCTAATAGGTACGCAAATATAACTGTAGACTCCCACGAGGGTTATTGAGCCCGGCATACCCATAGGGGATAGGATCGAAAGAGATGATCAGAAATAAATATCGAAGGGACAGATTCACATCTGAAACTTTATATTTCTTCATGTTACCATTCGATGCTGAAGTGTCATAAGACATAAGAGCAGCAAGATTTAGAAGCTACAGGATGGAAGATGTAGATGTAAACCTACAGCATGAACATGAAGATTCAAAAGCAAGGACAAGAAGATAACAACTGCGCATACAAATGCTGATTTATACATCCAAGGATATAAATTTTGCAAGCAAGCAAAAGATACAACAAAAGAATAACAGAGCCAACTGTTTGTATTCTTCATCAGAACAAGGAGAAAAGAGTAACCTATAGAATAATATTTTTGTTTCATAGTGAAATATTTAAACTATGCTATACTGTCAAACAGCAATGAGATACATTTTTCCAAGTATATTGATTGCAACTATGGGAGAAGATGAGCTAAATGCAATGAAACAAAGGCTATACTAATGATCTATGTGCAAGAAAGCTACAGAAAAGTCATCTGAGTGTAATGACGACATATTAAGATTAGAATTAAAGATGAGCACTTTAACCAAAATGAGCAAATACAAAGCTGGAAGTTTCTCAAGCAATACATGATTTCAAGCATGTACAACAAGAAGATGTTTCACGGTAAACTTTTGTTGTTTTACGTGCCAAATAACAACTTTCAGTTATGGCTTCCTGTATGACAGAGATCAAAGTATGGAGCATTCAGAAAAGTGAAATTCTAATATGGTCATGTTGCTGATCTGTGTTTAGAAGAAAGGAAAATGATCAAATTCTAGGAAATATTCATAGCAGCAAACAGGTCAAACAGTGCATCAACCAAGAAAATTAACAAACCGTATTATGCTACATATCTCAAGGATCTTTTCTGAGGAGATGTTTTTCTAATATACAGGCAAAAGGATACTACAAGTAGAAAGATAATCAAAAGTATACAGCAGCATCATTGAAGAGGCAACATAATTTGAGTATAATGTTATCCACATTTGAAAATTGTGTAATAGGAAAACATGAAGAGATGTTTACCTCAAGAAGTCACATAATCTCATCAAGCCATAAAATATATCAGGATTTCTCCTCATGAAGACTTAACTATAGGAGGGGGTCAAGAATCAAGAAATAAACGAGTTTTTTGTGTTGTTTCTGAGTGTTATTTATTTTTTCAAAATTGTATACACTTTCAGAAAAATGCACATGCTGTATCGACATTATTTCTCTACAAATATATCAGTGGGATTTGTATGTAACTTTAAAAGGAAAGAAGGAGAAGAAGAGACATATGGCTGTTCAAAACAGAGAGATGACAAATTCCAGAGGCCTGTAAGAGGAAAATGTAGGTACTAGCGGCTAAAAACATAATCTCAGCAAATACCCATAACCCAGAAACAGCCACTGGAGAGAAACCTCAATAAATGCAAAGTGAAGCATAGGAAAACATCACCAAAGAGCCTGTAGCTATGTTGAACTATCAAATCTCTAAGCCATATGATAACTTACAGCTGAAAGAGAAAAATCCAATCCAAAATGATTTGTTTGCCAAGTCACAAACAAGTATGTAAATCTCCATAGAGAATAGAAGAAACGCGCATCACTTTGCCATGAGATAGATCCTATCCTTATAGAAAAACACATCATTGATTACCTTGTACGTGTTGTCCTGGAGATGCCCATCCATGATCTGACAAGCTCGAGTATTCTTAGAATACTCAACCAATAACTGGGACTTCAAATCTATCGATATCTTTGAAATGACACAAGACTCTACTACTGAAGGTCTCTTGGAAAGCACATCAACAACTATATTGTTCTTACCCTTGACATACTTGATGTCAAAATCATAGGCCTGAATCTTGCTGACCCATTTTTGTTGTCTTTCATTGAGATCCTTCTGTTTTAAGAAATATTGCAAATTGTTGTGGTCTGTCTTAATCGTGAATTTGTCACCCACCAAGTACTATCTAAACTTGGTTAAGGCGTGCATAATGACTAGCATCTCCTTGTCTTAGGTGGAGTACAATCTCTCAATGTCCTTGAGCTTTTGGCTCTCATAAGTTATTAGATAACTATCCTACATCAGAACTGTGCCAATTTCGCTCCTTGAAGCATCACACTCTAAGACAAAAGGGCAAGAGAAGTCGGGAAGTGCCAGAATCGGGAATTTGCTCATCACTTTGTTGAGCTTATCAAAGGTCACCTCTGCATCATCCGTCCACCTGAATGCCCCGTTCCATTTGAGATTGGTGAGGGGAGTTGCTGTCTTAGAGAAGCCTTTAGCGAACCTCCTATACTAAGAACAAAGATTGAGGAAGCCCCTCAAATCTGATGTGTTCCTCGCAAGTAGCCAATCAAGGATTGCTTGTATCTTTTCCTGGTGTACCTTCACCCCATCTGCACCAGTTACGTGTCCAGGGTAAAGAATCGCAATCAATCCGAACTCACACTTTGATTCCCTTGCAAACAATGAATGCTCATCCATAATGCTAAGTACCTCATCTAGGTGTTGCAAATGCTCCTCCCAAGTTCTGTTGAAAACCATGATATTATTAAAGAATACCAACATGCTCTTGCGTAACTATTTTCTAAAAATATGGTTCATACATGACTAAAATGTGGCCGGCGCATTAGTGAGCCCAAATGGCATAACCAAGAACTCATAGTGTTCGTAGTGGTATTGGAAAGTTGTCTTATGCACACCCTCCTCATGAACCCGTATTTGATGGTATCCAGATCTAAGATCTATCTTCGAAAAATAGACTGCCCCATGTAGTTCGTCTAATAACTCATCAATGCGAGGAATAGGGTACCTATTTTTAATGGTCCTCTTGTTGAGAGGTCGGTAATCGCTACACATGCGAAGAGTACCATCGTTTTTCACCAAAACTACCGAAGAAGCAAAAGGGCTAGAGCTAGGTTTGATGTGTCCCATGTCTAAGAGTTCCTTAATCATCCTTTCTATTTCCTCTTTATAATGCTTGGGGTGACGATAAGGAGTGGTGATGACGGGTTGGGCGCCCTCTATCTAGAGGAATGCCCGGGAGTATGTCTTCAAAAATCTTCTTGTGCTTATCAAACACCAGTTGAATGTCAACATGAAACTGCTATCCTGAACCTAATGTAGGCTTAGAGGAAATGAAATAGTGCACTGCCCACTCCATGCCATCATGCCTTATAATAGGCTCCATCCTATGAGCTGAAATCAATCTAGGTTTACCCTTTGACATGGTCTTGAGAATCACCTGTCGACCATCTTGTAAGAATTCCAGCTGTATCTTACTGTGATCAACTGTATACCTTTCGATAGTTTGTAACCACTGTCTACCCAACATGGTGTCTAGTCCATCCAAATCAACAACATAAAAATCTGCCTCTAGAAGAAAGTCATCAAAGTGAATCAAGAGCCTTGGCACTTTTCCTGTGCACATTATTAACCTATCACCTCTTGCTACCCTAATTTCGAACTCGGGTATATCATCAACCTGTAAGCTTCTCTTCAATACTCAGTGTGTGCTTATGAAATTATGTGATGCACCTCTATCTAAAAGGCACACAATACGTTGCCCTCTAACTACACCCTTTAAGTGAAAGGGGTGACCCGTGGGATTGCTAGAAAGGGAAGCTATGATAGGGGACTGTCCCAGATTGGATTCCTTCTTCCTCTCTCTAGGTGATTGCTCCTCACTTTCTTCCTCCTCGCTGCCATCAACATTGTTGCCTCCCTGCTATTCATAGTCCTCTTCTGAAAGAACCTCGACATAATGTATTTTACCCTTGCCAAGACATCTATGATCTGGTGTCTGTGGCTCCCTACAAGTGAAGCATAGCTTCTTCCTCAGTTGATTCTGTGACTCAAAGTCCAATCTGGGGGGTGAAGTCCTATTCTGATTTTTATTTTTTTGGATAGAAGTAGATCCCTTATAATGTTTCTTAGGAGGTGTTAGTATCCATGGTGAGCCCAGATCATGTGCGATCTTAATAGCATCATCCAAGGTGCCTAGTTTAAGGACCTTGACCAAACCTCTAAATCTGTCCTGTAAGCCCTTTGTGAACAACATTACCTTACGCTGTTCGGTCATATCCGAAACCTTAGTTATCGATTCTATGCTGAAATGTTTGGATGCTAGTTCTGATGTGTCCGAATGCTTGGGTGCGTTAGGATGCTGCACGGATTCTTCTTGAAAGCGCATCCTAGGACTGTGGATTCTTGGTGGATGCACTGTAGTGCATTTAACAAGAATCCACAGGTCCAGTATGTGCTTCCTAGGAGAATCTAGGAAGCATTTGGGCCCATCTAGAAAGCACCCACAGTCAAAACACCTTTTAGATGTCAATTTTAGCATGTATTTAATTGATGATGATGAGAATGTGGATTTTTTTGAGAATCTTTATGATTCTGAATGATTGAATTTGATTAGTGAATTTGAAGTTGAACTAGCAATGGTGAAGCATCATGCTATGAAATGGTTTATTTTTGTATATTTCTTGTATTTCCTTGCATATATAAATTTTAGTATATATATTATTATATATATGGACGCACCCAAACACATCCAAAATCCAAAAAACAAAATTCTGCGCATTTGCGCATCAACATCTCACACCTGCAATAGCATCAGAATCAACATTGGTAACTTAGTCCATAACCATAACCGAGATCTGCTGAACTCATCAATGAAGTCATCTAAAGATCCACCCTGTCGCAATTGTGCCATATCCTTGTAGTAGACCTCAATGTCCTTGTCAAAATGAGTGAGTAGCTTAGAGCTAAAAGTCTCGTAAGACGTAATGAGATCATGATCCTGGGTGACTAGTCCATGATGCCACCAATCATATGCCTGTGTCTCTCTAAATGCATCGTGGCAAATCTAATAGCTTTTGT
The DNA here is from genome assembly GCA_028749045.1 of Cupressus sempervirens. Taxonomy (NCBI): domain Eukaryota; kingdom Viridiplantae; phylum Streptophyta; class Pinopsida; order Cupressales; family Cupressaceae; genus Cupressus; species Cupressus sempervirens. The sequence continues at coordinate 739,313,928 of CM053792.1, forward strand.
TTCTTACATCGGTTTGAGTGTCAGGAATGTGTCTAACTTGTGAATCCAAGCCCTAGCAGACGCCTTATTGTTGCCATGAAAATTGAGGAGAGATAACTTGTTCATGGCGTGGTTCAAGTCTCTATTCTGTGCCCTAGGCCTCTTGTCTTGCTGTGTCCTTTTTGACTCCATTTTTTGATTCATGTATTGAATAAAGGTCAAATTCTTTTTAATATGATTTGGGAACATATCCCCTTCATCGTACATAGCAATAACATTATCCGGAAGTAAGCTTGCTGCCGTAGGTTGGGCTACCTCTTCCTCAACATTATTCTCAACAAAAATGGGCATCAATGGCCTGTCAGTGTTCCATGTGGGGGCCCTAGTAGCCCGAGGTGATCCTGCCACACTACCACCTCCACTATGATGACTCGGTGCTCTCCTGTGTGTTGCAGCTAGCTGTTGCATATCACCCATAGGCTATTAAACTGCAGTGGCAATATTATTCTGTCCATCTCTAATAGTGCACAAGGTTTCCCTCACTTCCTGTTCCTGTTCATTGCCATTGTGTGCCATTTGAATGATCTGTACTTGTTCAACTTGTATGCTTGTCTCAAATGTTAGCTTCTCATCAACCGTATAACCATCCTTAATATCAATCTGGTCTAAAAATCCAGCCTGTTCAGGTTGGATGCGACTAAAATTATATGGCTTTCTATTCATGCCTATCTTCTGGTTTTAACCAGCTTGATATTGCAAAGTTTACCCACAAGTTGGCAAGTCTTGTGGTTCTAATACCATTGTAAGAATCCTAACTCAGCAAAAGAAATGTTAGGGATTGTTTAAACTCAGAACACATGGTAAGAGGTGACACTGATTCCAATGAACAAGGAAATACTTTGCAATGTAGTCGTAACACAAAGTAATAATGAGAGCATTCAAGAATGAAGTTCTGAGTTTACATTATACTTCAAAAAAACAAATATCCGGCCAAATATTTGAATTCTTCTCATAATGCTTATTTCACAAGGGATTTGCGATAAAGAACAAATCACGTCTTAGACCTCAAGTTTGAAAGACAATATTGCTGCTGACATAGAACAATGAAAACAAATGCAAGTAAAGTAGATGTCGGAACTTGATATTTATGTGAACGAGTGTTGTTCATGTATCCATTGTGCCATTTGTATGCTCCCGAACCCTGGAGTGGTTGTAGGGGATGACTGCCTGGGCACCCGCAACTGGCATACTCCTCATGCGGCAGGGAATGAAGAGACTTCTTGTTGATTCTGGTAATGTACCTGCTATTGCTACTATCAGTCTACACACCCACAACTCCCAGAAGTCCACCTGCGGTATCTTAGTTTTCACTTGCAACACAATGTCCCTCCCAAACAATGTGAAAGCATATACTTATTGGCAGGTCTGGTGTTCCCTTTTGCTAATATCCTATGACCTAGGTAATATGTATCTTAGGAGACCTATTCTACAACAATGATATCTGTTTCCCCTTCCGCAGACCAATCCCTTCAACTCTGGCTATTACTACAGAATCCCACCTTGACATATATAACTATTAAGTCTGATTCTTGGTAGATCCGATGAGAGCAGAATATTAATTCTCCAATATCACGTCAAATTGAATGTAGTCTCCAAGAGTATTTGGGGCTACGGCCAACTTCTCTACTGCCTTAAGGGGTTTTGTCCTTAGGCAACTAGTCACATTTAAGCAATCTTTTGTATTTTGAATAATCTCATTTTTTTATGGTGACAATCCCAAGGAAGCTCAATGCTTTTATAACCTCGATATGAGGGGAAGTACAAACAACTAGGCAATGTGGGATAGAAGCCATTTTTGTCTTCTAGTCACTTAAGTTACTTTTGTTATAAAATGACTTTAATTCATAAAGTAACTTTATAAATCCATCTCATAAAATAAAGTGACTTAACTATAGAAAAACTCATCCACTTAAATACTTCCCGAACAAAACCAAATAAACTCTTGTGATTGGTTGACATCCTCAAGATTAATGCCTTGAGCTTATCTAGATGGGGAGAAAGACCAACAAGGTGCCAGTAAGGCCTAGAGTGGAGAAGGGGACAACATCATTGAAGGTCATTGTTCGATAACTAACAAATAAATTTCCATTGCTGGAGTTTTAGTTACGTTTGTAGACTTTATAAACTATGGTGTCTGATGTCTAGGTCTTAATCTAGACACTTATGGCTTCATTCAATTTCTTTGATGTGTAGCTTCTTATTGTATGATGTGCACATTCATTGATTCGATCATGTTAACTTTGCTGTCATTGTTTCCTTAACATTTTTCTTCATTTCGTCCAACCTTCATTAAGTATGTCGGGCTGCATAGATATGATCGCTGCCTCACCTTATATTTTGTATTTTTCTTTTTGCCGTCAAAAACTGTGTAATAACAGAAGTATTTGATGTGCCAATACTCCAACATTGATTTCTTGCTTACACACTTTGGAACTCAACGTGTTGGCTATTTTCATCCTCTTTGATATTGTATTTATCATTGCATAGTCACTGCAGTCAATGAACAGTAACCCTCCATACCACTGCATACATACAAATTGTTTCTTGAAATGCAACTCCACTACATTGTTTCTTCTGCCATGCAATGATACTGGAATATCATTGTTAAGTAACATGGATCGTTTCTGCAAATTCAATTATATTGCCATTGTTATAGATATTTTCCAAATGCAGATTTGAGGACTTATAATATGAGAGGAGACATGTCTCTATAGTTAATCATCATTAGTTAGTTAATTAATAATATAAATGACCATATATATATATATATATATATATATATATATATATATATGATTTACCATCAATAATGAAACTCATGATCATATCAACATGACTATAACTACAAACTTAACACTCCCTCTTAGTTAGGAAGGATTGATATAGAACAAATTATGTTCTTGAGTATATGAAGAGATATCATCTTAGTATGGAATTCCTAGAACGGCATAGTTAAGGATATCAACATAAATCCATCAACACACATAATTATTTACATATATTACATATATTACATATGGAATTGGCTTCAATTCACAATGAGGCTAAATTTCTTAACACTTCTTCTTTAGCAAAGAGGGAATTGAAGCAAATTCTATACCTTTAATATAAGTTTAAACACCACCTTAAGTGTGGTCTATAATAAATTTATGTTATGGTGTTCGGCAAGATCTGGCTTGAAGAATCATAACAATTTAATTTCATGGTCTATGGTAAAATCTAGCTCGAAGAACCATGACGAGATGGTTACCAAGGTGTCCGGCAAAATCCATCCTGAAGAACCATGATAACACTTGCTCCAACATATTTTGGTGTTAGGAGATAGGTCTACTATTGATAAGATTATCACCTTTCAATAGTTACCTTATGTTCGTTATCATAACTTTTGGCACTCTAGGACAACAACTCAATGTAGTTTGTTATGATAACATGTCCAACTATTGATAAGATCATCACCTTTCAATATCTCCCCTCTGAATATTTACATCAATGAAAGATTATCACCTTTCATGACATAATCACAACGACATCATGTAGTAACTCACATGATATCCACCATGAACCAAGTTAGAGGGTGGACCCACCATAGCTGGTACTAGAGGGTTGAACAAGGGTTTTCACTTCAGACCTCTCTCTCATAGAGGAGAGTGCATTACTAAGAATTTCTCTTAGAACTTCTCCTCATAGAGAAGATATTATCCACAAAGGATAATATTATCGAACTCACTCTGAATCTGATATCGATCTTCTTATTTCCTTGTGATAAGTCAATACTCCCTCATGATGCACTCAATAGTAGGTCCATGAAAATCATATAGTCACACACATGTATTTCTAGACTCCTTATGAGTATCAATCTTCTAAGCTCCAGTGTTGCCTTCAAAGAAGTGTCATACTCCCTCTTAATGTAGAAGGATACTCATAACCTCAATCATCAAGGACATTTGCTTCAAGAGCCTAACTTTATCCAGCCTAATCACAACTTCTTTTAAGCTACTGTCATAAGCTGCCTAATGTGTCATTCTTCTTTTCCTACAAGATCAACTTTAGGTACAAAGGAGAAGATGAAGGCAAATAACTCTTATAGTATGTGTAAAATTAAAAATAAGAGAGACTACAATAAGCAAGTAAATATAATACTCAAATAAATACTTATCTGCATATTAATGTTCTTGATACAAGTTGCTCCAATGAAGTTCCATATGTATCAAAAACAATGATGCGTTTGTATAAACATTTGTCGACCAATGGGAATGACACATTGGTTATTATTCCCACCCCACAATGTACAATTCCCACTCATTCCATCAACACCGTTAGTGATAGTTCTAATGAGAGATAATTTCGTTCTATGCAATTTGTATCTTGAGGAATGTATTGAAGTTTTGCTTCCATGAATGATCCATCATTGCTATTATTCCTCATATCATCATCTTCTTGGTGTGAGTATGTAAAGTTCCCTCTATATAGTTGCTTTGATTATATCTGATTTTCTAATTTCAAGAGGGTCATTGTAGTTTCCTTGTAGAATATTTCTCACCTTTCACTTTGATATGTAGTAGGGTTTACCTTGGTTTTAAGGAGTTTGTATGTGTTTTACTTTTCAGAATACATGTTTCCTCTATTTTCTTCCTCTCTTTCATGGTTGCCTCTAATGAAATGTTAGTTTCCCTCTAAATCTCAATCTCTCTCTTCCTACAATAACTTTCTCACAGGAAAAAAATGAAGGAAAATAATTCTTATAGTATGTATAGAATTACAAATAAGAGTCTGACTGCAATAAATAAATAAACGCAATACTCGAGCAATCTTTAATACTTCTTCTTCATCATCCTCTTTACACTAATATCAATACTTCCTCTAATTTGCATCTTTTACATCATTCTAATATTTGGGGAATCCTTAGTCATGTTGGCCAAGATCAAATGGAGATCATTATGTTACATACCAACATTATAAAGATTATAGAAAACAGATCTCCTATTATGATACTATACCATTTGAATCAATCTTTCCATACATTATATAATCTTTCCATACATTATCTTAATTATATGATATCACTTCAAATATTCTTAAGTCATAATATCAAATAAGTATTATTCCACTTATATCTACCTATAAGGAAATAAACGAGTAATTATATAAAACAAAATTATGACATAAAAATCATTGTACTTACTTCCAATCCTTGTGGTGCCTCCAAAATGCCTTTTTTTAAAATCTGACTTACCTTCTTTGTTGCATATTCGAGTGCAATTATATTTCTATCAAAATAGTGACAATGTCAAGGAAGTCTTTTTCAATGTGCCCAGTATTTGGAAGTACTCAGTTCCCACAATGCATGGCTCACCAACATGGTTAGCATGTGGAGGTTGATCCATGTAAGAGAATAAAATCAACGATAGGAGATCTTACTGGTATTGGCATTGAATTTCTTCAACGAATATAACAATCTCATTACCTTTATGTGTTTGGGTGGTGATCTTGAAGTATAAGGTAATCTACATATCCATTTTCCACATTAAAATCCTTTGACTTAATGTCATCACATGGAGCACGTTGAATGTTTAAATGCATTAGGTTGGACATATTTTTCCCTACACCTTTCTTGTAATATCTTTCATTCCTTGTATTTACTAGGGTGCCACTTTATGTTTCGAATATTCTTCCTTCCAAATAAAAGTGGGATCTTCCATAATGCACAAACCAGCTGAGGTGGCCCTATTATTTCAAACTATGTTTTGGTGAATATAGTTTGAATAAAGATAGAAATTAAAGGACTCAATTTCCATTATGTCCATTCACGTCCATTCACGTAAATTGCAAGTAGGTGACTTGTCTTTTATTGCCACCTTTGGTTTTCCCTCATTTTGATGTGGATGAATGGTGCTAACTGTATAACTTAATCCTGATGTGTTCAACCTCTTTTACTGCTGATTTGAGGGTGTCCTTTTCCTCCTACCTTTCTATATTTTGTTGTATATATATTTATCGTTAAATTTTGATTGTCTTTTCCATGATGATAGGATTGTGTGTTCAACTCTCAACTCCTTATACATTGATTCATATATTTGGTATTGGCAATATTATATCCACTTGTATATATTGTTTCTCTATTGCTACACTCTAGCGGACTATAAAAGAATGCAGTTGGACTATACTTTTACTTGCAATCACGCTAGTTGAGAGTAGATTATATTTCAGCTGGACCCACAATAAGGAGGCCCATGATTTGATCAATGCCAAAAGCTATTCTCAGCATTCCATATCTTTTGAATCTGTATCCACAAATTATTCCTTCTCATCCACCTCAAACAAATATTCATGTGTCTTGTCTTAATATCCTCCTTTAGTGTTTGGACATCTTGATCGTGTGTGTATCTCAGTCGAGTGTAATTTAACTGCTGGTTAGGTGTATGTAGCGCCCATGGCTCTCTATCGTTGATGTTGCATTAGTGGGTGTGTGGGACCCAATGTTGGTTATCCTTACCTTTAAACCACAGGCCGCATTCTCAGGTGTTGTCTTTGGCTTTGATTAATTCTTATATTTCAAAGGTGACGATGACTCACATATTACATATGGTTCCCACGTTCCTTAATATAAAATAAGAAAGTGAGCAGAAGCATATAATGTAATGCCCCGCCTGGAGATCCTTGGGAACAAGGATGAAATACAAGCCAAGATTTTTTTTTTTTTTTTTTTTTTACAAGTATGAATGCACATGACAACATCATATAGGGATCACAACGATCGCAACGGAAGACTTCACCACAATCCCGACAACCAACGAATCTCCAAACGCCACTACCAAACTAACACATGCAAACAAAGCCAACAACGACAACGCACTTGATGAGGGCAAAAGAAACAACTACTCATCAACAAAACACCAAGCTGGGGTAAAATGCAGAAACCTGAAATTTGGCTAAGCCTGAAATCCTGAAGCCCTGAAAATTGGCTAGGTTTGGATTTCTGAAGCCCTGGAATTTTCTAGAATCCATAGCTTGTCTCTGAGAGGTCTGAAACCTATCTCAAAAGATTCGTCGCATATATTAAAATATATCTTAAGTATTCTTATACTTAAACGATATATTTTAAACCCCAAGAGACAACAACAGAACACGAAAAACTGCATTGAACGAAAACTACCAGAATACAAAATGCAACAACATAGGGTCGAAGAACACCCAAAAGGGTATCCAAATCAACTCACAAAAAGATCAGATCCCGAAGAAAAGTGCCCGCTGCCGGCATGTGCAGGTTTTTCACATAAACGGTGCGGCCCTTTTTACTAAGGGAGGGCGACACTTCTCCCTTAGTGCGTGCGACACTTCTCAAGAAGGCGTGTGATACTGGAAAAGTATCGTGCGACACTCTTCCAGTGTCGTATGATACTTCTCCAATAATGCGTGCGATACTTTATAGTATCGTACGACATTCTTTCTATGGGCGTGCGATACTTTAATAGCGTCGCACAATGTTGAACAAATGTCGCCCATAGAAAACAAAAACACTTCAAGAAACCTGAAAAAGGCAAACACAGAAAAAGCTCCACATCGGGGAGTACCGGATCCACATTCCGAGGCGAGAGCACTCGAACAATAACAGAGTAACTGAAAGATAGAACACTAGAATCTAACCATCACCAAATAGAAAAGGGAAAAGTACAGAAAGGAAACATCACATTCAACTGAAAGAAACATCGCAATAACATAGTTAACATTGCAATGAGCAAAATAACTAACTAAGTACGCGGTTCCTCCCAATCGTCAATGGCGTCATAGGACCATCGTGGGCCCTAGCCATCCCCTCGCGCGTAACATCCCAAGCCACCGACCAGATCGTCGGTACTGTCGTAATAGGGATGTCACTACTAAAACATGCAACAATATAAGCATAAGGAAATCTAACATGCTAGAAGAAAAGCATAAGATAATCCTACAGTAGATAACATCACCTATCACATGCTAAACAACAATAAGCAACAGATATACTACTAAATCAAATAACATCATCTAATCATATGCTAAACATCATGATAAGGGAATGCGTCAAGTAAACTAACATCATCTAAACATGATATACAAGCATCTCAATGAAAGCATAAACCACAAGAAAGCATACTTCGGAAGCCGAAGTACCAAGTGAGACATCCAGCAACGGTTGCACTAGGACAAAGGACCGTCTCTGTACACCGGTCACTAGCAGTGGTGAAGGTGCTGATGGAGATAATGATCCAACCAAAAACACACAAAAGAACATCCATGGCTAACAGTCACACCAGACAGTATGATGGCTGCAACCAAGAACTTAAGACAATGCAAGGAGTACAGGTCCTGGTCAGACACTCAAAAGGCTACTAAGTAGGGGCTGACATCATGGAGAGTTGCTTGGCATCAAAAAGCCCAAGCTTGGATCGTGTGTCCTCAAACTTAAACGGGTGCTCACACATTGTGTCCTCAAACTTAATCGGGTGCTCACACAATTTACTTATCTTAAGTTTTATGAACAATCACACATTTTATTTATTTATCACTTGCTTAAAACTTCTTATCCTCCGTCAACCTCTGGCGCCACGAACCCCGAGCTGCGAGATAGAAGCCCCCTCCAGATGCTACCCTACCCTACCCATGCTCATCCTACAACGAGTGCTCGTGGGCATGCATACTCCCATCCCAACCCTAATGATCATAGCTTCCGACAAATCCACGGAAGATCAGGCCTCACAAGTCACCCAACAAATGTACGCGCACGTACTCGTGTGTGGCGCACCACCATCACGAAGATCATAACACAAGGACAGGAATGAGAACACAATGCAAAGAAAACACCCAGCTGAAAGCAACACGGGAAGGACAGATTCTACACAAACCCTAAAGCCAATAAAACCATACATCATTAAATCACTCAATCAACCTCCATCCGAGAGTATGGATTCTACACAAATCCCAATGATGCAACAAGACCAAACATCATGAACTCACTCAGCCGGCCTCAATCTGAGAGTATGGATTCTACATGAATCCAAGCGTTCACGAAACAAAAGCAAGTTCCAATAGAAACCATAACAACAGGTAACAAATCACTCAACCGAACACAAAGTCGAGAGTACGGGTGCGATATGCATCCCAATGCAACATAAAAGTGCAGAAGTGGTTTGACTGATATCCAAACGGATCATCCAAGTCCATGACCCACATTGTGCCAAGAAAATTTGAAAAAATAGGGTGGCACGCAAAACGAGGTAAAAATCTCAAATTTTAAAAAAACTTTAAAATTAAAACCCATTTGGCCTTTAGGTTCAAAAACCCCAAAAAACCAAAAATAAAGGAAAGCAGGCACCGTATGCAAAAACGGCCAGCATAACGGCCCAAAAACCCAAACCCCCATTTCAAAAACAGGGAAAACGTTCATACCCGACCAACCGAGCAGAACCAACAAACAGAAATGGAGGGGAACACTAGTTCTCATCCTCCTAACATACATCTACAAGAAACGGAAGCAAAAACGGAGTAAAACCAATAAAACGGGAAGGCCCTACCTGATGGAAAAAGGGCAGAAACCGAAACCCGCACGATAAAATAATCAATCCGCCAAAACTGTTGAAACTGACAGCAAAGCAAGAACTCCTCGAGCTGAATCTAACGAGACCAACCTCGCAAGGATTCCACGCTCATAGCTCCCAGAACGAACAAAACAAGAATCCTACAGAAGAGGATTTCCAAATTGCTCTCCAAATTTCAATTTCCAAATTGTGATAAGTGATTTATGAAATCACTTTTCCAATACTTATTCACTTTTTGGGTGAATAGTCGATTCTGGAAAATAGCTAGCTGGAGTAGTTAAACCCCGAATCGACCCAAACGAAAACAGGTTATTATCCGTAATGGAAATTCACCTAAGGCAAAGCTACTAGAAATTAAATTTGAAAAGATTAAAACCCGAAAACCCGAAAAAATAGAAAAAAAACACTTTACACTTTCGCGACAAATGCGAACTTCTAAATGCACAGACACACTCACTGGTCTAATCACATAATGCAAATGAGTTCGGATTTACTAATCATCGAAAGGTTTTGATCTAAACAATAACAATAAGGGTACGCCGACCATATAGGAACGACATGGGTAAATATGAATAGCTGAATCACTAACTCCATGTGCCACTGCCAGGGATATAAATCCTGCACACTAAACAACACGATCAAGTGCAATTGCATATAATAACATAGCCGAAGCAATAATGCATTAAATCACCTAATTTAACCATTTATTTAATTAGATTAAAATAATCTATTTACATCACTCACGTTCGCATAAAGCATAACAACACAGGAATGAAGTAAATAACCATAGCATTAAATCCATCACATAACATAATCAGAGATATGTCCAAATACCAAGTAACCAGATATCAACATAAAACACACAGTCATCTCAAAATGGCATCATCATGCAATATGATTAACTGAACAACATAGTAGTCTAAAATCTATGATATTGAAATCAAAGTGTAACATCTTACCTTCAGGTCATCTCAAATGTAAACATAACATAAGTAACAAATATCTCTCTAATCAGAAAAATAACAAGGTAAAGGTTCGCAATACCTAACCAAAGAATCCAACATGAACAATCCATTCTAATTACTTAAGCATTTAATAATGATTGATTAAACAACATTAAAAAGGGCACTTAAAACGCATAAGCAAACACGGTCATAAACATGACTAACCACTGCTATAGGAACCTAGTCCAGTGTAGCATGGTAGTAGTACACAGTGCAATCTCTGCACACATCTCATGGTAATCACGGACCAACCTCATGATACCACATCGATCTTGGTAACCACCAACACAAACCTCAGTGAACCAAAATCACATCATAATCTCAAAGATCAGTCAAAAGCATAATCAAAGCAACTAATATAGAAACATAAATCCAAACACCTCAACAGTGTAGACCACTTAGGGTCACAATCATGATCCCATCACAACAAAAGATCAGCAAGGTTGCATCCATTAGGATGACTTACAAAAGTCAAATGGGAGAGGCATTACATATCACGTCCCTAATAGTGTGGCAAAGGAAAGAAAGTTCTATTGTAAGATATGATTATAAATTGCACTCTTGATAGTACTATTTTCGATATGTGGAAGAGTGGAGCACTTGCTTTCCTAGAAGATAGACAGGGAAGTCTCTACGAGAGGAATACCCATATAGAAGCACACAATGTCATACATAGTGCACCAACTTATACCCCTACACACCCACCATGTACCACAATGATGAAACTCCCTCGTTCGATCAAAAAGAAAACAATTCTAGGGACAATGAATTGAGTGACAACATGGGAGATCTTGAGGTCGATTTATACCATTCCTCTTTTGGCTACCAGACAGATAATAAGCCCCAAGTACGCCATCACGAGAAGAACTAGAAGCAGCAGTACAATCATATAGAAGGAAGACAATTCAAGGATGGCAAAATAACTTCTCTCTTGTCAAATCTCCTACGGATGCTCATCACAACCAACTCGTCACACATTTATTGTTCAATCCTGATTCATCAATTATCATTTGCAATTGGCTCTGATACCATGTTAGGTATCATGGATCGTTTCTGCAAATGTAATTATATTGCCTTTGTTATAGATATTTTCCAAATGCAGATTTGAGGACTCATAAATATGAGAGGAGACATGTCTCTATAGTTAATCATCATTAGTTAGTATATTAATAATATAATAAATGTAATATATATTATATATATAATAATACATACATACATACATACATACATACATACATACATACATACATACATACATACATACATACATATATATATATATATATATATATATATATATATATATATATATATATATATATATATATATATATATATATATATATATATATATATATCTAGTGATGATTTACCATCGATAATGAAACTAATGATCATATCAATCTGACTGTAACTACAAACTTGACAATCATTACCTCTATGTGTTGCTATTGTAGCATCTAAACATTGTCACTTTTTATAGTTCTTGGTTGCCCACATGTACCGCTGCTGGAAACACATCTCTAGCATTTGAATTTTAAAATAATCATCTAATCGTGTTGCCGTCACGTAGTCTTATATGTCCGTCAAATTGTTTGTCTATGTTTAATAATGCAAACTCGTCATTTATCTACCATTCAGATTTTGTGGTTGCCATGTTCCAAGTTGTAGATTTGAATAGATTATTATGGAACTTCTGATTATAGAATATTTTGGTATGCATTGTCAATTTGTATTATTGGCTTAGACTTACTTAAGATACTCCAAACAATGACATGCTAGCATTCCCTTGTCAACATATTGTGAATATTATATGAAATACTCTGAATTTATTTATTCTTTCTATATCCAAAAGAAATCTTTTCTTGTGACTTGACACAAATGAATATTTCATCATATACAAACCCTTGTAATTTGTATTTCTTATGTTTTCTATTGCTCTGTTTTAAAATATTGATGGTTTCTATTGATTGCTGATTGTGATTGGTTTTATATTATTCTCCTAATGATTTGTTGTTATTGTATACCATTAATCCTTACTCTCACTCCCCTTCCTAACATGTGATTAGTGTCATTATATATCTTGTGGCATATTCAGAAGTCACATGGAAAGGCACATCTCATGACACGATGATGGAAATATTGTCATTGATGTCAAAGGTGTTTGAGAGATTGATGAAGTATGGTCATTGATGTAAATATTATAGACATACATGATAGCTACAACAGTTGACTTACAGTTCGATTCACTACAACTACAATGATATTGGCATAAAGATAGAAGACATTCAATGCATCCAAAAGAATCAATAGAGACATGTTTCATCAATATCAAGATCAGAGAAAAGTATTATAAAGGAACAATTAAATGATGCAATGGTAACAGTAATAAAGCAGTTATACAAAGTAATTATCAAATACAATGAGGAGAAGCATTCACAGCATTTGAATGATATAAAATCCAACATTTTGAACGGAGATAGCATTCAAAACTTAGAATCATACTTAATAGATGTTGTTAAACAACAACGGCATTAAGATTAGAAGAGGAGCACTGAACAGCTTGGCCAAATTCAGTGATGAATATATTGGAGCAACGTCCAATAAAGTTACAAAGATATCCTGATATGTATAGGAGAGTATCACAAGTTTGATTCAACAGCAATGGGTATATAGTGCCAAAAGGCTGATTAAATAAACAGACCACGTCAGCTATGGAAAACGAAGTCCATTGAATTGAGGAGTTTCGATAAAAAGAAAACATTATATGTATTCTAGAATTGATGGCTTACAGAAACAAAGATGAATTGAATCGTGTATAAGATGCATGCAAAGACGATGACTCTAATGAAAGGACTCCACGTCAGAAAAGAATGTCGGGTGAAAGTTGGGCATTAAAATTAAATCCATCAAGGTCGGAGATGAGAACTTGGAATGCTAAGCAAACCTGCCAAATCATTGCCTATGTGTTAATAGGTGCCACCAATAACCATAGGGAAAAACAATTAAGAAAATCGAAAGTTTTAATGATACCAAATCAGTGTTTGAAAAATAATGTTCAAGCAATGTCTTGACTGAAGTAAATCACGTGCTACATCACCACCAATGGAAGAATATCATCGTGCGCCAAATACAAATCGACCTCAGTAGCCACGCAAAGGTGCCATCACTAGAAGCAATGTTTATGAGACTAAATAATGCCATCGAGAGATTCAATATAGGCAAAGCAAAAATATATCATTTACAATGACTGATTGATATGATATGATATGGTAGATTTTAATGACGTCCACGAGGCCAAAGTAGCCTATTGGACCCACACGATCACCCCCCCAAGGCAGGAGCGGAACTAATCTAGTTGCCAAGTTTTGGTTAACTTGTCTCTCCTTCCGTGAAGTTTGATGATCAGAGCCATTGTTCTCTTCACTTGAACTTCCTCGAATAAATAGTTGAAGTCCTTGTTCTGCAATATCTTTGTATAACCAGATCTGATGTCACTATATGCCAGGCAATCCATAACAAAGTGCTACTTTGTCTCAACTGCTCCCATATTACAGAATAAACACGTTCTGTCTACCCACTCTTCCTTTGGAACTTGCCATCTACCAGTTTCACACCGCAGCCAGTGTGAACTAGTTCTGAGTTGTGCCATCAATATTTTTGCTTTCCAATTAATAGGTGCTCTTATATAGGCCTTTTCATCATGACTAGAAGTGGGGTTAAATTCTTTAATGTAATAAGATTTTTTCTGCCCTATGTGTCTTGTCCATCTAATATTGTGAAATTTTTCCATGGCAAACTTATTTATTTCTTTAATGTTATCCGGGCAAGTATGTATGTTGATATCCCATTGTTGCATCCATTTGTCATTTTGCTTCATCCATGTGCTTTTCTGCCTGACAAGTTTTTCCTCTACGAGTAGCTTGGGCTAGTGATGCGTTTCTAGACCTTGGGGTTTCTTTAAGTAGCTTAGCATCCAGACCAATGCGACGAATTCTAATGGAAAGGAACCCACCTTCACCAATAGAATCTCATACGGTACTGTGGTCTTGACTTTAAGATTGCATGTGATGAAGTGTTTCTGAAGTCTTTCTACCTATCTCCATTTCTGTTTGGACATACTATCGCCCCACACTTCACATCAGTATAGAATAATCGAAGTGACCAGCAAACCAAAAAGAGTTTTCATGGTCGTCGAATCCCATAATTCTACATTCCTCCACTTGTTTTGTAAAGAGTATAATGCCTTCCAACCCTCTTAGATCCTTTTCGATTTGCATGTATCCCAATTGAGTTTGTTATGAAAAGCTATGCCCAAGTATTTGTACTCTTCCACAATCTCAAGAGGGTTACCCTCAAACAGAAACTCATCTTGTATGCCCCTGTTCTTCTTCAGCGAGAAGATCATAACTTTTGTTTTGCTAGTGTTCACTTGCATTCTCGCTTCATGGCAAAAAAATTCTAGTGCTTTCAAGTGTTCTTTCAAACCTTTAGTCATTCTAGCAAGTATTATGAGATCATCTGCATATAAGAGCAATCTTATCACAAAGTGAGCCAACTGTACCCCCTCACCATTGGTCTTGTTTATCCATTCTTCTAACTTGTCAATATAGAGCCCGAATAATGTTGGAGATAGCAGACACCCTTGCTTAACCCGATGTTGCTACCAAAATCTTTTGATAGCCCTTTCGTCATTTTGATTTTAGCTTTGACCTGCTCATATAATCTGTGAATAGCCGACCTAAGCTCTTTAGGAACTTCCAACTCTTCCATTTTGTCCCATAGTTTGTTGCATGGCACTGTGTCAAATGCTTTTTTAAAGTCTACAGAACAACAGAAAACGTCGTCCCCCTGAGTGTCCCAAATTTTCTCTATCAAGTATTTGAGAGTGATGTCGTGATCTATAGTAGAGTGTTTCAGTCGAAAGCCTGCTTGCCCTTTTGCTCTTTTGCCTTCTGTTTCGGCCCAATTTCTGATTTTTTGTTCTACCATGCTGCCAAATAACTTTTCGAAGAGGGGATTGATCATGATGGTTCAATAATTAGAAGGGTTGTTTATATCTCCGCTTTTGTGGAGTGGAATCACCACACTTGTTGTCCATTTTACAGGGAAGCCTTCTCTATTGACACTGTTGAAAATCTTGGTAATGTGTGGTGTCAGGGTTTCAACACCCCATTTTAAGTATTCAGCTTGAAGCCCATCTATATCTTGCATTTTACCAGCAACTAACCTCCTTATGCCTTGAATAATATCCTTCTGGCTAAATAACTCACCTGTAGTCTCGGTTACCATGGTTCTATGTTCTCCTAAATCACACTCGTATAGGGTCTTGGCATATTCCAACCATTTGGTTCTTGTGATGTTGTTCTCTAACTGTGTTTTTCTTTGCTGAAGCTCTTTCCAATATTTTCTGGGGCTGCTTTTACCAAGATTAATCAACTCGATTCTTCTCATGTTCACATACTCTTCTTTTTTCTTTTTAATCATCTAGTCATATTCCTTTCTACTTTCTTTGTTCATGTTCTTTTTCCAATTCCTTTTTGCCATTTTGCACTCCTCATCAAACCACGGATTGGCCGAAAAAGTGTTCTTGGCGTCCCTTGTGGCCTTAGATCTTTTACACTCCTCTAGGGCTTTAATGATAGTAAGAACAAGATTATCCTTGTCCATGGAATGTTGTTTATCAAACTTGAGATGCTTTCCCTGAACCCTAGACAGCCACAAGAGAGAGTCTCGTAAAATATTATGATTTTCTTGTGTCATTAAAACTTTGCCAGTCAGAATCATCTTCCTCTTCTATAAAGGTTTTGAGACAATATGTTGATCTTTAGAATGAGTGGCCACCATTATCAAGATTGGGTTATGGTCACATTTTAGCTCCATGGGGCAATCCTCTATCTCAAAGCTAGTTATCTTTGCAGCATAGTCTTGTGAGCATATGACATAATTTACAACACTTCGCCCATTGTACCTTTTGCATGTGATTCCACTTGATCTAAGCCACTTTTCCATACCATTGCATATGACCATGTTATATAGGTAGCATAAGCCTAATAGTTCATCCCCAAAGTGATTAATCTTTCCTGTGCTATCCTGCGAAGATCTTTCCCATTTTTGTGTCCCTTCTTCTTCTAGCCAAACTGGGTTTTTGCTTTCTTTGTAATTCTCCTTAAGATTGAGAGTCTGGTTGTTTGCTGTTCTAGCATTGAAATCACCTATTAACATTATTTCCCCTAAAGAGCTAAAGGCTGCTATGTCTTTTTTGAGTGCAGTGAATGGGTCTTCTCGATCCAATCTATGTTTTTAATACATTTTTGAGCCTTTTAGGGCGAAGTAGCAGACCGTTACCATTGTAGAAATCTGATTCTCTGTTATTTTTATCCATATATTGCTTGTTTACATCTTCTTTCTCCAAGTTTATAAATTTGCTTCAACTTTTTTTAATTAGAACGGTGATGCCTCCATGCCCCTTACCATTTTCTATCTTCTCATTCCACATTGATACCTTCTTATACCCCTCAAAATCTGGAACCCTACCTCCATCATGTTCGTGAGTCTTGGTAAGCATAATGATGTCATTATCTTTAGCTATTGTCCCTAACCTAGGTCCTCTTCTCCAGGATAATCTCTATAGTTCCAGTTGACTATAGTTATATGTTCCTGGGTGGGCGCGAGTTCCTATTTATTGTGTGTGATTTTGTCATTGATTTAGGCTTTGCCATTTTGTAGCCACGCCCATTTGCCGTTTTCTCTTGCTATTTTCACTTTTTCCCATTCCTTCTTTCTTTCTACCTGCTGAGTTAAGGTGAGATCATCATCAAGATATATGTGTGTGCCTCTAAGAAACTTTCTCTTGCTAAAGATGTTGTTTTTGTCCCTTGTATTCCTCATTGTCACTCTAACATGTCTGTCCTTGCCTCCTCTTATCCATTTTCCGATTCTTTGTGCTTGTATGGTTGTTCCATGCCAGTCTAATTGGTCTTTAAAGAAGTCTCTAGCTAGATTTGTTGTGTTTTCTTGTTCTCCATAGTTTCAGAGCCCTTTGATGACGACATTTGCTGCTTTCTCATTTCTTTCTTTTTCCTTTCTAATCTGCCTCCAAACTTGTTTTTCTATGTTGTCAATAGAAGTGTTTGCTGGCCCCTTAACTATGTTAGCCCATGATCTAACTTCTTCGATTTGCTCTCTGAGTTGATTCTTTTTTATTTCCATATTGGCCATGACATCTTGTATATTTTTCATTTGCGAGTTTTTGTCTCCTTCCTTAGCCCCTCCTCCCGCAATACTTGCTGCTGTCCTCTTTTCTCCTACTTCTTTCTTTAACAATATTAATTCATATTCTCCTTTTTCCATATTAAATTGCAATTTTTGAATTTGTTCTCTAAGTGACTTGACCTCCATTGCTAGTTTCCAGTTATCTTCAGTGACTCTTTTCATTGTGATACTTTCTATTTGGCTCCTCTCTTCAAGTGCCCACACCCTCTCCTTCATAGCTACCAAGTCGTTCACAAAGATGTTTGGGTACCACGTCATAGGTGTCCTCGTGGGGCTGTAATTATTTGGTAGCCCATCCTCCATTGTGCTTATTGCCTAAGAATTATCTGTCTTCCCTTTACCTTTGATATCATCAAACCGCTTAACTGTTTCAGAGATTTTAGTCGGCCTCAAACTCTGTTCCCCCACCTTTGCATTGTCTGGGATGTGTGGTATTGGTTTCAGGAGTAAAGCTACGAGCTTCCCTCTTTTTGCATTTTTAATCTTTCATACCTTTCTCTGTCTGATTATTCTTTTATATTTTTTGGCATTCATGTAGATGTAGTTTCCTCTTGTAGGTGGTCCGCTGACTTGCGGGAGGCTCAAAATGTTTGTGGGTATATTGCCATTTCTTCCTCAAAGACTGAATGAACTCATGTGCCCAGTTGGGGGTCTTGGAAGAATGAGGAAGCCCCCTTGATTCCACTTGATTATGCTGTTTTGTATTAAACTATCCCCGTGTGTTAGGACCATGCCTTTGTTACCAGAGATGTCATTGTATTCCACAACCTCTCTCAAACTTGCTTGTTGTTTTGCTATTACGGGTGCCTCGGTCATTTGATTCTCTGCCATGCTATTATTGTCAGTTCCTGTGTTGTGCCCGGTGAACCCATCTAGTTCTAACTGTGCCTCCCTTATCCTTGGTTGATCAATTGATGAGACTTGTGCAAGTATCTACTCATCAGTTTGAAACCCTACAAGTGCTTCTGTGATTCCCCCGTTTATTCCTTCCATGAGGACCATATCGTTATCACTTGTGTCTTACTATAGATTCGGTTGATATCTCGTTTCCAATAAGATAACACGGTTTTGTTACCCGTGATGGTCTTGGTCGTCTTGCTTTTCTAGATGCCCTGTTGCTGTCTGTGGGTTTGATTGACTGTGTTGTTTGTTTCTTCTTGTGGCTTCCTTCCTACCAAATATGCGCACCTCCCATGTGCACCTCCTGACCAAATCTATGCACCTCCTATGCGCACCTCCTCTCCAAATATACACACCAAATATTATTTAAATGTCTCGTGCATAACTGAACCACATTAGCTCACTAGTTTTGTTTACTATTATTTTGCGTAGAAGTGGTCACGTTTGTTGACGTGTGCAACAAATGTGCAGACATGGACATGTGCAGAACTACAAGGATGAGGAAAATATGTTTCCTTCCTACCAAATATGTGCACCACCTATGCGCACCTCCTGACCAAATATACACACCTCCTATGCGCACCTCCTATGCGCACCTCCTATTCGCATTTTGCCCATTTGCATTTTGTGAAACTATGTTCACCTCCCATGCACACCTCTGATTCATAGTCTTTTCCTGCATATTAAAAACACTGCACCCTAGACAATGTGTGCCGCCTCAGACTACTGAGAATCTAGAACCCTAAACAGTCTGTAAAATGGAGAGAATGCTTAAACAGTCTCAGAAACTCTAAAAATCTTGACAAGAAGATTTGCCCACAACATCCCAAAAACAACTACTGCATCCATCTGAAGCCCTCAAGATCGTGGGGAAATACCAGCGTGTTTAAACAAGCGGGAGGCAACAAGTTCAAAGAGGTCAATTTAAATCACTAAAGACACAGAACTATTGAAGAGAATGATAGAGAGTTATGGCAACCACAATGATGTTATAATATTTGCATCTTCAGTAATATACAATGGATTAAAATGTTATATATTCAACAAGTATCAATATTAAGATAATCCCGCAAAATAATGAAGTAAGAGATTGTAGTTTATTAGTTAATAAGTCAAGAGGTGCGTTTAAGTCAAGGATGAAGCATTGTTAAAATAAAAAGAAAAAAAGACAACTATTTATCTTGAAGGTCATTTTCTTTTATACTATCCAATATAAATAAGAAATATTTCATTTGAAAAGAATGGTGATATGAAGAAGAATATGTGAGAGAGAAAAGAACCAACAACAAATAGAGAAAATGGAAGTTTGGATAAAGAAAAGAGGAGTCAGCAAATAAAACGAATAAACGAGGAGGAATAAAATTAAGAAATATATAATCAGATTTTCAATCTGATTTATATATATTTCGTTATTGAGGGCTAACTTCTAGAATAGAGAAAAGTGTATATGCTAAGAATCCATGCAGATATAATTATCCAATTAAAGAAGAGAAATTGTGCAATCAAAATATCCATCATTAGTTGAGTTAGCAACATTGGCAAGGTGGAAGAGGAGTTCAAGTGCAGCGGGTTGGTACTCACAAAGATAGAAGCGGGAGTCAGTGCTTCTAGTAGGTTGGTGCCTGCAAAGTGTGGGAGTTTGAACTTCTAGTGAGTAGCTGCTCATAAACATAGAGGTTACAACTTGTAGTAGGTTGGAGCCTCCAAAACGTTGTTAAAGAACAGTTTATATAAAGAAAGCATATATTTGTCGTGGTTTTCTCTTGTACTGATTTTTCACATAAATCTTGTGTTCATGTGCATAATTGTTCGATTCAGCATTTGAAGTTAGTTGTTTGGATACAAAATGATGCAGGAGCATCCAGAGGTATAAGGGCAATCCCGTGTCACCCAAAAAAAATGTACTTAGACTTAGTTTCTGTTTTATGTCTTTACATTTTTGGATACCCATTTGGCTCAAATAAAGGTTCCAACTCTCATAGTTCAACTATCAGTGCGTTTGAAAATCCCGAAAAAATAGGAGCATGTATTTGGGCCATCATTTCGATAAACTAGAAGGTGTGAATTGGCCAGATGAATGTAATCATGATTTAGAGCATTCCAGAAAAAAGAATCAGGTCAAAAGGCCCCATGGTTTGAAAGTTATTGCAGTTTTTCGAGTTTTGGAGACCTCCTAAGAATGCTTCAAAGTCAGGTTTGGGGCATTAAATGACCTCGAAAAGGGTCAAAAAATGGGGGACGAGCGAAGCTGTCCATAGGGCTATAGAGCGCTTCGAGAGCTTTCCGAAAATGTAAACGGTTCGTCAATCGGAGCTACGGTTCAAAAGTTATGCCTCCCAGGAGTTCGGTTACCGTTTCTGGATTCTTCTAGATTTGCACCGACTTCTAACGCAGCTTCTGGAACCTTCTATTTTGTCGGTGGATGCCTACTAGCACTTTCTAGAATGTACTCCTAGTCCTTAACCCTCCGGGGTCTATTTAAGGAGATTTCTGGCATTGTAAAAGGCAGTTCGGATTGGAGCTTGAGAGGAGGTGCTAAAAAGAGAAATATTCTCCAGATTTATGCTATTGTAAGCCCGTAGGGCATGTTTTGAAGTTTATCTTCTCTGCACTGTTTGTACTAGCTTATTTTCTCAGTTAATATAACTTCCCTTTTCTATTGTGTCCATTCTGTTGTTGGGTTGTGTCCCCATCACAAAATTTCTAAAATAGAGAAAAGTGTATATGCTAAGAATCCATGTAGATATAATTATCCAATTAAAGAAGAGAAATTGTGCAATCAAAATATCCATCATTAGTTGAGTTAGCAACATTGGCAAGGTGGAAGAGGAGTTCAAGTGTAGCGGGTTGGTACTCACAAAGATAGAAGCGGGAGTCAGTGCTTCTAGTAGGTTGGTGCCTGCAAAGTGTGGGAGTTTGAACTTCTGGTGAGTAGCTGCTCATAAACATAGAGGTTACAACCTATAGTAGGTTGGAGCCTCCAAATCGTTGTTAAAGAACAGTTTATATAAAGAAAGCATATATTTATCGTGGTTTTCTCTTGTACTGATTTTCCACATAAATCTTGTGTTCATGTGCATAATTGTTCGATTCAGCATTTGAAGTTAGTTGTTTGGATAAAAAATTTCTATTGACAAATTCGTTATTAAATGGATTCATCCCCCCTCTTAGTATAATCGTGTGCTCTTCAATTGGTGTCAAAGTCAGTTCCTTCTATAAAGCCTAACCACTTGAAGGAGATCAAAAGACTACAATGGGCTAAATCTTTTAAAACAAAACACCAATGTTTGATGGGACGAACTACGCTTACTAGAGCATAAAATTGGAAACCTATCCTACTACAATTGGATTCAATGTTTGGCAATCAGTGCTAGATGGTTACACAGTGCCCGCAAACCCACCAATGGATTCAGTCGGAAAGAGAAGATGTGTAAATAATGCTAAAGTAAAACATGCAATTTTATGCAATCTTGCTGAATCAGAATTTGCAAAAGTTATGCACTATAAATATGCCAAGGATGTTTGGGACAAGTTCAAAAATGTTCATGAAGCAGCTGATAAGTTAAAGAAAGTGAAACTACAAACTCATCGAAGTGTATTTGAAAACCTCAAAATGAAAGAGAATGAAAATATTGATGGTTTTCTTGATTGTATAGATGATGTTGTCAACTCAATGAAAGCCCTTGGTGAAGATGTGAAGGAACAACTAGTAGTAGAGAAGATCTTAAGATCATTACCTATGACGTTTAATTCTAAAGTATCTGCAATCGAGGAGAGGACAAATTTAGACACTTCGACAGAAGATGAATTACATGGGATCCTTAAAACTTATGAAATGCGAGTTGGAGGAAATGAATCAAAGAAGGAAATAGCATTCAAAGCATCTAAAAAGGGTGAAAGTAAAAGGAAAATTTCTAGTGAAAGCTGAAATAGTGAATCAAATGAATCAGATTCTTACCTTAAAAAGAAAACTTAAAAAGAGTAATGGAAAGAACAAAGGACAATTCAAATGTTTCAACTGCAGAAGACCGAGAAATTATGCATCAAAATGCCCCCCTCTAAATAACAGTGACTCTAGTAATGATGAAGAAGAAAAATATACAAAGAAAAAGGATAAGAAGCATGCTAAGAACTATCATAAAAAAAAAAGGTTTCACAAGCACAAAAAGAGTCTATACTCAAAGAAAGAAAGTAGCTCATCAAAAGAGAGCAATGATGAATACCAAAGTGATGATACAGAAGATGAGATACCCTTTTTGGCCATTACCAACGAGCAAGAAGAAGAAGGAGATGCTAATAAGGCATGTAGTGAGGATGAATGTGTTGATGAGGCAAGTAGTGAAGATGATGAAATTGATGAGTCATCTAGTGAGGAAGAAGATGTGAATGTCATCAAAGAGTTACATTATGCATAAAAACAGAATATGGAATTGAAAGAGAAAGTCACTAAGTACAAGATGTAGATTAAAGAATTAAAGACTCAACTAAAAGAATCCAAACAAGTTCAGAATCACGAAGAAGAGTGTACCAAATTGAGACAAGAAATTGAAAAATCGAGAAAGGACCTAGAGGAGAGTAACACCAAACTGAATTCTAACAGAAATTATTGATAGTCAAAGACCATCCACGAGCAAAACAAAAATAGGTTACGAAGGAAACTCAAATAGTCAAGAGCATACATTCAAAGGCTTTGTCAAGCAAGAAAGTAATACAATAGATCCATCCATAAAATTGAAAGAAATTGAACTTAAAAAGAGTTATAGAGAGCGAGGATATAAATCTAGGCTCTATGGATATTGCTATTCATGCAACTATTTGGGTCACATGGCAAGAGATTGTAGAACTCAAATAAGAAATCCTCTTGAATGGAGACGTAGAAATTATGATTCATATTTGAACCATAACATTGTTTGTTAGAAGTGCAATAATTATGAGCATATAGAAAAGTATTGCAGATTTAATGATGGAGAGACTCATATAGATGGCAAGAGGTGTGATGCAAAAGATAATCAGAACAGAAAAACTATTAAAGTTTGGAGAAGGAAGATAACCAAAGAAGAAGATGAAACTAATGCAAGTGCAACTTGTAATTCACGTACCTCCTAATTTGATAGGAGAGGCATGATCTCAAGGGGCAATACAAATGAGAGCATTCATTAAACCCTTGGAGAAAAGGAGTAAGATGATTCAAGACGTATTGATGTCTTGAAGATTATATTCGAGAGATTGGAAAATTAATTACATTGATGTCAAAATTTTGAGAAAGATCTTCACCTAAGCAGATACATGAAATGATAGCATAGAGCATGCAAGAGGATTGAAGTATCCTTCTTAGGAGTACAAGTGAACCTTTTAGGGGGAACATTTAATGTCTAATTTTGCAGATGGAAGATTGATAGTTATCCTTCTCCATCAATGAGAAAGGTGGAGATTGATGGAAATATTGTCATTGATGTCAAAGGTGTCTAAGAGATTGATGACGTATGGTCATTGATGTCAATATTATAAACAAACATATAAACAAACATGATAGCTACAACAGTTCACTTATAGTTTGATTCATCACTATAGCTACATTGATATTGACATAACAATAGAAGACATTCAATGCATCCAAAAGAATAAAAAGAGACATGTTTCATCGATATCAAGATCAGAGATAAAAGTATTATAAAGATTAACAATTAAATGATGCAATGATAACAATAATAATAAAGTAGTTATACAAAGTAAAGATCAAATACAATGAGGAGAAGCATTCACAGCATTTGAATGAAACAAGATCCAACATTCTGAACAGAGATAGCATTCAAAACTTAGAATCATACTTAATGAATAGATGTTAAACAAATTAAGATTGGAAGAGGAGCAACAGACAACTTTACCAAATTCAATGATGAATATATTGAAGCAGCATCCAATAAAGTTACAAAGATATCCCGATATGTGGAGGAGAGTATCACAAGTTCAATTCAACAACAATGCGTATACAATGCCAAAAGGTTGATTAAATAATTCACAATAAACAGACCACGTCAGCTATGGAAGACAAAGTTCGTTGAGTTGAGGAGTTTCGATAAAAGGAAAACATCATATGTATTCTGGAATGGATGGCTTAGAGAAAGAAAGACGATGAATTGAATCATGTATAAGATGCATACAAAGACGATGACTCTAACGAAAGGACTCCACATCAAGTAAGAAAGTCGGGTGAAAGTTGGGCATTAAAATTAATTCAACTAAGCAAACTTGCCAAATCATCGCCTGTGTTAATAGGTACCACCAATACTCACAGGCAAAAACAAATAATAAAATTGCAAGTTCTAATGGTACCAAGTCAGCGTTTGAAAAATAATGTTCAAGCAATGTCTTGACTGAAGTAAATCACGTGCTACATAACCGGCAATGGAAGAATACCATTGTGCACCAAATACAAATCAACTTTAGCAGCCACGCAGAGGTGCCATTGCTAGAAGCATTGTTTATTAGACTAAATGCTTCTAGCAATGTTAATAGGTACCACCAATACTCACAGGCAAAAACAAATAATAAAATTGCAAGTTCTAATGGTACCAAGTCAGCGTTTGAAAAATAATGTTCAAGCAATGTCTTGACTGAAGTAAATCACGTGCTACATAACCGGCAATGGAAGAATACCGTTGTGCACCAAATACAAATCAACTTTAGCAGCCACGCAGAGGTGCCATTGCTAGAAGCATTGTTTATTAGACTAAATAATGCCACTAGGAGATTCAAAATAGGCAAAGAAAAATATATAATTCATAATGACTTTGAATCACTAAAGACACATAATTATTGAAGAGAATGAGAGAGTTTTAGGACAACCACAATGATGTTACAATATTTGCATCTTCAGTAATATATGAACTAAAATGTTATATATTCTTATAAAGATTAAAATCAAACCACAAAATAATAAAGAGATTATAGTTTATTAGTTAAGAAGTCAAGAGGTGCGTTTAAGTCAACGATGAAGTATTTGCAGAAAAAGACGGACATAACTCTTTATCTTGAAGGGTCACATTCTTTTGTACTATCCAATATAAATAGCGAATGTTTAATTTGAAAAAGAATGGTGAGATGAAGAAGACTATGTGAGAGAGAAAAGAACCAGCAACAAATAGAGAAAATGGAAGATTGGATAAACAAAAGAGGAGTCAACAGATAAAAAGAATATGTAAGGAAGAATAAAATAAAGATATATATAATCAGATTTTCAATCTGATTTAGATATATTAAAAATAAAAGTTGAAAAAGGAAGATAAGCAAGAATCTATAAATATCATTAGTTGAGTTAGCAACATTGCCAAGGTGGTAGAGGAGTTCAAGTGCAGTGGGTAGGTGCTCACATCACAAAGAAAAAAGTGGGAGTTGGTGCTTCCAGTATATTGGTGCCTACGAAGTGTGGGAGTTGGAGCTTTCATTGAGTCGGTTGTCATAAACATTGAGGTCACAACCTCTAGTAGGTTGGAGCCTATGAACTATTGTAAAAGAAAAATTTATATAAAGAATGCATTTATTTGTCGTGGTTTTCTCTCACATTGATTTCCATGTAAATCTTATGTTATTGTGTTTATGTGCATAATTGTTCACTTTGTTATTTGAAGTTATATTGTTTGGATAAAAGTTTTTAATTTCTCACACGATACTAATTGTGTCCTTTAGACTTCATACTTATCAATGCCTTAACCATTATCATACTATATTTTCCATTAATAGATTAACATTAATAGTGTTTAGTTATTAGTGTCTACTTGTGCTAAATTCTTCTATTACTAATTAATCCATTTTGGACATGACTTTATTGACTCCCTTTATCCGCTACATCACTAACTAATTCTTGATAATATCGATTATTATATTTTATTTTTAGCCACCACTTAGTTAGAGCATAGTTAATTGTCTTTTGGCAAGTCTTAAGTATTATTATTCATTCAGACTAGTTAACAAATTTAGTTCTTAGTTTAATTGCATATTGATAACTAAATTTTTTGATCATTTAATTCTTCCTACACTTGATGGTGCTAGTCATTGTCATCATCATATTACTACTACTATCATTGTTTTATTCTTAGACTTGTCATATATGCAATTAGTGATGTAAAGGATATTGCTATTTTGAGCAGTTGCTTAGCATCATGTCGTTGAGATAAGCTTGATGTTGACTTTTTCTGCTTAGTCTATAATATTCTAGAGGTCCTTATAGATTCCTTTGCATCTCATTGTTTATATTTTATTGATTGTTATTATTTTATTGTTATAGAATATGGATGCATTAATTCATATGGTATACATGTTGGCTTTTATATTTAGGATGTGCGACGAGGCTCCAATTTAGAAGATTAATCTGTATAAGAGTATAACTATGCAAGCTAATGGACATTCTTCTCTAATATTAAGTGGCACCCTAAAGTCATGGTTTTGAAATATATTATTTAATTAATACTATCACAACCATATTGGTAGTCTCTCTTGAACAAGTATTTCATCCCATGCATATAGATGAATATTTTGGTGTTATTACTTTATGAACAATGTTTTTATATTTTATATTTAATTTATTGATTTATATTTATATAATATTTAATAGTATAAATAGCCTTATATTTTTAATAGTAATCTATGATCATATTAATAACATATTATGTCATTAAAGAGATAAGCTTATATTGAAATAAGAATCTTGAGACAATAACCTTCTAAACAAATATCTTGCTAAAATGTCCATCTCATTGCTATCGGATTGGAAAAGTTATTATTGATTGAAGACTAACTAGTAACATTGAGATTGAGGTGTTTTGAAAATGTAGTGTGGGTTATGTTGGATAATAGACCATCAAATCATAAATGGAAGTGAAAATAAGAAGGAAAGTAAAAAGTTACATTAAGTTAATATCCTGATGTAATATTGATAAAGTTGCAAAGGAAGGTATGCCTTCCTAGATATGAATGTAAAGCCTATATATCTAAATGAATGTAAGGGGGTGAATGGCCCTCCAAAGACCTTTGTAGAAAGTCAAAGACAATTGTATTCTTATCATATTTAGGACATAAAATTCTCGGACTACACTAGGTTTTTTCCCCCCATTCTTTTTACCCCAGTGCCTGCAGTTGAACAGGGTAACTGTAATTAAAATAAAATAAAATTAAAGGCTTTAAGCCACTTATTGATAAAAAATAAAATATTATGTCATTTCCTCAATAATATAATAATGTATTTTATTACTATATGAAAAATATATTTTCATAGTAAAGATAGATTATATCATTCTAACTCTATGATTTGATGTCTATTTCAATGAGGATATCAAAATTAGTTTAGGAGTAGGGGTGGTGCTTATAATGCCCTATGGTGAGAAGATTCCCTACTCTTTCAAATTAGAATTCAAAAAACTAGTAATAGAGCAGAGTACGAGGGTCTTTTGTTGGGATTAGAAAAGGCCAAAAAGAAAGGGGTAATATTATTAAGAGCAAAGGGAGATGTTGAATTAATAGTAAAGTAGGTTTGAAATAGTTTTACTGTGAAAAATGAATGATTGGCATACTACAAAAATAGGGTTTGGGATAAAGTAGAAGGATTTGAGGCACTACCAAATTCGAGTGTAGATTCCATGCAGTTTTCGCATCTCTTTACTTCCTCACCTCAATTTCAAGGATGATATGTACAAAATTGAGATTATATATCTTCCCAATGTCCCAGACAATAATGAGTCTTGGAAAGTTTTTCAAGATGACAAATAAATTAATGATTTTCTACAATATATAGGAATATTTATGCACACCTTCTTTCAAAGGTTGGAATTAGATTATCGAGAATTCTACCTTGATCCAAGAGATAGCCCGAAAGAAAACATTATTTAGCTAAAAGGAATTTTCATTACACTTTCAAGCATATGTACATAAGTCCCTTACATGTTCTAATCAATATTATATAAATATATGTAAAAATTTCCATTGCAAAGTAGTATTAGTATGAAAAATTCCATTACACTTCAAGTACATGTACCTATGTCAATTACATGATCTAACCAATATTATATAAATATTGGTAATTTCTATATTATATTTGGAGGATTAGAATTAGATTATTGAGAATTCTGCCTCGATCCAAGACAACTACTAAAATTTATTGCCAAGGACAAAGAGCAAATCCTTAAAGAAAAAATCCACAATATAGGAATGAAACTTGCATGTTTGCCTTGATCAAAGTATGGGTTACTTTGAAATTCGGAAGTAATAGAGAATTGTTTATCCATGATAGAACAATTGGGTTCTAAGAGTAAACAAGTGAACATCCATCTTGTTATTCCTTTGGTTAAGCCAATGTTGTTGAGCCATCCTGATAGAGAGGTAAGACTTGCAGTTACTCAATGTATTTTCATGTTGTGATGATATCAACACCACATGATACTTATAGAAGGGAAGTTAAGGAGGTATTCCAATTGAACCTAGAATTTTTTAAGGAATGAGTAATATCCATAATTCATCTTTTGGTGAGACTAACTTTTTTAGTAACAATTGCAAAACTTAGAGCTTGTGTGATTATGATAGATCTTTGTTGTGAAGACTTAATTGTTGATATGTTCCATCAACTTTTTATTGCCATTAAAAGGGACCGCAAGAAAAAAGTTTCATCTTAAGGGCATTCCATTATGTCGTTGATCGTTGAAGAGATTGGTGATTATTCACAACACTTCGTGTCTACCATATTGGTTGATTCGAAACAAGCATGTGTTATTTATTTTGACGAACAATGTGAGAAAAAATTGAAACCATTTCTAACAAGGGGCAAGATTAAGGAAGAAAAGAGGGTACATTTGTTTCAGCCTATAAAGGATAATTGAAAGGAAGACAAAATTAAGTCATATTGGCAACTTATGTAATGTCCTCATTTTTGCCAGTATCAGAGTTTGACAGATTAGCCTATTATTGTGATCCTTATAGGCTAATTATTGTGGATAGAGGGTCTTCTGAGGCAGTGGGTTGGCTTGGGAGGGTCTTATCTTCTCCACAATTCAGTATTTTACAGATTGGTCTTCGTTTGGCTCAAATCGAATTTCATTTGGGCTTAGTTTTCCGTACTTACTATTTGTGGTAAGTTGGGTGTTGATTGAGATGGACACTTTCTATTTTTGGAAAATGCATTTGGTCACATGAGGAAATAATACGTGTGACTCCTATTTCAGACAACATATTATTTTGCGAGTTATAATATTTTTAGTGGCCAAATTATTATTAAATCATTATATGACTTATTATAAAGTTATAATTTAACTTATAATATCACTTAAGTTGAGCGTGAGTCATCATTGGAAGAGGTTATTTATTTCATTAATATTATGCCTAAGCCTAGTATTAAATGTTGCCAAAAGAGTTAAGTTGGAAAGTTTCAAGAGTTGAGTTCTTTTGGGAAACTTTCACAATTTCAGAAGTTGAGTTCTTTTGGAAATTTTTGTCAACAAAGGCATTATAAATATGAGCTCATGCCACCCGGAAAAAGAAAACTTGGATATTTATTTTCTTTTGTTGCCTTTGTAGCCTTTTCTGAGGTTCTACATTTTGTCGCCCTTGTTGAAGTATAAGGGTTTCAAGCTGAGAGGTATTTTGAATCATTGCTGAGGTAAAGTGATTTGATTATGAATTTGGTTGAATATCCTTTTGAATTTATCTGTGGCTAGGAGATATTGTTGTAGTTGAAGATTTTGAGGTGTTATTGCGAAGTCAACGATTTCTTTGCTATTCATTCTATGGCTGGGAAGAAAGTGTTGAATTTGTATTGAATTACATTTAAATCGGGAGACTGTTATGATTTGTTGGTGTCAAAGAATTCTAGGACAATTCTCTACAATTTGGCTTGGACATATGGTGTCTTTTGCACTTGCAGCTAGGCAATTTCTTCTATAATTTGAGTGCACCTACCCTTGTGAATCCACGCCACTTTTCTCCTGCATTTGGAGCTGCATTATGAAGTAATCTAGGTGGTGTTTGTAGTCCGTACCAATCAGCTTGCAACACTAGGATTTGGGCAAACCTGCATTAGAATATTGGAGGTTTTGTTATTGTGGAATCAAGACTTGTGAATGGACATTACAGGCCTGTGATAAGAATTGGGAGCCTATGATTGATTTGTTGGAGGCCATGATATGCTCACAATAGCTTCATGTGGACACTAGAAGGAGTTGTTAGGAAATGTTGGAGTACCAGGTTCATTCATTGTAACTATTATTGTTCTTTCCAGCCTGTAGCCAACTAAATGAAAATTCCATTTTATCTCTATAAGAGCATATATGCTAATTCAAAAGCTTTGAATAATACATTGCAAGTTAAAGTTTAGTAAGTGCATTGCTTTATTCATTTTAGTATTTTGGATTTACTATTGTCGACTGTTTACTCACTCTTATATGAAAAGAAACCAAAGTTAATGACACAAAGAAGAGAAAAACAAATTTACACAATTATTTTAGTTGAATTGTGTATGTGAAATTAAAATTTGAATACGTTTGAGAGAGGGCATAGCCTCTGATTATATAAATAAGCTGACATCCCAAATAAAACTATCATTAATCATTTCAGTGGAGTAAGGATTGCTTGCCAAATGTTTGACAAAATGTCAAACAACTGCTCTTTGTAGGAAATTGTATGTATCTGAGCTATAACTGACTAGGGTTATTACAACTTAGGAGGGATGAAATTGTTGGCATTGTTAGGGACTGCAACATGGAAAGAGGCGCAACCATGAATCAACCACCCCAGAAGTGAAAGAAGTCTCGATGCATTTTCACATCATGTCCTTTGGTTGATGACTATAGTGTTGATAAAGCATCTTTTGGATCAGTTACTTGTGTAGCAACACATGAGTATAGGCATGATGATATTCACTCTTATGATGGTAATCCTTGGGTTCAACATAATGTTGATTGGATGAAGTATAGTAACATACTTTTTGAGATGGATGTTGATTGCATATTTGAGAATCCAGTATTTGAGTTAGATGATGGAACATTTTTTGAAATGATCAAGAGTCTTAGATTGATACTAATTGCAACTAGGTGGCTTCCTTATTACATTTAACAAAGGAATATAATGTTGAGTACAAATTATCTTTGGATAGAGATTTGGCTAACAGTATTGCGAAGGAGTATGTTAGGAGAAAGGACAATGCAAATGAGTATCCATTATTTTTTTCTTCTCATATAGCTAAAGGACCCAACCACATTTATCTAGTGCCTCTGGTAACTCTACCATCATAGATGTTGAGCATGATGATGACACTTGGGTGGAGTCTATTCGAAATGGGATGTTGGAGCTTTGTATGGTTGATGGTATGAGTTTTTTTGCACAATGATGTGCATCATATGACTCATGGTATAGAAAGACATTTATGGCATCCTAATGTTGATTCAGGATTCCTAGAGGAGTCAATTAGTGCATCACATTTTGATCTCATTGTATGGGATGCATTTTTCTCTTTATCCAAACCACCTGCAGAGGACTTGTTATTTCAATTATTGCAAAGGTGTGGGATGGGTGTTTAGTTTGGTATGCTTCCCTTCATGTAGGAGACCATGCCCAACAATGTTGCTAGTTTGATTGTTCAATGTAGTCACCAATTTGGGATACTTGTTAGGAGGAGCATTTGGTGGAAGTTAGACGTCATATAGATTCAATTATTGATGATCAAATTGATAGGAATAATATTGTTGTTAGTAACAAAGATATAAGCATAGTAGAATATAAATATTATCTACTAGGTATGCATAGTCAAATGGAGCTACTAGAGGAAGTCATTGAAAAGGAACTTTTGTTCATTGAGAACAATGTACCTCTTACTCAATGGGGAGATCTTCCCATTTCTCTAGTATTAGTTCAAACTTAGATGGAGGATGGGAAAGACTTTGAATTGGAAGAAGCTTGTGAATTTACATGTTTAGATTTGCTTTCTCAAAACATT
Organism: Cupressus sempervirens; assembly: GCA_028749045.1. Classification (NCBI taxonomy): domain Eukaryota; kingdom Viridiplantae; phylum Streptophyta; class Pinopsida; order Cupressales; family Cupressaceae; genus Cupressus; species Cupressus sempervirens. The sequence continues at coordinate 739,346,690 of CM053792.1, forward strand.
AGTCTTAAGGGAGCAAGTTCAATTTTGGAAGATGTAACCAAATTGGATTCAGTATTTGGAGTAGACCTGATCCCAGGAACATGTGATATGGAACCAAGTGAGAACATGATAGAGCCCATGGCACTAGGGTTAGTAGCTTGTTCCTAAGGAAAACCACTGATGGCCTATGCTAAAAGAGCTTAGAAAAGAGGGAGGAAATCCATATTGGAATTAAGGCAAAAGGATGTTGAAGCCTCAAGTCAGTTCAATTTTGGAAGATGTAACCAAATTGGATTTAGTATTTGGAGTGGACCCGATCCCAGGAACATGTGATTTGGAACCAAGTGAGAACATGATAGAGCCTATGGAACTAGGGTTGGTAGCTTGTTCCGAAGGAAAACCACTGATGGACTGTGCTAAAAGAGCATAGAAAAGAGGGAGGAAACCCATATCGGAATTAAGGCAAAAGGATGTTGAAGCCTTAAGTCAGGTCAATTTTTTTTCTTTATGTGCTAGTAAGGGGAAGAGCCTTCCTAAGGAGATATGAAGTTCTTATCCTGGAATGTTAGGGGTACGAATGCCCCTAACAAAGTACACCTTATAAAGCATACTCTTAAGGCAAATGTGGTTGATTTTTTTTTAATTCAGGAAACTAAGTTAGATCAGGAAAGCTTAGATAGATGGAAGAAGAAATCAGGGGGTTGGGATATCGTGGACAACGCGCTAGGGGGGCGGCCTCAGTAGGGTTAGGCTTTATAAAGAACCCTCATAAAGTTTTTTTGGAATTCTTGATAAAGGTAGATTTTGGTTAGGAGGTAGACTTTGTAACATTAACAACAATCTAAACATAGGTATTGTTAACATCTATGGTCCATCCATTCTACATGATAAGATGGAAGTTTGGGCAAAAATCGATGCCTTCTTGTTCTCCTACCCAAGGAAACTTTATACTAGGTGGGGATTTCAATGGTATTCTTTGAAGTGAGGGAAATGAAGGAGGCCTTAACTCAAACAATGATTGCTTTTAATGAATGGGTTCAAAAAAGTAATTGTTAGAAATTTCGAATTCCAATGACTCTTTTACATGGACTAATCGAAGGTTGGGTTTTAGTAATATTAAGGAGAAATTAGATAGGTTTTTTTTTAGAGGTAACTTCCAAATTTTAATTTTGAGCTTAACTCCCAAATTATGTTTGTCTTTGGTTTAGATCATTACCTAGTCATCTTGGAATTTGTGGGCAATATTAGTCCTAATAGAACTCCCTTCCGTTTTGAAAAAAATGTGGCTCACAGATCCAACTCTGATTTATCTTTTATAAAAACTAGGTGGGAAGAAGTATTTTTTGAAGGATCCAACGCTTTTAGATTTATGACTAAGCTCAAAATCATTAAAAGGAGACTTAAAGATTGAAATATTAATTGGGAACTTTTTTGATGAAAAAATTGATATAGAGGAATGTTTGGCTAATTTGAATAAGGAGTTTATTGTTAATGGTATGAACCAAGATAGTTTCTTATAAGAGAAAGAGCTTTTGAGCAAGTATTCAATGGTACTTGAAAAAGAAAAGAAAAGATTCTATAGGCAAAAACCTCAAGAACTTTGGTTGGATGAGGGAGATAAGAATACCAAAAAATTTCATAACAACACAAGAATGAAAAGACAATTCAACAAAATTAGATCTCTAACAAATTCCAATGGAGTAGTAATTAAAAGGCTTGAGGAAATAGATTTGGAATGAGTAATATTTTTTCAAAACTCACTAAACTGTGAGAGGGATCCTTTTCATCTGAATAATAGGATTTTAAACAACATCCTAAAACTTATATTTGTTGATGAAAACAAAGGTTTATTGAAGAAAATATCAAAAGAAGAGGTTGTTGAGGCATGAAATCAATTTAACCACGATAAAGCGCCATCCCCTAATGAGGTCCTTGCCCTCTTCTACCAAAAATGTTGGCATTTGATTGGAGATGAAATAGTAGAAGTCCCGGATAATATTTGAAACTTTGGGATACTATTAAGAGAATTAAACCACACTTTCTAGCAATTATCTCAAAAAACGAGAATGTCTCAGCTTAAGATTAGTTTAGACCAATCACACTGTATAATACTATTTACAAATTATTTACCGAAGTACTAGCAAACAAGATGAAATCCTATTACTCGATCTCATTTCAGTAGAGAATATATGGTTTGTTCCAAGTAGATCTATTTTAGATGAAGCTATTATAGATAAGGAAGTAATTCATTCGGTCCAACATACTAAAGAAAAATATATGCTTATAAAACTAGATATTGAAAAAATCCTATGACAAGGTAAGTTGGTCCTTCTTATGTAAGTGTCTTCAAGTCTTTGGCTTTGTAAAGCTATGGGTTATTCTAATTTTTGAATGCATAGCGACACCTAAAATTTTGATCCTAGTAGACAACATGCCAGAAGAATTCTTTGATATTTCAAAAGGACTTCATCAAGGAGATCCTCTTTCTCCCTTTCTTTTTATCATCATGCCAGGAGTACCAGGTAGATCTATCCATCAAACCAGAATTGAGGACAACACTAAGGGAATTAGGATCACTACTGAAGAGGAACCCACCACTCACCAACAATTTGTTGATGATACCATGATGTATGGGGAAGCATCGGTTGAGTAAGCTAGAGGTTTTGATAGAATACTGTCAAATTATGCACAAGTATCGAGTCAACTTATTAATAAGGAAAAAAAGAGGATTTCTCCTTCTACACTCATGCTACCTCCCTAGAACAGGAGATCCTTGATATTTTGGGATGTAGTAAAGTCAACTTTCCAAATAAGTATCTAGGCATCTCCCTTAATTTTGAATCTAGGTAGGGTGATATTTGGAACTATATGATTAAGGTGGATCTTAAGATTACATCTTGGAAAGGTAAATGACTCTCCTTAGCTAGTAGAGTGAGTATGCTTGTAAGTATTGGTGGCTATTCATATACAACAAATGGCATGTTTAGAACTCCATGAAGATGTCTTGAATCAATTAACAAAGAGATACATACTGCTCTCCTAGCAAGGGGCTAATGATAAAAGAAAATTCTCCCTTCTAGCTTTGGATAATATTTGTAGATCTAAAGGAGGGGGCAGTGTAAAAAGATTATAGAAACAAAACAAGGCTCTAGGTTCTAAGCTTGTCTAGAGGATGATTGTAGAGCCTGAGTTGAAATAAATTAGAATTCTGAGAAGTAAATACCTAGAGTGCTGGAAACGGAACAATATATTTAGGCATGCTAGCTTTCCTAAGGGATCTCCTCTTTGGAATTTTTTCTTGAAATGCAAGCCATTGATATACAATAATCTATCATGGAGCTTGGGGAATGGGGAGAGAACCTTATTTTGGGATGACTCATGGGAAGGCCTCTAAATTCTTCCTAACTATTTTCAGGATAAAAGACCTATCCAATTTATAAAAGACATGATTAGAGTGTATGTGGCAGATTATATGATAAAATATGCATCTTCTAACCCTATGTACATCCAATGAAATTAAATTTTATTCTGGACATTCTAGAAGATTTCAGTTCTAGACTAAGGGAGATTCTTTAATCTAGAATGGTAGTTCCTAATAATAAGCTTGATAAAATTATTTGGAGAAGCTCCCGTTCAAGGAAATATTCCACTAAATTGGGGCATGAGATTTTTATAAACTCAATCTCTTTCCCCGCTCTAATATCCCCTTAGATTTTTGTGGGGGTAAAAGTTGTCTTCCTAAAGATGGGATGTTTTCATGGTTGGCTTTTAATTACAAAATTATCACAATAGAAAACTTTGTGAGGTTGGGCTACCAAGGTCCTCCTAGATGCACTCTTTGTAAAAAATATTGTGAGAACCTTGATCATATTCTGTCAAACTATCAATTCTCCAATCAATGTTGGATTTGGTTGGTGAATAAGCTAGGTTGGCAATTTGTCCTCCCCAACAATTTAGTTTTTATCTTCTTAAGTTGGCCCAAACTCCACCTCAAAGATTCTTATGGTAGTCTTTGGTCTTCTTTACCCTCCCTCATCATTTGGGAAATTTGGAAGGAAATGAACTGACGAATTTTTAAAGACAAGTCGATGCATTTGCCTCATTTCTTGATCAAATTGGGAATAGGCATTGTGGAAGTAGAAATAGATTCTTTATATTATAGAATGGGTTATACCAATTTATCCCTTGGGATGACAAAATGCACAATAAATGGGAAGGTTTAGTGATTCCTAATACATGGACAAGCTACATCCATATCGATGGATGCGAGAAAGGAATATGTATGGAAGGTCCCGAAAGTAGGATGATACAAGCTAAATTTTGATGGAGCTTCTAGAGATAATCTAGGCTCGACAGGTATAAGATGTAGCCACAATTGGGAGGGTTCTAGGATATCGTCCATCGGTAAACCTATTGGATTTACAACCAACATGTTTTTGAATTACAAGCCCTCATTGAAGGTTTGAAAGAATGCAAGTGACTTGGTATTGAAAACTTAGAGATTGAAGGGGAGCCATTGCTCATTATTAATTCCATAAGGAAGGTTTTGACTCTCAATTGGAAATTAGACAACCTCCTTCAACATGCAAATTTATTTACAATAAATGTAGCTAATCACATCTATAGAGAAGGAAACAAAGTGGTTTACCAATTAGCCACTCAAGGGGTAGAAGGAGAAATTATTGGTATAGGTTAGATTTTATTTTAGGTTTATTTCATGCCTTTAGGTTCCTTTGGAGTTCTCCTTTAGCTTTCCCTTTTCAGTCCAAGCCTTTGTCGGTTTATCTCCTTTCCTTTTTTGAAAAATGAATCATCTTTGACTTTTGGTTTCCAATCTATTTTTGTGTCTTCTTGTATTCTCAAGATTTTTCCTTTATAAGCTAGACGTGACCCTCTTGCGTCTATTTGTGGTTGTCTCTTGATTGTTTTTATCATGACGATTCCCATTAAGCTTAGAGGCCCTGACCTTTAGATTACTTTCGATGGCCCTATTAATGGTTGTAGACTTAAGGGTATCATGCTTTCTACTCATTTTTTAGTGGTTAGAGCTGTCTATAGGATTTTGGGTAAGGAGTTTATTTATAACTATGACAAATACAAGGTAAGCTCATATATTTTAGCCATCTTCATAGTTTCATCTCCCTAGGTAGACCTAGATAAAACTTCCTTTGAACTTCTATGCATAACTGATGGGGACACAACCCAACAACAGAATAGACACAATAGAAAGGGGGAATTATATTAAATGAGAAAATAAGCTAGTACAAACAGTGCAGAGAAAACAAACTTCAAAACATACCCTACGGGCTTACAATAGCATAAATCTGGAGAATATTTCTCCTTTTAGCACCTTCCCTCAAGCTCCAATCAGAACTGCCTTTTACAATGCCAAAAATCTCCTTAAATAGACCCCGGAGGGTTAAGGACTAGGGGTACATTCTAGAAAGTGCTAGTAGGCATCCACCGACAAAATAGAAGGTTCCAGAAGCCGCGTTAGAAGTCGGTGCAAATCTAGAAGAATCCAGAAACGGTAGCCGAACTTCCGGGAGGTATAACTTTTGAACCGTAGCTCCGATTGACGAACCGTTTACATTTTCGGAAAGCTCTCGAAGTGCTCTATAGCCCTATGGACCAGCTTCGCTCGTCCCCCATTTTTTGACCCTTTTCGAGGTCATTTAATGCCCCAAACTTGACTTTGAAGCATTCTTAGGAGGTCTCCAAAACCCGAAAAACTGCAATAACTTTCAAACCGTGGGGCCTTTTGACCTGATTCTTTTTCTGGAATGCTCTAAATCTCAATTACATTCATCTGGCCAAGTCGCACCTTCTAGGTCACCAAAATGATGGTCAAATTGCATGCTCCTATTTTTTCGAGATTTTCAAATGCACTGATAGTTGAACTATGAGAGTTGGAACCTTTATTTGAGCCAAATGGGTATCCAAAAATGTAAAGACATGAAACAGAAACTAAGTCTAAGTACATTTTTTTGGTGGCACAGGATTGCCCTTATACCTCTGGATGCTCCTGCATCAGACACCCAGGGTAGATTGAAAAGTGACCCTGTCACTTTATGGATGGTAGAGGAAATCCCAAATCGGAAACCTCAGCTGCTGAAATCCAAGTTAAGTCCTCGATCGGTCGTCCTTTCCATTTGACCAAATACTCTTCATACTACCTGTTTTTGGTACTCCTACCCACACGATGATCTAGAATGTCTTCTATCTCCTCCTTCTTAGAAGCAAGAATTGGACATGGCTCTAAAACCAGCGCTTCATTTGCACCATCATCATGATACTCAGTTAAATCTGCAATGTTGAAAATGGGAGAAATGTGAATACCATCTGGTAGCTCCACCTCATATGCATTTCCTGAGTTATGTTTCTTCAAAATTTTGCAGGGGCCAAATTTCTTCATTTTCAGCTTGTTGTAAGTACCAACTGGAAATCTTTCTTTTCGTAAGTGCACCATGACTAGATCCCCTACTTGAAATTCCTTATGTCTTCTCCTTGCATCAGCCCTAGCTTTATACTCTTGATTCATCTTGATAATGTGTGCTTGAACCTCCTCATTTAGATGCTTGATGTGTTCAGCAAATTCCTCAGCTTCAGCACTTGTTCTCTCCCCTTGTTCTATCTTCCTCAATTCTGGCGCAGTCCTTGGGCTATTTCCATATACAATTTGAAATGGTGATTTTCCAGTACTCCTATTTACAGAGTTATTATAAGCAAACTCTGCCTGTGGTAGAATCAAATCCCATCCCTTGGGCTTATCTCCAACTAAACATCTCAGCAAATTGCCCAGACTTCTATTTACCACTTCTGTTTGGCCATCAGTCTGTGGGTGATGCGTGGAACTGAATTTCAAGTCTGTTCTCAACTTCTTCCACAATGTCCTCCAGAAATACCCCACAAATTTAGTATCTCGGTCAGAAACTATACTCCTTGGAAGACCATGTAGTCTTACCACTTCTTTGAAAAACAAGTCTGCAATATGGACAGCATCATGAGTTTTGTGGCATGGAATGAAATGCGCCATTTTGGAGAACCTATCAACCACCACGAATACTGAGTCATTACCCCTTTGTGTCCTTGGCAATCCAAGAACAAAATCCATACTTATGTCCTCCCAGGGCCTTGATGGAACAGGCAATGGCTGATATAGGCCAGTATTGTGACTAAACCCCTTGGCAACTTGACAAACCTGGCAACTCTGTACAAACTTCTTCACATCCTGTGTAATTTGAGGCCAAAAATAATGTTCTCTAAGAATGGCAATGGTCTTATCCCGACCAAAATGTCCTGCCATCCCTCCACTGTGTTTCTCCTTAATCAGATTTTCCCTCATGGAACTCCTTGGAATGCACAACTGACTACCTTTGAACAACATGCCATCCTGAATCAAATAGTCTAACCACTTGGTTCTATCTACAGCAACAGGTTCTTTACAAGCTTTCCATGCTTCAGCAAAATGAGGATCCTCGGGGTACAAATTCTTGAGTTCTTCAAACCCAACTACTTCAACCTGCATTGTTGTAAGCAACAACTGTCTCCTACTTAACGCATCTGCAACCCTGTTAGATTTTTCACTTCTATGCTTCAACACAAATGTATAACTCTGCAAGAATTCTACCCACTTCATATGCCTCTGATTCAATTTACCTTGGCTATTTAGGTACTGTAATGCCTGATGATCGGTATACAAAACAAATTCCTTTGGCAATAAATAATGCCTCCATTTCTTTAAGGCCTGAACTATTGCATAGAACTCTTGATCATAAACAGAATACTTCTTCTTTGCATCATTCAATTTTTCACTAAAATATGCAATAGGCTTACCTTCTTGGCTTAATACAGCCCCAATAGCGCTACCACTAGCATCACAATCCACCTGGAATACTTTTCTAAAATTTGGAAGTGCCAACACAGGCTGTTCAGTCATCTTCTTCAGCAATTCAAAACTTCTCGCAGCTGCGGCAGTCCATTTGAACTCTTTTCTATCCCCTCTTATTGTATCAGTTAGAGGTGCACATATGCCACTGAAATTCTTAATAAACTTCCTGTAAAAACTAACCAGACCATGAAATGATCTTACCTCAGTAGCAGACCTTGGAGTAGGCCATTCCAAGATGGCTTTTACCTTCTCTGGATCCATTTTGAGACCTTCAGGTGATATAACAAATCCCAAATAGACTAACTCCCTCTTTGCAAAGACACACTTCTTTAGATTAATTAACAGTTTCTCTTCCCTTAGCCTTTCAAGGACACTACGAATATGCAGTAAATGTTCTTCCAAAGTCTTGCTGAAAATTAAAATATCATCCAAATAGACAATAACAATTTTTCCCAAGAACTTATTAAGTACCTTGTTCATGAGTCGCATGAAGGTGCTTGAGGCGTTCGTCAATCCAAAGGGCATGACTAACCACTCATAAAGACCCTCCTTGGTCTTGAAGGTTGTTTTCCACTCATCTCCTTCTCGAATCCGTATCTGATGATAGCCACTCTTCAGATCTATCTTTGTGAAGTACTGAGCTCAACTCAAGCAGTCCATAAGATCATCCATCCTTGGTAAAGGGAACCGGTACTTGATGGTTATCCTATTTATAGCTCGAGAATCTGTACACATCCTCCACTCTCCATCCTTCTTTGGTGCAAGTACTGCAGGTACTGCACATGGACTCAGGCTCTCTCGAATCAAGCCCTTCCTCAACAGCTCCTGAACCTGTCTATTTAGCTCCTCTGTTTCAGTAGGAGTCATCCTGTGAGCAGCCTTGTTAGGCAAACTAGCTCCTGGAATCGGATCTATCTGATGACTGATTTGCCTTACTGGTGGCAATCCATCTGGAACATTATCAGAGATAATATCTCCAAATTCTCCTAGTAAATCTGAAACTTCAAATGGTATTTCACTACTACCTTCTTTATCTTTCCTAGGAATCAAAGCATAGCACATACGCTGATGTTTCATGCCATCTAAAAACATCCTTCCATCAACAAGAAAAATCCTAGCACTGCTACATACCTTTTCACCTTCCTTTTTCATGGGCTTCAATTTGTGGCGAACTCCATCCTTTGTCAGAGAGTATGTGTTTGCATGTCCATCATGTATTGCATGTCTATCAAACTGCCATGGTCTACCCAACAATAGATGGCAAACATCCATCGAAATAACATCACAGAGAACTTCATCATGTTAACTCCCAATTTTGAATTTTACTAAACATTGTTCACTTACCAGGACCTTATGATCATCTTTTACCCAAGAAATCCGATAGGGCTGGGGATGTTTCTCCCTCTTGAGCTTCAGCTTAGAGACCATCTCTTCGGATACCAAGTTATCAGTGCTACCACCATCAATGATCACATCACAACATTTATCCTCACACTTGCATCTGGAACGGAACAAACTCCTCCGTTGTCCTGGTTCATTTTCACCACTTAGTAGGACTCTTTCATTTACCAAGGTCTCTCCTCTTTCTGCATCCTCTGAATGTGATGATTGTGCATCCTCATCCACATGAGCAACCCTAGCTTGGCCCTCAGCTCTCCTATCTGTCCTTCCTTGTTGTTGAGGACATTCAAAGGCACGATGACCTTCTTCATTGCAATGGAAACAGGTACCACGGAAGCCTCCTCTTCCTTGTCCACATCCTCTACCTCTTCCTCTTTGATTTCCAAAGTCTTGATCACGGGAGCAGTTGAAACCCTCATTCCTCTGGTTCCTGCTAGTACCCTCATCTTCATTTTTCTTTTGAGTTTCATTGCGGCCTCCAGATGATCTACCGCTTCCCCTTCCTCCTTGACCGCGCCCTCTTTGTCTTCCTTCAAACCTTTTACTCAGCTTCTCTTCAACTCGCAGGGCAAACTGGTATGCTTCTTCAACGCTGGTCATTCTTACCAGACTTAATTCCTCCTGGATGCTAGGTCGTAACCCACTGATATAACGAGCAACCTTCTCCTTATTTGCTTCTGCATGTCCCGCTCTAATCGGGAGTCGGTAAAACTCCTCTGTATATTCTTAGACTGATCTTCCTGCTTGCTTTAACCCATGCATCTTCTTAAACAGATCAAGCTCGTAGTCCACAGGAATGAACTGCTTCTTCAATTTGTCCACCATGCGATCCCATCTTGTGATCTGCTCTTTTCCTCTTCTAAGTCTTTCCAGTTGAACCTCTTGCCACCAGATTTTGGCATGGCCTTTCAGTTTGGCCTTTGCAAACTTAACCCTATCTGGGTCCCTTATATCCTCATACTCAAAGTATTCTTCCAGTTCATTGATCCAATCGATCAACTCATCTGGTTTCAAATTTCCCGAAAATATACCCACTTCAATTGTAGGTCTTTTCTCAAACCTAGTAATGGCCCTAAAAAGCCTTTCCTCTACAGGATTCAGAACTTCCCCGTCAACTTCCATTACTTCCTCTTCATTGTCATCCTCACTATTGTCATCTGCGGCAATATTTGCTCCTCTACGAAGCTCCTCTTGCAATGCTTGTACCTGTCTCTGGAGGGCTCTAACCTCCTCAGGATCAATAGCTCTGGCCCTTCCGCCACGCTCTCTTCGTGGAGGCATCTTCTAACTCGAATCCACAACCACACAGTCCTGGTGCAAACTGCCTCACAGTCGGCGCTCTGTCTACACGCTCAGGAAAACTCGCTCTGATACCACTTGATGGGGACACAACCCAACAACAGAATAGACACAATAGAAAGGGGGAATTATATTAAATGAGAAAATAAGCTAGTACAAACAATGCAGAGAAAATAAACTTCAAAACATGCTCTACGGGCTTACAATAGCATAAATCTGGAGAATATTTCTCCTTATAGCACCTTCCCTCAAGCTCCAATCCGAACTGCCTTTTACAATGCCAAAAATCTCCTTAAATAGACCCCGGAGGGTTAAGGACTAGGAGTACATTCTAGAAAGTGCTAGTAGGCATCCACCGACAAAATAGAAGGTTCCAGAAGCCGCGTTAGAAGTCGATGCAAATCTAGAAGAATCCAGAAACGGTAGTCGAACTTCCGGGAGGCATAACTTTTGAACCGTAGCTCCGATTGACGAACCGTTTACATTTTTGGAAAGCTCTCAAAGCGCTCTATAGCCCTATGGACAAGCTTCGTTCGGCCCCCTTTTTTCGACCCTTTTCGAGGTCATTTAATGCCCCAAACTTGACTTTGAAGCATTCTTAGGAGGTTTCCAAAACTCGAAAAACTGCAATAACTTTCAAACCGAGGGGCCTTTTGACCTGATTCTTTTTCTGGAATGCTCTAAATCTCAATTACATTCATCTGGCCAAGTCGCACCTTCTAGGTCACCAAAATGATGGTCAAATTGCATGCTCCTATTTTTTCGGGATTTTCAAATGCACTGATAGTTGAACTATGAGAGTTGGAACCTTTATTTGAGCCAAATGGGTATCCAAAAATGTAAAGACATGAAACAGAACTAAGTCTAAGTACATTTTTTTGGTGGCACAGGATTGCCCTTATAGCTCTGGATGCTCCTGCATCAATAACAGTTTTCAAAGCTGTCTACATCAAGGATTTAGATTTGGTCATTTCAAATATTAGAGGAGATCTCACTATACCGAAACCAAGATTTTATAACCATCAGTTAGTTGGGGGCGAAGCCGTTCCTTAATTTAGAGTTTTGGAAGTGGACAATATGAATGGATTCCTAAACTAGACCCCTACATTGTGAAAGAATTTGGATTTTCTTTTATTTTTCTTGCATGTGCACACTCCACCAGTTGAGAACTAGATTGATGCTTTTATTATCGAGGACTAAATAAGAGCTTGGAAATGGGAATCAAACATGTTTCTGAACAATGAATTTTTAGAAGTTTCTAATGATAGTCTATCTTTGAAATTGTGATGTACTTAGATCCAGATTTGGATGTAATTAACTATTTCTTTATTGAAATGTCATATCTTTGTGGGATTCTATCTTGGTTTTAGGTAATGCCTTTGACACTCTCCATTATTTCTATGTCAATTTAATCAATTCTTAAACTTCACTCTTGTTTATGTCTTATGGTATTTCATTAAATGATATCGAGATCACTAAGTATAAGTAATTGAATGATGGGTAGAAATAAGTAATTATTCACACAAATGTTGATCTCATCTTCGCACAAATTAATTGATTTCATTAACTAGTTGTAGACGATCACATGGTATAAGAGTATGGTTCGTAGACCAACTTATTGGCACCTTTTTACGACAGTAAAGATAATTATTGTTGGTATTGGTTTGAGCTCTCCTTTCCATCATTGTCTTTTCAGGTAACTTTTTCATGATAAAATTTTCCTATTTAAGCAACTCCAAGTATAGTAGTTTTTGCCACTAGTTATAGGGTAGCTAAAATTTCTTAAGTTTTGGGTTTTTTTAATTATAGTTTTTCATGGATACTCCTAGTTGTATGATGCAAGGGAAAAATGAGATTTCTTTCTGGTGGGAAGCTAGTGAATTAAGGATAAGTAAGATGGTTAAGATTAGTAACAAACTAGTTAATAGGGATATTCTAATAATAGTTGGGGAGGATTTCTCTAATATGATGGATAGGCACAAGCACATTTTGATATTGTTGCCATGTTCATAGCAATGATCCTTCATGTGGAAAAGGACTAAGATGCGATTGCAAATTTTTGTCGAGTTGTGTTTAAAGGCTCTCTTTTGAAAGAGTTGGATGAAGTGCTTGAGAATAATAATGATAATCTCTCCATTCCCAAGGGGAGTATGGGGTGGATGACCAGTCAGTGAGGGTTTTTCCGATTTTGGAGATAAAGAATTGTTGGAAGTTCATAGAGAGAATGGAAGAAATTACACACAACTAGATGTTTTTGTTAACGGTAACCAACACCCATTTTTGCGCCGATTAGAAGGGCGTGGACTGGTATTTAAGGAGTGAGGATCTCATGAAATAGATTTCATGTTATGATAGGAAAGTTTGTGGGTTTGGCCAAGTAAATGTTTTCTCTAGTCAAATTGTCTTTGGTCTAGTGTAATTAGCGTCAATTAATGGCTTAGCAATCCAGACCCTTCTGTAAAAGTTTATAGATAGAGACAACATTTTGTTCTCTTTTTTATATTAGTTGGTTCCCTTAAAAATCTTGGGATATGTGTACATATTTTACCTAATATAAAGAAGTAATTTATAATACGAACTTGTTTTGGCTTGTGAAATTCACAAAAATTAATGTTAAATCTCTACTTCTAATTTTTTTTTCTTGAATCAATTTTGCTCAAATGGGTTTCTCTTTTTTGTTAAATTTCAAAACATTAGCATCTTTTGAAGCTAACTATTAATGGTTGTTAATGGAATTAGATTTTCATAACATTATACATTTTTTAATGGCTGTGAATGTGAAATTCTAGTTTTAATGGATTATGATGCAAATTTCTAATGAATGCTTTAAGTAGAGAAGCAATCTTCTATAATTTTCTTTATACATTAACGTGGTTTAATTATGTTCATGCGGTTTTGACCCTTGTAAATTCTTTTAATTCTGGTCTCGATTTCTCATTCTGGACAGGTGTAAAATATGAGGAAATAGGGTAAGTAGATGAATTATTACTCTCTTAAGTCCATAGTGGGTTTTCGTCCTCCATGACTAGTTTAGAGAGCGTTTTGGAGTTAGCATTTTTACAGTCTGATTTCTGTCTTTCCTTTTGGTCAAACTTGGTTCTAGCAGCCCATTTTGTTTATACACAGATACACACACATGTACATATATAGATAAATGTATAGAGAGATATATGTGCGTGCATGTGTGATTGCGTGTGTGTGTGCATGCATGTGTGCCTGTGTGCGTGCGCACTTGTGTGCATGCTTGTGTGTGTGTAGATATATGTGTGTGCGCCCACAGAGAGAGAGAGAGAGAGAGAGAGAGAGAGAGAGAGAGAGATTGTTACTTAGTGAACCATTGGTGGCTAGATAAATTATTTGGGCTTGCTAAGCCTAATCATAGCCAAGACTTGTTTACAGGTCAAGCTAGTAATCTCTTATTCCTTGAACAAGATTTCGATGGACATTAGCGACAACTTTAATCAAGGCTTCATTTTTTTGGTCTTAGGGTATCAATGGATTTTGTGTCTTATGAGATATGCCCTAGCTACTGATATCTTCACTTTATCTCACTGGGTTAGGCCCCTTTTATTTCTGTATATTTTGTATGGACATTTGTCCTAGGGAAGACATGAGGTTTTCTTTTTCGTTCTTTCCTACCAGGTCCCATTTTCAACGACTCGACAATTTTATTATAATTAATATAATCTATAACCAACAAGACCCTATAATTTCTAATTAATATTATAAAGTAGTTTCAAAATTTTAATTATTATTGATCATTAATATATATTGCAAAGTTACACATGATTATTCAGGAGTTGGCATGTGCAGTGATATATTCCCCAAAAAATCAATATTTTTTGGTCAATGACTTTCTTCTTTTTTTGCAATCTATTAGGGGATTGATTGAAAAATAGTAAGTTAATCAACATTTTTTGGGGGGGAAGTAGTAGAAAATCTAAATGCGACATTGATAAGAAAAATTGACAATATGTTGTCATTATCTATGAGATCGACACACAACAGTCACTAACGTAGCTAGGAATGTTGGGTCAAAAGTTTTACGAAGTCTCGAGTGTTAGTCATGAAGCAGCATGAGAGATAGATAATTACAAACAAAAATTTCCTCTCTTTCTACATTGAATATAGTGTATATCTTGATTGATAATATTTCTATAAAACATTGATTTTGTTTATATAAATTGTTGCAATCTGATACAAAAGATTAAAACTTGAACAAAGTTGCCTTATTTATGTGTTGTAATGATCTAAAAGGATATGAAAGTTTTGCTTTATTGATTTTGGAGAAAACAAAGAACCCTACAATAATCATTATTATCATTTTTGGCTTGTCAATTGTGACATAAGTTCTCACAATTAATAAAATTTCCCAAAATTAAATTAAATATTTTATGTAATTCAGTTTCTAAGTCCAAAATATATAGAATTGTTTTGGTATGTACATGTGTATATATCAGGTCAACTTTATATATAATTATTTATTGAAGGTTTGCAAGTGGGGTTGTAGGCATAGTGAACTTTACCTTGGACAAAACTTTGTAGTTGGGTGTGCTTGAGTTGGAGTACCATTGAGATGCATGGCCTTTGAGAAGTTTCAATGTTTCACCTTTGTGAGCATTATGCAATGAGATGCAATGAGTGCTAATGTTTCCATTCATTCACACAAGAGAAGGGCTCTTGTTAACCATTACTCATGAAACTTGGGTCAATGAGTTTGACTAAAAAACTAGACAAATAAAATGTGATAGCAACATTACAATTTGACTTACTAAAAAAAATATCTCCTACTTATCAATTTGTATTCTTAAGAGGCTTTATGAATTATTCATCAGGCACACCACTTGTTAAAGGTTTTGTAAATGAGGTTTCAAGCAAAGTGGTCTTAGCGTTGAGGAAACTTCGTGGTTAAGCACACTTGAGATGGAGTAGTATTGGGATGAGTGATTAGTTAGGAAGTCTTGGTGCTTCACCTTTGTGAACATCACCTAGATGCAATGAGTGTTAAGTGTTCCATTTTGTCTCATAAGAGATGGGTTCTTGTGAATCCATTACTCATGAAACTTGGCTTAATAAGTTTGACTCAAAAACTACATAGATGAATCTGATAACAATATCACAGTTGGACTCGTGGAAAATGTATTCTAGTTACCAATTGATGAACTTAAGTGACTTTCTAATGAATGGTTCATACAACACAATACTTGTTGAAGATTTTGGAAATGGGGTTGCAAGCGAGTAGGCTTAACTTGGGAAGAGACTTTTTGTTAAGCACTCTTGTACTGGAGCAGTTCTAAGATGGGTGACCTCTTGGAAGTCTCGATGCTTCACCTCTATGAGCATAGGTTAGATGCAATGAGTGCTAAGTGTTCCATTCATTCTCATGATAGATGGAACCTTGTAAACTACTACTCATGAAACTTGAGTCATTGAGTTTGACTCAAACTACACAAATGAATCCTAGTAGCAATATCACAGTTGAATTCTACTTTAGTGAATATAAAAGCAAAAGCTTCATTTTGATTTTGAAAAATAGGAAAACCCACGTCTTATTTTGGTGCCACTTCAAATAATAGCTTGATTGAAATTTATAGTGTTCCACTTTTGAGTACTCCAGTTTAAGATATATAATAAGGAGTTTGTGCAAGTGCTTTGAATCATTATAAAAGTCCTTTATAATCTATGCCATGAAAATCTCCTTTAATTTAAAATAAAAGTAGTTCTTTACTATTTTTTCTTCAAATTTTCACATTATTTTGTAGATTTGATTTTTTCCCAATTTATTCAAAATCTTACTTCTAGTTTGTCAATTTAATCCCAAAATGATTTATGCTTCTATGCTATTATATTATATTTACTCTATTGACTTTGCACTCTAGCTTTCACTTTTTTGTCACCCTGTTCAAATGGCTGAAACTGATATTTTTCAAATTTACAATGCTATAGTATACATGTTAATGGATTTTTTAATGATAGTTTGGTTTTTTCAGTAAGATATTGTGTATATTCAATAAATAATTTCCCTAATTGAAATATTGCTGCTCTATTATGTTATGCTTACTTTGATTTCTGCACTCTAGCTTTTACTTTTTTGTCATCCTCATTAGATGGCTTGATCTTCTCTTTTTCATTATTTATTTCACGAGCATTAGTTAGATTTATGTGTAGTACTTGCATTATGTCAAAAATGTTTACAATTGATTAATAGCCCAATGCATTGTTGATTCTATTCTTGTTTTGTCATGCTAATGATCAGGTGTTGGCTAAAACATAATTGTCACCAAGGAGGACTCTTGTAAGCTTGAAAAAAAATGTCCCCCTTGGTAAGAATTACATTTTGGACATTCCCCTATTGGGTGGCTTTGTTGGTGTTTGCACTAAGGTATGAGACAAAACTTACACTGTTATTTTTTCCATGTTTTGTACAATTAATAGTGCATGTGTTTTACATTTTGCAAAATTCTGATCCAACAATTTTTTGTCATCCCTAGGCCTTATGCGATTTGGTCATCTTGTATTCAATAGTTGATCATTAAAAAGCAGCCTTCAAGAAATATCAATTCTCAAAATTTCAGAATGTATATTTCGGCATCATTTTCAGCTTTGGAGCTAGAGCCAAACAAGATAATGGTGAGATCAAGAACAAGTATTGCAGGGTCTCATTCTCACTGGAACATAATCTAGCGATGACTACTTATTTAATATATCGTCAATTTTACTATTGGAATATGGATTTCTCACAAGCCCAGCATTTGGACCAACAACAAGTCCATTTATACAAACATAATCACATCCTATGGTAAGGGCGCTTTGCATGGATTCTATCATCACTATTTATGTGATTATCAACCATAGTCTTGGGTGCACCACAATTTTTAAGTTCCTTACATTCATAATGGATTACATCAATTGGAGTGGATGTTTTACATGTTAAATTGTTGTTTTGTCTTTGGATATATAGCTACCTTAATCTTGTATGGCTTGACTACAATGGGACTTGCATATCTACTGTAATGAAATATGCAAGTTACTTTATAAAGGTAGATAGTTTGTTACAAATTTGTATGTCTTGTACTTAATATCCATTATATTTTATAATTTTATGGCACTTATATTAATCATTTTTTGGACTTTATTTAAGTATTCCTTTTGTATGTAGTTCTATGTGATATAATTAAGAGTTTCTAACATTTAGTTTGAGTGAAGGTATTTTTTGTTCAACTATAATATTAACTAAGAGGGCTCCTTACAAGTAGCATCAAGACGTTATATTAGACAAGTAAAATCTAAATACCCTTTTCATGAATCCTTTTTAATTAGCATTTATAATTAGGTTTTTGAACTTTCAACAACAATAGCTTCATGTGTCTTCTAATAAGATTTAGCTAGTATATTAAGACTCAATATTAGTGTATCACTAGCAAACCCTTGAGAACTAAGACAATACTTAACATGTGCAAGACTTTTGAGTGAAACAATGAGACCTTGGGTAGAACCAAAATTGAAAAGAATACACATTTTTAATGATTGTTGGTTGATATCAATCAAAGTTTATAATAACCACCACCAATCATCTCTAGGCAGAATGTGGAACAATGTTTTCCAATATTTTTAATTAAAAAGTAGATGCAAAGCAATAATACTCTATGTTGTTAGATGCTAGAAATAATCTTCTAGTTTTGACCAAATTGTGCTCTTTTAGACTAATTTTTAAGCATGCATATTGTATCTGACCAACTAACAAGGTTTTCCCAATATATGAATGATCTATTGCTAATGGATAGTTTCATTGTAGTCTTTATATCCAATATTATAGCTACACTTCAACCATAGAATTGAATATTAAAAGCTGTATAACTTTAGTATTAAAACTACAAACTTTGAACTTCTAATCTTGGACTTGTGAATCCTTTTTGAACCTCATGAACCAGTTAAACCAGTTTGAACTAGCTGAACCATTTTGAACCAACTTGAGGTGGTTCAAGGTTTGTTCTTGAAATTACTAATATTCAATATGAAATTAGAGATAGAATGACTAATTTTAAAATTTTGAAGTGGGGTCAATGCAAGGTCTAATAGATCTGAACCAACAAAGTAAGTTACATTATACAAATCAATTTATTGCTATTATCTAATCATTGTAGCAGATTAAGTCCTTTTCCCAATGTAGACTTAAAAGTCTTGATGTAAAATATCTATACCGAGTACACACTAGTAAATCATTATAAAATCCTTAAAGAAGGTAGATCCTAATATATTTGTTTGTGTTATTCCTAGTAGAGTAAGTCAGAAGAAGTGACACCATATTGTAGCCCTAACAAGGCACCCTCTTACTGCAGTAGTGATGGATTTGTGGGTACCGTGCCCACTATTGGTTTCCCTCTAATCAAGGGTTTCCGTGTGACCAAATACTTGTGTAATGTGTGATGATTTTATGGTATATGTTTCATGATTCATGCAAATTAGTTTAGACAAAGTTATTTTCCTTTACAAGTATTGAAGTTAATATTATATGCTTACCAAGTTACAAAACGAGACAAGGACATTGAAGATTTGGTTTGAGAGTTAGAATTTTAGAGTATATGGATTCACCCCCTCCCTCCAACATCCTACCTTTCCATACTAATCCAACAGTAAGAAGTTCCCCACAACATCCTACTTTTCCATACTAATCCAATAGTAAGAAGTTCCTTGAAAATGATGATGGCATGGCATACTTTGTCGTGCATTGAACAAGCGATCGATAAGTTGGATAGAGACTTCCATGGCCAAGGCGTAGACTTTGGCCAAGGTATTCTGGTTCCCTTAAGGTACGATCTACATGATAAATGTCGATACGGTTCACTAAATAACATCCAAGTAAGTCCTCAGGGTGAGTTTTGGTGTGGTTGCAAAGGCATCTGAACATCGCCTAAGGGCACATTGGAATTGATTATTAAAAGAAGATAGGTGTTTGTTGGGTTCTTTTCGAATTCCAATGAATTGGCGATAGCATAAAGAGGGGTCGAACTGGGACATGACATGCTTTTTCATGTGTTGAACAGGCGATCGATAACTTGGACAGAGCCTTCCAAGGCTAAGGCATAGACTTTGGCCATGGTATCCCGGTTCCCTCAAGGTATGGTCTACAAGATAAATGTGGACACAATTCATTCAACAACATCCATGTTAAGTCCTCAGGGTGAGTTTTGGTGTAGTTGCAAAGGCATCCAAACATCACCCAAGTGCACGTTGGAACTGATTACTAAAAGAAGGTAGAGGTTTTTTGGGCTCCTTTTGAATTCCAATGAACTGGTGATAACATAAAGCAGGGTTGAATTGGGATTGAAATTTCAAGAGAAAGATTATCTCCATTGTTAGATAACTGAGAGGGTGGGGGAAGTGAATCAGTCATATACAATTATCTGACAAGCCTTAAAAACTATTCAACACCCATTCAACTTTATATACTTTCTATTCACAAGCTTGGTAACCACATTCAACATTTCATCTTTCGCTTGTAAACATTTTACTTCAAACTATTAACTCACTGTTTATGACTATACTGAGTATCAAAGTAACAATTTAACTTATACTGAGTTGCAGTATCAAACATAAATTATGAAATAAACTTTGCAATGCATTATCAATCACACAATTTTAATGTGGAAACCCTGTAAAGGGAAAAACCACTTGGGATCGACAACCCAAACCATTCACTCTTCCAAAGTGAGCTCTCTTAGGATCCAACCTTGTAAAAGGTTTAGTTACACATTTTTAGTGTCATTGTTAGAGGATTTTAATGAAAGATCATATAAGACCATATTCACTCCTTGACATTTATATAGAGTGGTCTTCTTTAAAGGAATGACAAACATCACTAATTGATGTTACCATATAGGATTTCATAGACTTGTTAGGTCTACTCGATGAATAGATTTTCTCTGCTATAATAACAACAAAGTAGCTGTCAAATTATCTGTTTAGGTTTAGCACTGCCTTTTCTTATGTGCTCAGTCTTCTTCCTTTTGATCTGTATTTGGTCAATATAGACGTTTTCTCTTTCACCTTGCACTTCCTCTTCTTGATCCTTCTTACCATGTTCTACTTGGTTCACCTTGTTCTTCATTCTCTTTCAATAGTTCACACTTTATCGCCAATAGCACAAAACAATAAGCAATGATCAACAACAAAAATGGTCTCAATTATCTCCTTAAATAGCTAACTTTTTCCTTCTAGATCCTTCTAGATTTTACTACTTAATCATGATTGTAGATCTCAGATTGATTGTATCTAGTCATTTGATCAACACTAGTTCACCTCAAAGTTTGTTCACATTTTAAAAATAGAAAATTTTCTTCATATGATCATTTGTAAATTATTCTTGCCTTAGATATCATAAAAAAACTTTTTCCTTATCCTTTATGCTTCTCCAACATTCTTAATTCTCATCATTTGTCACCCTTGGATCTAATATTTCTATTTTCTCTCCACTCAGTGAACATTACGACTTTGCTTGGGAAACATTGTACTCGATTATCACTAAGATTACTCAGTTAATGATAAACTCCATCTCTACTTGGTGAGACACTCGGTTATTACTTTAGTAGCTCAAGCAATACTGTATTCCTTCTCGCACTTGGTATAATTGGTGTAGCTCAGTGAATACATGAACTTAGTTACAACTTTACATGATTGCAAAACAATAAAACCAACATTATATTGTTAGGGGCTAACTAATTCAAGTGCCCATTGAATACCAATACTCATCAACTTTGTCATCATCACACTTTCTTCAATTTCCCTTCATCAATCAAATGATATGTCACTCTATTGAATTAGCATAATGTCTAACCAAGGCTTGACATCAATGACAACATAATAACTGTTATGACTCTCTCACATACAGTAATAACATTCTTAGTCACATTATCTGTTGGAGCTAACAAAATCCCCCTTAGGCATTGATGACAATACATAACATAATAGTTTACATTGACAAAACATTACACATGAGATAATCAAATGTGTGTGTTAACAACAATACAACTTTTCACCTTTCTAACATCATTCAGGTTCTTTACAATAGATTTACAATTTAAATCACTCTATATCTTCAACATTCTCTTTAACATTTCTCCCCCTTTGGGCATGTTTCACTTTTCTAATTCTCTCTCTTTTCTTACTCATATTCTCTGCTCCTTTATTCATTCTCCCTCTTTTTATACCATCATTCTTCTAGATTCTCTTCCCCTTTGATAACAATGCCAAAGGTAAATATATGTTCCAATATGAAACTTATAAAACCTGGTAGTTATACCTTGTACCTTGCATGTTGATTTACATTGGTTTCTTTACAAACATTTTCACAACTTCATAACTACTCCTAAAGAGTGAACTCTTGCATCAACTCCACAAATATATATTTGATCATACATGAATTGATGCAACATGCATCTTCACTTAGTGGATTTTTGATAGGGGAAGCACCCCTAGTTTACCTCTTAGATACTCAAAATCATTTTTACGAAATGGCTTGGTAAATATGTCAACAATTTGTTCTTTAGATTTCACATATTCAAGTCTTACTTTCTTCTATTGTATTTGCTCCCTCAAGTAGTGACACTTGATAGATATATTCTTCATTTTTGCATGCATCACTAGATTCTTTGATATATTTATTGCAGTGGTATTGTCAAAATAGATAGTGGTAGGCGCAGTTGCTTCGTCTTGCATTACTTCCAACAGTTGCTTAATCGACACAATATTATAGCAAGTAATTACAACAACATACTTAGCTTCAACAATAGATTGTGAAATGCAACTTGTTTCTTTCTTAGCCATGTTATCAATCTTTCTCCTAAAAAGAAAGCTCCACCGCTTGTACTTTTTCTGTCATCCACATTTAGCCACTTTAAGATATATGAATATCCTCTCAGCAAAAGTCATGTTCTAGTGAGCTTTGAGCCTGGATTTGTGGAGTTATGGTTCGTACAGTTTGGGTTGTGTTTGAGGCATATTGGACAACATTTTCTTAAGTGTGCATAGAGTTTGGAGCTATTGTCTTGGAGTTAAAGTTGTTTTGATAACTGTCAGTTGCGTGTTCATGATTTACTGGCAGGCTTTGGAGATTGTATTCGGTCGCGAGATTTAATCTAAGGGAGTTGACATGTGTGTTCTGAGATTTGGATCGTTGGATGGCACGTGGACCTATGCCTATGGGTGCATCTTTCTATGATTTCATATGAGTTAGTTATGCATTGTAAGCTTGGAATTTAGAACTTCGAACTTGTCCTAAGTATTTAAATTATTTTATGTATTTAATGTTTGTTGCCAAGCTAACTTGTTACTTGAGGGTTTATTTAATGTAAAAGTTTTTATTTAATGTAACTTGCTAGGCCAACTTGTGGCTTGGATTACTATAAGTAGAGGGTCTTATAAAGTCTAGAGTCATTATTCATTTTTCATGGAGAATATAAAGTAGCAAAGAAGAGAAAAGTTGAGCAAAACTAGTAGCTAAGTGTGGGCTTGGGAAACAAGAAGGTTGCTTGGTGGCCTGGAAGCACACGTTTAGATTCTTTTTGAGGTTTTCTACTAGATTATGAATTTGAGTTACTTAGAGGTTGGATCTTACAAGGTCTTGTAGAACTATTATTGTAATTGATGGTGTATTTGGTCGTAACCTAGAAGGCCTTATAGTTGAGCATGTTGGATGTAAATATTGTGATTCTATTAAGATAATTAACATTGTTGTGGATTTAAATATTTGTGGTACTATTTATAATTTTGTTGTGTGCTTATTTATTGGGGGCTAGGATATCTCTTTTGGGAATTCTCCTACCTTACACCACGTCAAGTGGTATTAGATCCAGGTTTGATCTGGTTGGAGATTATCAAAGAGAAGGTTGGATCTGGTTGATCTTGTGAATTTGTTTCTTTGGGTTTGCAAGGATCTTAGAAGATACCTCTGAGAAGATTGGACCCTAGGGAAATTGATGATCTCTGTGATCTTGTGGAGACTAGGATATTAGAGAAGGTAAGATCAGATTTCAAATATGAGATGGAGTTGATGAAGAATGAACTCATGAGAGCTATTGCTAGTGTACCTAGGAATGTGGGTATTAAAGATGGACATGAGGAAATTGTTGAAGATGTTTAGGTTGTTGGATTTAGTGGTGAAGATTGAATTAATCGCATGGAGAGACCTATGGAAGATAAGGTTGGTATTTTGGACAAATCTAGATCTCACTTGAAGTTAAAGCATAAGATGGATGTTTCTAGTTTCTCGTGTACTTTGAATCCTAAAGACTTGATTGATTGGATTGGTGACTTGGAAGACTACTTTGAGTTAGAGGATATTGGTGATCCCCTCAGAGTAAGGTTGGAACATACTAAGCTTAAAGGATATGTTGCTTTATGGTGGAAATAATTGCAAAGAGATGAAGAAGAAAAAGGTGAAATGAAGATCACTAGATGGAGATTGATGGTGACAAAATTAAAGGCTAAGTTCATTCATGTTGATTATGGACTTGAGTTGTTTAAGAAGTTGCAAAATTTGAAGCAGAAGGAATTATTTGTGAAATATTATACTGAGGAGTTCTACAAGTTGATTATTCAGTTTGGACATAGAGAATTGTCTAAGGAAAAGGTGGCTAGATATTTTAATGTTTTGAAATTCAATATTCTTGATGAGATTGGTATGCTAAATATTGCTTCAGTTGAGGATGCTTATCAGTATTCTCTAAGGGAAGAAGAAAGGTTGAAAAGAAGACATCAAGGTAATTCCCGTGGGAAGGAAAATAAGGAGCACTCTATGAAGGATAAATAGATTGCTAAAGATGAACCAAAACCTATTGATTAGAGGAAGAGAATAGGAAGAGGTGCATTTAAGGGTAGTTGCTACAGATGTAGTGAAGAAGCACACATATCTTTATGGCGAGAGACGTTCTATACAATGGCAACACAAGTGCCTAGCACGAGAATATGCCAAGATTTCTTGTCAATAAAAAAGAAAAGGCAGGAGTTACAAACTTCTAAATTAAATATTAAATTATTAAATCATAAAATAAAAAAATTTCTGAAATAATAGTTGGCCAAAATAATAGGATGCCAAATGGAGGCTGAAATAATAGGCCCAAAAAAATAGGGCCCAAAAAAGTAGGAGTCCAAAAAATAGGGCCCAAAAAAATGCCCCTAAAAAATAGGGCCCGAAAAACTTGGGGTGAAACAATTTCAATATGATTTTTTTTTGTTAAATATAATTTTGTATGCAGATTCATGCTTATTTTTTGTGGGGAGTGGGGGAATTTGAAATAAACTCGTGGAATGTGAAGAGACGTCTATTGGGGGAGACGAGGAGTCTCTCACAAGCTATAAAACAAAGGCTCCTCATTTCATTTTCATTTTATGTTTTTGCAGGAAGGAAGAGGTGGAGATTATTGGAGGATTAGATTGGAGGTTTTGAACAGGAGTAGATTGAAGTTTTGGATTAATTTTTTTGCTGGTGAGATTTCTATTTTTTATTTAGATTTAG
The DNA here is from genome assembly GCA_028749045.1 of Cupressus sempervirens. Classification (NCBI taxonomy): domain Eukaryota; kingdom Viridiplantae; phylum Streptophyta; class Pinopsida; order Cupressales; family Cupressaceae; genus Cupressus; species Cupressus sempervirens. Next base: position 739,371,772 of record CM053792.1, read on the forward strand.
ATGTAGATGTAGATTCAGATTCAAATTTAGTCATAATATTCTACTTTGATTTAGATTTCAATTTCAATTACTTCCATTTAGATTTAGAATTATTATTGAAATTGTTTACGCTTGCATTTAATAGTTTAGTCTTGCACGTTTATTTAGATTTAGATTTGCATTCAAAATCTTTTGAGTTATATATTTTATAATAATTTTCATTTGCATATTTTAAAAGTGCATGTTTCAAATTAGTTTTAGATTTGCATGTTTCATATTAGTTTTAGATTTGCATATTTCAAAATAGTTTTAGTTTGCATGTTTTAGATTTGAATGTTTCATAATAGTTTTACATTTGCATGTTTCAAAGTATTTATATTTTCATGTTTCAAAGTATGATTTTATCATTTATGTGGATGACAATGTCACCATATCAATACACTTTATATTTTATTAAAGTTAATGATTTATTTAAAGTACATGAATCATATATTTAGTATATATTTTATCATTATTAGGTTATAAAATATTAAATTTTTTTTTGAAATAATAGCTGGCCAAAATAATATGAGTCAAATGGATGCTGAAGTAATAGGGTTTGAAAAAAGGAGCCAAAAAATAGGACTCGAAAAAATAGAACTCAAAAAAATAAGGCCAAAAAAATAGAACCCAAAAAATAGGGCTGAAATATTTTCATTAAATTTTTAAGTATAAAATATTCATGCTTTTATTTTTTGTGGGGAGAGGGGGAATTCAAAAAAAATTCGTGGAATGTCAAAAGACATCTATTGGGAGATATGAGGAGTCTCTCATAGGTTATAAAACAAATGCTCCACTCTTCATTTTCATTTTGTGTTTTTACAGGGGGGAAGAGGTGGAGATTATTGGAGCGGATTACAGTTTTTGAAGAGGAGTAGATTAAATTTTTGGAGTAATTTTTTGCATGCGAGATTTCTATTTTTAATTTAGTTTTGCATTTAGATTTAGATTTAGTTATGTATTTAGATTTAAATGTAGATTTAATTTCAAAATTAGTTATAATATTCTCCTTTGATTTAGATTTCAATTTCAATAAGTTTCATATAGTTTAGCCTTGCATGTTTGATTTAGATTTAGAATTCAAATTGAATCAAAATCTATTTGTTTTAGATATTTGATAATACATTTCATTTGCACATTTTTAATGTGCATGTTTCAATTTAGAATAATATTTGCATGTTTCATATTAGTTTTAGATTTGCATATTTCAAAATGCTTTTGGTTTGTATGTTTCATAATAGTTTTATATTTGCATGTTTCAAAATATTTATATTTTCCATGTTTCATAATTAAATTTTATCATTAATGTGGATGGAAAGGTCACCTTATCAATAAAATTTGTATTTTATTAAATATAATGATTAATTTAAAATAAATAAATCATATACTTAGTTTATATTTTATCATTATTTAATTTGATTATTTTTGTGTTTTATTTAAATATTTTTCATAGTATATATAATTTTTTATTAATTTTTATGTTTGTAATGTTTGAAAAGTGGAAGACAATGCCACCATATTTCAAGCATTACAATCTAACTATTTCATTTGAAATAGTTTTGATTTTTATTTATGTTATTTTAAAAATTATTCATTTGAAAGAATTTGTGTTAATTATGAATACTTTTTTATTTTGATAATTTCTATATGTTGATGTTTGTTTATAAGTTTGCAAGTTACTATTTGAGTTATGGATGCCTCGAATAGAGAATCAAACATTATTTGGTACTAGCCTAAGTACTTCAATGACCTCAAATGATTTCTTTGAGACCGCGTTTGACAAATACCTACAAATAATTAAAGAAATGTCCACAACTATAATTTAAGTTGTGGAGAACGCAATGTTTCCAATTGGCTATGTTGAGGAAATGGAAGTAATGCATATGAAATATGCATAAAAATTCATGTGTGACACATCTACAAAAGTGGATGGGTTTCGCTCAATGATGAAAGAAGTCTTTCATGATCATTGTTCAAACAAAGGTCACAAAAGAATCCTAATCATTGAAGAATGTGACATGTATTTACACCATTACAAAGATTTTTATTTTTGTATATGGTTCATTCTTGTCTCCAGTTTCAAAATTTTACTAATTAGTTGTATTGGTAGTTTTGTTTCCCCATTGTTCTATGTAACTTTCATGAAGAAGAGAACAAGAAAAAATAAATTTATTATTGTACAAAATATTTCTTTAATGAATGTGGCTACTAAATATGTTAATTAAGAAAGAAAATCATAAGTCTAAATAGATATCCTCAATGATAAGTATAATTATTGATTACAATTCTTAATCATTGCAATAAAAATTGCATTAGCATTATTAAAAATTCAACAATATATAATGTTCTTACATTATCATGGAGAAATAATTTCCATAAAATTGATTCTTATATATTCTTTCACACTTTTTACATCATCTAAATAGTTGTGTTGGGACTTATAATTTCCTTTCATGAATTAAAAGTTTTCCACTATTTGAGTCATTTGTATAATATATATCCCAAATTTGACCATAGTTGTACTCCAAATACTCCAGCACTACACCTAAATCTCATACTTCCCTTAATCATGTCCCTTATTTTAGTGTAACATTTAACCACTTATTAACCCTAACCATAACATTGAGTGTCATATAAATGAAATTGTAAACCTTGGATCCTAACTCTAACTCTTACTCTATATATGACTGTACTAAGCATTTAGTAAATTATATACCTTAACCTAACCCTCTATGTACTGGAAACTAGAAATAATATTATATTCTTTATAAGTGGAATATATATATATATATATATATATATAGAGAGAGAGAGAGAGAGAGAGAGAGAGAGAGAGAGAGAGAGAGAGAGAGAGAGTAGGGGTGTATCTAGAGATTAGAGAGAGGGATTATGGGGCGTATCTAGAGACTAGAGACAGAGAGATTTGAGGGTGCATTTAGACAGGGGGAGATATTACTAGGTGTAGTTAGAGAGTAGGGGGAGGGGGGAGGGAGAGAGAGAGAGAGGATGGGAGAGAGAGGGATTACATTATTAAAAAGGTTAATAACTTGTACCGCCATAGCACTAATCATGGGCACTATAATAGAACTAACCCACATAAAAAAATTAACCTGACAATTACCCTAACACTAAGGTAAACTATAATAATAACACTAACATCAGCTATAATATGATTAATAACCTAGAAATAACCTTAACTACAATAATAACAAAAATCCTAATTCTAACTCTAATTCTAACTCTAACTCTAACTCTAACTCTAGTCCTAACCCTAACCCTCACCCTAACCGTAATCGTAACCCTGACTCTAACTCTAACTCTAATTCTACCCCTAACCCTAACCTTAACCCTTTATAAACCTAACTCTATACCTAATTCTGACCCTAACCCTAACCCTTACTATAACCCTAATCCTAACTGTTATTCTAACTCTAATGCTAATTCTAACCCTAAACCTAACCCTAATTTTAACCAATATTCTCACTCTAACCCTAACTCTAACTCCAACTCTATCTCTGACCCTAACCCTACCCCTAATTCTAACCCTAACACTAACTCTAACTCCAACCCTAATTATAACTATAACTCTAATTTTAACCCTAACCCCAACCCTAACCCTAACCCCAACCCTAACCCTAACCCTACCCCTCATCCTAACCCTAACACTATATATAATGCTAATCCTAACCCTAACACTACGTAATTCTAGCTCTAACCCTAACACTAATTCTAACCCTAACGCCAACCCTAATCCTAACCCTAAATCTAACCCTAACTCCAACTCTATCTCCAACTTTAATTGTAACTCTAACTTGATCCCTAACTCTAACTCTAATTCTAATGATAACCCTAAACCCTAACCCTAATACTAGCCTCAATTCTAGCCCTAATTCTAACGCTAACACTAACACTAACACTAATTATAACCCTAACTCTAACTGTAACCCTTATGCTAACCCTAACACTAATTCTGACCCTAACTGTATCTCTAACCCTTCTTCTAACTCTAATTCTTACTCTAACTCTAAATCTAGCTCAAACCCTAACTCTAAGTGTAACCCTAACCCTAACCCTAATTCTAACCCTAACTTTATTTGTAACTTTAATTCTAGCCCTAACACTAATTCTTACCCTTACCCTAACCCTAACTCTAACTCAATCTCTAACCCTAATTATATTTATAACCCTTATTCTAACCCTAACCCTAATCCTAACTCTAACTCTAACTATAGCTCTAATTCTACCCCTAACTCTAACCTATATATCCCTAACTCTAATCCTAATTCTAACCCTAATCCCAATTCTAGCTCTAACCCTAACCTAATTTTAACCCTAACTATAACTCTAATCCTAACTCTAACCCTAACAATAACTCTAATTCTCACCCTAACCCTAACCTTAACCCTAACACTATTTCTAACCCTAACTCTAACTCTAACTCTAATTGTACCCCTAACCCTAACCTTAACCCTTACCTTGACTCTAACTCTAAACCTACCCCTAATCCTAACCTTAACACTATATATAACTCTAACTCTAACCCTAACCCTAATTTAATCCTAACGCTAACCCTAAATCTAACTAGGTAACTCTAACCGTAACCCTATATCTAACCCTAACCCCAACTCTATCTCTAACTTTAACTCTAACTCTAACTCTAATTCTAACCCTAACCCTAACCCTAATCATGTCCCTAATTCTAACCCTTACTATAACTCTAACTCTTATACTAACACTAACACTATCACTACCTCTAATTTTAACTCTAACTCTAATTGTAACCCTAACCCTAATGCTAACCCTAATGCTAACCATAACCCTAACACTAACCCTTACCCTAACTCTAACCCTAAATATAACTCTAACCCTAACTCTAACTCTAACTCTAACTCTAACCCTAAGTGTTTTTCTAACCCTAACCCTAACCCCAACTCTATTTATAACCCTAATTCTAAACCTCGCCCTAATTCTTACCCTTACCCTAACCCTAACTCTAACTCTAATCCTAACTATATTTGTAACCCTAATTCTAACCCTAACCCTAATCCTAACTCTAACTCTATTTCTAAACCTAACCCTAACTCTAACCCTAACCCTAAGTCTAGTCCTCACCCTAACTCTAGCTCTAATTGTAACGTTAACCCTAACAATAACCCTAAATCTAATCCTAACTCTAATTCAAACCCTATCCCTCACCCTAATTTTAATCCTAAATCTAACTCTAACCCTAACCCTAACCTTTAAACTCTAACCTTAACCCTAACCCTAACCCTATCCCCACTATATCCCTAACCATAACCATAACGATAACTCTAACCCTAACCTTAACCATGAACATTACTCTATCCCTAACCTTGACCATAAACATAACTCTACCCCTAACTCTAACCCTAATTCTAACTTTACCATAATTGGACTCTAACCCTAACCCTAACCCTAACCCTAACTATAAGGATAACTCTAACCCTAACTATAAGCATAACTCTAACCCTAACCTTAACCATGAGCATAACTCGAACCCTAGATCTGACTCTACCATAATTGGACTCTAACCCTAACCCTAACCTTAATTTTAATCTTGACTCAAACCCTAACCTTAACTCTAACCTTAATCTTGACTCAAACCCTAACCCTAACCCTAACCCTAATCATAACCATAACCATAACTCTAACCTTAACCTTAACCATGACCATAACTCTAACCCTAACCTTAACCATGACCATAACTCTAATATGAACCTTAAGCATAACTCTAACAATAACCATAACCATAACTCTATCCCTAACCTTAACCATAGCTCAAACCCTAACCCTAACTCCAACCCTAACCCTAATGCTAACCCTAACCCTAATTCTATCCATAAGGTTAACATTAACTGTAATGGTAACTTTGTCCCTAACCATATATCTACATATGATTATAACATTTTACATTACAATATCCCAAAAATAAAATATATATTTTTATCTGAATTAAACTCCTTATATTAAATTTAAAAAAATATTTGACTCAAACCCTAACCATAACCCTATCCCACTATAACCCTAACCATAACCATAATAATAACCCTAACCCTAAACCTAACCTTAACCATAAACATAACTATACCCCTAACTCTAACCCTAATTCTAACTCTATCATAATTGGACTCTAACCCTAACCCTAACTATAAGCATAAATCTAACCCTAACCTTAACCATGAGCATAACTCTAAACCTAGATCTAACTCTACCATAATTAAACTCTAACCCTAACCCTAACCTTAATTTTAATCTTGACTCAAACCCTAACCCTAACTCTATCCTTAACCTTGAATCAAACCTTAACGATAACCCTAACCCTAGCCTTACTATAACCCTAACTCTAACCCTAATCATAACCATAACCATAACCATAACCATAACCATAACTCGAACCCTAACCTTAACAATGACCATAACTCTAACCCTAACCTTAACCATAAACATAACTATAATATGAACCTTAAGCATAATTCTAACAATAACCATAACCATAGCTCTATCCCTAACCTTAACCATAGCTCTAACCCTAACTCCAACCTTAACCCTAATGCTAACCCTAACCCTAATTCTATCCCTAAGGTTAACATTAACTATAATGGTAACTTTGTCCCTAACCATATATCTACATATGACTATAACATTTTACATTACAATATCCCAAAAATAAAATATATATTTTTATCTAAATTAAACTCCTTATATTAAATTTTAAAAAATATTTTTAAGCATAATTTTATAGTAACTTCATACAACTCTAATTAAAAATTAATTAACAATTTTATAGTAACCTTATCAAAATAAAAAATAAAAAGTAAATATTTTTCCTATTGTGCCACAACTGCCACTAGCGTATATATACCTCTACATATATTATGCCAAGAGTAATCGTTCTCGAGGTGCCTATTTTTATTTAATCCTGAAGTTATTTTAATTGGAGTTGGGATCTATGAAAATAAAAATACGCACCTCGAGAACAATTACTCTCAGCGTAATATATATACATAGATGTATATATAAGCTAGTTTGAATTTTATGAGAAGGCAGACAATAGAAGAACAATTGTGGTGAATGCAGGTGATCATTTGGTGAATGAACCTAATTAGGATGGTGAGAACTTTATGATTTGGAGCGTAGATACAAGTCTAAATGTAAATTCTAGATTGTAATTGTAGATGGTAGTAGTACTGATAACCTATTTGTTGAGGAGGTGGTTCAAAAACTTGGTTTGAAGAGAATGAGACATCCTTGACCTTATAGGATTGGTTGGTTACAAGACGAACATGCTTTGGAAGAGAAGCAACAATGTCTTGTTAATTTTTAAATTGGACAATATGTTGATCAAGCGCTATGTGGTATGTGGACATGAGTAGTTGTGACATATTATTCGGTAGACCTTGGCAATATGATTGCAGGGTAGTGTATGATTGTGTCAAGAATGTGTTTATTGTTGAGATGGGTAGCACAAAACATTCCCTAATTCATGTATAGAATGTAGAACTTTGTAGGAGGAACCTAATTTTTGGTAGTTGAGTTGAGTTGAAGGATTTTGAAAGGGTTAAATATTAGTGTGGAAGGAAGATCCGTGGTACACCGAGGCAAGATATGAAGAATTAGAGAAAACATATGGTAGTTGCAGAAAAATATTTGTAGAAATGGAACAAAGGAAAGAATGTGCAAGTTGATGTACTAGAGGACATGTTTGTAAAGAACTAGTTTAAGATTTATGTGTTGAACCTTCGAAGATGTTCTTTTAGTTGTTGAGAACATCTTTACTTCACACCTAGGGTGTTTGATGCAAGACCATCCTTGGATAGTTAGTAATCTTGTACCCTAGGAGAATCCTTTTTTAGTCTTTATATTTGTGGATTTGCAGTTTGCACGGTTGGGGTTGTGTTTGAGACATATTGGGAAAACTTATCCTAAATGCACATAGAGTTTGGAGTTATCGTCATGGAATTAGATCCATTTTGGTGATTGTTAGTCATGTAGTCCCAATTTACTGGCATGCTTTAGAGATTATATCCACAAGCTTTGATCTCAGGGAGTTAACATGTGTGCTCTTGGATTTGGATGCCAGGTAGACTTATGCCTAAGGGTACATCTTTCTATGTTGTCATATGAGTTAGTTATGCATTGTAAACTTGGGGATTATCCTATAGTTATGCATTGTAAACTTGGGGATTATCCTAAGTATTTAATTTATTTCATAAAATTAATGTTTGTTTCCATGTTGACTTGTGGCTTGAGGGTTTATTAATCTAAGGGTTTTTATTTAATGTAACATGCTAGGCCAACCTATGGCTTAGTTTAGTATAAGTAGAGGGTCTTGTGAAGTCTGGAGTCATTATTCATTCAACATGGAGAAGATTGAGCAGTGGAGAAAAGTGAAGTTAAGTAGAGCTAGTAGGTAAGTGTGGGCTTGGGAAATAAGAAAGTTTCTTGGTGGATTTCGAGCACGAGTTTAGATTTTTCTTGGGATTTTCTATCAAATTGTGGATCTAGGCTAGCTAGATGTTGGATCTTACGAGGTCTTGCAAAACTGTTATTGTAATTGCTGATGTAGTTGGTTGTAACTCAAAAGGCCTTATGGCTTGGCATGTTGGATGTAAATCTTATGATTCTATTAAGAAAACTGGCATTGTTGTGGATCTAAATTTTTATGTTATTGTTTATAATTACATTGTGTGGTTATTTGTAGGGGGATAGGACATCTCATTTGGGGATTCTCCTTCCTTGCACTGTGTCACTCTTGTTCATGTTCAATATCTCCAAAGAAATATAGGCTATAAAAAAACATCAACTTCTTGAAGAAGTGACAATTGACTATTACATCTATTAATGTAAATACAATTTTTTGGTTTTACGACCTATAATATAAAATATATGTGCCATCATGATTCATGTATGAGGTCTCCTAGGTGATTACTAACTACTAACATTCTAACTTATACCTACTAAATAAGAATGAACTAAAAATTATAAACATTAAGGATTTGAGTTACTTACCTTTTTGTCTGTTCGAGTCACCACTCGCCAATGCTCTTGACAGTTTGAGAAATTGAGACTTTTCTATCAATCAGAATCGAGAGAACCAACAAACCTCAATTGTGTAAACTAACATTGATCTATGAAACCATTTATACCAATCTTTTTTGGAAAGTTCAACAGGAAGCATATACCATATACATAATATTGGCAAACCACACATAATAAAAATATATATTATGTCATTTTTGAGGTGATTATGGTTCATCCAATATATGGCCATGAAAAATATAGTTGGAAAAAATGAAATTAGTGTAGGACATGCATCAACAAAATGTAGGGTGAATTTTTTTCCCTCCTCTAAAAAAAACCTTATAAAACCATGGGTGAATTTAGGTTGTCCAAAAATTTCCCTTTAAAAATTGTAGGAAACTGTTTTGAATTTATGTGTGCCAAAAATAAATCGAATAGGCTATATTGCCTAAAAAAAGAGAGATGATGACATAATCACTGGGCAACAAGCCTAGGGGTGCAACCCATTTTTATTATAAAGTTGTGGTGACATGACCTACCCCATATGTTGAAATAATTTTACATATCTACTTATGCCAATGTGTGAAATTTTCAAATTGGTGAATATTCACCACTAAAGTAAAACCTAAATAGAAATTAAAAATTTCCCTTGAAATAATGTTGGATTTTACAACTTTTTATTAATTTTCCTAGGGGTGGGTTCTTAAAGTTATCCCTAGTCTCACTAGAACTCCTAAAATTATAAATCCTAAATTGTAAAGCCTACACCCTATGTCCACAGGTCTTGGTTTTGTTGAGATATGATGATTCTACTAAGAGCTGTAGACACCTACAATTGGGCACATCTTTTAATCAGGGCTTTCACTGAATTAGCAAGGGTTTTAAGGTTAAAATCATATGTATTTTGGAGAATTGAGGATAAATCAATGAAGTCTGAATTAAATCAAAAATTCAAATTAATCAACTATTTGAAACCATTTAAAATTTACACATGAAATTCAATTTTAAAGTAATTAAAATGGGTATTTATCCTCAAATTTTTTTATATTCAAATGTCTCTGAAATCATATTTTAATCAAAATGGGGATGTAAAAATCATATTTGAATCAAAGTGGACCCAAAATAATTATTTAATAATTGAGTGGATTCTCCATAATGAATATTTTATTCAAAATGGGTTCATGGATATTATTATTTCATTATTTAACCTTTACCCTTGGTAAAAACCAAACTTAACCCCAACCCCTTTGAAAAATCTATAAATATAAGGCATTTCTAGAGAAAAAATATCAAATTTTTATGCATTGTTATTATAGTTGTAATTCTAGAGTATTTTGAGAAAATCTCAATTTCATGCATTGTTATTATAGGCATTCTAAGTCCATTTCATAGTTTCATGTCATTTGTTCCATAGTTTTCACATTTAGTTTTCATCATTAAGTTGCATATCATTTTGTATTCTCATCATCATAATTACATATTCCATTTAGTTTCATTTTTATCCCACAATATCCCATTCTAGGATGTCATTGAGATGCTTGATCTGAGAGCAATTTAGTCATCATAGTTAGGGAGACATGAGACACTCTTGAAAGACTTAATTTGATAGTTTTCTCTTCAATTTCATTATCTTTGGATTTGCTATCATTTCAAGTTTTTCATCCTAATGTTTCATGAATATGCTTTACATTGATATATATGTGCTAATCCACTAACGTTTGCATTGTCTAGGCTTTGATTTGCATAGGTACATCATTCAAGAGCATACACGAGCTTCATCCATGAGAATAAAAAGAGTTGGAGATAATGGTTGTCCTTTCTTGACTCCCTCGGATGAGTCAAAATAACTAGCAGGTGATCCATTAATAATTATTGAGAAATAAGCTGCCAATATACAAACCTTTATCCACCTACACCATTTCTCAAAAAATCCAAATTTTCTAATCCAAATTTCCTTAAGACTTTCATGAGGAAACACCAATTCAATTGATTATAGGCCTTCATCCTATCTAATTTGATCACAAAAGTAGGAAGTTTATTTCCATTGATGGACTAAAGGGCTTCATGTACTAGTACTGATGTTGCCATAGTTTCCTTACCAGGAACAAAACCACCTTTCTTAGGGGAGATAATATGCCTTAGAATAGGTTGCAGCCTCAAATAGATAGATTTAGAGAAAATCTTGTAGATGGTATTGCATAGAGAGATGGGTCTAAAGTCAACAATAAACTAGGGCTTAGAAGTCTTCGGGATGATTGCAATATTAGTAGAATTGAAGTGTTTAAGTATAGAAGCATTTCTTATGGCCTCTTCCAAAGCTAATAGATGTTGGAAGTCTAATGGGAAAGTAAGATATTGAGAGGGGGAAGGGGGATGAATAAGGATCTTTAGACTTTTACTCTTCCAAAAAATTATTCAATATGATATCTTTCACCTCAAGCCATTATCTCAACAATATTATAGATCACATAAACATTTATTGTAATGATGTATCAAATCCAACAACTAATCACACCAATGAAATATGTAAGAAAGTGATCAACACATAACACAAAGATTTCGGTTACCTAGCAACCCTCCAAGGTGAAGGTAAAACCAGGGTGGGGATGACACCCACAAATCTTCACTACTATAGCAATAAAGCTCATCTGTTAGGGCTAAAATTTTGATCACTTCTCATGATCTACCTTGTGAGGGGTTTGCCTTGTTAAGAGCTTACAAGGCTTACATAGTCTACCTTGATTAAAGGATTTAAAACTTACAACTAAGTAAACACTTTGTTAAGAGATTTGCGAAGGTCTGTTAGGACCACTCTGTTAAGAGATTTACCTTGTAACACTTGCTAGAATGTATTAGTACCTGATCCTTTGGTTTGCACTTAAAATGTTGATAACGAATCTCCTCTTTACAATATCTAGTCTAATCTCTAATCTAATATATCCATATTATGTCCTTCACTTCTCTACATGGTTTCTATATCTAGTTTACCTTCTCAACTTGCCTCTAACATTCAAACTCACAACCTTTCTCACACGTCTTTGAAGTTAGGATTTGGATCCTCTTCTTATAACCATCTATAGATATTTGCAGATCAAAATGAACGATCTAGATCTCTCTCTCTCTCTCTCTCTCTCTCTCTCTCTCTCTCTTTTGTTTAGTATTTCCATTTTTTTGATTGGTTGATCACCTTACATAGGGATTAATGATCCATAAAAAAAATGTGAGAACCTCTATAATTGACTCCATGAACAAAAGCATACATCTGTAGATTAGAAAAACAATTTATCTTGTTGTTTGTGTAATTCCAAACAATTATATCAAAACTGGTTTACTCGACACTTGAACATTCTGATGCTTGGTCATAACTATTCTAAATGTTGTCACTCAACATTCACTTGCTCGACTTATACCATGTGAATTGGCATGCATAGGTTTTTTATGAATTATGTTCTATATAACTCAACATGTATTCAAATACTTGGCGATCATAGACTTTCTTAGTAGTCAGTACCACTCAGCTCATACATAAAATATACACAAGTATAATTACAATGCTTGGCCTATATAGGATGTCTTAGTCATAGTTATGACTGACCAACTCTTTCGAATATGTGACTAAGTGTTTAACACTAATAGACAACATGACTTAGGGATCAACAATCTCCCCCTTTGACATTAGGGGAAAAATACTTTGTCATGATCAAACATTACATATCATTACAAAAAGTACTCCCCCTTAGACTATAATCTAGAAATCTTATTACTATCATATAGTACCATATAGTACCACCATAACTTTTATCATGCATCACACTAATTCCCCCTTGTTTTTGTTGTGGTTGTTTTGACATGTAATTGGGGTCAAAAAATTATTCCATATTTTCCCAAAAATGATCTATGGGAGTTAAGAGTCATATCCATGGCATTCTCCCGATTCTTCTGCAATTTATCAAGAATGTGACTTTGGATTTCCAATGTTGTTGCAAGATGAACCATATTATCTCCAATAGATAATTGTTGATTGCTTTGAATTAAGTCTTTAGCAATCTTAATGTCCTTTTTCATGACTTCCAAATGTGGAGTCAACAAAGCTTGTGTGGTTAGTAGCTCATCTTGTATATTTCCTTCTTCATGTAATAATTCAGACTACTTGGTCTACAAAAATCTTAGCTTGGAAAATGAAAGAACGGGTACTAGCACCGGAGGTCAAGATAATTGGAATTTTCTACATGTCTAGACCAATATTATACATTTATTCTCTTACCTCCTTGGTAAATACTAGTACATAAAAAGGTTTTCCAAATAAATAATTAATGCCAGATGCTATCTTCTCAGTTTTAGTAACTTTGTTGGAGATCTCAACCATTTTTACAAAGATCTCATCTAAGACTCTCTCCTCACTTTATTATCATATTTATTCTCATCTCTCTCCATTAGCTTCTATTGAACATCAAAATCTAGCTCATTTATATTGTCTACAATATGTATCAATTTAATAAAAAACAAGGGCTTGTTCATCTAAATCATTGTTATTTGTTCATCTAAATCATTGATAACAATGGTATCCAAATGAATATCTTTTATCTCAAATAAAACTTGTTTCTTTTAGTGCTTCATTCTAAGCTTGGATTGCTTGGCTTTATTGCAAATAATTCACTCAACATTATCATTTTCTCTTCAACTAAACTAGACTTACCAACCAGGTATGACAATATCCTTATCTAAGGTAACTAGTTTACCTTTGGTTCCCTGGGGTGATTGTTTAAACTTTTCTTCAACTTCTTTCCTTTTGAATCAAGAGTACTAGAACTTGGTAATGTTATCTGCAAGGTGTGAGATGAGACATCCACACTTAGTCTCTAAACTATCATAGGAGTGATCTCTACCTCCTTTGTCTCTTGTCTCTATTCCTTGGTTCCTATTGCACTTAGTCAAAATGTCTACTTTATTCCCTCACTAGGATGTCCTGAGACAAGTTGTCTAACTTCACCTGAAGTAGATTGTTCTTCTTGAGCAGTCTAGCTCTTTTCTTTCTCTTTATCCTCTTCATTTGTATCATGTCTGGTTTGATCTATCTTAATAGGCTATCCTTCTCTAACCTCTTCATTAGTCAACACACTCTGTTGCTCGACATCTATAATGGTTGTCCTATGTAGTAGTAGTGCATTGTAATCAACAGTAATTCTAAGCACTTCTATGAAAGTAATTGGTACCTATTGAGTATGACCTATGTCTCTACTGGTAGGATATTCTTTTATTTTCACAATTATAGGATTGGCCTCGATCAATATGTCCTTGATAGATTTTGAGGCATATTATTTCTCTTACTCGAGCTTTATAATATTTTCTAGCTCATCTTCAAAACTAGTCATATTTTTCACTTAATATTTAGGTGACTCATCTTCAATTATGATAGTTTCAGTGGTCTTCACAAATTCTTGAACCATTTGTTGCACAATTTCTACTAGTTTCCCAATGTCAAAGTAGATATCTTTTGTATTATCTAGTTCAACTCTACTAGCTTCCTTTTCTTCCTCTATTTTAGTAAGCCATCGAAACAAAAACTTTCTTCCAAATTAACTTTCTCTCCTATACAACATCCTCAACTTTGTTCCTTAAAATTTTATATGCCCTTTTCTTTGGCACAAATTTCTTCATGTAATCTCTCAAATCTATTGTATATGAGTTTTGACTAAATCAGGTATAGTTTGGGCCAATGTAGTTTCCCTTATTTTTCTTTCAGTGGAGAGAGCCCATTTCCACTTTGTATCAATTAGTTTCCTAATTCTATTGGTGTATATTTAAAATTCACCATCATTTCAACTACTACCTGCTCTACTTTTTCTTTATCAACTTTATCTAGAATTTCATATTTTACACATTTAAAACTAGTTAATCCATTTGAACTTCCTATATCTTCACATACCATTTCAATTTCTTAAGGCTCTCTTCTTGGTACCATTTGGAATTGGCTCAAATCATCTGACTCAATCCTCTCTGCCTCATAATTTTCTTCATCATCTGGCTCAACAACCAATTTCCTTCTCGGTCTCTTCTTCTCCTAACTTTTGCCTCTGATGTCCTCTTACCTTTGATTGGCTTTTTGATTTTCACTAATCCTTTTCCTATAGGCTTGTCAATTGTAGCGGTTGTTTCTTTAGATATATGTCTTGTGACCCTTTGTGGTGTAGATTGTAAGGAAATTTGTAACAAAAATGTAATTACTATTCCACATACCATTATGAAATAAATATGCAATTATACTCCATCCTAGTACCCACAATAAAATCAAAGTATCCAGCTTCTCAAACAAAAATGATCCCACCTCTTATTATGTCACTACCATTGGACATACATATAATCCATCCAAAGAGAAAGCCACCCAACTTGTCATATAAGGATCATGAAATCTTGTACCAACTAAAATGTCAAGCACAAACACTTGCTCGAAAGGTAATCACATTTATCCGTAGTTTTCAAAATTCATAGCTAAAATAACACCCACAACAAGTTCCAAACCATTCAACTATCCATACCTCCAAAGGTATACCAAGCGAATATCACATCATCAACATATCAAATCTATAACCTACAATCACAAGCCTCAAGAGAAATACTTGCTACATGTACGCCATGAAGCTCCCACTACAAAAGATAATATCAAATCTATAACCAATCCAGTTACAACATCTCATAGAAGTGAATCCATGTTGTATCAAGGACATCCACAACATGAACAAATCTCATAACAAGTCTCCAATGCTCTCCCAAGTTCTCCACAACCAATAAAAAGGAAAGCGATAAAGGAATAACCATGTCATCTCTTACATGACATTTGTGAACATAAACCAATAATCATAATCTCCAAGAAATCTCAAATCCAATATAAGTGAAACCAAACGTCCACAAAGATAACCAAGAATAGTGAGAAAATCATGCAAATCATAACATATATCATTTCCTTCTACAGAAACCTCTAGATGTCAATTGTGCAAGTATGATCTCCTCTATATAACCCCAACTAAGAAGCCACAAAAACACCCAAACCATACCATATAACTAATCATCGATGTAAGCCTCTCACAAGAAGATCAAACTCATAAATCATTCCTAAACCAAGGAATAACTTTTCGTAATCCAAAGAATATGCCTAATATAAAACCATCTCCCAAACTCAACTAGCATAACAATTTATGCACATGGAGATAACCAATGCTAAACCATCTCTCAAATAAACCCTCTAGAACTAGCCAATGTACCATAGCTCAAGATCCATATCCATGAAAGACAAGCATAAACATGATGCACTTGAAAGAAATAATGAGCTATACCTCTCAAGTAGCAAACCGTCAAGTAGACCAAGAGTGGGGAATGCAAATTCTCATCAAGATATCCAAGTCTCCAACCAAGACTCATCTAAGAACAATTTTCTCTCAAGTCCATATTAGGTTAATGGTCCTCATACTTCCTGCTAAAACCATCAACTATCTCAACAAATACTTCTTTAATCCAAGAGAAATCAACATCATCACTGTCTCTAAGTATCCATGAGTGCCTATAACCAACCATTCCATACCAACTCTAAATGCAACATAGATTTTTTTTTTTGAAATATCCAACAAATGATCAATGTACTCAATACGAAGAAACTAAACAAAGACCAATGTCAAAGTTGCAACCATGGCCTCAGGTACATAAACATGACAACATGATCTAACCATCTCAACCAAAGAGATAAAATGAAACTATCCTCACACCAAGGATAAGATGTCAAATGAAAGAATAAACCACACCTTTACCAAGAACCCTATGATTCCTCAAGATGCAACCTTCTTCACACTCCATGAAAAAAATCATCTCCACATACCATGAAGAAACATCTCCACACACCATGAAGATAAAAAGTGCACCATGCAAATGTCAAAGACACTTCTATAGCAATAGGATCTAAGTCATCTTTCAACATCTACAAACACTAAATAAGTATATCAATGCCAATAGCTCCCACTCAATGATGGTAACAAGTCATCTGGCATCATAATAACATCCATCTCCTACATAAAGATCCTTTGTCTTTACACACACACAACCAAATTGTCAGTACCAAGTGAAACCAAGATCTTCAAACCAAGAAGATACAAAGAAAACTAAGAATTAATCCTACACTGTCACCTCGTCATTGTCAGAAGCTCACACTAAACTCTGTATCCAAGATATCCATAACATAATGATGAAAACCCATCCTCTAACCATGAGAAATACATAAAAATATCAAATAACCCAAAGTGCACATCATGAGCTCCTCAAAAGAAATCAAATAACCATGATCCTCAACCAAGAAGATATGCCACCATAACCAAATTAGGAATCCAAACCAATGAGTGACAATTAAGTACTTGTATATTCAATCTTGTCATGCCAAAATCCATGACACCATGATGATATCCATGAGTCAAACATCTAAGTCTCAAAGTGTCTAACCTATCAATATAAAATGGTCATGCACAATCCTCCATCATGACTGTACCTGGTAACAAAATATCATCTCTTCTACATGAAGAAAAATAAAATCATATGACTGGGGCATAGGAAACCCAAATCTAGGCCACCAATCTAAATATGCATCAATAATGAAAGATCAATGGGCAAAGTCAACCCAGATCCAAGCCATAAATACAATTTGTAAGTATAGATCGCTTAGAACAATGTACAACTTGTAGACCCATCAAGTCATTATATATATCCAAATTAAACATTGATAACAATATCATAATGAGACCAATCTTAAATATAAGCTGAGTATACAATGACATCAAATCTCAAATATCCAAAACATACAATGTCATAAACTCACAATGTTACCATGGTCAATATATCATAGATCATTCAAATCAATATATTACATAATAAATCATGCTAAATCTACATGAAATCTAAACCAATGTGTATTGATCCCCAAGAGCTTCCTGTTGACTACTCAAAGTCCAAAATCTGACATTTTATGCCCAATTTATGCCCTAATATGTGCTCAAAATAAAAAATATCTGGCTTTTGTACTCTTAAAACTTGATAAAATATCAAAATCATAAAATCAAACCTACACCATGTTCTAGTGCTCTGAATTATCTTTCCAATGACTATACAAAGTCTACAATCTGATATCCTGAGAGAAAGTTATGGTTATTTTACCAAGACAATCTTTTTACCATTTTCACAATGATTTTTTTTAGGGTGACAAAAATTCTAATGGAATTAAATTTGATGGTCACACAGGCTGAAACTAAAAAAACTTTGCATTTTCTCTTAGCATGGCCAAACTAGGGCATATTATGTATCAAAAATTTATGGGAAAAATAACTTGAATCCAATGGTGAGGTCTATTTTTTCTAGGAGTTCATTTATGCAAGCTCCCCCCCTAAATCTTTCATTTAAATAAAACATCCAAAAAATCTATTTGACCAACAATTTCACATGCCCAAAATCTATCAACATCTCATCACAACCTACAAAACTCATATATCTTGCCCTTTTTGATCCTCTCATGCATTCTCATGGATTCAATCTAGGGTACCATAGCTCTGATATCACTTGTAAGAAAATTTGTAACAAAATTATTACTATTTCTACATAACCCATAATTAAATAAATATGCAATTAAAATCTACATTCAAGAGAATATACAACATACCCACAAAAATGTGACACAAGATATACCCTAGAAAACTCTCAATGAGGAAAAAAACCCAACCTCCAAAAGAATCCATCACCATGTATTATTCAGTAAACACATCATTAAACTACAACTATAAAAGCCTTCAAAGTCATAGCCACAACCAAACAATCCATGTGAACAAGCATGAATCCACACATCTCATGTCATGCTTCCAACTTTCACAAATGCTCCCTTGGCTAACCTATCAAACCTTGTCTTGCTCAACTTTCATTTTTGTCTTTTTTTTTTTAAATTGTCTCTACAACTACCCTTGTGGCTTCTTATATAGTATCAAGTCCCACAAAACCATGAAGTGGTATTACATAAACCATGTGTTATCTAACCCATTGACCCCACATTTAATATTGGACATTTATTTTCTTTTTCCAATATTAAATAATTACATCAAATATTATTACAATGTTACAATACAACTCATCAAGTATATTCAGTGAGAATCTTTACATGTTGCACGTCCATCTAGGTACTCCAAGATACAACATTACATAATAAAATAATATGATATAATATAAAAATATTATGCAATGTGTGCAACATACATAATCTCAACATAGATGTGGGTGGTGTTGCCATTTTCTTTAAGCTCTTTTTCACTTTAGGATTTACCACCACAATCTTCTTATATTTGGTTGCCTTGAGTGATTTGAAAGGGTGCTTTCATTTCATCTCATTTACCCAATTTTCCTTCCAAATCCTCAATCATCTTCTTTATCCTCTTGTTCATAGGAGAATTCTTCACTTGTAATGTGATCTTGGCATTTGCAACCTCATATTTTCAAAATGGCTCATCCTTTGAATCACCTTTTTTCTTCCAACAATCTAGTGATGGTGCTAGTCACTTTGTCTAGATTGATCTCATAGGGCAATAGCCTCAACCATGCTACCCTAGTTATTACTACCTTAAAATAAGTATTATCACTATCAACTAGGAAGCATACATCATCATAATATTTTTCAAGAAGTGACTTAGAGATCCTTTTCCTCTTATTCCTCTTTTTTTTTTAAGTCTTCAAAATAACTGTCCATTACACTCTCAAAATTCTCATAAATTTGTCAAATGAAATCACCAATCTACCTTGTGATAGGTTTGTCTTGTTCCCATACCACATCATCAATTGTAGGGAAATAATTTTGAACATAAAAAAATATACATACGATAAGTGATCCAAACTTAAACATGGAATTCTTTTCCTTGTGAATGGAAACCAAATTTTCAGCCAATTGTGTCCATTATAGCTCAGATAGGTTGTGTTCATGATTCTTCTTGAAAGTCTTCTATGCTTGATCAACTGCAACATAGGGCATGTTGTTCAATCATCTCAACTGAGAAAGATTGTGTGTGATCACTCATACAAAAAACTCAATGAGAGGATCTTTAATGGTTTTAATCATCAATCTTCTTCCATTCCATACTGATTTAATATTTTTCTCAATTACCTCTTTGTATTTGCATCACATTGTCTTTGTTAGATCACACACAGGGTATCCAATTACGACATGAATGATTTCCTTTGTTATCTTGATTGGTGCATTCTCCAACCACAACTACATATCATGAATTTGGCTAAGCACAACTTTAATCCATTCAATTTTGAAGTCCTTTGGGAAATCTAGGGAAGTAGTTAACCCTTTCTTGGCAATGATTTTGAATTTTTCCTTTAGAATTTCTTCTTCACGTAACTTCTCAAAAGCCATTATTATCTCATAATCTCCTACTTCATCAATTTTGCATGCATAGCATGATCGTACATAATGTATCATTATAACCTTAGGTGGAATCAATGAAAGGGCACTTGTAGAGTTCTTATTTGTGCTTGTAGTTGAACTAGTTGCCATTTCATCATTTTAGAGTTCTAATTGCAAGCTTATTTGAAACTTAGAAAGTACAATCTTCTACACAATAATTCACTTTACTGATGGCGCACACTTTGATCTTTGCAAACTTTGCACAAATCACTCTATAATCACCTTGATATCACTCTAAAAGTTCTTAATTATTGGGTGAATGAAAAATGAACCATAAAATCTGCTAAACAGGTTCAAATAGTCAAATTAGGTCTTCCATTAATGCTTTGTACTCATGTTGGTGTAATATAGTTGTCTCACCAATCACTAGACAACTCAAGCGCTATACTTCACTTTATTCACTCAGTTAACACCTTGACTTGGTGACAACTTCACTCGTATTCTCAATCACATCTCACCCAAACATATCGGCTTGCTTGATAAGGGAGCTCAGTCCACATTTTAACTCGATTACAACTGACATCAATACTGATGCTCGACACAAAATGTTCTCCAACTCTATACAAGTATCCTTTAGTTGATTCATACCTTAGATCTTTCCTAATGCATCTTGTCTCATGCAAATATGTTTGAAACCAATGTAAGATATATCATTAAAATTGTAGTTCCTTACATACCTTCTTTACTTAGTTTGAGGTAGTGTGATCACCTAATCCATTGCATTGGGTGATCTCAACATCATTGGCTCCACTATTGTTTCCTTCACCTTTCTTTCTCCATGTTTGATCCATGTGGTTTATTGTATGTTCTACATCAACAATACCTTTACCTTTTTTTTTCATTGCTAGGTGTTGGTGCCCAAGTTCTACAATTTTTGCTCAAATGTCCAATCTTATGACAACTATAACTATCTATACTACCATTCATCCAAAACTTGTGTTTATGCCTAAAATGCATCCTTATGACAATATTCAACACATAAATGAAAATTGTACCATTATTGTAATCCCAATTGTATGAATCACCTTTCTTAGGTGCATTTCCTTGCTTCTTGGGTGACCAATTAGGTTTTTCTTTTGATTTGCATTCTTGTTCTCTATGTCCATACTTTTGACCATTGTAGCAGTATCCTTCAAATCTAGGTGTAACTGGTGTATTACTAACTTTTGATCCACACTCATGTTCTTGATGTCCTTGTTCTTACAATTATAATAATATCCATTGAATTTGAGCTTCAAGTTTTTCTTACCAATCTTGCTTTTGCAAACATTTGTTGTGTGGCCTAGTTTTCCACAATGATAACATATATGTTTGTTGTTCTTTAGCTTTAAATTCCTTTGTTCACCACTCTTTCATGATTCTCCTTCCTCAGTAGATGATAGGTGCTCAGTATAACCTTGATGCAGGAGCATCTAGAGGTATAAGGGCAATCCTATGTCACCCAAAAAAATGTACTTAGACTTAGTTTCTATTTCATGTCTTTACATTTTTGGATACCCATTTGGCTCAAATAAAGGTTCCAACTCTCATAGTTCAACTATCAGTGCGTTTGAAAATCCTGAAAAAATAGGAGCATGTATTTGGGCCATCATTTCGGTAAACTAGAAGGTGTGAATTGGCTAGATGAATGTAATCATGATTTAGAGCATTCCAGAAAAAGAATCAGGTCAATAGGCCCCATGGTTTGAAAGTTATTGCAGTTTTTTAGGTTTTGGAGACCTCCTAAGAATGCTTCAAAGTCAGGTTTGGGGCATTAAATGACCTCAAAAAGGGTCAAAAAATGGGGGATGAGCAAAGCTTGTCCATAGGGCTATAGAGCGCTTCGAGAGCTTTCCAAAAATGTAAACGGTTCGTCAATCGAAGCTACGGTTCAAAAATTATGCCTCCCGAAAATTCGATTACCGTTTCTGGATTCTTCTAGATTTGCACCAACTTCTAACGTAGCTTTCGGAACCTTCTTTTTAGTCGGTGGATGCCTACTAGCACTTTCTAGAATATACTCCTAGTCCTTAACCCTCTGGGGTCTATTTAAGAAGATTTCTAGCATTGTAAAAGGCAGTTTGGAGTGGAGTTTGAGAGGAGGTACCATAAGGAGAAATTATCTCCAGATATATGCTATTGTAAGCCCTTAGGGCATGTTTTGAAGTTTTTTTTCTGTACTGGTTGTACTAGCTTATTTTCTCAGTTAATATAATTTCCCTTTTCTGTTGTTTCCATTCTGTTCTTGGCTTGTGTCCCCATCAAGTGGTATCAGAGTGAGTTTTCTTGAGTGTGTAGACAGAGCGCTAACTGTGAGGCAGTTTGCACCAGGACTGTGTGGTTGTGGGTTTGAGTTATAAGATGTCTCCATGAAGAGAGCGTGGCAGAAGGGCTAGAGCTATTGATCCTGAGGAGGTTAGAGCCCTCCAGAGGTAGGTACAAGCATTGCAAGAGGAGCTTCGTAGAGGAGCAAATGTTGCTGCAGGTGACAATAGTGAGGATGACAATGAAGAGGAAGTAATGGGACCAGAAGAGGAAGTTGACGAGGAAGTTTTGAATCCTGTAGAGGAAAGGCTTTTTAGGGCCATTACTAAGTTTGGGAAAAGACCTACAATTGAAGTGGGTATATTTTCAGGAAATTTGAAACCAGATGAGTTGATCGATTGGATCAATGAACTAGAAGAATACTTTGAGTATGAGGATATAAGGGACCCAGATAGGGTTAAGTTTGCAAAGGCCAAACTGAAAGGCCATGCCAAAATCTGGTGGCAAGAGGTTCAACTGGAAAGACTTAGAAGAGGAAAGGAGAAGATCACAAGATGGGATTTCATGGTGGACAAATTGAAGAAGCAGTTCATTCCTGTGGACTACGAGCTTGATCTGTTTAAGAAGATGCATGGGTTAAAGCAAGCAGGAAGATCAGTCCAAGAATATACAGAGGAGTTTTACCGACTCTTGATTAGAGCGGGGCATGCAGAAGAAAATAAGGAGAAGGTTTCTCGTTATATCAGTGGGTTGCGACCTAGCATCCAGGAGGAATTAAGTCTGGTAAGAATGACCAGCATTGAAGAGGCATACCAGTTTGCCCTACGAGTTGAAGAGAAGCTGAATAAAAGGTTTGAAGGAAGACAAAGAGGGCGCGGTCAAGGAGGAAGGGGAAGCGGTAGATCATCTGGAGGCCGCAATGAAACCCAAAACAAAAATGAAGATGTGGGTACTAGCAGAAACCAGAGGAATGAGGGTTTCAACCGCTCCCATGATCAAGACTTTGGAAATCAAAGAGGAAGAGGTAGAGGACGTGGACAAGGAAGAGGAGGCTTTTGTGGTACCTGTTTCCATTGCAATGAAGAAGGTCATCATGCCTTTGAATGCCCTAAATGACAAGGAAGGACAGATAGGAGAGCTAAGGACCAAGCTAGGGTTGCTCTTGTGGATGAGGATGAACAATCATCACATTCAGAGAATGCAGAAAGAGGAGAGACCTTGGTAAATGAAAGAGTCCTACTAAGTGGTGAGAATGAACCAGGACAATGAAGGAGTTTGTTTCGTACCAGATGCAAGTGTGAGGATAAATGTTGTGACATGATCATTGATGGTGGTAGCACTGATAACCTGGTACCAGAAGAGATGGTCTCTAAGCTAAAGCTCAAGAGGGAGAAACATCCCCGACCCTATCAGATTTCTTGGGTAAAAGATGATCATGAGGTCCTGGTAAGTGAACAATGTTTAGTGAAATTCAAAATTGGGAGTTACCATGATGAAGTTCTTTGTGATGTTATTTCAATGGATGTTTGCCATCTATTGTTGGGTAGACCATGGCAGTTTGATAGACATGCAATACATGATGGAGATGCAAACACATACTCTCTGACAAAGGATGGAGTTCGCCACAAATTGAAGCCCATGAAAAAGGAAGGTGAAAAGGTATGTAGCAGTGCTAGGATTTGTTTTGTTGATGGAAGGATGTTTTTAGATGGCATGAAACATCAGCATATGTGCTATGCTTTGATTCCTAGGAAAGATAAAGAAGGTAGTAGTGAAATACCATTTGAAGTTTCAGATTTAGTAGGAGAATTTGGAGATATTATCTCTGATAATGTTCCAGATGGATTGCCACCAGTAAGGCAAATCAGTCATCAGATATATCGGATTCCAGGAGCTAGTTTTCCTAACAAGGCTGCTCACAGGATGACTCCTACTGAAACAGAGGAGCTAAATAGACAGGTTCAAGAGTTGCTAAGGAAGGGCTTGATTCGAGAGAGCCTGAGTCCATGTGCAGTACATGCAGTACTTGCACCAAAGAAGGATGGAGAGTGGAGGATGTGTACAGATTCTCGAGCTATAAATAGGATAACCATCAAGTATCGGTTTCCTTTACCAAGGATGGATGATCTTATGGACTGCTTGAGTGGAGCTCAGTACTTCACAAAGATAGATCTGAAGAGTGGCTATCATCAGATACGGATTCGAGAAGGAGATGAGTGGAAAACAACCTTCAAGACCAAGGAGGGTCTTTATGAGTGGTTAGTCATGCCCTTTGGATTGACGAATGCCCCAAGCACCTTCATGCGGCTCATGAATGAGGTACTTAAGAAGTTCTTGGGAAAATTTGTTGTTGTCTATTTGGATGATATTTTAATTTTGAGCAAGACTTTGGAAGAACATTTACCACATATTCGTAGTGTCCTTGAAAGGCTAAGGGAAGAGAAACTGTTAATTAATCTAAAGAAGTGTGTCTTTGCAAAAAGGGAGTTAGTCTATTTGGGATTTGTTATATCACCTGAAGGTCTCAAAATGGATCCAGAGAAGGTAAAAGCCATCTTGGAATGGCCTACTCCAAGGACTGCTACTGAGGTAAGATCATTTCATGGTCTGGTTAGTTTTTACAGGAAGTTTATTAAGAATTTCAGTGGCATATGTGCACCCCTAACTAATACAATAAGAGGGGATAGAAAAGAGTTCAAATGGACTGCAGCAGCTATGAGAAGTTTTGAATTGCTGAAGAAGAAGGTGACTGAACAGCCTGTGTTGGCACTTCCAAATTTTAGAAAAGTATTCTAGGTGGATTGTGATGCTAGTGGTAGCGCTATTGGGGTTGTATTGAGCCAAGAAGGTAAGCCTATTGCATATTTTAGTGAAAATTTGAATGATGCAAAGAAGAAGTATTCTATTTATGATCAAGAGTTCTATGCAATAGTTCAGGCCTTAAAGAAATGGAGGCATTATTTATTGCCAAAGGAATTTGTTTTGTATACTGATCATCAGGCATTACAGTACCTAAATAGCCAAGGTAAATTGAATCAGAGGCATATGAAGTGGGTAGAATTCTTGCAGAGTTATACATTTGTGTTGAAGCATAGAAGTGGAAAATCTAACAGGGTTGCAGATGCACTAAGTAGGAGACAGTTGTTGCTTACAACAATGCAGGTTGAAGTAGTTGGGTTTGATGAACTCAAGAATTTGTACCCCGAGGATCCTGATTTTGTTGAAGCATGGAAAGCTTGTAAAGAACCTGTTGCTGTAGATAGAACCAAGTGGTTAGACTATTTGATTCAGGATGGCATGTTGTTCTGAGAAGAACCTCCTTATAGCAATATCGTGAGAATGCTCGAAATAACAGAATACAAAGTGATAGCAGAACTCAGAATAAATCTACTGATCGCAGGCCACTTCGAGGGGGTAACCTCCTTTGAGCAAGCTCAATACAATAAATTCGTCCATACCCATCAAGGGCCTCAACCTATTCTTATATACTGGGTACGATCTAGAAAAGTAATACTACCTATGCATGTGGGATAATAAAATAAACTCACGGGACGACTTACAAAGCATATGCGTCCAACAACTCTACTCTAACAAAATAAACAGAAGGAACACACAGGTTCCTAACATCCCCTCTCCCTTAGAAAAAAGCTTTGTCCTCAAAGCTTAAGGTGTGGAAATTGTTGTTGAATCTGAAGAAGGGGTTCCCAGGTAGCATCCTCTGGTTGCATGCCATGCCACTGAATCAAGACCTCAGAGATGGAGCGAGAGCGAAGCTGGCGAGTGCGCTGGTCAATGATTGCCACCGGCTCCAGGATAATGGATCCTTCCATATCCATTTCAGGGAGAGTAGTTTGTGCTCTGACAGTGGTACCCAGAACTTTCTTTAGACAAGAAACATGAAAAACTGGATGAATGCGGGAAGAAGGAGGAAGTTCCAGTTTATAAGCAACTGAACCAATCTTCTGCAGAACCTGATAAGGCCCATAAAATTTTGGGGCCAGCTTATGACGCCCTTTCAGCTTTAGGGAGGATTGTTTGTATGGCTGTAGACGAAGAAAAACCATATCCCCAACTTGAAATGAGCGCTCAGAACGGTGTTGATCTGCTTGCTGTTTCATCCGATTACGGGCCATGTGAAGATTATCCTGTAAGGTACGAAGAATCTGATCCCTGCTGCGGAGAACTATGTCAACTGCCTGGACTGGTGAGCTGTTGGGAGTGTAGGGAAGGAGCACTGGAGGTGCCTGACCATAGACTGCTTCATATGGAGTCATTTTAGAGGCAGTGTGGTAAGAGGTATTGTACCACCATTCAGCTAAAGGGAGCCACTTGGCCCACTGATGTTGCTGTTCGGAAGTGAAGCAACGAAGATAAGTTTCCAAGCATTTATTGACAATTTCCGTTTGACCATCAGTTTGTGGGTGATAGCCCGAACTCATCTTCAGTTTGGTGCCAGTTTTCTGAAACAGTTCAGTCCAAAAATGACTGGTAAAAGTTGCATCACGATCAGAGACAATGGAAGAAGGGAGTCCATGAAGACGAAATATCTGGTCCATGAAGATTTGTGCAACAGAGGAGGCAGTATAGGGGTGGCTGAGGGCACAAAAATGACTATATTTCGAGAGACGATCAACCACAACCAAGATCACTGTCTTGCCACCGGATTTAGGAAGCCCTTCAATGAAATCCATAGAAATATCAGTCCAAATCCGTGTAGGGATGGGCAATGGTTCGAGCAAGCCAGGAAGGAGGGTCGTTTCACCCTTGTGGCGTTGGCAAGTATCACATTCAGCCACCATCTGTTGAATCGTCTGTTTCATTCCTTTCCAAAAGAAGTTTCTCCTTGCTCGCTCATAAGTTTTGTGGAAGCCTGAGTGCCCTGCTGAAGGAGAAGCATGGAGTTCATAAAAAATAGCCTGATGTGCACTAGCCGACCCTTGTATCGAAGAGAAGCACCATCCCAAGAGTAATGTGGTATAGCAGAAGGATTATTGGCTAGCTGGTGAATGATTTGAGATAAAGAAGAGTCACTGTCATAGCCCTGCTGAACAGACGCTAACCAATTGGGAATGGGCTTAGAAATAGCGGAAAGGGAAGCTTGATTATCAAATGTGCGAGAAAGAGCATCTGCCACAATATTCTCCTTACCCTTCTTGTAGGTGATCTCATAATCATACCCCATGAGTTTGCTGACCCATTTCTGTTGTGTAGGAGAGGATACCCGTTGTTCCAGGAAGTATTTCAGACTTTGGTGATCGGTTCTGATGCAAAAATGACTCCCTAAGAGGTATGGCCGCCACTTCTGTACAGCATGCAAAATAGCCATCATTTCTTTTTCATAAGTAGAGAGGGCTAGATTCTTACCAGAGAGGGCTTTGCTAGTGAACGCAATAGGATGGTCATCTTGCAGGAGAACAGGACCCAATCCATTGCCGCAAGCATCACTCTCAATAGTGAAGGGTTTGGAAAAATCTGGCATCGCGAGAACAGGTGTACTGCACATAGCCTGTTTCAGTTGTTCAAATGCAGTCTCAGCAACAGGGGTCCAGGAGAAGGCATCCTTTTTTAACAGAGCTGTCAATGGTGCTGCAATTTTCCCGTAATCTTTGACAAACTTGCGGTAGTAGCCAGTCAACCCCAAAAAACCCCGAAGGCTCTTGAGAGTTTTAGGATGCGGCCAAGTTTTCATGGCATCTATTTTTGTAGGATCCACCCGCACTCCATGGTGTGCAACAATATGCCCGAGATACTCCACTTCCTCCTGGCCAAACACACATTTAGATAGTTTTGCACAGAGTTGATGATCAGAGAGAAGTTGCAAGACAAGCTCCAGATGATGGAGATGCTCAGCCCAAGTTTTGCTATATATGAGGATATCATCAAAGAAGACCAGAATGAATTTCCGGAGGTATGGTCGAAATATGTTATTCATCACTGCCTGAAATGTTGAAGGAGCATTCGTGAGGCCAAAGGGCATGACTAAAAATTCATAGTGACCATCATGTGTGCGGAAGGCAGTTTTAGGTATATCCTCCTCATTAACCCGAATTTGATGATACCCAGAACGAAGATCTAACTTGGAGAAAAAATGAGCCCCATGAAGTTCATCAAGAAGTTCATCAACAACTGGAATGGGAAACTTGTCCTTTATAGTGAGATGATTAAGTGCTCGGAAATCAATGCAGAGTCGCCATGACCCATCTTTTTTGCGAACAAGCAGAACTGGAGAAGAAAAGGAACTGGTACTAGGGCGAATAATACCTTGCTTCAGTAAGTCACGGACAAGTATCTCGATTTCGGTCTTCTGATGAAATGGGTAGCGGTAGGGCCTGATGTTGGGCGGAACACTGCCAGGAAGGAGCTGAATACGGTGGTCCTCTGGACGAGAAGGAGGTAATCCCACAGGTTCAGCAAATATACCAGAATACTTGTCCAAAATGTGTTGGAGATCGGCAGGAGTGCTAGAGACTGCTGATGGCTGCATCTGAATGGAATGGAGCTGAGCGATGACACCATGTGAATTCTTCTTAAGAAGTTTTTCCATACGGTGTGAACTGATGATGCTGAGAGACCCTGGTTGTAAGCCTTTCAAAGTGTGTTGGTGCCCCTCGGCTGAAAACTGCATCCAAAGTTCAGCAAAATCCCAGAGAATGGGGCCAAGAGTGCGTAACCATTGGGCACCCAAAACCACATCACAGCCACCTAAGGGTAAGGCAAACATGTCAGAGCGCATGTTATAATCTCCAATAGAGAGACGCACATTGCGACATTTCCCTTTACAAGGTAAAGTGCCCCCATTGGCAATCATGACTTCAAAGCTAGAGCAGGGATGGATAAAGCAATCAGCCTGTTTGGCTATGCGTGGATCAATGAAGTTATGAGTGCTACCAGAATCAATGAGTATAGTAAGAGGGATCTTCTTGAAGAAACCCTGGACCCGCATGGTTTGTGGCGTAGTGACTCCTGCCAAAGCATGGACAGATATCTCTGGTGGAGCTTCTGGGGAAGGAGGTTCAGGTTGGTGAGGCTCAACCTCAGCATCCACTGTTTCCTGAGCATCTACATATTCTTCCAGTTCCGGTGGAGAATCCACATCCAAGAGATAGAGCTTTTGCTGAACACATCTATGGCCCCGAGACCATTTCTCATCACAATTATAACAAAGCCCTTTGTCTCGCCTAACTCGCATCTCTGTTTCAGACAAGTGCTTGATCGGAGTAGTTCTGGGAGCTGGTATGACTGGAGGGTTGTGAGAACCTGTATTTCTGAATGGAACAAAATTAGATCTGGAGCGTTGTAGAGCACTAATCTTGTCTTCCGCTAACTTAGCCAACCCAAGGGCTTCCATCATTGTAGTAGGTCGAAACATTTTGACTTTTGAGCGAAGTGCATCCTTCAGACCACTGACAAAACAACTACGGAAGAATTCATCAGACAAGCCCTCTGTGTGATTAGCTAATTTTTCAAACTCTGTCTGGTATTCTCTTACAGTGCCTGTTTGATGCAGTTTAGTGAGTGCTCCTGTGAAATCATCAAAGGAACTAGGGCCAAAGTGCTCCAAAATGAGGGTGCACAATTCGCTCCACGTTGGGCCTACATTAGCCTTGATGTACCAACGGAACCATTGAAGAGCTTCATGTTCCAAATGAAAAGATGCAAGGGAGACTTTGTGGTTATCCAAAGTATTATGCAAGCTGAAATACTACTCTGCCCTATAGATCCATCCAGTCGGATCAGAACCATCGAAGCGTGGAAAATCAAGCTTTGGTCCACGGAAATTGCCAGAAGAGGACCCAATATCTCCTGAATGGTTTCGGCTCATGGCTGACTGCTGAAAGTTAAGACCCAGAATTTTGTCATCCAGATCTTGAAGTCTGGTTTTGAGGGATGCAATTTCCTCTTCCATGATTTTTGCTCCTATACGCGTAACAACCATAAAACAAGGTTTTTTTTTTTTTTTTTTTTTTTTTTTTTTTTTTTTTTTTTTTTTTTTGAAATGGGTAGAAGATGAGAAACAAAAACTTTTTTAGTTACGGCAAACTTGGATTTGGGTAAAACTCATATAGGAAATGGGTGTTCGACGGGTGGTGGGAGACTATCTGGGGACAAGGGAAAAAGAAAAATGAGGGTTTCAAGGGTAGGGAGGCGAAATGAGGCGAACAAGCCAAGAGGGATAAGGGAGCAAAATGAGGAATTGAATCTTGTGGCTCAGTTTGGTGGCGATTGGATGAGAGGTGAAAAAGATAGGGCAAACCCTAAAATTAGATAAATGAGGGATTTAGGGCTTTGATATGTAAAATTTGGGGTTGGGTCGCCAAGGAAGGAAGTATGCGAAATGATATTGCAGACGTTCTGCGGAAGTATGAGCAGAAACAGAAAGCAAACAAGGAAGCTACGACTAAAAAACAGAAAAAATTTTACTCTTTTTTTTTTTTTTTTTTTTTTTTCTGAACAGTCGACTTAGAAAAATTCACTCACAGACAGAACAACTGAAAAGAGTTATTGCAATAACAAGAGATATTAGAAGTGAGAGGAACCTGAAGGCCACGACAGAAAAAAATTTGATGTAATTTCCACCCAGCGAGCCCAAGAGAGTGCTCTGATACCAGATGAGAAGAACCTCCTTATAGCAATATCGTGAGAATGCTCGAAATAACAGAATACAAAGTGATAGCAGAACTCAGAATAAATCTACTGATCGCAGGCCACTTCGAGGGGGTAACCTCCTTTGAGCAAGCTCAATACAATAAATTCGTCCGTACCCATCAAGGGCCTCAACCTATTCTTATATACTGGGTACGATCTAGAAAAGTAATACTACCTATGCATGTGGGATAATAAAATAAACTCACGGGACGACTTACAAAGCATATGCGTCCAACAACTCTACTCTAACAAAATAAATAGAAGGAACACACAGGTTCCTAACATGTTCAAAGGTAGTCAATTGTGCATTCCAAGGAGTTCCATGAGGGAAAATCTGATTAAGGAGAAACACAGTGGAGGGATGGCAGGACATTTTGGTCGGGATAAGACCATTGCCATTCTTAGAGAACATTATTTTTGGCCTCAAATTACACAGGATGTGAAGAAGTTTGTACAGAGTTGCCAGGTTTGTCAAGTTGCCAAGGGGTTTAGTCAAAATACTGGCCTATATCAGCCATTGCCTGTTCCATCAAGGCCATGGGAGGACATAAGTATGGATTTTGTTCTTGGATTGCCAAGGACACAAAGGGGTAATGACTCAATATTCGTGGTGGTTGATAGGTTCTCCAAAATGGCACATTTCATTCCATGCCACAAAACTCATGATGCTGTCCATATTGCAGACTTGTTTTTCAAGGAGGTGGTAAGACTACATGGTCTTCCAAGGAGTATAGTTTCTGACAGAGATACTAAATTTGTGGGGTATTTCTGGAGGACATTGTGGAAGAAGTTGAGAATAGACTTGAAATTTAGTTCCACGCATCACCCACAGACTGATGGCCAAACAGAAGTGGTAAATAGAAGTCTGGGCAATTTGTTGAGATGTTTAGTTGGAGATAAGCCCAAGGGATGGGATTTGATTCTACCACAGGCAGAGTTTGCTTATAATAACTCTGTAAATAGGAGTACTGAAAAATCACCATTTCAAATTGTATATGGGAATAGCCCAAGGACTGCACCAGAATTAAGGAAGATAGAACAAGGGGAGAGAACAAGTGTTGAAGCTGAGGAATTCGCGGAACACATCAAGCATCTACATGAGGAGGTTCAAGCACACATTATCAAGATGAATCAAGAGTATAAAGCTAGGGCTGATCAAAGGAGAAGACATAAGGAATTCCAAGTAGGGGATCTAGTCATGGTGCACTTACGAAAAGAAAGATTTCCAGTTGGTACTTACAACAAGCTGAAAATGAAGAAATTTGGCCTCTGCAAAGTTTTGAAGAAACATAACTCAGCAAATGCATATGAGGTGGAGCTGCCAGATGGTATTCACATTTCTCCCATTTTCAACATTTCAGATTTAACAGAATATCATGATGATGGTGCAGATGAGGAGCTGGTTTTAGAGCCATGTCCAATTCCTGCTTCTAAGAAGGAGGAGATAGAAGACATTCTAGATCATCGTGTGGGTAGGAGTACTAGAAACAGGCAGTATGAAGAGTATTTGGTCAAATGGAAAGGACGACCGATCGAGGACTCAACTTGGATTTCAGCAGCTGAGGTTTCCCATTTGGGATTTCCTCTACCATCCATAAAGTGATAGGGTCACTTTTCAATCTACCCTGGGTGTCTGATGCAGGAGCATCTAGAGGTATAAGGGCAATCCTGTGTCACCCAAAAAAATGTACTTAGACTTAGTTTCTGTTTCATGTCTTTACATTTTTGGATACCCATTTGGCTCAAATAAAGGTTCCAACTCTCATAGTTCAACTATCAGTGCGTTTGAAAATTTTGAAAAAATAGGAGCATGTATTTGGGCCATCATTTTGGTAAACTAGAAGGTGTGAATTGGCCAGATGAATGTAATCATGATTTAGAGCATTCCAAAAAAAGAATTAGGTCAATAGGCCCCACAGTTTGAAAGTTATTGCAGTTTTCCAAGTTTTGGAGACCTCCTAAGAATGCTTCAAAGTCAGGTTTGGAGCATTAAATGACCTCGAAAAGGGTCAAAAAATGGGGGACGAGCAAAGCTCGTCCATAGGGCTATAGAGCGCTTCGAGAGCTTTCCGAAAATGTAAACGGTTCATCAATCGAAGCTACGGTTCAAAAGTTATGCCTCCCGGAAGTTCGATTACCGTTTCTTGATTCTTCTAGATTTGCACCGACTTCTAATGCAGCTTCTGGAACCTTCTATTTCGTCGGTGGATGCCTACTAGCACTTTCTAGAATGTACTCCTAGTCCTTAACCCTATGGGGTCTATTTAAGGAGATTTTTGGCATTGTAAAAGGCAGTTCGGAGTGAAGTTTGAGAGGAGGAACCATAAGGAGAAATTGTCTCCAGATTTATGCTATTGTAAGCCCTTAGGGCATGTTTTGAAGTTTATTTTCCTGTATTGGTTGTACTAGCTTATTTTCTCAGTTAATATAATTTCCCTTTTCTGTTGTTTCCATTATGTTCTTGGCTTGTGTCCCCATCAAACCTAGTCTAGAGGTGATGTGAGTTCTTCTCTGTGATCTCATAATCTCCTCATAGTATCTCACATCTTCTTTGGGTTTATTCATCATTTCAATGAATTCCTTTTTAGATCTCAACCCACTCCTTGGATGCTCATTCTCCAATCTTAGATTTACAATCTCTACATCTTTCCTATTTAGTTCTTTATTTTCACTTAGTAGTTGGTTGAGCATATCAACTTTCTTGTGTATGATTTTCTACACATTTGATGTCCTTTCATCAAGTCTCATTGTTATTTGTCTCTTGTCTCCATCAGCCACTGTCTTATCTTTCTTAGGTTTTTTTTCTATTTGGTCACTTCACACAGTCTTACTGATTGGATTTCATTCTTTCTCTTTAGTTCTCTCATCTCTTCATTCAATGTGTAGTTCCTCTCCAATAGATCTTCTATTGTTGCATCACTTTCACTAGAATTTCCTTCATCAAATAGACCTTCAATGTCTCCTTCTTGATATTGTGTGTCATTCTACAAGATTGCGACCTCCTTCCTTATCTTTAAGGATTTATTTAGTTCCTCTCTTGTTTTTTCAAGTTGCATAGGGATTAATGATCCATAAAAAAATGTGTGATTACCTCTGTAATTGACTCCTTGAACAAAAACATACATCTCTAGATCAACAAAATGGTTAACCTTGTTGTTTATGTCATTCCAAATTATATCAAAATTGTTTACTCAACACTTGAACATTCTGACTCTCGGTAATAACTATTCTACATGTTGTCAATAGACATTCACTTTCTCAGCTTATATTGTTACTCAGCATGTATACGCTTGACATGAGCTATGTTCTAGAGACTCGACATGTATTGGAGTACTCAGTGACCATAGACTTTCTCGGCAATCACTATTTCTTGGTGTATACATGAAATATATTAATGTCTAGTTACAATGCTCAACCTATATAGGATTGCTCGGTCACAGTGATGATCAACCAATTCTACCAAATATATGACTAAGTGTTTGACACTAAAAGGGAACATGACTTAGGGATCAACAATAATAGGTCCTAGCAAATGAAAATTCAATACTTAAGAAAAAAGAGGGCAGTAAATCCATCTAGGCTAGGGGCTTTATTTGAAGTGTGTGAAGAAACCACCCTAAATATTTCCTCCATTGAGTGCGGGGCCAATACCAAATCATTATCTTGTTGGGAGAAAAGTGGTGGGATAACATCAATCAAATCATTCAATTTGTATGTATCTTGTGGAGGACACAGAGGAATATCAAAGAGGTTTTGAAAGAGTTTAACCCCTTCATTTTGCATACCCATAGGATCTGAAATGGTTGTTCTGAGCTCAACATCTTTAATACTAAATATAGTGTTTTTCAATCTATGGTGTTTGGCTGAAACATGGAATAACTTTGTGTTTTTTTCCACCTCTTTTAGCCAAAGTTCATGGGATTTTTGTCTCCAATTTTCCTCTTCTTTGTTACATAGTTCAATCCATTCTTCTTTCTTCTCCTTTTTCCTTGAAAAGGTGAGGGGATATGACCCATGCCTGATAATATGCTCGTTGATGTCTTCCAAGTCTTTTTTCACCACCTCTTTGTGAACAAAAATATTCTTGAAAACCTCGTTGTTCCAAATTTTAATTTTCTTTTTGACATATTGTAGTTTTTTGTGCAATTGGAACAATATTGTTCCATCTACAAGAGGAGAACTTACCTACCATTACCTAAGGAGGGGCAAGAAATGTGGACTCCTAAACCACATACTTTAAAATTTGAAAGAGGTTTTGTGTTAAGGTAGTTTTGGAGTAGCAATTTTAGATATTTCTAGTTGAACTAGGAAGTGATCTAACCCTATAAATGCCAAACTTACATAACTAACTAAGATGTTTACAGTTTCTAGATTTGTGAGACAAGGAACATGTTCATTCTTTCTACTATCTAAGAAGATATTTGCATGTTATTCCAAGTGAAAATATCATTTGAAGGGGAGGATCAAAGAGGTTGTTGGCTTGAATAAATGAATCAAACTCTTCCATGACTTTTGTAGGAGGTATGATTCCTCCTTTCTTCTCTACAAAGTTTCTAATACAATTTAAATCCTCCAATGATAAAGAATTGGTCAATCCTAGTTTGAATAATAGAAGATGAGTTGTCCCATAGTTTCTTCTTATCTAATGTGGGTGATGGACCATATATTATCATAACCAAGAATGAAACATCAAAATGATTGAAGTTAAGAAGTTGCTAGCCCAAACCTTGGTTGACCAGATTATCAGTGAATCACTTGGGATTCCAAAAATTAGTGCTACCACCAAAGGCTCCTGAGATTTGGAGATGAGCTTACTACCACTTATTCCACTTTTCCACTAATTTTTGGTAGGAAGCCTCATATAGCTTTGTCTACTTGAGTAAAATAATGTTGCCCTGAGAATTATCAAGAAGATTCTTAGCCCTCCCTCTCTTTTTAGAGGTATTTATACCTCTAACATTCCATGTTATGAGCTTCATATATTTTGAGGAGAACACATGGTTCTCCTCATGAATCTTTTAATGGGGTTAGGTTGTTCCATCAATTTGGAGTGACTCTTAAATGTCATTGTTCTCTGAGAATTATTAGGATCCTTTGCATTTTTCAAATTTTCTTCTAGAGTAGATATGATATTGACTGCAATCTCCTCCTTAGCTTTTGGACTTTTAGACTTTCTACCCCTAGTCTTGGGGAAAGAAACTTGAGATTCAAAATGAACTAGGAGTTAATGAAAAGATAAAGTTTTTGAGAAGTCAAAAAATGTTTCTTGATTTCCCTTGCCCACAAAAGATAATTGATGGCTTAGACTTATTCCCTATGGATTTTCCATAAATAGGGATGGAAAATCCAGAAGGTCCTTGCAAGTCTTCAAGGGATTATAATCATGTTGAGCTTGGAAATTTGTGTTTGATAGGTTATCTTTGAGGACCATGTCTTCCTTTGAGCTTGTAAATTCTAATTGCTTAACTTCTCTTGAACAACATGGAGAAAAAATAATGGGGGAGGTGACAAGATTTTACTCTCCAAAAATTTCTTCTATCAAAATGTGATCATACTATTATGAAGAAACATGCACAACCAGAGCATTATCTAGGTCTATCAATTCTTGGTCGAACTATGTACCAATAGAGAGATCATCTAATAGAATTGAAACCCTTGGAGATATCTCATCAATTGGGCAATCATAAAATATGATGTGATGGATGATGCTATCATGAGAAACATTACTACAGAAGGAAAATTGATGCCCAATCCCTTTGAAGGAATTGATTAGTTCAATCCTGGAGGAAAATCTAATGTTGAATATTGTGTAAACAAATGCCATGAGATAGAATTAGTCCTTAAAGATGAAGCGTAGGATGAAATTGATCAAGTGTCTACTTTAAGAACTCAAAAAATTTCTAACTACAGTATGATCCATGAGAGATAGTACTGCCTTGGACCTCACTCTTTGCCTCAAGATATTCAGATAGTTGAAAACCAACTTCTACTAGAATAATTGAATTTGAAGATGCTATATTGAAAATTCCTACTTCCTCTTCTCACTGGAGGGAGAATCAAGACCTAGTGAATGTGTTTTAGGCCCATAACAACTTGAAGAGAGGCCAACTGTAGAAGTATGAATATTCCATTAGAAGTCTCTATATTGTTATTAGTTTCCTCATATAGCTATTTTCTGTTAACTACCTATGAGATAATAGCTTCGACAATCAATAGTTTTATGACTACAATAATTTGATCCATCATCTAGCACAACTTTTGATTCCTCCATTGAGGTTAAAACTTGATAATTCATATTTGTAGCTTAAAAGGTTTTCTAATGGAGGGTGCGTTGGGGAAATTTTTGAAGTAGATCCACCTTGGGGAGATCTGCATCCACTCTAGAAAGTGAATGTTTTGGCCTTGCTTTTAAACTCTCATTTTGGAGTTTAAGAGAGAATTTAGAAGGGTCCAAGAAATGTTCTTCACAAACCTTTAGGGGGTCCTATGGAGGTCCCCTAAAATTTATTTCATGATGCGCTAAGGAGGGGGATGAAAATAGTCACTCTAAGTATCTTGAACAATGATTTGTTGCACCCAAGAGCCCCAATGAGATCGGATTGTAATGTTAAAAGGGATTGGTTTCAAAGCATTGAGAAGAAGACACACTCTGATTGGTAAGTGCACATTTTCAAAAGGAATAAACTAAGGCTTAATAAATATGCCTGGCAACCAGTTATCTAGGATCCTGACAATCTCAAAGTTTCTATATTCCAAAGGCAGACCACACAGTGCTATCTAATATGGCATAAAACCACACGTATTGAGGTTTAGTTTAAAGTTAACAATATAGGATAGAGTAACTATACCATTACCTAAATAGAGATATCCTTTGAATTTATGGATTGAATCTCTAAAAGAGATTGAATTAAAAGGAATAGTGAAAAACTAAGTCCATCACGTAAAACATTACCTCTTTTGAGCCTTTCCAATTAATTAGGACCTAGTCCTTGATGTCCTTTGGCTTGAGGGAGTTTTCTGATATTTTTCAAAGAAGATTTGTCTTCCTAAGAAAGGAGATATGAGGTGAGATCATGCTTTCTAGGAGAGTAACCTCCTAGTGGCCAAGGTGATGCATAGTTTCCTCCAACTGAGGACCCAATCAGGGAGGCCTATTTTCCACCTATAGAAGGTTGATAACATTTTTTGGCTTCTTTGTTTTGTTAATCACTACTCTTCGTAACTTCTAAGTAATAAATATTAGACTAGGTTTACTTTAATATTAGTTTAGGTTTTCTATTATTTTTCTATTCCAACAATTTTATATAATAGTGCTCATAATTGTTATTATTCTCTATTTTATAAATTCATTTTCCTATTCTGCAATAGACAATTGAATTCAAGGGAAATAATAAATACATTCCAATTTCTAATTACTTCTACCTTTTTAAATCTTGGGCCAATAGTGGTATCATAGCATTGGAACAAATCTATGCATGAAGTTTCTAAAGATTGAAGCATTTTTACAAGAAAAACAAAATTGATCTGGGTTTAATCAATTTTCCTTTTTTAAGATTTCGACAACTTGATTTCTTTGCTAAATTTTGGCAAGAAAATTTCAGCAATTATTTAAATTTGTAATCTATGCAAATTGTGTTTTATTTTTGGATTCACAATGCAACCTATTGTTTCATTAGTTGGGGAAACATTGTCTTTAAAAGATAATTGGATAGAATGGAATAGAAAACTAGAGAGCACACTTATCTTTAATGATTTGTGGACCAATATATGTGATGGAAGTACTCATCCTATGGAACCATATGATGCTAAATAAAAAGAAATGTGGCTATATAAAATTTCAAAAGCTTTAGCTCCGATAATGGCTTGTGTTAATGGAGAAGTGTATGGATATACACAGGAATGCACACTTTCTTTGGATGCCCTTCATAAATTGAAATTTTTTATTTGATTCTCATTCAAAGTTAGAATTCATTCAGTTGCAATTAAAACTATTCAATCTTGAATTGAAAAATGGTGATGTTATGAGTCTAGCTTCAAAAATTAGAGCCATAGAACAAGATGTTGATGCTATGGGTGGGAGAGTTGATATGCATCTCACAACTTTTATTAAAGCACTTCTTCCAACACATTCCACATATCTAGAGTCTCTTCAACCAAGTAACCAATTAAAAACCATTACTTTTTATTTATTGGTTGAAAAGTTATCAGATCATGAGAAATAATTTGGAAGAAAACTAGATAATACAAATGAAAAATTGTATCTTTCTCATCAAGGGAAGCCTCCAAATAAAACCTCTTCAAGACATGGTTATAATGATAGAGGGAAAGTTAGAGGTCACTAGAAGAAAAATGATAATCAAAATGATAGGCAATTTTTACACTGTAAAAGATGTAGTAGAAAAGGTAGTCATGAAGCCCATGAATGTAAACTCTCTTGGGATAAGACAAAAATTTAAAAAAAAAATTAAGAATAGATATAAAACTAGAGTTTATAATGATGATACACCTTCAAGTGATAAAAGTTCAGCAATAGCTCAATTTTCTTGTGACAGTGATGATGATCAATATGTTTTTTATGTTTCAGAATGTGCATCTGATTCCTCATGGTATGATAATTGG
Organism: Cupressus sempervirens; assembly: GCA_028749045.1. Classification (NCBI taxonomy): domain Eukaryota; kingdom Viridiplantae; phylum Streptophyta; class Pinopsida; order Cupressales; family Cupressaceae; genus Cupressus; species Cupressus sempervirens. The sequence goes on from CM053792.1 coordinate 739,411,820, forward strand.
ATTTTAGATATTGGAGCCACATAATTTATGACATTTTGACATGATTACTTTGAATAATTTCATAAAATTGATTGTGGTCCAATTTACTTAGTAGATAAGTCAATTCTCAAACCTACTGGAAAAGGAACTATTCGGTTTAAGTTTCCTCAGATTTTGTGCTTCATGATGTTTTATTTATTCCTCAATTACAATGTAAACTATTATCACCAATATTGATTAGACAACAAGGACACTCTATCCTTTTAAAATATGGCCAAGTTTTTGTAAGAAAGCAATTTGTATTGACTAAGTGTGAGGATGGAAGACTATTTAAATTCAATGGAACTTGTGCTCTGTTTAAATTTTTTGCATATCTTACTCAAGAAGGTTTTCTATCTTCTACAATGTTATGGCATGCAAGATTTGGGCATATTTGTTATGAAAAAATTCATATTATGAAAAAGAATGGTGTTGATGGCTTGCATGTTTTGCCTAAATCAAATGAAAATGTGAAGCATGTATTCTTGCTAAGCAACATAGAAGTTCTTTCCCTTCATCCACTTGGAGAGCACAAAGAAAATTGTAGCTTATTCATTTTGATTTGTGTGGGCCTTTACTAGTAACTTCTATGGGTGGATCTCAATTTTTATATTGTTCATTGATGATTATAGTCGCATGATATGTATTTATTTATTGCATAAAAAATAGAGGCTTTTGAAACTTTTAAAAGGTTTTTTGTTATGATTGAAAATCATGCTCAATCTAAAATTTGTACTCTTTGAACAAAAAATGGTGGAGAATTTGCTTCTCTAGTTTTTGAATATTATCTACGTCAAAATCATCTAACAATACTAGGTAGTCAACAAAATGGAGTTGTTGAATGAATGAATAGAACCGTCATGAATATGGTTAGAAGAATGTTGTATTTTAAAGGGATCAAATTGCATTTTGGGTAGAAGTGGCAAGAAATGCAATCTATCTTTGTAATAGATCTTCATCATCTGCAATTTAGCAAGAAATTCCATATGAAGTATGGTTTGTTTATCCTCCTTCTATTCAAAATCTTAAAATTTTTGTGGCCACTTGCTATGCCTTAATTCCTAAGGGAAAAAGAAGTAAGTTGCATCAACGTAGTTTCAAATGTATTTTTCTTGGATATTCTAAATCCTCTAAAGCATACAGGTTGTATGATGAAGCCAATAAGAAATTCATCATCACATGCGATGTATTTTTTGGAACTTCTAAAACTGCTGAAAATATTGAATGCCAATGAAATGATACACTTTTTAAGGGGAACCCAACCCGTTTAGCCTCACCTTTTATGGATTCACATGTGGAATCTTTTCCTCAAACTATCTTTAGTCAAACTGATCCATCTAAGAATAAGCAAGAAGAAAATCCCTCAAATGATGAGCATGAAATTTTAGAACCGTTTGCCACTATTGAAACATCTTTTGTGCAACCAAAAGTTTCTCATAAGTGGGTAAAACAAGTCCAACAAACTTTGAAAGATTTAAGACTTGATAAAATAGATAAAATAGGTACAAGAAGTTTTTACAAGGTAAGGCTACGTGCTTAATCCAATGTTGTAGATAACCTAGAACCTATTGATGAACTCAATTTTACAAGCGACTATAAACCAAGTTCCTTTAATGAAGCTAAAAATATTATAGTTTTTAGGAAAGCTATGCAGAATGAGTATGATGCACTTATAAAAAAATGGCACATGGGAGTTGATTGATCCACCACTTGGTTGTAGAAATATTGGATGTAAGTGGATTTTTAGAAATAAATATAAATTAGATGGCACACTTGAAAAACAAAAAGCTTGACTTGTTGTTAATGGATATGCTCAAAACGAGGGAATAGATTTTGATGAAACATTTGCACCTATAGCAAAATGGACTACCATTCATTGTTTATTGAGTCTTGCAGCTCAAAATGGGTGGAAAATTCACCAAATGGAGTTCAAAACCACATTATTAAATGGTGATCTTAAAGAAATAGTCCATATGACTCAATGTGAAGGATATGCAACCAATGGGAAGGAACATCAAGTATGCAAGCTTGTCAAATCTTTAGATGGCTTGAAATAAGCACCTCATGCCTGGTATGAAAAACTCACAAAACATCTCTTGAAGCCGAGTTTACAACATTTTGAATTTTATGATGCAACACTTTTTTTTAGAAAGGTTGATAACATTATTATCTATCTTGTTGTTTATGTAGATGATTTACTTATCACTAGCAGTGTTGAGAATAATATTCAAGATGTGAAAGAACAATTGAAGAAGGGATTTGATATGATTGATTTGGATCATCTTGATTACTATTTAGGTATTGAGATGGTTCAAAAAAATCATTCTATTTTATTACCCAACAAAAATATATTGGTGATCTTTGGCCCTTAGTACTCCTATGAAGAAAAATATCAAACTCACATTTGAGGACTCCTCAACATTTTTTGATGCAACTATATATAGGAAACTTGTTGGCAGTTTGATCTATGCTACAACTACTTGTCTAGATATTTCTTTTGTTGTTGGATTTCTCTCAATATTTATGCAACAACCTAGACAAACTCATTGGTTGTATGCTAAAAGAATTCTTTGATATCTACAAGGTACTCAACAATATGGGCTAAAATACTCTAAGAAAAATAGTTTTCATTGCTTGGCTATTTTGATTTAGATTATGCAGGTGAGTTGATAGATGGAAAATCTACAACTGGCTATTTAATGCATCTTGGGCCTACTTTAATCTCTTGGAAATCTAAAAAACAATCACACTACTACATTTGGGCTTGAACTGCAATGACAGGTCATTGCAATTGCAACAGTCACCCATCTCCCAAGTGACAATACCATGAATTGGCTCACGTCAGATAGGTGTCAAACTTTTGCTGTCACAAATTGCAATGACGAGCTCGTCTGTCACCATTATGACACCTAAATCCATCCTAATTTGGAAGAAGGCAAGGTAAAAAGTTCATCTTCATGCCATCCAATTTGTGATAGTAGATCCTCACAATCATGATGGCATACATTTTTAGTCTTCCATTGTAAATGTGATGGATGTGTTGTAGGGTCGACAACTATCCATTACAAGTGCAATGGTATGCAACAATAGTGTCATGGGTGTGACAAATATCCATCAAGTTAGTCTATTGCGATTACAATGGGTATGATGGCAATGTTGGTGGAGCGACGACTATCTGTCAGAACTAGTCGTTGCAATTGTAATGGCTTGCTAAATTATTTTTAAAAAATTGGTGGAAAACTTTTAAAAAGTATTCCCAAATTTTGGTATTCTATTATTTCTATAGTTTTGAATGTATAGCCTACTATGTACTTGTAGACTAGATACTGTAGTCACAGATTTGGGAAATAAAAGGTTGAAAGGAATGGATTTTTCTAGTGAGTTCATGCAAGTGAGGAAAATGGTTCAAATGATATTTTTTTTCTTCTCATTTTAGTTATGACCCTTATGTCGATGAACTAGACTTATTTGTGGCTTCTACATATTTAGAAGCTATAAAGGATGATAATTTTAAGGCATAAAAAGGGATATCAGATTTGAAACCATAACCAGAGGTGTGCAAATGTTATTCTATGTATACATGGATCTTCAACACCAAAATTGGACCATATTCCACGTGGACAACATGATCTTTCTATAAACAACTATGTTTCCTATCATGCTTGGGGTTATAAGGTAGTGGTGACTTATGGACTTCACATAGCAAACACAACAAGAGAAACTACAGGAAGACAAAATGAAATCATTGCTATGTAGCACCCACATGGGAGGGACCAACAAGAAAAAAAAATAGATATAAGAAACATTCCAAATAGAATGGGAAGTTGGAACAATAGAAAGGGACCCATATTTGACGCATACATTTGATGGACACATTTAGGTTGCTAAACTTGTATATATTCACCCAAGGATATTGGAAGATACTACGAACCAATAGCAAAGACACATAGCATTGTTCATAATTGGTAAACAACCATGAATTCATATGTGCAAAATACACGATATTTTCCATTCATAGAAGATATTAAAATATGGAGAGAATCATAATCAAACTTCCCATGTGCAAAAAAAATAGTACCAACGATCAAGTATTTGAACCAGCTTATAGAGATATAGTCGGCAATGAACGTGAGGGAATAAATGATACTTACTTCATCTGAGTGAAGGGAAATTGAAAGTATATATACTCAAGCACAAGATATATTCAAGCGCAAATAGAAAAGAAGATCAAATAGCTAGATGTGGACTCAAAGGTTAAGGAAGATAGGGGAGGATAAAGTAGGAAACAAATAAGGAAGAGAATTTCGTAAATAAAGATAATTTTAATCACTAGTTAGTATAACTAACTGACACAATGTAAGGCAGGAGAATCACCAAAGGAGATGTCCAAACTCCCAGGGAATCACCACACATCGGAAACATAATAACCAACAAAAATAATGCAAAATTTGATACAAAATCACAACTCTTTATTTATAAAATAATTGATTACATGTAATATGCCTATTTGCAAGGCCTTCTGGGTTAGGGCCAAATACAAACAACAATTACAATATTATTTTTTCAATATCCAACAAGATCAACTTACAAACTCAATCCCAACTAGTCTAGATCCATAATTGGGTAAGAACACCAAGAAGAATCCACACTTGTACCCTCAAGTCCACTGAGCAATCCTCTAGTTCTCAATTCGCAACCCTAGCTCTTTAATATTTGCATCCTCTTCTCCAAGATGGATCACCTCCTCATAATCCTTCCTAAAGACTCTACAAACCCCCCTACTTATACCTAACTAAGCCACAAGTTGGCCCAGTTCATTAAAAACTAGATTAAATCCCTTACATTAAATATATATTGAGCCACAAGTTGACCACAACACAAATTAAATACCCTTACATAAACTAAATTCCAAAAGTCATGTCACAAACAACTCAGCACCAACAAAAACTAAGATCACATTGAGTGTCACCAAAACCAAGCCAAGCACTAGTAAATTCACAAGCATTATCAAGCTCCAAGACCATCTAGACTCCCAAGAATTATCGAGCACCACAGTGCATGCCAAGCTCCCAAGTCATGTCGAACATCATAGAGCATGTTGAACTCCATAGTATATGCCAAGCTCCTAGAGTATGTCGAGCTCCTAGGCATAAACTATGTCCAATAGAAACCGAGTCCACAACCACAAACTAGAATTACTCTAACATGCAAGATTGCAAGAAAGCCTAGGATGCTCCTACATCAGACACCCCATGCTCAAAAAGATGTTCTAGAAGCTAGAAGAACATCTTCTTGGATTCAACACATAAATGCCAAATTGGTTCTTCACATACATATCTCTAAGTCTTCAACTTGTATACTCTTTCACTTTTTCTTCTTTTGCTTCTCCATATCCATCCTTAGTGTGCTACAGGTCTTCTTTCCATGCTTATCTCCAACCATCTTAGAATCTACCAACTCAACTTGGCTGTCAATACTCAGGTTCCTCCTACCGAGCTCTTCATTCTGCAAAGGAATCAAGGAAAACTTCCTACCACCTTTCTCAATAGTAAACATATTCTTGACACAATCATGCATAGCCTTGCAATCATACTACCAAAATCTACCAAGCAACACATGACAACTATTCATGTCCACAACAAGGCATTACTCCCTCACTTCCAAAGCATGCTCACCTTGCAACCAACCAATCTTATAAGGATAAAGATGTCTCACTCTCTTTAAACCAAGTTTCTAAACCATCTCCTCAATAACAAGGCTATCCATGCTACCACCGTTCATAATCACCTTGTAGACTTTACAACCAGATTTATAGGAAGTCCTGAAAAAACTAGTCCTCTGACAAGAATCTAGTGTCCTATGACCAACTAGTCCTCACTGAGCTAGTAGATTCTCTCCTTGCTCGAGCTGACTATCCTAGACTACAACCTCATTCACAACAACAATTGTTCTACCAAGCGGGTATTCAAAAGATCTATGCCCTTCTTTTCCACATCTAAAATAATTACCTCTGAACCCACCTCCACCTATCCTCCTTTTCTGATCAACAAGTTTTGGTTCACCTTCTGCACTCGGTTTAGCTTGCGTTGAGTTATCATGCTTCTCCTTCCCTCTATAATTACCTTGAATTTTCCTCTTCAACTTATCTTTTGCCTTTAGATCATACTAATAAGCATCCTCAACTGAAGAAATATTCAACATACCAACCTCATCCTGAATATTGAATCTCAAACCATTAATGTACGAAGTTACTTTCTCTTTGATAATTCTCTATGACTAGACCAAATAGTCAACTTGTAGAACTCCTTAATATAATATTTCATAGTCATATCTTTCTACTTTAAATTCTGCAATTTCTTAAAAAAATCAAGTTCATAATCAACAGGAATGAACTTAGCCTTTAGCTTACTCACCATCAAATCTCCATCTAGAGATCTTCATTTCACCTTCTTCTTCTCCATCTCTTTGTAGTTCTTTCCACCAAAGAGCATCATTTCCTTTCAACTTATTTTGTGCCAACCTCACTCTGAGTGGATCCTCAATATCCCCAAGCTCAAAGTAGTCTTCCAATTCACTAATCCAATCAATTAGATCTTTAGGAGTCAAAGTACATGAGAAATTCGGAACCTCTATCTTATGCTTCAACTTCAATTGAGATCTAGGTCTAACAAATTGACCAGACCTGATTCCAATAGGTCTCTCCACACAATTAGTTTGTCCTCACCACTCGATCCAACAACTTCAAAGTCTTAAGAAACTTCCTCATAACTAGCTTCGGTACCCACATGCCTAGGTACACTACCTAAAGCACTTACAATTTCTAGAACCATGTCACTCTTCATCAATGCAATTTTAGATTTGAATTATGCTCTAATCTTCTCTATTCTTCCACATGACCCTAAGCTCCAATCTTCTCAAAGGTATCTTCCAAAAAATTTGCAAACCCTAAGAAACAAATCCACCACTCTAGCAGATCAATCAGCTACAAGATCAACCTTCGCCAACCCAAGATCTTGATGCAAACTACATCAGCTTCGGAGATCTATCTACACACTAAGGAACAAGTAGTCTCTGATACCACCTAACATAGTGCAAGGTAGGAGAATCCCCAAAGGAGACGTCCAAACCCCCAGCAAATAACCATATAGTGGAAACACAAAAACTAGCAACAATAATGCAAGATTTGATACCAAATCGCAATTCTTTACTTATAAAATAACTTATTACATCCAATATGCCTAGTTATAAGGCCTTTCGAGTTAGGGCCAAATACAAATAGTAATTACAATATCAGTTCTACAAGATCTAGCAAGATTCAATTACAAACTCAATCCCTGCTAGTCCAAATCAACAACTAGATAAGAACACCAAGAAGAATACACACTTGTACCCTTAGGTACACCAAGCAATCCTCTGGTTCTCAAGCCATAACCCTAGCTCTTTAATATTCACATCCTCTTCTCCAAGATGGATCACCTTCTCATAATCCTACCTAAAGACACTACGAAACCCACTATTTATACCCAACTTAGCCACAAGTCTGTCCAAATCATTAAAAACTAAATTAAATCCATTATATTAAATATATATTGAGCCACAAGTTGGCTACAACACAAATTAAATACCCATACATAAATTAAATGCCAAAAGTCAGCTCACAAACAACTTAGCACCAACAAAAACCAAGACCACACTGAGTGTCAACAAAACCAAGTTGAGCACTAGTAAATTCACAAACATTGTCAAGCTCCAAGACCATATCAAGCTCCCAAGCATTGCCAAGCACCACAGTGCATGTCAAGCTCCCAGATCATGATGAGCATCATAGAGCATGCTGAGTTCCATAGTGTATGTCGAGCTCTCAGGCATAAACTATGTCCAATAGCAATCAAGCACCACTTCTTTGGTGATTGAGTCCACAACCACAAACCAAAATTCCTCCAACATGTTGGATGTCAAGAAAGCCTAGGAGAGGTAAATCATTAAGTATTGAATCATATATATGTGTAGACTTTGGAAGCAATATAAATCAATTAGTTTATTTTTACTCTATATTAGTACAAGATATTCTATGATAAAAATTGACCATTTGGATTATCAACACAACAGTCTATAATTAAAAGTATGAAGGAAGCAACATATAGTTATAACAAATATATAAGTCAGATGTACTTTCCTGGACAGAAACATGACACAGAAAATTGATATTTATAGATTGTTAGATTTTATATTGCATAGACATCAAGTACAATTATAGAATCTACTTGGGAGAACCAAACCCATGTAATACATTATATGAAGGATAGAGAAGTAGTTTCCAATTTAGAAGTCATTTACTATCAATGTGAGCTATAGGTTGCATCATTGTTGATTACTTCACAAATCCTTTTGTATCCAAATCCAATTCAGAATTGTTATCTGTAAAACAATTAATTTCATAGTGACAAGTTGATGATATACAATTTGACATCATAGTAAGAGATAAGATATAATTAAGCCCAAACAAGTCTCACAAGTATTATTACAAGTGATATTGGAAGTACATGACATATTCATAAGATATATCATAATTATAATCAACACAACTAGGAAAGGGGACATTACAAATATTTAACTTAATTTCTCAATTACCACTTAAATTTATAGTCAACCCAACATATCAAGTCAATTTGTATGACAAGATTCATTTAATTTAATTTTTTTAAAATCATGAATCAATGTTTACTTTAGAATTATCTAATATCATTTGTTTCCACTATTCAAATTCTTCTTCATGTCTCACAATTTACAACAAAAGTTATCAAATGCAATCATTCAATCAGAAAATAAAAAATATTAGACTAACCGGTTGAAAATGTCATAATCCAACATTTTAGTCTCTTCCTCCCATGATTTCCATTTCATTTGCAAAGGTATTCTAATATTTGACCATGACCAAAAATTTATTTTGTGTATAACAATAAGAGGAGGAAAGGTAGTGACTCATACCTTTGCCCATCCTAGTGTGATATAAGAGCAACGTTCCCCTACATCAAAACAAAAAAGGACAAGATCATTTAATTTTCTTTCTATTAGAAAAATAACTCCATTTGATATGAATATACAAGAAAAAAATTCTACCTTTGAAGCACAATGACCAGTTGCAACCTCATCTGTTGTCAAGCTTTGCCTTAATGGTGTTTCATGAGAAGCTATGAACATGAGCTTTCTAAGTATTAAAAACTTTTCAGTCTCCTCAACACTAATATCTTCTTCTTCTTGGGCCTCCTCCTTTGGACATAAAAGGAAAGATTCTCCTAAGCTCTTAGATATACAAATCTCTATGATTCTTGTTTGCCCAATAGTAAGAAGAAGTGAGATAAATCCCAACAACATCAATTCTACAAGTAATTCAGAATAAAACAAGCTAAATACTTTAATTATGTTTTTTACATTGGATCATTCATTCTAATATCTTTATCTTATTTATATGATGAAATCATAGAATGTGATCCAAGATGTTGATGCAAAAATAACAACGCAATCAAATCCAAAACCATAAATATAGGTTCATATGAATTGTGGAAATTTGCCTATTCTTAGTATTTTATTTATTATTCATTAGAATCAAGTTCATATGAACCTTGATGGAAAGAACAATAAAAATATAACTTAATATAATTTTATGAGATTGAATATAGCATTAGAAAATCATTCACCTTCTTTGATCTTATCTAGTGCTTTGCTCAGGGATTTTTTTTTGCGTTTCTTCAGCCATTGTATTTGAAAGACACCAAAAACATTTCAGTTCATGATGGTCTCAAGTTTCACTAGTTTATTTTTGTTGTGCAGATTATTTCTAGATTGAATTGTATTGGAGTTTGTGTATTGACGTTCTAAATTACATTTTATGATCCATTATCAAATTAAGTTTCTATTGTGTTGAAGCTTTTGTATCAAAACTTTCAATCACTTTATGATCCAACATAAGGATATGATATGATTATATTGAAAAAAATTCATCAACATTCTAGATCATTCGAATTAGATCATTTCATCAAAATCTAATTCAATTGTGTTAAAACTTTTTATGAACGTGTTAGATACACTCTTTGGGATTCATCTTAGAATATATTTTCTAGTGCTCTATCATTTTAATGATAATCCATGGGATATAATTCAAATACTTCTACACAATCAAATCTAAAGTTGTATATAGTTTTTGATTCATTTCAAACATACAATAGAATTGTATCCAAAACAAAGATAAAACATGATTGCAGATAAATAGAAACAATAGAATACCTTAGAGAGGAATAATTTGAGGCAATCTCATAGAAAGCCATTCTTTCGAATGCTTCATACACTGCAACTAAATTTCATAAATAAATGAGTTTGACTATGGAATCCTTCTATATTGCATGAAACCAAGAGATTCACATAGGTAGTTGTCATGCAATCATAGGTTAATGTTGAGCTTCACTTGGTTTTGAGAATAGTTTAATATTCTCTACTAATCACATCTAACCACATGAAGGTGGAAGCTCATTTGGCCCCAACCACTCATCCCCCAACCCCCTAACATCTAAATTCTTTCTTAACATCTAAAATTCATTCATTATATTAATAAAATGTAATTTTCATGAATTATCACACAATAACATTCATTAACACATAAACTTTTCACTAGAAAATTGATATTAACATTAAAACATTCGCATGAACATTCAATAGAACATAAATAAAATGTTTAGACATAAACATCAGTCATTATCAAATAAGTTACATAAGTTCACATGAATCATTTCTTTTTTCTTTTTTTTTCTTTTTTTGTCTTTCCCTATATTGTTGCAGAGGCATATCCATGTTGTCATCGATATTTCTTCTCACCCATGGACATGCACTCATTTTCCTTTGTAAAGGAAATTCCTTTGCAACAACAAATAAAAGGGTTAAATTTTAAAATCCGAGACTTTAAAGATTTTAAAGAATATTGTAGCATTCTTTACCTTGTCCAACCACATCATCTTGCCTACCAACTTGGACCTCAACATGCTCATTAGGAACAACCTCTACACCCACTACAACTGCAAAACAAAATATTTTCTTGATCCCAACACATACTATAGTTAAATGCGTATTAATACACCAAATTCAATTTAAAATGTTTACTTGTATTAATGATTTAAAAATAAAAAATCGAATAAAAAATATATACCTTAAGTACTAATCGCCACCTCCACGGTGCTCGACTAATGTATTGGGATTGGCAAGCTGTAATCCAATGTAAATAATTAGTGCATTTATCTACAATATATACATATAAATACAAGACAAATATTGAGAAATGTTAATTGTTCATTTTAATACATATAAATATATTCACTTTAAAGTTTAAAAAAATATATGATCATTGTTTCCTTACATAAAACAAATATAATGACTTATATTTTTGAAGATTAATATCAAATACAGTAATTGTTAAAGTATTCAATTTGAAATAAAAATCAATTGAATTATTTACTTCATAAATAGATACAACAGAGGAACCTTGCATACTCATTTCTTAAAATCATTTAGCCAAAGTTGTATAGCTTTTTGTGTAGGCTAATTTTTTGTCCTCTTCAGAAGTTGTTTTTTTAAACTCCATGACCTACATTTTTGCTTGGTATCATGAATTTTTTTGTAATCAATTTTATCAAGGCCAAATTATTTACAATTTATAAATATTTGCATATAATTTTAAATTTACTTATACTTACAATTTGTGCACCAAGTTTTGAATATCCACCCGAGCCAAGCTTGTGTTGCTTGTGCTTATATTTTCTTGCTTTGATTGCCTTTGATGTGTTAGGAAACCTATGTGAAGTTTGAAGTATGTTAGATCACATAAGTATTAAGAGTAATTATTGCATAATTTTATTCTTAATATTATGGCATACCTTCTTTCCTTGGGTGGTACCATTTATCCATCATCTCTTATTTTTTTCTCAACGGCATCCTTTTTAACATTCTCCCACTCAATAATAGGAATATAGGGGGCCACTCATCACGAGGGTTTTTTTTTTCATTTGGGTCATGTAGTTGTATGTAATATACTTCAAAGCTTGGCCCATTTTTTCAAGGAGCCTAAGTCTTTGAAATACGTTGGCTCCAAAAAGTTTTGTCATGGCATCAATGAGTTGGTCCTTTAACTCTTTCATTTTCAAATTTCTCCTTTTAAGAAAAGAAAACAAATTGTTCGATCCATAAATGAATTGAAGCTACCTTTTAATTTACTTGAAGAAATTGATCAAAGGAAACATGATCTAGCAATGAAATTAAAATATGATACCCTATGTGTATGGTCGACCCAAATATGAGCAAACATTCATCATTAAGTTTTTCATAAAATATATTATTCCCTACAAAATAATAATGAGATTAGTAGTTATTGCAAGGGACTACATGGGAGATTAGTGCATTTGAGTATGATTATTGTTAAGTTTCAGGATTTGCACCCTTTACTGAACTGGAAAACGTTCAGTAATCCTTACTTCACATGGGATTCATTTCACTATGTGAGACTGGATAGTGAGATGAAGCCTCAGAATTCTAGGTTGGCTCCCATAAGATCCTTCAGTGACAATCTCTAAAACTTAATGAAAACTTGAGGAAAAAGGGGAGAAATTGTAGAAAATAAACCTGAAACCTAAAGCTTAGACTAAGGAAACGAGGTGATACACCAAAGGGTTATGGAAATGTAACTCACATGTAACAGGGAGGATTATATAGCTCTATGAAACACAAATGAAGCACAACTTCCTGTAAAGGCTTGCACAAATGATTTATGATAAGGTTTTCACACTAAAACTACAAAGAGAAAGATAAACTAGCACCTCACTTTGACCAATTTCACCTAAAAACACATGTCATAACCTGCAAACAAACTTACTGCTCTACACAAAGGTGCTGAAATGAGACAAAAAAAAAAAGGATTAATGAAACATTCACAAGTTAACCTATCCAATCATTTAAAAATGCACAAAGAAATTGTAGAGAGGAAAAGGGCTAACTGATAACTTCACCAAACATAATCACACTGTTGTTACCTGCATTATATTTCTAGAAATGAATTATAGACTCTGTAGAATGAAGTCCAAGACTCAGAGAATAGCCACAAAACTTCTATCCATAAAATTAGAACCCCTCAAATGAGCTGAAAAACTCATACTTAACACCTTTTTCCAACTGCATTTTTACAAAAGCCATAAATGCTAGGTCGGATTCAGCCCCAAAGGCCAAACTTGAGTCCCTGAAAAGACTTCAAAAAGGTGTACAATTGGCCCAAAAGGCATGGCCTGGTAATATCATCAACTACCCCTCATAACTGCAGTCACATCTCTTGACAGACCTCCAAAAAAGTCTACAAAATGCAATAATTTCCTGCCCCTTCAGTCTTACCAATACATAACTCATGTTACTTGCAAAAATATCCCAAGATCCTTCTAATTATTTTAAAAGTAAAATAAATATCTTATTCAATACTTTGTGATTTATTTAGCTAGTCAATATTTATTAATATCAATTAGATAAATAAACCACAAAATATTTAATATTTAAATTAATAATATTTTATTATAACATTTGTAGTTTATATTTCAATAAGTATTAATTGTATTAGTAATGCCTATTAAATGATGAGATAAATCACTCAACATTATTAATACAATCAATATTTATTGAATTATAAATTATAAATACTATAATGAAATATTATTAATAAAATAACAAAATAAAATGTTTATTTTACCTATAAAGGAAACTAAAAATCACTTGGGACTACCTTAACAAAAGCTTAGCAAAACTATATAAAAAAGAGAACTCGCGCATAAAAAATTACCCCATATCATGCCATGGACCCGAAATTCTACTCAATGTAATTGAGGAATTGATAAAAGGAAAAGTAAGGGCTTCATTTTGTCACTTGGAGCTGTAAGAATGTGCAAGCGAAATAATAGGGCTATTGTGAAACCCTAGCTGCCATCAAGCTTTCACAGATCTATATCTCTATTTGCTATAGATGCCACGAATGAGGGACTTACTAGTTTCACCATGAATGATGTCTGGTGCAGGTATATTGCTCTGCTATTAAATCTTTTCATCCATGCTTGATTTCGAACCTAAATATATACAGTTGACTTGTTTTTGAAAATTCAAATAGGGTTTAAAGAATCTTCATGGTCGCCATGCATGAATTTGGGTTCGAATCACTCGATGGAATTTACCTATCAGCCGCCATTAGATACTTGCTAGAGCTGGAAAAGCTCAAATTAAAATAGTTTCACTAGCTTTTTTTCTAAAATGGCGACTATAAATCATATGCTGGAGGAATTTATTTTGTTTTTTTTCTCATTGCAGGTTTATATTTGTGTCTTGAAAGCACTGAATTCATTCCAAGGTTTCATTTTCAACTTGAATATATATGTTGCTTTTGAATGAAGATGAGGGTCTTGTTTTTTTTTATTGTTGTTGCTGCCATGGCAATCATGAAAAGTAGTTTGATGCCTTTTCAGTTGCTTGAAATATCTCTGTTGACCGCCATGTAAGGTATTTAGGGGTAATTTTTTACTTAAAATGTTTAGCTGTTGCTTGATATTTGCTTGATGCTATTGGAGTCTGTATTCTTCACATTTCCATGTATGATAGCAACAATGTGGAGTCTAAAAGTCGCCATGAATGAATTTGTTGCTGGGTGCTCCTCTGCTGTAACATGTGTGTGCTGTTGTAAAAACTTGCTTGGATTTTAAAAAAATATAATTCTATGGCTCCCCTTTGCTGCCATTATAGAGTATTTTCTTACACTCTAAACACATCTAAGGAATAGATATATAAGTTTTCAAAAGCAACAGCCCTCAGCATGATAGTTAAGTCAAATGACCATAACCCTTTCCAGCAGATCCTTAAGAAGGAACACACTATGATACGAGCTCCTATTCCATAATCAAAACTCTTGTCATGACTTTCATTACTTTCAAAGAAGTCTAATAAATACAAATAAAATCAACCTTGCGGCTAGTTAACATATTGTATGATTGGAATATTACATGTTTATCCAGCTGACTATTTCCTTCTGCCGAGCAATGTGATGATAAATATATATACTGTCTTCCTTCATTGCTTTGTTATATCTTGAAATGTGAGATATTCATCAAATTTCTTGCATTGTGCTAAAACCTTCTAAAAGCTCTTCACACACTTGACTATCATGCATCTTCATTCTTAATCTTTTAAAATCTTATGTATCTTTTCACTAAAGAATTCTATGCATTCTCTGGACTCATGTTATAGAATTATTGCATTATGTTATCCTGGTAGATTTTACTAATGGAAAACACCATGCTACTTTGTTGATTTATGGAATGAATGCCTCTAATGAGGAAGGGAATTCTGCACTTTGGGGGCGCTTTGGTATTCTTCTATTGTGTTTCTTTGCTGAAGCTAACCCTTAGCCAATGTTATGAAGAAAATATATGGATTGTTGAGGCATTTCTGAAGCCCTTTTTGTGTACTTTTTGGTAATGGTGATTTGTTGTTGCTATGAGGACCTTTCTGTAAGATGCCATCAGCTCTTAGAAGAGCATTATCCTCAAAATGTGGGTCTTCAGCATGTTGTGTGCCACTCTTTCACATTGAATAATTCTACTTGTGTACGAATAGATTCTTTGTTCTTTTACTGAAGATGAAGCCATCATATTTTCCTTTTTAATGCAGCTGCTATGGAAAACCTTGCTGGAGTTTTATATGTTCTTTTGGGTTTTCTTGAAATGATTCATTTGCTGGAAACTCTTACCAAGTTACAGTACCCCTGTATTTACCACACTTTTGTCCTTCTAACTTGGAGCTGCAATTACATCACTAAGCCGCATATCAGTGCCATGTTCTAATTGATACTCCCCTTTCATATTTCTTTTGTTGAATTAAAATTTGAAGCTTAGATTCCCATTTGCTTGTTGAACACATTCATAAATAACTTCATAATACATATTTGTTAGTCTGTTCATCTTTTCTATCTTGTTGCATATCTTATGAGGTTCAAGCACAAGCTTGTGACACTCACAAATGGTTTTTATTTCTTTCAACACCAAATGCCAATATCACTGCTTGTTTTCTTTCATGACGGAATGCATTGATAGATAGAATATGTAGTCATAGAGGTAGGTAGTTATTGCTTAGATTCTTCGGGATCTAACATCAGTTTCTTTTATGTTTTATGCAGCTATTGGAGAGCGTGAAGCTCGGAGCTAGATGAGTGCAACAAGGATCTCGGGAACACATATTCAATTTATAACCAGTCAAAGCAACATGCAATGATTGGTTATCTCTATCACTATTTCTTTTGTGCATATGCATTTATGCTTATGTATTTCCTTATGAGAGAAACCTAGGTAATTAGACTCACAGCTTGTGTGAGATCTTCTCTAATCAGCATGTTAACTCATTTCATACTTTGTAAAAAAAATGAAAATTGTACATATCAGATGATGATCTATACAATGAACATTGTACCTCTTTTTCTCAAGATTTCATATATGATTGCAAAAATGATGGAATAGTAATGAATAGAAAATGTACATTTTTCCTTTTGCAATGTTACTTTCTGTGATGTTACTTCCTAGTAAAATTTAGCATGTGTGAAATTTTGGTAACAATTATAAGATTGTATAGTAAAAGAAAGGATCAATCTTGAAAGTACTTGGATGTTGGGTTACTTTCAGGGGACGACCATCTTCATTGCTAACAAGCAATTGATCACAATTCTTTATTGTTCCCGTACATCTAACACGGGTACACCTAGGAAGGTCCTCATCATCTCATGCATAACATGAATCCAATATTAAAAAATGACCCCTAAGAAATAATAGTCCAAGTGAAATAAACCAATAAAAAATGAGAGATAAAAAGAGGAATCTACTTACCAATAGGTATCGCCATCGCACATGTCACCTTGCTATGTGTTGCAAAATTTGCAGTCGAGCATGCCTCTTTAGTTTCATTCCTTGTAGCAGGTAGTGTAGTGAACAGAGGATCAATGGTAGGAGCTGAAAATTGAAATTATTAGAGCTATTAAAAAAATATTGTTCAAATAAAACACAAGTGTAGGATAGAAAATGTAATGTACTTGAGTATCATCCTCTGGGGCATTGCCCTTGTACATCCTCTATAAAAAATAACACATATGCATTTTATTTAATGACAAATAAAAGAGTATACTATAAAAATCATTATTGAAATTTTGTTATAATTAAAAACTACATTAATACTTACTCTATATGTATGAACTAGGTGCATCAACCTATCATCCATCAATTATAATTGAGGAGTCTGAGGTTGAGTTGATGCCCATTCCATTAACCTTCTTCCTATAGCACAAATCACCTTTTGCACTACAACTATGAGATTAGTGGCTAACATAAAATCAATAAAAATTCATCGAACACATTGTGCAGCTCCTCATCCTCTTGGACTAATTTTTCCTTTCCCTTTTCCTGATCACCACTTTCTTGTGAGAGAAATATTATTAGCTATATATTATAAATTAATCCAAAATAGTAGTGAAGAATAAAACATAATAAAACATATGCATTAATATATTTCTTGTATATAATTTGTACAACCACAATGAGTTTTATTTGTTGGGAAGAAAAACCATAATCGTCATGTGTATCCTATGGTTGTTGATCCATACTGTAGCCCTATATTTGGGAAAAAAATCATCGATACATGTTAAAACACGTGTTAAAATCCTAAGTTAGCAAAAAAATATAAAAATTTAATGGTGTGTTGGATTCATTGATTGGAGTTGATTTCAAATGTGCATAGTACGCACCACCTTACCCGTGATAGTGGTTTTTTTTGTATCTATGTGATTTAAATTGTAATAAATTAGATGCTCTTCACCTCCATGTATTGATTTTATCGTACATACAAATACACGATTTCCCTTGTGTGCCTCAAATAAGAAATTGGGTTGCTTCTTAGTTGATGTAGGTCGTATACTATTTATAAAATCTACAGTATTCTCTGATGCTTTGGCCTTCCTTCAATGTATATAGCTATTGTTTTACTTTGTTTACTAACTACTTCTTGTATATAATTTTTTGCAAGTGCATACCTACATATACTTTTTTTTTATCTAAGAATCTGTTGGGAATTAACAAATGGGAAATATACTTCTGAGAGGGGGTGGTGAATCATAAGTATTAAACTTTAACCAATAAAACTTTTAACTTTAAAAACATTGCATGCATAAACATATGAAAATAACATTTAAAGTAAATGCAACCACAAAAACACTTGACACCAAATATGATTACCCAAAAACCCTCCAATGAGAAGGTAAAACTGGGGTGGGGATGACACCCATAACTCTTCACTACTGTAGCAATAAAGTTCACCTGTTAAGGTTACATATTTTTTACCATTCTCATGATCTACCCTATGAAAGGCCTACCCTGTTAAAAGCTTACAAGGATTGTTAGATCCTACCTTGTTAAAGGATTTTAACACTCTATCAAAAGTGTACCTAGCTAAAGGATTTACAAAAAATTCACTTGGAATGTCACCCTGTTAAAGGCTTTATATAATGGCTGTTAAACCAACCTATCTCCATAGGATTTCATTCTTCTAATACAATTGTTAAAAAGTATAGTAGAATGGTTGACCTAATTGCTTGCAATCTACTAATGTTGATCCTTGTTCTATCCAATATGATCCTCACTGATCTGGTATGAAGCTATTTTTAGTACTAATACTCTATTTTTCTAACTGATCTATAGTTTTGTCCTTCTTCTAAGTCAATTCACCCCTTTTTCTTCCTTCAAAATTCACTAGCTTTATCTCCTTTTATGCATTCTCTTCTCACACACTCTCTCATACATACTAAATTATGGGGCTTCGGTCTCCTTAGAAAGGTTTCGTGACTTAGGGTTAGGTATGACTCTATGATTGAGATTCATATCTTTCACGCTTAAATCTTTCTATTTCTCTGATTGGTTGCATGTTGATTGCATGGGGAATCCAAATAGATTCATTCTTATCTTTTAATAGTTTGAGATTTATCCTTATGTCAGCCTAAAAATAGTTTACATCTTAGTTTGTGAAGGCACAAACTCTATGTTGATTCTGTGTTACTTGGCACTTACTGATTACTAATACTCGACACATACTAAATTCTATCTTTCTTGGCACTTGGACTTTGCTCAGCATCTATTAGTCACTTGGCATTTGAAACTTGCTCAACATTGTCTGTTTTCTTAGCTTTTGAATGACTCGACACTTGTTGAATTGTTGGAATTAACAAGTGGGAAGATTTTTTTTGAGAGGGGGGATCAATCAGAAGTAACTAACTTCAACCATTTAAAATCTTTAGCTGATATCATTCACATGCATGTAATTCATCTAATAAACATGAAAGCAAAAGCATGCATGAAAACTGATAACACAAGATTTGGTAACCAAAAAACCCTCCAAAATGAGAAGGTAAAATTGGGGTTGGGATGACACCTACAAAATATCACTGAAGCAATGTGTAACTGTTCAAGGTTACAATGTTTGACCACTTCCAATGGTCTACCCTATGAAAGGCTTGTCTTATTAAAGACTTTACACCCTATTAAAAGTGACTTGGTTAAAGGATTTCACTACCCTGCTAAAAGTAGGCCTGGTTAAAGGACTTTAGTACATTCACTTGGAATGCCACCCTATTAAAGGATTTACAATGGCTTCTAGGCCAACCTAAGTCCATAGGATTTCCATATCTAATACAATTGCTAAAGAGTATTAGAAAGCCTTGACTTGATTACTTGCAATCCTCAATTGTTGATTACAGATCCTTGTTCAGCTCTAACTGATCTGATCCTTGCTTGATTTGATGTCACTCTTCGAGGTTCTGATACTTTGTTCTTGATCAACTAGATTCTGCAATGTTTCTCTGTTCTCGACTAAGTCTTTTCACCTTTTTTCACTTCACTATAATTCACCCATACACTTCTCTCTCACACGCATACAATGGAGTTTTGTCCTCCTTTTAAAGATTTTTAAGACTTAGGGTTAGGTATGAATCTACGATCAATATTAAATCTTCATTTCCTACTCATTTTTGTACTTTTCCTATTGGTTGCATGCCTTCTCCATTTTTCTTATTGGTTGCATGTTGATTGCATAGGTAATGCAAAAGATTTGTTCTTATCTTCAAGATCCTTTGAGATTCATCCTATGTCATCTCCAAAAATAGTTTACATCTAAGTTAGTGAAGGCACAAACTCATATGTTGATTATGTGTTACTAGGCACTTACTTGTTGCTGATGCTCGACACATATAGGAAAACTGGATCACTCGGCTCCTATAGTAATTTTGTTTCACTTGGCATCTATACTCTGCTCAGCACCTATAGTGACTTGACAATTGAACTTTGCTTGACACCTAAAGATTGCTCGGCACTTGAAGTTCACTCAACACCTATTGAATTCTCTGGCTTGGCATACACTGTAGCTTGGCTTCTATATTATACTTGGCATCATCTTGAGAATTTGGTTAAGTGTGTTGACACTCAAATGTCAAAACCAATCTGAGACTAACATGAATTTCTGGCTCGATACATATTGTAGCTCAACATCTATATTATACTTGGCATCAACTTACAAAATTTCTTAAGTGTGTTGACACTCAATTGTCAAAACCAATTTGAGATCAACAATCTCCCCCTTTGACACGAGTTCCAAAAACACTTAACTATACATAATGAAACCAATCTCTTTGAGTATAATATGCATTTTGTTCAGCATATATACAAAACTTCAAAATTGTTCAAAATTTTGTGAAAAACTATATGCCTTAAAATTTTGTATCTCTCCTTGAGTTGATGTGCCATATCCTTGTAACCAAAATATCTCTAAATAGATTGATGTTCCTTAGCTAATACTCCTTGTCTTCGATTCTGATACTCTTTATCTAATGTGTTCTTATTATTCTCACTTTTGCTCTATTTTGCTCCTTCTTTGTTTATTTTATTACTCCCCCTTTTATTTTTGTTCCCCCTTTCACATGTTCCCCTTATAGTTTAAGTGTCCTAGCTTTTCAATTTCTCCTAATGTGCCTTTAATTTCTCCCTTTTTCTTTAATTTCTCCCCCTTTTTGACGCTTATGTCAAAGGGTCTTAGACACTGATTGAATGTTTAGCTAAGAAGTTCCTATTTACTTCCATTACAACTCTTAGAGTAGCATCCCAATTTTGTATTGCAACTTCTAGGGATTTATTTTGAATGGTTTTCTTTGTTGTAAGGTGAACTAATCCATCTAATGTGGAAACATTGGGATCTTTATTTATCACATTCTCTGTATAGGCTAGTTCCTTTTGCAAAATTTCCATGTGAGGGGTTAGGGAGGCTTGTATTTGCACCAACTTGGCTCTTGTGTTAGCCTCTTTTGTTGTTAATACAACTAGCTCATTTTGAGTGTGAAGCATTGTGTTAAAGTGCTTCTCACTTTGAGCTAGATCTTTGGGTAGTTGCATGCTTGATATCTTCAATTTCCTCTCCAAGCTCATGACTCTCTAGTTGGTTTCCTGTGTGAAGATGGAAGGATCACACAATTTTCAGTACAATGAGAATATGTTCTCAAGTATTGTCTTCACCTTTTCAATTTTCTTAACTAGTTCTAGTTGAGATAGTGTTATTTCACTGGATATTTTTTCATTCACCTTTGTTTGAAACTTCCTTTTTGACCATTACATCATCTTGGCATTTGTAACATGGTCTTCACTTTGCACCTAGTCCACCATGTTTGAAAGTTGCTCCATAATGGGCTTTGTTTCATCAGGTGCCTGCAAGCTAAATGCATCTAAAAAGATGTTCTTTATTTCAATCAATGCTTGCCTCTATTTATACTCATTCGTGAGTATCTCTTGCTTCTTTTTCCTCTCTAGTGCCTCTTGCACTTCATTGATTTGATCAATGTTCATGGTTTCATAGTCATACTTAGGAATGACTATTTCTTCATCTAGTGCAGGGTCTCCATAGTGAAGTACCCTTGCAACCTTTGTAGAGCTCGAGTCTGGTTTTGATATTTGAAGTGGTATTGTTGCAGTGCTCAGCTTTTGTGATATTTTTGTTGGAGTCCTAGAGGTTGGCAAATTAGCCAAAGTTTGAATAGTTTCTTGCTCCTTTTCCTTTGAGGTTTCCTTCTCCTACTCAGGTATGTCTTTGTCAATAACTATTATTTGAGGTGGTGCACCTTGTACTTGTGCAGTAGGAATAGAAGTATCCATCTATCCTATTTGGTCCTTTGTTGGCTCCTTAGCAGTTGTGGTGACTTTAACTGTGGAGTCAACCTTAGCTGATGTATCTTGTGAAACTTGCTCTTTAGGTTGTCCACTTGTAGCTATAGGGATGACTGAAGATGTTTCTTGTGTTGCCATTTTATCCCTATTCAAGTCAGCTATTACTTTTTGCAAATCATCTACACTGACCAACATTGGATTGCTGCATAATTGGGCTTGTAGAGTTATTTGGTCAAGGATCTTTTTGAGATCCTTTGTAGTCAATGGATTTATGTTCTGACTAGAATTTTCAGGAACATCCTTTACATTTATTATTTTTGTAGGTGTAAAAGTGTCATGTGGAGGGCTTGGAGGTGGCAATTGTGTGTCTTTCACACTTTGTTCTGTTTGCTGCCCTTCAACAGTTTCCATATCATCCTTTTGTGTTTCCTTCTCCACTGTATCTACCTTCTCTTTTTCTCCTTCACCTTGCTTTTCATTTTTATCCTACTCTCCATTATTTCTCCCTTTAAAGGGATCTTCTTCTCCTTCTTTTATAGTTGTGAGGCCATAGATTAATTTCCACATTTGTGTGGACTTTTCAACAACATCCTCAATCTTATTCTAGAGAATATTGAATGCTCTATATTTGGGTGCAAATTTTCTCCCATGATTCTTATTTGCCTTACTTATTTTCCCTTTTGTAAGTTTAGGCATTACTCAGGCCAATGTTGACTCTCTTATTTCTTTCTCCATATTAAGACAGTAATGCCATTTATTTTCTACAATAGAATATAATTTCTTAGGCAATGAATTGTCAAGTTCAAGTGGAGTGTTCTTGAACTTGGCCATCATAGTGTAGACTGATTCTTCAACTATGTTTTGTTCTTCTCTATTCAACTTATTAAAATCAATGCTTTAAACCTAGATAAGTCTGCATTATCTCTAATATTATCACATATATTTTCTAAATCAAACTTGGTGGTGTGACTTACCACTCTAAATTGGCTATTGTCATTAGATTTAGTCCTTTCCCCATTTGATTTAGGAGGTGCAACATACTTTCTTCTCAACTTCTTCTTTGATGTTCCTTTCTACTCGGTAGCTTTCTTCTTTTCTTACTCCTTAGCCTCCTTTTTTGTAGCTCTTGTACTTGCCCTTGTAGTAGGCTTAGCTGGACTTGGCTTGGCTATCTTTTTTCCTTTGGACTGAGTTGTGGGTTATTTTTGAGCTTTTCTTTTCTTTGGCCCTGGCTTGATAGGTGCTTCCTTGGCTTGTTCTTCCTCCTTAGCACCTTCTTCCTCTTCAACATCTTCACACATGCCTTATGTCAAGGCAAGTGGCCCTTGGCCCTATTCTTCTTCTTCTTATTCATGTTCATCATCTTCTTCTTCTGCTATCCCTTCACCAAATATGGCCTTTAGCTTTTTGACCAATTTATCCTTCTTCTTTAGGGTTGAAGTAGCCTTTAGCTCCATCTCTACCTTGGATTTCACAATATCAAAAGTGCCAAAGGGTTTTGCATTTTTATCAATGTCTTCTATAAGTAATGTTGTGATTGTTTTTGATGCCTCATCAATGTTAATTTCATAACCAAGTGGCCTTAGCCATCTTACCCTTGGTACTATTTCTTGAGTGTATGCATAATTAATGTCAACTAAGAAACAAATACCATTGATGTGTTGATCCACTAGGTAAACTGGTATTTTGAGCCTTTGCTTCATAAACTTCTTAAAGTCTTCAAAATAGCTTGTCATTAAGGTTTCAAAATTGGCTCCCATTTGCTCAATATACTCATTAACTTGTACTACTATAGACCTTTTTTTTTTCCAACTTATTTTACCAAAAGAGGGGAATTCATTCTATACATAGAAATATATGTATATCAAAATTGATCCAAACTTACACTGAGCACTCTTGGATCTCCTTATTGCTCCTAAATTTTCCATAATTTGTTGCAGTTGCAATTTTTCTAGATCATGTGTAGGATCTTTCTTAACAAGCTTGTATCCTACTTCAACTGCAATGCATGGGACACTGTTTAGTTGTTTTGATTGGTAGAATTTATGGGATATAATCCTAACAGAAAATTTTACAAATGGGCCTCTAATTCTGTCTATTGTCATGCCTCTTTTGTTCCACTTAGCCCCAGTGTTCTTCTCTATGACTTATTTTGAATCATTCCTCAAGGTCTTTGGTTATTCTAGGGTTGGGTACCCTGTTACCCTATGTATGACTCTCTTTGAAAACTTTATGGGTCCACCCTCCAACCATAGGCATCCATCATGAATTTTGCTCGACATTATTCTTATCCATTCAGTCTTGAAAACTTCAAGGAAATCTAGGGCACGGGTTAAGCCCTTTCTCTCAACAATCTGGAATTCCTCCTTTAATACCCCATTTTCACAAATTTTGTCATAACCTTGCCTAATCTCCATGTCACCTATTGCTCCAACTTTACAATTATAACATTTTCTAACATCTTGCACCATAACAACCTTAGGTGGGACAATAGACAATGCACTAGCAGGGTCATTTTTATAAGCGACTTCAAGAATTGGTCTGAAATTCAGTTGTTTTACTTCATTTCTGACCAACTAAACCTCAAAGGATTCCTTGTCTTTGGGATTCCTAGAGCTAGATGCCATTTTTGAAAACTAGGGTTTTAAAATATAGAAATTTTGTAATTGTGTAGCTCGACACTTGAGTAAATACCTTAGATCAATGAAACAATGTTGAATCTTTGTTGGAATCTTCGCAAAAGCATCAATCTCTACTTGGAAATCATTTATGTGCTCTTCTCACTCTTGCTCTGTGTTTGCAATGACAAGAAATGATCAAAAACTCGACCTTATACCCTTTATTTCGTAGCATTTAATGCTTAGTGCATGTATAGCTATCCACTCGGCTCCTTATGTAATTTTGTTTCATTTGACTTCTATTGATTTTCCAACACTTGGCATCCATTGGAGTTTCCCTTACTCAGCTTCAATAAGAATTTTCCCTTTTACTCAGCAACCATTACACACTTGGCTTCTTTGGCAAACAACTTGACATACACTAGGGTTACACTCGACATTTAAAGGCAATTTTCCTTACTTGACAATAGTGTGAAAACTTTTGAAGTTTTAACCTTGCATCTTTATTCATGCTGATCTACCCTTTTTAGTGCTAACCCATTCTAGGAACTGATGTATGATAAAGAATTTAAATATCAATCCCACATACCTTCTTTCTTAGTTTGATGAAGTATGACCACTTGACCCTTAAGGTGAAGTGATCCCTTCATTTGATGTGTTGCTTCCATCTTTCTTCTTCCATGTCTTATTCATCTCTCCTCTAATATGCTCAACATCTACCTTACCTTTTCCCTTGTTTGAGTTAGAGTTAGGTGCCTTTGTCCTTGTTAGGCAGTGCTAAATGATGTGACCAGTCTTTAAATAACTAAAGCATGTATTTTGGCTCAACCATCTACTATAGCTTCCACTAAAATGTGTTCTTATGCAATTCTCAGGGATGTGTCCATACTCTTGACAGTAGTGACAGCTATGTCTTGTGTTGTAATCTCAATTATAGGAATTTTCATGGCTTCTTCCCTTGTTTGATGACCATGTAGGCTTGGATCTACATTCAAAAGCTTTATGCCCATACTTCTAACAATTGTAGCAATGTCCTTCAAATTTTGGTGCATTCATGTGTTTGATGACCTTGTTTGTTGCACTTGTAACAATGTGTCATATTCTTTGGCTTAGCATTCTAACTACCATTCTTGTTCCTGCAAACATTATTTTATGTCCTTTCTTACCACAAAAATGACAAGTGGGTTTGGAGTTCTTACCTTTATCATTCTTTTGTTTAGCAGTTTTGGATGACTCACCTTCCTCAGTACTTGTGTAGCCCAAACCTAGTGTGTCTTTACTAGATCTAGGGGATTTTAGTAATTGCTCAAAGTACTTGATAGCTTTATTTGGCTTGTTGAAGCTTTCAAAAAATTCCTTCTCTCTTTTTAGGTCATTCTATAGTTGCTCATTTTGCAATTTCAATGTCCTTGACATTCATCTCATGATGGGCATTCATCATTTGGCTCAAGGTATCCAACTGCATGTTTGAGATCCTCGACAACTCTGCTAACTTTTTTTCCAATCTGCTTGACAAAATTCTTTTGTCTTCTTCAATCATGCTCTTATCCTCAATGGCTTTCTTCTTTTGTTCAATTACTTCACATAGTAGTCTTGCTTGTAATTCTTACTCCAACTTGAGATTTCTAATCTCTTTAGCTTGTGCTCTTTTCTTGTCCATGAGATCTAGAATTGTTGCATCAAAATCACATGAGTTACCATCCAATAACTTTGTGGTGTCAATATCCTTGTATTGAGTGTCATTTTTAGCTATGGGAATCACTTTTCTTCTCTTTAGCGAGCTCCTCAAGGCATTTCTGGCTTCATCCAATTGTTGCAATAGGAGGTGTATCTCAATCTCTTGATTCTCAATGATTTTTCCAACTTGTAGACTTCCATCTCAAGATATTTTCCTCAAGTTGTAAGGCTTCTCCTGATGAGAACTAGGCTTTGATACAAATTTTTGCGAATTAACAAGTGAGAAATATACTTCTGAGAGGGGGAGGGTGAATCAAAAGTATTAAACTTTAACCAATAAAACTTTTAACTTTAAAAAAATTGCATGCATAAACATATGAAAATAACATGTAAATTAAATGCATCCACAAAAACACTTGATACCAAATATTATTACCCAGAAAGCCTTCAATGAGAAGGTAAAATTGGGGTGGGGATGACACCCACAACTCTTCACTACCCCAACAATAAAGTTCACTTGTTAAGGTTACATATTTTTGACCATTCTCATGATCTACCCTATGAAAGGCATGCCCTGTTAAAAGCTTACAAGGATTGTTAGATCCTACCCTATTAAAGGATGTTAACACTCTATCATAAGTGTACCTGGCTAAAGGATTTACAAAACATTCACTTGGAATGTCACCCTGTTAAAGGCTTTATACAATGGTTGTTAAACCAACTTATCTCCATAGGATTTCATTCTTCCAATACAATTGTTAGAAAGTATAGTAGAATGGTTGACTTGATTATTTTCAATCTACTAATGCTAATTTTAGATCCTTGTTCTGTCCAATTTGATCCTCACTAATCTGGTATGAAGCTATTTGTAGTATTGATACTCTATTCTTCTAATTGATCTGTAGTTTTTTCCTTCTTCTAAGTCAATTCACCACTTTTTCTTCCTTTAAACTTCGCTAGCTTTATCTCCTTTTATGCATTCTCTTCTCACACACTCTCTCATAAATACTGAATTATAGGGCTTCAACCTCCTTAAAATGGTTTTGTGACTGAGGGTTAGGTATGAATCTATGATTAAGATTCATCCATCTTTCTTACTCAAATCTTTCCATTTTTTGGATTGGTTGCATGTTGATTGCATGGGGAATCCAAATAGATTCATTCTTATCTTTTAATCCTTCAAGATTTATCCTTATGTCAGCCCAAAAATGCTTTATGTCTTAGTTTTTGAAGGCACAAACTATTATGTTGATTCTGTGTTACTTTGCACTTATTGATTACTGATGCTCGGCACATACTAAATTTTGTCTTGCTCGACACTTGGACTTTGCTTGGTATCTATTAGTCACTCGACATTTGAAACTTGCTTGGCACTGTCTATTTGCTCAGCTTCTGAATGACTCAACACTTGTTGAATTTTTGGCTTGGCACATATTGTAGCTTGGCATCTATATTATACTTGGCATCAACTTAGAAAATTTCTTAAGTGTGTTGACACTCAATTGTCAAAACCAATCTAAGATCAACACAATCTACATCTAACTCTTGTAATCATAGCAAGGTCCAACATACTCCATCAATTCAAAAACCTTGTTGTAAGAGACATTTATGTCATCCATGGAAAATAGGCCCAAACTATGTAATGAGGATGGTGATATGAGTTATATCCTCAGTCCAACATAAAAATCAATGTTTATTAGGGGAAGTTCATCGGGGACCCATTATTTCTGTTGATGTTTGTACTTAAAGGGCACATCGGAGTCATCTTCACTATCATCATCATAAGAACATGAGCCCCCTTGAGCAAAGAAAAATTTCATGTGCTTATTGAATTTCTTTATCATATTTTGACCTAAAGTCAATCTCCTTGATTTAGACATTCTAAATGTCTTACTTTCATCTTCCATTCCTATATTTTCCTCACTTGAGGAAGACAAATCTAACAAATACCTATTTGCTGGTACCTACACTCCACAAAATAAAAGAGATAGGTGGCAATGAGAGAGATATTTTACAAATGGTAAAAGGCAGTAATCTAAGGTATTTTTTCTTGTTTCAAGACACTATCTACGAACAAGTAGATGGGGTTCCCATGGGCTCGCCATTTTCTCCCATTATTGCAAACTTGTACATGGAACATTTTGAAGAATTTGCATTCAATTCTTTTCCCCTCAAACCTAGATGGTGGAAAAGATATGTAGACGAAACACATATCTGTTAGTCCCATGGCCAAGACAAACTCCAAGACTTCCTTACCCATCTCAATAGCATCACACCTTGCATTTCCTTTACATTAGAGATTGAGTCAGACAACCAATTCCGTTTTATTGACATCTTAGTCATCAAGAAACTTGATTGATCCATAGATCATCAAGTCTTCCAAAAATCAACCCACATAGATAGGTACCTCCATTCGTCTTCACACCACCACCCTAGTCAAAATTTTGGTGTTCTTAAGATGCTCATCTTGAGAGCCTTTCACATTTTTGATGATGAACACATAGATCTCGGGCTCTCACATCTTTGCAATGTCTTCCAAATGAATGGGTTCTCAAATAGAAAAATCACAAAGGCTATCAAATAAACCAAAATCATTTTCCTTTCTCAATCCAAACCCCCAAAATCTCTCACTCTCATAGGGTCTCCTTGCCCTTTATCAATGGTATCTCCCACAAGATTGCCAAAATTTTATCCAATAAAGGCATTCATAGTATGTTTAAACCCTTCTCATTGGTTAAACATTGCATTCACTTTCTAAAAGACTTAAAAGACACCCTTATGAAATTTGGAGTCTACAAGATTGAATGCTCATGTGGTGTTCCTTACATAGGAGAAATAAGACACACTATCAAGACTCGATTAAAAGAACATGGGGCTGACATAAAACACGAAAGAGTTGCCAAGTCATTCCTAGCTGAGCACTCCTCAACCACTAAACACCACATTTTTTTAGAGAAGGCACAAGTCTTATGTAAAGAATATAATTTCTTCAGGTGAAAAATTAAAGAGGCCATTGAAATATGCAACCACCCGTGGAACCTTAATCAAGATGAAGGGTTATTTCTTAGCCATTCATGGAAACCCTTATTATCCTCTATCAGAAACTATTCTTGTCACTCCTGAAGATCTCTCTCTCTCTCTCTCTCTCTCTCTCTCTCTCTCTCTCTCTCTCTCTCTCTCTCTCTCTCTCTCTCTCTCTCTCCCCCTTTCTTCATTTTTATTTTTATATTTTCACTTGGTTTCTCATATATATATATATATATATATATATATATATATATATATATATATATATATATATATATATATACATCCTCTTGTGGTTTTATAGTTTTATACTTTTATTGTTCTCCTGTGTTTACATAGGTACACATTCACACACACACACACATAGGACTTTTATTTTATTTTTATTTTTAAAAATTCACATTTCTAACTTATGCAGGTAATAATAAAATAATTAGATACCTGGAACAATCATTGCCAACATAATGTGCTCCCTCTTTATTGACATCCATGGAGGAAGGTTATTATTGATAAGAAAAATAGGGCACACCAAGTAAATAGATCTCATATCTCCAAATGGATTGACACCGTCAATTGCTAGAGAAAGCCTAAGATTTTGAGATTCTTCTTTAAAGTGTGGCCACTTTTCCTCTATGTCGATAAATGTTGAACCATCCACAGGCATTCAAATAATATCATCTTGATTTTTATTGTGTGCATGGTAATCCATAAATTGTGCCAAGCTATTGCACCTTAATAATCTTTTAAGATGTGGAACAATGGGGATGTAATGAAGAACCTTCTAAGGCACCTTTTTTGTCACTTGATCATCTTGATATCTTCTCGTATTTCATTCAAGGCATTTTGTTGCATTTTCATTTTCTTTATGATAAATTACATGATCTTTAGGACAAGCATCTATTGATTGATACTCCATTCCAATATGTTTCATAGTGGCACATAATTCTTGATACAAGCAAGGGAGAACATTTGATGGTGGTAACAAATAGTCACCTATCAATCTAGAGAAAAAATATAAGTTGTTAGTATAAACAATCTTAATGGTATATATTTCACCTTTTATAGACTATAATGATGTATATCACAAACCTTAGCATACGTGACATTGTTATGTTGGATAAACCACTCATAACCTTCAAATTCACTAGCAACAATACAATAGAGAGAAGATTTGATTGGGATCCTTTGCAAAGGGTCGTGTTTTCCTTCTCAGGTAGAGGTATATCATGGATGACCTCAATGTGATTCTCATCATAATCATCATCATCATCATCAGTAGCACCAACACCAGTACCAAATGTATCATGGATCAATGCATTTGTACCATCATCTTCAAATGTTTTTTCTTGTGCATGATCATCATCTTCCATGGGATCATGATCTTCTTCTTCAATACTCACACCTCCATGTTCCTCCATATTCACATCTCCATGTTCCTCTGAGATATGGTGGTCCATATCATGTACTACCCTGGGGAGATTGGCCTATATAAAAATGATGATAATCAAACCCCCGTTCTGTGGTTTATATGTATATTAATTACAAAAACAATATAAAAAATAACTTATCTATGGATGATAATCAAACCCCCCTTCAGTGTGACCATTCTCCCTACAATGTCTCTTAGTTGTTTTGATTTTGATTCTTCTTGTCTTTAAGCCATTACAACTCTTGCAAGGACAATAACATTTCTCATTGTGTTCTCTTTGAAAGTTAGACAACAATCTAGCAATTGTCTCCCCATTTTGATCAAATTTCCTTGTATTATCTGATGTGATCCATCTTCATGGGAATAACTTATTCTTGTACTATCATTGAATTGGTTGTACTTAATGTTTATATCTATACATATGGTTTTGAAAGAAAAATTTGGTGTAATTAATGTGTATATCTGCAAAACAATTGGACATGTTGTACTTAATGTTTATATCTACACTTATGGTTTTGAAAAAAGAATTTGGTGTAATTAATGTGTATATCTGCTAAAATATTGGACATGTAATTAATGTTTATATCTGCACATATGGTTTTGAAATAAATATTTGGTCTAATTAATGTGTATATCTACAAAAATATTGGACATTTTGTACTTAATGTTGATATCTGCACATATGGTTTTGAAAGAAAAATATGGTGTATTTATGCCTCTTCATTTTGATTTAGTTCAAGGGAAGCCAGTCAATGGTAATAAAAAAACAAGAATCTATTTTCTAAGAGTTTACAATTATTCAACAAAATTAATGTTTTACAAGAAAATGAACCTGAAGAACTATTAGCTTAGAAGCAAGAACATGGTGTTGAAACGGTATATAAAGAGCTTGACATGAGAGGTCCGCAAGCGAGGGTGTTGACCAATCTTGAAAACTTGAATGCTGAAATGAAAGCTATCAAGGATAAACCACCTATGCTAGAGTTGCAACACAATGTAAAGTTGATTTTAGATATGGTAGAGGAAGATATTCAGAGGTTTGATCAAACTTTAAGGCGTGAGAGAGAGTTTTTGGCAGTATACTAGAAGGAGAAGGAGTGGCTTTAGAAAGAGACTACACAAAAAAAATAACAAGTAGACAACATAGAGGTTATTATGGGAGCATTAGATAGAATCTGGAAAGTGAATTACGATAGGTACTATGACATTGCAATCACTTGCAAGTGTCTTTGAGAATTTATAATCCATATATTAGGAGGACTACAAGTTGTGCAATTTGTCACGTATTGCATCTACATTTGCTTTGCCATTGCTTATAAGAGTGTTTCAAGGTTGGGAACCACTTCAAGATCCTTTGCATGGTTTAGAGGTAATGTCATTTTGGCTGAGGCTTCTGCAAGGGATGAGCCTCGTGATTATGGCATTTACACAGAAGAAGAACTTGCTTCTTCAACTCCATACACTCAACTCTTCACTGAAGTTATTCTTCCAGTGAGAATGAAAATGTTCAAATAATTTTAGCAAGAATTTAAATGTACATTAAAGAAAGATAGGTGGGATGTCTATTTGGTATGAAAGAGATGTTTTCCACCCCTTTTTTATGATTGAAAGAAAGATGCCTCAGAAGGCTCAAGTTAAACTCAAGCGCTAAATGAGACAATTTTATGATTAGGGATGAAATGGATTGGGGGAATTTAAAATAATAATGCAAGTTAAATGATTGAAATAAACTTAATTAAGTAGTTTTGGAAAATACACACTAATAAAAATTTAAAAAAACTTGTAAACATCATAATTGACAAGTTGAAAATATTAACCTTTATACTAAATTTGAAGTTTTTCAAATGTAGAAAAATGCCTTACACATTCTATTTTAGGTAACAAAATGGGTTAGGCATTTTGTTCCATGGAGAATTTGACCAAAAATTTAACTAGTTACAATCCCACAAGTCTAACCTTTATGAATCTGTTACGACATTTACACCAACAAATAAAAATGTGGAAAAGATGGGGGAATTAAACCCATATCTAGGAATTAACCTTGGAAATGAAACAAGATTACATGAAAAAAACCAAATTTGAAAGTAAATATTAAATCTACCTTTCTAACTCATAATGGGTTGTACTATTATTATTTATCCCCATCACATTCACTTTGATAGCCATGTTAGGGAGGTGATCTCCCCTAGTTCATCCTCATAACTTTGAATTCCTTAATTACGATCTTGGGTGCTCAAATTAATGTCCAAGACATTTGTACCTTAGGGCCATATTTTATCATCATTTGAAAGGGCCTCAATGTTGACCACAAAATGTCTCTCAATATGTTATTTGTTTTTTTCATTAGAGGGGGAATCTATCTCTTTCTTACTTGAACATAAGGGTGAGTACCCTAAACTTGAACTTCTTATTGTCTCTAATTTAGTCACAACTTGTGAAGCCATCTTGCCTTTTGACATTTTCTTCTTTTGAGGTGGTCCCTTATCCTCTATCCCCTTCCTCTTCATTCCTCTTATTTGTAACTCCTTATCACTCTCTCCATTCTTCTTGTTTAGCCTTCTTATTTTTTTGACCATTTAGGGAGTTGTTCACATGATTCATCATTTGGTTCTTCCGCATCTTTCGTTAGTTCATGCCTGGCATACAAGTGATGCATCTGCATATGCAATTTTATGACCTTGGAAAATTGTATTTGATCATGCTAGTTGGGAACAACTGATTGTTCATTTTTTTGTACCTATTCTAATGAGAGTTCTATAGCAATTTTTAATCAACCTAGCTAATCAACAACTAGACCAATTTAACTAGTTTATGGCTTGTTTCTTTCTAAAAATATCTGCTATCATATGTTTTTGTAAAATTTCTTGTGAACTCTAGCCATTTTTCCTAGTCTACATTATTTTTGTACAGGATCTTAAGCTAAGTCACTTATCATGGGTTGAGTGAGTTTTTTTGTTTTATTATTTAGATTCTGGAATATGTATGCAGCCGGATCAATTTTATGTTGTGATAATATTTAATAAGCACCTTAAAAAAGATTCCTTTGTATATACAAAGACTACAAGTTGTGTGATTTATCATATATTGCATCTATATTTGCTTTGTCATTGCTTATAACAAGGTTGGGAACCACTTCAACATCCTTTGCATGATTTATAAGTCATTGTGCAAGTGGCTTTTGTGAGGGAATAGCCTTGTGATTATGGCATTTACACAAAAGTAAAACTTGCTTCTTCAACTCCTTACACTCAACTCTTCACTGAAGTTATTCTTCTAGCAGTGAGAATAGCTGCTACAAATTCCTAGGGGCCAAGGGACCCTGAATTTGTGCTACATTTTTTGGAGACATGGGAGAAGCTACTACATGCTTCAGTACTTCATAAAATTATATATCATACAGTGATGCCCAAATTAATAGTAGAAATAGATACTTAGGATCCTCGCAGGGAGACTATGTCATACATTTATGGTTACATAATTTGTCCATTATTGGGCCAATGTATGGAGCCTTTATATCCAACTATTCATTATAATTTGGAGAATGCACTTCATGCCTGGCATGAAAGTGATTCATTTTCATATGAAATTTTATCACCTTGAAAAACTGTATTTGGTCCTGCTAGCTAGGAAGAGTTGATTGTTCATTTTATTGTACCTAATGTGATGATAGTTCTATAGGAATTTGTAATCAACCCAGCTAATCAACACCTAGACCAATTTAACTAGGTTATGGCTTGTTTCTTTCTAAAAATATTTTCTATGATATATTTTTGTAAATTTTCTTGTGAACTCTGCCCATTTTTCCTAGTCTGCATTATTTTTGTGCAAGATCTTGAGCTAAGTCACTTACCACTAGTTGAGTGAATATTATTATTTTATTATTTTGATTTTAGAATATGTATGCAGCTAGATCAATTTTTTTTTGTGAGTTAATATGTAATAAGCTCCTTAAAAATTATCTCTCTCTCTATATAAAGCAATATATATTTAGAAGGAAATATAAAGACATGCATGTTTAGAAGGAAAATAAAAGAACACTTAACATAGGTACCTCCTCTCCCCTTGAAGAAAATCATAGAGCAAGGGCATGAAGATCACAAGAGCACAACATGACAATGAAGTCACGAAGTAAGGGCACAATAATGAAATAGTAGAGTAAAGGCATGACAATGAAATGTAGACATCAAAAGGGCATGGCAATGAAATCATAGAGAAAGGAAACAACAATAAAATCTAGAGATCA
The DNA here is from genome assembly GCA_028749045.1 of Cupressus sempervirens. NCBI lineage: Eukaryota > Viridiplantae > Streptophyta > Pinopsida > Cupressales > Cupressaceae > Cupressus > Cupressus sempervirens. The sequence goes on from CM053792.1 coordinate 739,447,130, forward strand.
CAACAATGAAATTGTAGAGCAAGGGCATGACAAAAAAATATAGAGATCACAACAACAAAATGCACTGATCACAAGGGTACAATAATGTTCAAAGCTCTCCACACTCATTTGTGCGCAACTCTCCACAATCAAAAAAAATGGGGAATGCTTTTGTCGTGTTTTCTTTTTTTTGTTTATACTCATGTAGGCATCACAATTATGATGCCAATGTCAGTATTGCGATGACGTTGGGGACAATTGAACAAAAAAACATGAAAATTACCTCAAATTACATCGTCATCGCAATTTGACCCCAAATGTTGTAGTGTTAGTCCCTTCTGTCTCTTCTTTTGAAGTTGACTATATGGCATCCTCTAAAAAAACTTGGGAAATCTTATGGCTTAGAAGGATTCTTGAAGACTTGCAGATACCATAGGTTTCATCAATGGCACTCTTGATTGATAATCAATATGCTATCAAAATGGCTAAAAATCTAATATTTTATAATCATACAAAACACATCAACACAAAGTTTCATTTGATTTGTTATCATGTAAATGATGGAAATATACACCTCAAATATTGTCCCACTGTAGATCACCCAACATATATTTTTACCAAGGCATTGGGCAGAGAAAAGTTTGAGAAGTTTAGAGGAATGCTTGGTTTGACCCCTTTAGATTAAGGGGGGATGTTAATCACTAATCTTCATGATTTCTAAGTACTAAATATTAGATTAGGTTTTCTTTAATATTAGTTTAGGTTTTCTATTAGTTTTTTGTTCTGATAGTTTTGTATAATAGTTCATAACTATTATTGTTGTCTATTTTAATAATTTTCTTTCATGTTCTACATTAATAGAAAATTGAATTGAAGGGAAATAATAAATACATTCTAGTTTCTAATTATTTATACTTTTTCAAATCTTGGGCCAACATTTTTTCCATATTTATTTTCTTTGCTTTGCAGGTGGAACCTTTGGCTTTTCCTTAGCTCTACCTAAGCTGAGAAGGTTTGGTGGAAACTTCCTATTACGTGGGTTAAGGGGAAGACAAGATATTTTATCCCTCTTGGGTTTTGATATTGATGAACCCAGTTGCTTGGTTCCCACCGAGGAGCTTTCTCCTTTCTCAAAGGTCAAAGATTTTCAATGGGTTCCATCAGCCAATACATAACATATTAAATTCACATTTAAAATAAATATATACATAAGAAATAACATATACCTAAATATTTAAATTATACATTACAACTATCCACATATGATAATAACAATATAGGACCCAATTTAAGACCATACATTTGTCTCCTCTCAAAAGTAAAAGTTCTACTTTAGTAAGTAGTTATTGCAATAAAATATATCATTAATGTAGGTTTCTCAAAAAAAATGCTAGTTTAAAATGATCTATACTCTATGTTATCCAACTAAAAAGAACACCAAAATTCAAAATAGACTTTGGGAACAAAAGTTATCCACTGCAACCTACTTTGTATTGTCAAATGTCAATCACTAGTGCTTGATGAATTCTGATAGAATGGGTGTTGACGAAGTCTAACAACACTATAGAGTAGCATTAAAAGGATAAGATTTTGATTTTAAAAAAATGATAAGGTTTAAAAAAAATTGTAGTTCTCTGTTGATGAAAATTAATTTTACCTCCTACCAAAATTAGGATTGTGGAATAACATTTCAGAAAATTGAGACTTATATAATCATACAAAATAAAAGATAAATATAAACTATAGAAGTTTGTGTAACTCTGCAATATGATCGGTTAGTTTTATTAGAGAAATGAATTGAATGTATGCATTAGAATTATACGATTTTTTTAATATTTCAAATTCTCAATAGATGTCTTGAGAAAAAACATAAACCTTTTATTGTCTTGGAATTCTTTTTGGTGATAAATTTGAAGATAAATGTAATTCATATATATGGAGGGAGAGAGGGTTGATGTTAAATTTATATAGAAATTCAAATGAAAGCTTTTATGAAAGATTAATTTAAATGAAATATTATGAGATTTTTTTTATCAATATAATTGTTAGATAATAAATGAATAAAATATAATTATTTTTTACATTATATTATATCTTATCATGTTTTACACAATCAAATTCTTTCTTTAAATTTTTTTTCTTGTGTTGGTGTAACTATTGGCATTTCTTTTTCATACAAGGATGATGAGAGTTTTTTTAATTAAGAATAAAAACAAATTTTGAAAGGGGTACCTTTTTTGCAAAATAATAGAAAAGAAGAATGTAGAGAAGCTACTAATAGATGACACTAGTAAGAAGTCAGATAAGGGGTTATGAGGCTGCAACATACCATGAGCATATGGCAAAAAAACCCAACTATAGGGAGAAAATAGCTACAACTACCTCTCATTCTTCCTTTAAGAGCTCCAAATATTTGTTCATATACTCAAAATTCTATTTTCCTGCTAATCTCATCAAAAATATCAATATAAACTAACAAATCACATTTTTCTAGTTCCTTTTAATCCAATACTATGAACATCCTATGTTCATTTCTTTAAAAATATGGTATGCAAGTTATCCCATAAACATAAAAGTACTAAAACTAATTAAGGAACCTTTCAGTTCTCATCTTCAACACTTACATAAACTTTAACTGCATATTTGGGATTTGTATTTTATATGGATCTTACAAAGGAAGATCATTTTAATTTTAAAGCTATTTCGGTTTAATTCCATAGAATTATCTTTGGAATAAAATTATGGGTCAAAAGTCTTTCAATGGGTTGCATACTTGACACTTGGATTATTTATTATTCATTTATTATTACTATTAAGATAAATAATCATTATTGGTTAATATTGAGTAGATTTGAACCCAAGACCTCCCCAATGAGAGGATCACAATTTACCATTGTGTTGTAGGCTCTTGCCTAACAATTTGAGTGTTTAACTATTACATCACGACTTAAGGGATGACCTTTTGGAATGACAAATTTCTACTTTATGTACCGAGATGTTTAGAGAGATCAAAAGAATTATATTTTCTACATAAAAAGAATTTTTACGATCTCTTTAATTTCTAAGCATATTTCCCTATTTAACCACAACCATTTGATAATGATGATGATAAAGCTCTTTAATATCTATTTGAGAAAAGTAGTCTTCAAGAATTATAAATATATAAAAAATTATCCTTGTGAAGTACAATCCAAGAGTTGTCTACACAATATCCATATTTATTTTCTCCTTATTCGTAAGCTCTCCCCAATTGATTTTAAAGTGTCATTTTGGGGATCACATTGGTGTCACTCATTTTCTATTTATAGGTTAAAATCAAATTTCTTGACCTTCATAACATGGGTTAATACACTTCATCTAGTTACTTGCACACTTTCTTTAAACATCTTATAGAGCTATAAATAATAACCCTCCTTGAAACATAGAAACTATGAAAAAGGCCAAAAATATGTTATCAAACACAAGAAAGGCTAAATAACTCTACATATCCTTGAACTTACTATTGCATGTGCACTGCAAAGACATTTCAATACACTTACCAGTTGAAATCAAATAAGCATATGTATGTATTTTCATTTTTTAAATTCTATTTTAACTCACTTTTATTGTAAGAAATAACTCCTAATTATAGTAGGCTTCATTTGTTTCGATTCTTCAACTCCCAACTATTACACAAAGTATATTTCACTATTGGTGTAATCATTGCACCTTTGTTTGGTGCAAGTGTTGATGTTTTGGTAGCTTTAGTAGGATAAATCAGTGAGATTATATATATATATATATATATATATATATCATGAAGGGATGTGCCTCTTCTCTTAGTTTATTCCTCATACAAATAAAAGAGGATCCTACCATTTGGAAAATAGATACTAGACATTATGGTAGTATTATTACATCTGCAACTATCCTAAGAAAAAGAACATGGTATTAGAGCCAAGTTCTTCTTATAAATATTTAACAATACAAACTTGCTCCAATAGATCAAGTTTTATTTAGAAGAAGTTATAAGGCATTAACACTGAAAATTTCTCTTATCACATTTATCCACACCTGTGGTAGAGGGTGAAAATGGTAGTAAATTTCTATTTTCAACCCCATGAGAAAAATTCTTCACCTTTTACTCCCTTCAGCTCTCATCTCCCCTGGTAGTCAAACTAAAAGTGGTAAAACTATCACTATCATGCATACACAATATATAACATTTGGTGCAGTAGTCAGGATTTTAGAAACTATAAAGTCTTTGCATTGTACACCAGGAACTCATAGTATTTTACTATTAAACCCATGCCCTATAACTCCAATGGGATGATCAAGATTCTCTATATGTTCTTTTTGATCGTACGATATTGGGAAAAGCTTTAAGTAATCATTAGACATCAGAAATTGATATGAACTTATTATTGGAAAAATAGAACAACAGTTAAAAAGAAAAGAAGAAAGAACTTTCAGCTTGTTATTTATTGAATAATAGATGCCATTTTATACAATAGCTTGACTCAACAACACTCCTAAATGACTTCTAATTAGATTAACAACAAACTACTTCATGATTGACAACACACACAAACTTGACAGCTAATTGGAACTTATAGACACCTAACTCAAACACATCTACAATAAGAACTTGATTCAAACTAGAACTCTTTTACTTAATCCTTAACTAAACTTGTATTACTAGAAACTCAACAAGGCTTGCCACATGTGCAACAATTAATATTGACTACCATTAGAACATTAACTCCAACACTTATATGTTTATAACCAACGGATTCCATATTTAGTCACTGATAGGGGAGAAAACAATCTGAATATGGAGAAGATCGAAGAGGAGTCATCAGTCAAGTACATAGACCACCCAAAATCCAACTCATCAATGGATTGGAAAAATTTGGAGCATATTACAACCAACATGTAAGTGTCAACTCATCATTTTGCACAATAATAAATGACCAAAAGTATCAAGTAGCAAGGAATAAAGGAAGTAATGAATTAAGGAAAATAGGTAGTTGTAGTACAACATATTTGAATTCCATGATTGATGACTTAAAGCTGCTAAGAAATTCATGTTTTCTATGGGACTCATATGTTTCATAGCACTAGACATGGAAGTTGGTGATTTAAATTTGGAGCACATATTGGATGCTTAACATAATACATGAACATCCAATTGTGGTAGCAGTCACAATGGGAAGAGGAAACTTCTTTTGAATATGTATGGTTAGAAAGCTAAGTTAAAAATTAGAAATAATTTCATAGAGGCATTGCAAACAATAGTTGGATATGCAGCCTAGTCAAATGAGCTTGACTCTCAATGATTGTGATCTATAGATCATGCTCAAGCTTGAGTGAAGGGTGTTGTATTAGACATATCACTGTGAGGAGAAATGAATTCTTAGACTGCATAGCAAATCTTATTCTAGAGTCACATTGGAATCAATCCACACCCCTTGATCACTGCACAGGTCTGTGATGTTGCTCGAATATAATACATAGTGATGTGTTTGCTCAAGACAAACCCTAATAAGCAAATAATATGAAAATAACTTAACACATTGAACCTCTAAAGAAGTTCTATGTATTGCTCCATCCATGATAAAAAAAAAATGAATTAGATACATTGGTGAAAACCACATAATAGGAAACAATAACAATGAGATACAAAGAAGTGTATAAGGGATTAAGACATCGAGCACAATTTCATAAAGGTGATTAAAGGTAACTTATATTTTCTTTTTCTTTTTCCATTATGTGTACATATTAAAAAATAGAATTATTTACCATTTGTGTAAAATTCCATAGAGAGAACTAGGATGTAATTGTTTATGTTACATATATAGGAAATATATGTATATACTTTTAATATTATGACATTTTTATTACTAAAAATACAAAATAAAGAGTTATTTTATGATTATGTCATTGAGTTAAATTACTAACATCTAAAATATTATTAATATTTATATTTATATATGTATTACAAAAGAGCTATTTGCCTTGATCTTTTCCTTTGAGAATATTATTGTAGGAAGAGGGAGGTTGAGATTTAGAGGGAACCTAGCATTTCATTAGAGGAAACCTTAAAAGGGAGGAAGTAGATAGAGGATATGATTCAGCCAAACTTTGGTGATCTTTGATCATATTGACTTAGAGGAAGTAAACCATGTTGTGATGGATTCTCCAATGATCAATAAATTATACCAGTAAAGAGGGTTGTAATTCATGAATATACCTCATGACTATGCGATTTTAATGGGTCTACCCCCTATGTACATCATGAGGAAGTGACGACTTACAAATGATAATCACTTATATTTTCAAAAGTCATTGAAAGGTGATGATCTTACAATAACTTAATTTTCTATTATGATGGATATCTTAAGATGTCTATGTAGATCATGATAGATTATACTTTGCATGATGGATGTTTATATGGTACAATGTTATAGGAATGTGTATGCACATACCTTATAAACATGTTTGAGTACATGGTGAATGTAATGCATATTTATGTTCTGGAGGCCATTATGCAAAGTACTTGGTGAATATCATGCAACTTGATGTTCATAAGAACATTACACATAGTACTTAAAGAATATCATGCATCTCAACATTCTGAAGGCCATTACTCGAACAGTATTTGGTGAATATCATATAGTGTTATTATGGATACCAGTACTCAAATGTGGTATAAAAATGGTGAATATCATAAGTTGATATTTTGGAGACCATTGCCTTATTAAGTACATGGTGAATATCAAGTGTTGATATTCTAAAGACTATTACTTAGAGCTTTGGTGAATGTCATTGTTAACTATTTTCACTACATATGCAAAATTTTCTAAAAGTTTGCTTAATTTTATTTCCTGTGTGAAAATAGCTTCAAATCGAATTCATACATCATTTTTGGTTAAGCATAATAGCTTATGTAATCATAGTTGCATGCCGAGTTGAGTTATTAGATGGTTTTGAACATTGTTAATTTCAATGTATTCAAAAGGTCTAAAGTTTGCAAAAAAATCAGAAAAGAATACATAAGCAAAAGAAATTTTTATTTCATTAAAGGAAAGTTCATATTGTTTGTTCCACACAAGTCGTGGTGGTTATTTTAAAACAAACAAGTTCTATTTTAACTTTAGATTCTTTTGAATGGATTATCAAGAAAGTAGAAAATCTGCAAATGAGCAATGAACACTGATCATTCAACAAAGAACATAAAACATTGAAAGAGATCAATGGTTCTGTCATTTCCTGGTACGGAGGCAGATGTGTTGAATTTGATCAAGTACTTAAAACTCATGCATCCTTGTTGTAACCTATATACAAAAGAAGAATGATGTCAGTCAGATGAAATGATTGAGCTTAGGAAACAAAGAAATATCGATTAATGTTATCTATTCCAATTGAACAAAAGTAACATACATTGGCCATATGCATAAAGGAATGAAGGAGAAAGAAAATTGATTTTATGCTAATGTTGTTTGCTTCATTTGCAAATTTAGGTATGAAGACCAAGTAGGTTGTTGAAGGGATACACATACATACAGGTTTGAAACTTTCTGACTGAAGTCATATACAGGGGGCTTACACACATTATAGGTATGGGACCTTCCAACTAAATTAATGGAGTTGTAGAAGACTAGTTGTTGAAGGGACATGAAATTTTTTCATGAAACCTTTCAACTTAATTTATAAAACTACATCAAGTTTTTATTACTACAAGAAGATTTAATTACTAGAGGACAAGTAATATGCTACAAGAAGAGCATTGCAAGTAGACAATTCAGATATTGCATTATATCCTTGAACATAAATTAAAGCATTGTTTTCATCTTGTACTTAAAAGAAAGAATAGTAAGAGGGAAGTAAATTTCAGAAAATGATACAATTACAAAAAAAAAGATTGATAATCATAATGGCAGATCACATCACAGATAACGAAGGAGAAATTACAAGTTTATCAAGTTTATTATGGACATGGTATCTTTCAAACAAGCCCATGCAACTTGTAGGAGCAATTGAATAGAGAGGAATATGTTGCCAAAACCCAAACAATGAAATACTGAATGAAGAAATACCCAAAATTACTGAAATAATTATTAAAGAAGCCATAGTTTTATTTGTGAAATTTAACTACCAACTACAATAAGAATAATAAATTTTGGAATTGATAGAGATACAATCACATTTGTATTCAAACTCACATGGTAGTGTAACCAAATCAAGCATCCATGTGAAGGAAAATAAAGATCCCATGTTTTGAAGAAAAATACATAGAATTATCTTCTAGTCATAGCATAGAAAGTTATAACAACATTCATAAAAAAATTGTCATCATTCAATGGGAAGGAAATGATCAAAGGAAGTTTAAAGATTTGAATCAACAATTTTTTTAATATATTTTTAATGAAATAAGATCTGTAAATTTTAAATAAGAACAAGTGAATGGTGCAGTTTCACTATTATGCTTTCAAGGAATTTGTAAAGAATTATAAAATTATTGTCGTACCATCTAATGAAGATTTCATAGCAAAATACACCCAGCATGGTCCAAATCTTTGTTTGTCAAGAGAATTTTATACATTAAGGATGCTACAGTCAGCCAATATCCAAAAGAAAGAGTGCAATGAGTTACTAATGAATGACTACATAAAGGAATAGAGTATGAAGTTGCAATCAGCGAGAAAATATAGTCATGTTGCGAGGCATTTTTTGGGCAACTAGGAAGAAATCAAGACATAGGATTTCTGGGTTATGACCAGAATAGGGTTATTTAGTTTGCTACATGAGAAAAATATCTAGAAAAGAAATGAGGAAATAGATAGACATGAATTTATAAGAATGACATTTTATTGTTTATCTTCTCTAGCTGAATACATGCTCCAAGAATTTAGTAAAGAAAAGAAACAACCTGCAGTAAAGAAGGCATGAGAATCCAAATGATATCTATTGTTGTTTACACATATCTCACAAAAGGAAAACCATGTATCTAGAGAGGACAGAAAAACCAAATATTCATAAGAGTTTTGGAAAATGAAACAATAAACCATGGCTATCAGAGTGGGTTTCAGATTTACGAGCTTCGAGAATGCACAACAACATCCAGTTGCAGCTTCCATTAGAACTCTCAAGTAAAGGCATTACAAGAAAATTTGTAATGGTGACTGAGAAAAAATATTCAAATAACCAAGATCCAAGCAAGAATTCATATGAAATGCTCCAAAATATTGTCCAAAATAAGAAAGCATCACTGTAGCAAACTCAAATAACTAGTTCAAAAAAGCAAAGGTCCCTATAATGGCGGCAAGAGTTTTTTCAAACCCTCTTTCCTCTCCTTTCTTCATGCCTTGACATAATGAAATAACAAAAAAATGTTTTGATTTTTATCCTTTTGAAATTTAGACTTCATTTCATAATGCTTCGGGTCCACCACATATTTGAGAGAAGGTTATGTTTATAAAATATAATAATATATAACTTGTTTATATTAAATTGGATATTATTATGTTTAATAAAATATTGTTATTATTTTAATTGCATGATTTGAAAATGTAATTATTATTTTATAATTGATATTTTATAAGTCAATTATCTAATAATAAATTTATTGCAATTAAAAAATAATTGAGTAGTGATATTTTTGAAACTCAAAGTTTCTACCAGTTTGACCTTATTGTTTGTTTTCAGCTAAGATAAATAATTTCAGTCAACTGCATGCTATAAGGACTTCTTTTTCAATCTAAGGGCACTTAAATTTTCTCATAAACTTATTGAGAACATAAATGCTATTTTTTGTGAGTTGAGCAGTTAGGGCCATGTATACATATAGTTTACTTTGGGAGCTTCTTTTATGCATATTTTGTATATTTTTGAGCAATTTGACATGCTATATTTTTGGGTTGGTTTTGAGATCTGACCTAGGGTTTTGTGCATGCATTTGAGGAGATCGAGACATTTTTTTTAATTGGCTATTAGTTGGACATGTTCTTGAGGGAAGATTTGACAGATTGGAGCAATTTTGAGGCATTTTTCCATGAATATTTCTAATATCTGAGTTACGGCTTTGAGCTCTATTTATTTTACATTCACCTCATTTTTTGACTCTTCTTTCTTGCTCAGATTTTTTGCACATTGCAAATTTTTGAGTTGACTGTAGGAACACTTTGCAGCAGAGGTTTTTCAGTATTGATTATACAAATTCAACAGTTCCTTCTCATCATTCTTGTTTGCAATATTGTGGGTTGTTTTCTTTTATGTTTGTCTTCATCCTTCATTCAAGTTGTATTCCTTATTGCATGTTAGAATCTTGATACTTGTAATTCTAGGTCTTTGTTTGTGTCCTTATTCTTTTGGAGCAAATTGGTAAAGCTTAGGCTTTCCTTTCAAAACAAAAGATTACAAGTCCTTGCATAGAAGTACCTTTGTAGTCGCATGCTTATTTGGGCATTGGGAATCATTCATATTTTGGGTAATTTGTGTTGATTTAATTAAATTTGCATACAAATAATTGGTGTATCACCTCATTTAGGTTTAGTATTCTTTATTTTTATTCACTTCTCATCCCTTTTTTCTGTATAAAATTAAGTTTTCAAGTGATCACTATTTAGGAACTGACCTAGCTCCTTGAGATTCATCTCTCATTTTAGGACAACCCACCACCCGAGAGAGTTTCCATGTTTCAACAAGATAGCTATATTTTGCATCTCACTATAGGTGTAATCCTGATTGACAATAATCATATGTTGATATTCTAAAGGTCAATACTCTTGATATCATATGTGATATCAAATTGGTGGATATCTTTTTTTTTAAAGCATACCCAATATTACCAATGGTGTAATACATATCTTGTGTTTATCCTCCCCAGCTAAGAGGGAGTGTTGATGCTTTGGTAGCTTTAGTAGGAAAAATCTATGAGTTCAAAGACACACACACACACACACACACACACACACACACACACACACACACACACACACACACACACACACACATGTATATATAAATTTTTTTCATTATATTAATTATAATGATGAATAGACATGTCACATGAAGGGACATGTCTCTTCTCTTGGTTTATTCCTCACACAAATACAAGAGGACATTTTCATTTGAAAAACACATACCAAACATTATGGTAGTGCTATTACATTTGCAAGGGTCCTAAGAAAAACAACAGTAAGTATTAGTTTTATATTTTGAGAACTAATAAAGGAATATTAATTAGCCAATAGACTATTATTTGTTGGAATTTTACTATGATGAAGGATGTGTTAGAATGTTTAGAATAACTGAGAGGGGGGTGGGGGTGGGTGAATCAGTTACTCAAGATTCATCAATACAAATTGAACAATAAAACAATTAAATATTTTTTTGTCTTACTTATCCTATTGCTTGGTCTCAACTATAATTTGAATATCAATATTAACTAGTACTTCACTATCCTAATATAAAAAACTTGTCAAATGTAAACATTTGAAATGTAAAACACCATAAAACATTCAACACAAGTTTAACACTAGGATTTAGTGTGGAAACCCAATTTGGGAAAAATCACCAGCAACATGTCGTCACTTTTTCATTAGAATGTTTAGAATAACTGAGAGGGGGGTGGGGGTGGGTGAATCAGTTACTCAAGATTCATCAATACAAATTGAACAATAAAACAATTAAACAGTTTTTTGTCTTACTTATCCTATTGCTTGATCTCAACTATAATTTGAATATCACTATTAACTAGTACTTCACTATCCTAATATAACAAACTTGTCGAATGTAAACATTTGAAATGTAAAACACCATAACACATTCAACACAAGTTTAACACTAGGATTTAGTGTAGAAACCCAATTTGGGAAAAACCACTAGCAACATGTCATCACTTTTTCATGATTTCTCATACACATTCAAAATACTGTCACTTGGTCATTACTAGGTTCTAACACTCGATCATCACTAATTTTCTCAACTGCTATAGAGCTTCTAGCTCAACATCAACACTGACACTCGGTTGAAACTAATGCTCGGTCAACATTGAATTTTTTTGGCACTTACTGTGGCTTGATTGACACTAGAATCACTTGGCATAGACTTAAAAAATTCCCTAATCTTTTACTTTGTTCCATGCTCAAGCCTTACATAAGTGATCTATCTTGACTTGCATTGTCAAGACTTGAACATTATTATCTTTTGCTTTATCAACATGATTTAAACAATCATTTTGTCTTGTCAAATTAACTAATCAAATATCCATTGTAGCTTCATTTTCATAATTCAACCTTTCCTCTAAGTGATTTTGTTATGAACAACTTCTCAAATACTCTTAATCAATAGATATAGCATCTAGATCAGATAACAAACTATCTTATCACTAGATTTGACATCAATGACATCATAACAATTATTTTAATTTTAGTTTCCAATAGGGTGCTCCCCTTAGTACTACAAACACATAAAAAAAACAAAGAAATAACAACAATTTTATAGAACAAAATATGGGATTCTTACTATCACCACAAATGTGGAATTATAGAGTTTTGAAATAAAACATGCAAACCCACATAGCCACCTTCCTTACAATAATTTGCAATGCAGAGTTGCAAACTATCACCCAAAGTTGTCCTAGACAATGTACAAAAAATAAATCTAAACTGAGACAACCCTTATTCAAGAAACAAAAGGAAATATTTTGGGTGATGCAAAATTGCTCTTACACCCAGGATGCTTCTGCATTATACAACCAGGGTATTTTGAGAAGTAACCCCATCACATCTCAAGTGTTTAAAGGAAAACCAAAATAGTTAAACTCTTCCCTTGCTAGCCATGATGAATCTTTTACTGGCCTTTGTTTCTATTTGACTAGGTAGTCTTTATACGTTTTATTCTTTGTACTTTTGCCAATGCAGCTCTCAAGTGTCTCCTCAATCTCCTTTGTAGACCAAGTAGCTACTGTCATACTCCACTGTGCTTCTACAACTTCATCTCCATTGTCTCCTTCATAATATTCTCTGAAATCTAAAATATTAAATACTGGTGAAATATTTAGTTCAAGAGACAACTCCACTACATACACATTTCCAAAATCGTGTCTTTTCATTATTTCACGCGGTCCAAACTTAATCATTTTTAGCTTATTATATGTCCCCAGTAGGAAATGCTCATTTCTCAAATAAACCATAGCTCCATCTCCAACTTGAAATTCCTTATACCTCATTTTCACATATGCCTTAGCCTTATACTATGTATTCATTTTTGTAATGTGCTTCCTCAACTCCACATGGATGTTCTTCAAATGTTCAAAAAAATATTATGCTTCAACACTACTTATTTCTCCTTTATCCAATTGCCTCAATTTTGAAGCATTTCTAGGACTACTCCCATATACAATCTAGAATTTTTATTTACCATTACTCCTATTTGATATAATTATTGTATGCAAATTATACCCGTGGTAAATTAAGATCCCAACCTTTTGGCTTATCTCCAACCAAGCATTTTAGAAAATTCCCTAAACTCTGGTTCACAACTTTTGTTTGTCCATTAATCTCTAGATGATGGGAAAATCCGAAATTCAAATATGTCTTCAATTTCTTCCACATTGTAAGCCAGAAATACCCAACCAACTTGGTATCTTGATCAGAAGCTATACTCTTTGGTAGACCATGTAGTCTCACCACTTCTTTGAAAAATAACTCTTCCACATAAATATCATCACTTGTCTTCTTGTAGGGAATGATTTGTGTCATTTTTGAAAATTTGCCAACCACCACAAATATGTAATCATGCCCTCATTGTGTCCTCGATAAACCAAGAACAAAATTCATGCTAACATCTTTCCATGGATTCTTAGGTATAAGTAATGGGTGATACAACCCCATATTTTTCTTTAATTCTTTCATCATTTGACATACTCTAGAACACTACGCAAACTTATTTGCATCTTATTGCAACTATGGCCAATAGTAATTCTCATCAACCAAAGCAATGATTATATCTCTACCAAAGGGTCCAGTTGATCCTCCACAATGCTTCTCCTTGATGAGATTCTCTCTCATAAAAATTTTGGGATTTGCACAATTGACATCCATTGAACTAAGTACCATCTTGGATTATGAAATCTAACCACTTTTCCCTATTAAGTGTAATAGGTTTTGTACATGTGTTCCATGCTTCACCAAAATCAGGATCCTCTAGATACAAATTCTTGAGTTACTTGAACCCAACCACCTCAATCAGCATCTCTGTCAGCAAAAGTTGTCTTCTACTAAGAACATGTAAAAATTTGTTAGACTTCCCATTCCAATGTTTCAAAACAAATTTATAACTCTACAAAAACTCAACCTAATGCAAATGTCTTTGGTTCATTATTTCCTTCACTATTCAAATATTGAAAATCTTGATTATCAGTATACAAAATAAACTAATTAGGAAGAAGATAATGTCTCCACTTCTTTAATGCCTAAACTATAGGATAAAATTCCTAATCATAAATATAATATTTTCTTTTGGCATCATTCAATTTATCACTGAAATAAGCAATAGGTCTACCTTCTTGGCTCAAAATAACTCCTATTACAGTACCACTAGCATCATAGTCTACTTGAAACTTCTTGTTAAAATCTAGAAGTGCTAAAATAGGTTGCTTTGTAACTTCCTATTTCAACAGATTAAAACTCTTATATGCTCCTGTAGTCCACTTAAAGTATTTCCTATATCCTCCCATTGTTTCAGTCAAAGGTCCACAAATACTACTAAAGTCTCTGATAAACTTTCTGTAAAAAATAGCCAGTCCATGAAAAGATCTTACCTTAGTCACACTCCTTTGAGTAGGCCATTCAAGGATAGCCTTCACTTTGTAGGGTCTATTTTCAGACCATTCATTAAAACTAAAAATACTAGGTACATGTTAGTTGGAATTCTAAACCCCAATTTTGAATTTGAAAATCTTGTGCTCCTAATGGCTTTTCCCTTAGTTCTCTTTCATTCTCCTTTGATTTTTATTGAAAATGCTTTGTAAAATTGTATCTTTGAAAGACCCTGGTACAAATGAAATTTTGGATTAGTTCACTAGTTTTATAATAGCTTTGAAATAGTATGAAGTCATTTTGAACCACTTTGTACCATTTGAACTAGTTCTGAAGTTCTGAAGTTTCAAGAGTTCGGCTTCAAGATTCCATTCTGGAATTCAAGTTCAAAGTTTCAAACTCAAGGAATGTAAGTTTAGAAATTCAATTTCAGAATTTGAATTCATTAAAAGGTACATCATTAAAGGCTCAAAGGTTCAATTTGCATTCCAGACATTCCATATGGCACAACAGGTGTGTTCAGATGATGGTTTCCAAAATCAAATCTTCTAGTGTAGAAGTGTAGTTTAAATTCAAAATCAAATTCAAAGTTCATGCGACTCTATTTCCCAAAATTATGAATTTAATTTCAACTCAATGCCCGGTTAAAAGAGGAGGTGATCATGACATTTTCAAATTACAGTATAATAGATTGAGGGTTATAAAGCCCAAGAAGTTCTACATTATGAAAAGTGAGATATTTTCATCTTATCCCATGAATGAAGCCATCAATAATCTACTAAAGTAAAACAAGTCAGTCTTATGATAGAAATTTATAAAGGCTTCTTGGAATCTTGGTATGAGTTGTGTTGATCTTTTAAATTCCTTCCATATGTTTACAAGTTTGAAAGGTCAACATGTGTTTTCAAAGGAAAAACCTTTTCAATGAAACTCGATGTGCAAAAAGAAAGCACAAATAGCTATTCGTGGCATCATAAAATGTTGACACCTGCTAATAGAGAGCAACATTTTAATCCATCCTATTGATTTTTTCCTTACAGTAGTTGGTGATTTGGATCATACAAGGATATCTATGTAAACTAATTGACAGAAAATCCAATGTGATGCATATTGTTTTGGTCATGGGTAATCGAGCTTCATTGGGTCTCTAAGGTGAAGGTTGTGGACCACCACATGGAAAAAACATCGTAGCACATGAGATGAGTTTGAAAAATGTAAAATAGAGATCCACATTTCTAATTTGAGAAATAGCATGTGATAGTTAGATGGAAACCAATGCTAGAAGTCCATGTGTCAAATATTTAATGGAATGCCCAAGCTTGACAAGTGTTCAAAGGTGTCATTTACCCAAAGAAGTGGAATGTCTTTGAATGTCACACACACATTTGGAGTCTTTGCTACATTTTGTGTTCAAAATTGGAAGGATATGTCCATGGCATGATGGATTTTTTTTGAAGCCACAATACAAAGTATGATGAAGTGTGTGATCTATTTGACTAAATGCCACAGATTGGAAGTACAGACCATGTATTTGAGGCATTTGAAAAAAAGCCCAAGAATGATGATCACATAATGGTGATCTGTGCCTACATGGCATAGTCACTATAGCTTTTTTTTTAGATTCATGTTTGTTTCCTTGGATCAATGAATCAAACATCACTATATGTCAATGGGGACTTGGAATAGGGGAGATCATGAATGGACACAGAATGTTGATGAAACACCCACGAGTAGAAATAGAAGGTCGATATCATGTACATGCAACCATAAGAGATGAGCTTGCATGATCCCGTAGCAAACGTGGATATGCTAGGTTCTGAAAGGAATCATGTCTAAGATGTTATTTTCAAGGTAGAACATCACCCACAAATTGCTTGATCAAATACCTGATTCTTTCAGAGGAAGGTTTAGTAAAGAGATATAATCATAAAGGAGAAGAAAACTTGAAATCAATGTGGAAATATTAGAGGATGTCATTCTCTTTAGTAAAGCTCCTACAACAACAAATACAAGCCATATTACAAAGAGTTTTGGAAGTCTTGATTGATGTTAACACAATCAAGAAATAGTTTTCCCCACACATTTTTTAAAATGCCAACTGTCTAAGGAGATAAGCATGGATCTTTTAATTCAATGTGCTATCTTTTCTATTTATAATTATAAAGAATATTAAACATTAAAGCCCATGAAGTAAAGGTAGGTTGTTGGGGGGGGCGCAAAAAAAAAAGAAGTCTTCTCTAGGAATTGGTTGAAAATAATTGAAAAGTGCCATCAGAATGTGGGGGGTAACAGAGACTATTTATTGGGAAAAGCTTCTCAATATTAGAGGTTCTTCTTCTTTTTTCTAAAGGAGGTAGACTATGGGATGCACGAAAGGGGAATGTAGAATGTACAGGGTTGGCAATTCTTGATGGAAATCATATTGTTAACTTTGATTTATTTTTAGTTGCTATGTATATGTTTTAGTTTTCCAGGATTACCAAAGTAGGATTGTTTTTAGATGAAAAAGATCTTATATATATATATATATGAAGATTGTATGTTTTAGATCAAATTCTATCAATTTTGGATTAAATCGACATTGAACCATTGGATCTCTTTCTCATGTTGGGTGCTTACATTATGCATACATTAGATAATCTATTTATTTCATAGCTCTTTTGAATGATGATTGGGAGGAAAGCTGTGAATTTCCTTTGTTTACCAAACATTCAATTTACTTTGTTGTAGTTTGTTTGATTGTCCCCCTATCTAAGAATAGTGAGGGAAGCCTTCACTTTCTATTTAAAAGCATCTTTTAAATTCATTCATTGTATATTTAATCAGGGAGTTATACTGTACAAAATTTAGAGGACTCTTGCATAATTCCATTGCAATGCGATCCAACTATTGGTCCTATTTTTTCTTCAAGCTTGGGCATCTTTGAGTCATTTTGTAAGCATTTTATGTGAAGAAAAATCTGTTTACCAATAGTACACCAACTCCTTCACAAAACTACACTTCTTTAGATTTATCAAAAAAAAATCTTCCCTCAACTTATCAAACACCTTACGAATATTCATCAAATTCTCCTTCAATGTCTTGCTAAAGATCAAATTATCATCTAGGTAAACAATGACAAGATTACCCAACAACTCCTTTAGTACCTCATTCATGAGCCTCATGAAAGTACTCAGTGCATTGGTTAGCCCAAAAGGCATGATTTTTCCCTTCTCTTAAAGGCATTATTCCACTCATCTCCTTCTCTGACGGTACCAACTCTTTAGATCTATCTTTGTGAAATACACAACTCCACTCGAACAATCCATGATATCATCCAATTGTGGAAATGGAAATCTACACTTGATCATGATCTTATTGATAATTTGAGAATCTGTACACATCCTCCATTCTCCATTCTTCTTAGGTACCAATACTATTTGTACAACACATGGACTTAGACTCTCTCTAATCAACCCCTTCTGCAACAACTCATGAACTTGTCTATTCAACTCTTCACTTTATGTTGGAATCATTCTTTATGTTGCCTTATTTGGAAAACTATCTCCTCAAATCAAGTCCATCCAGTGACTATTCTTCTGCAATGGGGTTAATCCATCAGGTACATTATCTGGCACAATATCAAGAAATTCTTCCAACAACTCTACAACTTTTGTAGGTACCTCATCTACTTCTTCTTTACCATCTTTTGAAATTATAGAAAAATACATATGCTCATGTCTCATATCGTTCAAAAACTTGTTTCCATCAACAAAACATATTCTGACAACACTACATACTTTTTCTTCTTTATGTTTCACTCCATCCTTTGTCAAAGTGTAGGTATTTGCATGCCCATCATGTACAACATGCCTCTCAAATTGCGATGGCCTACCCACACAACATATGATACATGTCCATAGGTATGATATCATAGAGCACCTCATCTTGATAGCTTCCAACCTTGAACTCCACTAGGCACTATTCATTGATCATGACCTTGTGGTCATCCTGCACCTAGGAAATATAGTATGGATGCGGGTGTTCCTACCTCTTGAGATTTAACTTTATGACCATCTTTCTTGAAACCAAATTGTTAGTTCTTCCACCATAAATGATCACATCACAACACTTATCTTCACATTTGCACCTTGTGCAAAATAAACTCCTCCTTTGATTAGGTTCATTTTCTCCACTCAGCAAAACCCTCTGATAAACGAGGACTTCTCTTCTTTCAACATCTTCAGAATGGGATGATTTGGCATCTTCATCAACATGCAAAACTTTAGCCCGGGCTTTAGTTCTTTTATTAGTTGTTTCTTGGTGTTGGGAACATTCAAATGCTCTGTGCCCTTCTTCTCCATAGTGAAAATATTTTCCACAGAAACCTCCTCTTCTAGATCGTTGCCCTCTTCCTCTTCCTCTTTGATCTCTATTGTTCTAATCATGGAAATGATTGGAATTGTTTTCCCTCTAGCTTTGACTACTACTTCCATCCTCATCCTTTTTCTTCGGATCATCATTCTGGCCTCCATAAGACTATCCACCAAATCTTCCACTATGACCTCTTCTACTATTCTTGTTATCAAACTTCTTGTTCATCTTTTCCTCCACTCTTAGGAAAAACCAGTATGCCTCCTCACTACTGTTCATTTGGACAAAACTTAGCTCATCTTAAATACTTGGCCTCAACCCATTAAGATAATGGGATACTTTCTCCTTATTATCTTCTGTGTCGTCACTTATGATGAGAACTCAGTAAAAATCCTTAGTATACTCTTGGAAATATCTTCTCGCTTCCTTCAACCCTTGCATTTTCTTTAGTAGGTCAAGCTCATAATCCATGGGAATGAATTGTCACTTCAATTTAGCTATCATATGATCCCATTTGGTAATTTTGTCCTTCCCTCTTTTATTCCTCTCCAATTAAATCTTTTGCCACTAGATCTTCGCACATCCCTTTAGTTTTTCCTTTGCAAACTTGACACTATCAAGAAACTCAATATCTTCATACTCATAATAGTTCTCCAATTCATTGATCCAATCAATCAACTCCTTTGGGTTAAGATTTTCCAAAAATGTGGGAACCTCAAACTTAGGTCTTTTTCCAATCTTGGAGATGGCCATGAAAAAGTCTTTCTTCTTCTAGGTTTAGAACTTCCTCTTCTTCAACATTTTCTTTTTCTTTTCCTTCATCCTCATTTTCATCTCTTATGGAAATATTTATCCCTATGTGTATCTATTTTGCTAATGCTTGCATTTGTCTCTGGAGGGCTCTAAAACTCTCAAGTACAGCTACAACTCTCCCACCGTGCTCTCTTCGTTGAGGCATTTTTGCACTTCCGTTGAAACCCTAATACAAACTGCCTCACAATCAACAATCTGTCTACATGCTCAACCCAAGCCATGGTCTTGGTGGAACTGTCTCATAGTTGGTGACTTGTTTACACACTCAAGAACTCTTGCTCTATACCACGTAATGAAAAGTGATCCCCTTAATACCACAAACACGCAATAAAAACAAATAAATAACAATAATTTGAGATAACAAAATATCAGTTTTTATTATCCTCGCAAATCTGAAATTATAGACTTTTTAAATACAATATGCAAACCCACATGGGCATCTTCCTTGCAATAATTTGCAACACAGAGCTGTGAACTATAACCTAGAGTTGTCCTAGACAATGTACAAGCATTCCTTAAATACACATTTGTACACCATCTAGGTTGTTTCTAGACATCAAATCCTAACCTTTGAGACTAAATAACTCTAAAATTACATATAGAGTCTACCTAATACACCTTTGACACTTATTTTGGAGTTTTTGGTTGGCTAAACTTTGAAAGACCATAACTTTTGAACCATTTCTCTAATTGACTATTATAACCACTTTTCGGAATCCTCAGCTTCTGATCTTTAGGGCCCAATTTATGTAAACTCCAATTGAGCCCATTTTGGAGTCCATTTGGGGCCTCTAAGATCTTCAATGGTGAGTCTGAAATTTTTATACCAATATTGCACACAAAAAATCTGCAATAAATCCATGAATACTCATGATATGGCATTGAGCCTCAACTGGTAGGCTAATATATCCAAGATGAACATCCACCTCTAAAATTAGGACATTTTAAGGTCATGTGACTGACTTACTAAGTAGAAAGCCTTTACAAAAAAAAACTCTACACTATGATGACCCTTGTTAAAAAAACAAAAGGATATACTTTTGGGTTATGCAAGATTGCTCTTACACCTAGGATGCTCATGCATCAAATTATAAAGTGATGTCTTATACAAATAATTATTACAGCTGCTAAAAAATATAAGTTTTACAAATAATTATTTACAATCACTAAAAAATGCAATCCCCCTTGTTGAGAATAGAAAATGTCAAGTTGGACATGAGAAAAAAAAAATTATAAAGTAATGAGGGAAGTAGGTTTAAATTGTGGTAACATGATCAATAAAAACATTAGAAAGTGACCATGGCGCAGTGTTTTGATAAATTTCTCATTTTGTTGATGCAAGCACCTACATTGCCCCTTTCTCTGACACATGATAGAACTATAGAGATAATTTCCACAACCACATCACTTTAAACCTCATAAATGGATTGAAATAACTTAAGCTTGTAAGTTAATAGTAACATCACAAGTCAGAATGGAACACAAACTATAATATTCCAAGTAAGTAAAATAAACCATTTGTTGCCCATGTATGCAATGTCACCACATTAACGGTTACCCTCCCTCCCCCACCCAAATTAACACCCAAAAAAACCCTCAGCATTTGCATACAAACATGCCACAGAAAACCACCGTAAACACCAATAGTCATTCACTTTTATACAAATACATAATCACTTTACATGAGTGGTTATTGGTACAAACATGTTTATGCTACGCATATCATTGCACAAAAGGGTGACATTTGTATAAACAAAAAAATACATTGCTGCACATATTTGCATATTGACATGATTGGTTCCAAAATTGATGGGGACACAACCCAAGAACAAAATGAACACAACAGAAAAGGGAAAATTATATTAACTGAGAAAATAAGCTAGTACAAACAGTACAGAGAAAATAAACTTCAAAACATGCCCTAAGGGCTTACAATAGCATAAATCCAGAGATAATTTCTCCTTTTAGTACCTCCTCTCAAACTCCACTCCGAACTGCCTTTTACAATGCTAGAAATCTCCTTAAATAGACCCCGGAGGGTTAAGGACTAGGAGTACATTCTAGAAAGTACTAGTATGCATCCACCGACCAAATAGAAGGTTCCAGAAGCTGCATTAGAAGTTGGTACAAATCTAGAAGAATCCAGAAACAGTAACCAAACTTTCGGGAGGCATAACTTTTGAACCGTAGCTCCGATTGACGAACCGTTTACATTTTTGAAAAGCTCTCGAAGCGCTTTATAGCCCTATGGACAAGCTTTGCTCATCCCCCATTTTTCAGCCCTTTTCGAGGTCATTTAATGCCCCTAACCTGACTTTGAAGCATTCTTAGGAGGTCTCCAAAACTTGAAAAACTGTAATAACTTTCAAACCGTGGGGCCTTTTGACCTGATTCTTTTTCTGGAATGCTCTAAATCACAATTACATTCATCTGGCCAATTCACACCTTCTAGGTCACCAAAATGATGGCCAAATTGCATGCTCCTATTTTTTTGAGATTTTCTAGCACATTGATAGTTGAACTGTGAGAGTTGGAACCTTTATTTGACCCAAATGGGTATCCAAAAATGAAAAGACATGAAACAAAAACTAAATCTAAGTACATTTTTTTTTGGGTGACACAGGATTGCCCTTATACCTCTGGATGCTCCTGCATAAAAAATACAAAGTGATTATATTATGTTCACTTGATATTACATTCATGTGCACACATGCATGGTTATTTGTGCATTACATTTTTTCTGTCATACAAAGATGCACAACTATTGGTGCATAAACATTCCCATTTGCACATGCACTGAAAAATATGTGGTAGCTTCTAGCATTTAACCCAACTTCAATTGGTACCTACATGCACAACTAATGATGTAAGGCACGCCAATTGAATTAAATTAAATAGATGAAAGCATAAAAATTGAATTTAATTAAATAGATGGAAACGGGAAAAAGAAAAAATAAATAAATATTAATTTGAATTCAAGAAGCCATTGCATGAATAAAATATTAAATGCAATTCATTGTATGAAATGATTGATCACTTTCCACCACAATTCAAAATTTAAATCGACAAACTATTCCTTCTATAATAAAATTCTTAGAAGAATGATACAGTCTCGCATTAATATCTTTGGAAATTCCTTGTTTGAATTCTCCTGATTTATTCTCTGCAATCTGCAAATTCTTTGTGCTTGTTTAGGTTGGTAACATGTTGTTCAATTCATATTTATTTCCTATTTTAGTGGTTTTAATACACTTTCCAAGTTTTAGTGCTTGTTATGCATCATTATTATCGATTTTGTCTGCTTCTAAAATCACACATTTAATCCAAATTTGTTGATTTACCTCCTAAGTGAATGGTACATGGTCATAATTTAGGCACTTTTTTTGCAGTTTGACTACTTCTAAATAATGTATTTTATCTAGTTTTACTACTTTTATTGCTAAGTGAATGCTTCATGGTCATTATTAACATATGTTGTAATGTATATGTATTAGTTCTTTTTATTTCATCTTTCTTATTCTTGTTATCCTACTCATAATGTAGGCTAACATAAAGTTCAATGCAAGTATTTTTCAATTTTATAGCTTCTATTGCACAAATATTTTCAAGTTTTGTTGCTTAGTGTCCATGCTTAATGAATATTTTTGATTGCTTAGTGTCTATGCTTAATGAATGCTTTATGGTGATGCTTAATGCATGTTGAAAACTATATGCCTTGCATCTATCATTGTCATTCTATTTATTTGTTCTTATTGTAGGGTACAAGTAGGGTCACAAATACCTAAATTTAGTTTGACTAATTGTAAACATTGTATAAATTTTCCTTTCTTCTAACAATTAATTTTTTGGTTTGATTAATTGTATACATTTAAAAAAAAAATTATAATACTATATTTAAAATATTGTTTTAATTAAAATTAAATCTACTTCACTTGATAATGAAAGTTATGACTATTATTTCTAATATTTTTATATATTTTCATATTTAAAAAGATTATGTTGTCAATGGGTCCTTGGTTTACTGGTCAAGTTGAATGGAAATCATATTGAGGAGGCTAAAATCTATCCCAGGTAAATTTTGGTAGAATGGATTGTTAATCTTATATTGGTTTTGACGTATGAGTGACAATATACTTAAGTCACTTTCTTAGTTCATGTTGAACAAGTAACATATGTCGAGCATAAGTTGCCAGATAGTATATGTCGAGTGAAATATATACAATATATGTTGAGTAACTAGTAAGTGCCAAGTCACTCAAGTGTCGAGTAGATAGTAGATGTTGAGTCATTCAGATGTCGAGTGATTAGTGGATGTCCAGTCATTCAAAGGTTGAGTTACAACCTTAAAGAGATAGTGGATGTCGAGCATCAGACATTCAAGTGCTGAGTAAATAGTTTTGGACATAGTTGTTTGTAATGGCACAAACTTCTATGTGAACCTCTTTTTAGCCAAATTAAGGATTGTTTTGTGATTCTAGATGATAAGGACGAATCTTTATTGAGAATCTCTATGCAATACATGCAACCAATCAGTTGAAGGGATGTTTTAAGTGGCAAAATGGGTGAATCACAATCGTTGATTCATACTTAACCCTAAGTCACCTAGGTCTTCTTAAGGAGGAAAAACTCTAAATATTTTGTGAGTGTGTGGAAGGAAAAAAGAGAGAAGTTTGCATTTGTAAAAAGAGTATTTGTGGTGGCTAAGGAGTTGTGAATTGAGATACATTGCAAAATCAATTAGAGGAGAACATAGGAAAGGAGTTAGAGGATAGAAGTGATACATTTAATCAGTGAGAATCAAGTACACATCAAGAAAGAGGTGATTTATTATCTAGTAGCAAAGTGCTAACCGCAGAATCATTGCTAATACATTCTAGCAAGTGAATCAGTTAAATCTCTTAACAGAGTAGTCCTAACAAGTTGTTGTAAATCTTTTAACAAGGTGCTTACTTCATTGTGAGTTTTAAGTCCTTTAATCAAGCACACTTCTAACAGGGTGTTGAAATCTTTTAACAGCGTAAGATCTAACAATCTTGTAAGCCTTTAATAGGGAATACCTTTCATAGGGTAGATCATAGTTTATGATCAAACATTATAGCCTTCATTGGATACACTTTATTACTGCACTAGTGGAGATTTGTGGGTGTCATCCCCACCCCAGTTTTACCTTCTCATTGGAGAGTTTTTGGGTAACCAAATATCTTGTATCATATATGTGTTGAATGTTATTTGCTTTCATGCTATGGATGAATATGTTTAGCTAGTTATTTCAATTTACATGCAAATTGTGAGATGGATGTGTGGTGAATGATTTTATGGTTAAAGTTTGAAGGACTAATTCACCCCCACCCCCCTCCTCTTAGAGTTTACTTTCCCTGTTGTATTTCCAACGATTGGTATCAGAGCATTGCTTCTCTAGAAAGGAAAGCTTTGCAACTTTGAGGAAAGATCTTGAAGATGAGAGTCTACAAGTTGGGAAAGACTATTGAGAATTAGAAGATTGAAATCCATCTTTCCCTACATCAGTTGAATGAAGCAAGAGATGATCTAAAACATTCATTAAAGAGAAGGAAAGAGATAGCTATTTAAGAGAATAACACACAATACCAAGAGGTTCACACTACTGATTGTTTGTAGATGGAAACACCAATGAATTTGATGCAACAATTACAAATCTAATGGAAAATAATGAAGCCCTAACTGAAGAGGTCAAAAATATTAAGATAGAATAAGAAGTCCAATTAGTATTACTATGTGAGGTGACCAAGTAGGAAAAGAAATTTGAAGAAGAAAAATTCATGATTGATGATAATAAAAGGATACTAAGAAATAGATTGGAAGAGAAGACATTAGGGGTGAATAGGATTTATCACATGCAACTAGAAACATTGGATCAAATGATGATTGCCAATCATTAATTGAATGGAAAAGATATTGAGATCACAACACTGAAGTTATAGAATGAACAATTGAGAAATGATCTAAAAAGAGAAAAAAAAATTGTTGAAAGTTTCAATAGACCTAGTGAAGCCATCAAGTACTTTGAACGATTGATGAGATATCCTAGATCTAACAATGATATTACTGGATTGGGTTACACCAGTACTAAAGAATGAGAATCATCTAAAAGTGCTAAACAAAGGAGAAACAATGTTAAGAACTATAAACCTACTTGTCATAATAGTGGTAAGAAAGGTCATACAACAAATGTTTGTAGGAGCAACAATGCAAATCAGTACCCTAAGAAAAAATCCATGGGTGATTGTCACAAGTGCCAAAATCAAGGATATTAGGCACATGAATTTAAGACCAAGACATCAAGCACACAAAGATTAGAAGGATACTACTATAACTCTAAGAAGTATGGACATAGAACATATGAGTGTAGATCAAAGCCTAACTAGTCATCAAACAAGTTGTTAGGATTAACTTGAGATAGAAATAATAGTTACATGCAAATATAACCAATATCATAAAATAATAGATCGCACAAAAAAGAACACAAGACACCAAGATTTAATGTGGTTCACCCAATCCCTGGGCTACATCCATCAACAGAAAGTCCAATATTATTATTATCCAGTGATTACAATCTATAATCCCTTATAGGTCAATACCACCACAAGAAGCTACAATATCATCATTACATTATTAAATCCCCAACCCTAAGCCTTTTTATACAAGCTTTTTACCACTTACAAAATTAGGGCTAGAATAAGTCGTCCAATAGAAAAATAGTAGCTGATGCCTTTTACATATAAGTTCATTTTTGGCTTCAGAGGCACTACCCCTAAAAACCCTTGTGGTAGCATTACCCCTTGACCCCATCGTGTAATGTGATAGGGAGCACATCTGGGCACCCCACAGGGGTGCTGCCCCCAAAGCCTCATAAAAATAATATGGGTAGAAAATTGCACTAAATAAAACTTTGAGTCTGATTAGGCTCCACATCACAACACAAGCAAGCCAAGATAAACCATACTGGTAGATCCTACAATTGGGATTACAATACAAGGTATAGTTGTCACTATTGTCAAGAGTATGGACATGTTGCTAAAAACTACATTAGAACACATTTCAGAAGTGACTACAAAAGATGGTTGATTCAAACCACATGTTTTAGTTGTTTGAAGACTGGTCACATAAGCAGAAATTGTCCAACAAGGTCAAAAGCACCTAGCACTGAATTCAATAAAGGAAAAGGAAAGGTTGATGTTGAAGAAGTCAAAGTGTAGATGAACAAGACATGGAAGAAAAAGGAAGATTGCACTACATCAAGGTCAAATGGGATCACTTCATCCAATGGATCAGGTGATCACACCATCCCTAACTAGGCAATTAAGAGGTATGTGTGGGACTAATATTTTAAAGTTCAATTATATATCAATTCCAAGGAGTTGGTTCTAAAAAGATCATATATTCATAAAGTAAGATGCAAAGTATTGGTTAGAACTTAGAAGAAATCTATGAGTTTTCATGTTCTTGCCAAGCATGAAAAGTTTCACTATAGTTGTCAAGTAAAAGTTTAGTCATTGTCAAGCTATTGAAGGTGATAGTGTTGGCCAAGCTTTTTGTGGTTTCAAAGTGTGGAAGGAATTACATGGAAGCTAAATGAGTCAAAATTGCTATTGGAGCCGAGCTTACAACTATTTAAGCACTAAGCATTTATTGTGAAGTTTTAAGGGCTATATGGTCAATTTTTTATGCATTTGCAATTATTCAAGATTGAAGGGAGCATGAAGAGCTTAAAGCAAATTGGAGAAATCGATTCAAGTGTTTTCATACTAAATTTAACTTCTACTCAATACCAAACATCAAATTTTTCAAGGTATTTATCATGTGTCGAGCTATGTTGTTTGAATTTTTGCAAACCCTAGTTAGTTGTTATGGTGTCTAGCTCTTCTACTACTATGGTTAAGGAAGGAAAGGAAGTTTTGAATGTTCAATTGATGAGCAATGAGATCAAACAACCACATTTTTGGGCAATTCTTGACATTGCAAATCAAGGAGAACTGTCTGGTGCATTATGTATGATACCACCACATGTTTTGATGATACAAGATATAAGGTGTTGCTACACTAAGGTTGAAAGCATTGGAGACATGGAGATAAGAGACTTATATGGAAAATTATGTGAGAATAGAGTATTGAAAGAAGAATACAAGGTTGTAGAGAGAAAAGGGTTAACCCATGCCCTAGATTTTCCAAACCTGTTCAAGACAAAATGAATTAAGATTGTGCTTAGTAGAATTCATGACAATTATGTATGGTTGGAGGATGACCCTATCAAAATCACAAAGAGGATTATTCACAGAGTAACAGGGTATCCAACCCTAGATAGACCTAAGACAATGAGGAGTGATGCAAAAGAGGCAATTGAGAAGAATACAAGGGCACTATGGAACAAGAGAGGGATGACCATAGACATAATTACTAATCTCCTAATTACATTTGCAATAAGAATTATTGCACATAAGTTCTTTCAATCCAATAGGTTGAACAATGTACCATGTATGGCTATGGATTTGGGTTACAAGATAGTAAAGAAAGACCATTTATTATGACCTTGTTGAGTTACAACTCTAGTAGTCATTAGAAAACTTGGGAGCCATAAGAAAGACTAAAAGTGCACAACACAAATTTGGCTCAATACTTGTTTGTATATTTTTCTATGTGTAGAACACTTTTCCCTCATTTGGGAAAGTAGATTGGAAGACTAGCAAGTCAGTTTTTGCGTAGATCAGTGAATTTTTAGAGCAACTGGGAGATCATTTCGAGAATGTAATGACCATCTATTTTGAAGACTTTAAGAAGACAATGAAACAAAGTCTGGAAATTCTAGTGTCACTAGTTGAGAAGTATTTCAATGATGTTTGTTTTCTAGTTGATGTTGATTTTACATATGTTGTTCCAAGGGTGAGATGGATCAGACCATTGACTTATGAGACTAACGTTGATGAGGTATCTACAACCATCACTGCTTTACTAGCAGAAGAAGTAGATAAGAATGCTACTGCTTTTTGAAACTATGATGTAGCAAAGTAGAAAATCACAATGGACTTAAAGATAGCTTTTGTGATGAGGAAGAAGAATAAGCTTGTGAATAAAATCAAGGAACAATTTGGTGAAGGGGTAGAAGGAGATGATGAAGAAGAAGAAGATAATAAAGATGATGAAGATGCACCTACCCAAGCTCCACTTGCTCTCACACAGGGTCAGGGTGAGGATTAAGGGGAAGAAGAAGCAAAATTAGGTGAAGCTATTG
This sequence comes from Cupressus sempervirens, assembly GCA_028749045.1. Classification (NCBI taxonomy): domain Eukaryota; kingdom Viridiplantae; phylum Streptophyta; class Pinopsida; order Cupressales; family Cupressaceae; genus Cupressus; species Cupressus sempervirens. Next base: position 739,476,344 of record CM053792.1, read on the forward strand.
AGGGAGAAGAAGCCAATGAAGCACCTATTGTCACAAAAGAAAAGAAGAGAAAAGCAAAGAATTAGGCAACAAGAAAACCGAAAAAGGTTTTGAAACCTTCACAACAAAAGCCTAAAGTTCTTGTTACTAGGGCTAGCACAAGAGCTACTACCAAGAAGACTCTGGACATTTAGAATCCTAAAGGTAAGAGATATAGTACAACTACAAAAGAAGGTGAACCTAAGCAAAAACAAAGAAGGATGTATATTGCCCCAGCTAAATCAAATGAGGAGACGACTGAATCAAATGACAACAACCAATTTAAAGTGGTAAGTCACAGTCCCTTTTCTGATTTGGACAACTTGTGTGAAAATATCAAGAATAATGTCAATTTAAGTCTATTTTCACATGTTGAGTTTGATACACTTGGGAAGATAGATATGAATAAAGTAGAAGAATCTATTTATGCCATGATGACAACTTTTAAGAAGACTCCAATTGAGATTGCCAACTCTCTACCCAAGAGCCTACAAGACAAAGTTGAGCAAAGATGGCAATATAGTCTCACAATTGAAAGAAATATTTAAGAGACTACACTTGCAAGAGTGATGCCAAAGTTGAACATATCTGAAATGACAAAAGCTATTAATAAGTATAAGGGAATATTTGCTCCAAAATACTGAGCCTTTAATAATCTACAAAACAAAATTGAAGAGGTTGTTCAACAGAGCACACATGTATGGAAGGTAATTTATGGGCTGACAACTCAAAAGGCTATTGAGAAAGCAGCTAAGGAAGTAGTTGTAGAAAAAAAAGAAGAGGTAGTTGAAGCAACAAATGATGAATCTATTATGGAAGTACATGGGGAAGGCACTACAAAGGCAACAATTGAGGAAGAGCAACAAAAAGACCAGAATGTACTAGAAGTATAGATGTCGAGTGCTAGTCCACAAGTAGATATAGTAAAGGTTAAGGATTTATCTAACACCATAATTCACAACATCAATCCCCTAATAGAGGAGGATATGTAGAAAATATTGATTGAGTCCACCATCAAAGCACAATTATGCAATCATCTTATTTTGGTGAGTGTGGATGAGATTGAGAAGGCAGAATTGGCATCTGCAGGGGAGAAAACACAAGCATTATCCATTGCCCCCACTCAATCTATAAAAGTGCAACCTACAATGTCTATTGTAGTATACCAAAGGAAAGGTACAACATGTTTCAGTACCAACAATTACAATAATTGAGAAAGAAGGGGCACAAGTCCAAACAGGTCAAGAAGTCAATCCTGCACCTACACCATAAGCACAAGGTGGAGTAGAAATCAAAGAAAAGGAGAAGGATAGAGAATGAAGATTCAATCTTGACTACAAAATAAGAGGAGGTAATAGTGATACAGACACTGGTTACCTTACTAAACACTACTACTCCTACTCCTAGTCAAGCACTCCACAAGTTGAGTACTAAAGCTACACCATTGCAAGCATCAAGACCAAGTCCTAGCACATCTAAGGTTGATGAGGTGACGTTCTATGGTGACATCAACTTAGATGAGGTGATTGAGTTGCCAAAGTATGATCTTACACCAATCACATTAGAGAAGATAAGCATATTACAAGATGCTCTGGCAAGGAAGAAATACCAAGAACTGCTCAAAAGGGAGCATAGGCAAAAACAAGCACTTCATGACATCAAGGATATATTTCTTGATGCATTCAACCTCCTTGTACTTGATGAAGCCAAGTCAATCATTGAGCAGTTGGAAAATATTGTAGAGAAAATTAATGATGAAGACCCAAATTCCAATGTCAAATTACTAGAATAGTCTAAGAAGAAATTTCAAACAAAGGTGGATGAATAAATATCTAGTGTCATTGAACTACACTAGGTTGAGTTAGCAACCAAGATTGAGGGTGTGAAGAAGATGTTGGAACACATTTTCTCTCTTTACACCAAGTTGTGTGACATTCCTCTGTTCACACAAGAAGTATAGAGACATGTTGGCCATCTGGAGGGAGCTCTGAAGAAAACAGGTAATATTCTTCAACAATTTCTTGGTCAAGGTCAGTCTCATTTTAGGAATTTATTATTAGCACAGGGTCAGTGAGCAGCATTGTAAGCTCAAGATGCAAATATTAGGGCTACATTGATCAACATCTAATCCATGTTAACCCCTGACATGGAGGTGTTACACAAGGAATTAGCCTATGCAGAGACATTGTTAAAGAAAGATCCTCATCTTTCTACGCATGAAGGCTTAGTCACCCTTATTTCTGAGTTAGACATACAGATTAAATCTCTAGAGGTAGCATGTGATGCATCACTAAAAATTATAATAGAGGTCCATAAATCTTTCTTGGAAAAACACACAATTTGTGTGCAACCCAAGACATAAGTGTCAAGAGGGGGAGAATGAAGAAAGGGAGAAAGGGGCAGATAATGCATGAAAGGAGAGATAAATTTTGGGGGAGACCAAACAAAGACTATAGAGATAGAGTCAGTACAATAGATCTACTTAGCAGGAGTATTCAGAATCAGAATCAGAATGGAATAACCAACTCAGGGGGAGTTATAGAATTTTGAAGTATAACTAATGAGTCATAAATTTTGCAAAATTTTGAAGTTTTTAAAGTTTTGAATGTAAGCGAAGTACTTAATGGATATTATCTTATTTATGCTCAGGGGCTAAGGTTATTCATGCATGACCAAGCATTTTTGCCACTCATGTCAAAGGGGGAGATTCTTAATCTTAGAATGGTTTTGACATATGAGTTATGATATACTTAAGTCATTTTCTTAGTTCATGCCAAACAAGTAACATATGTTGAGCATAAGTTGCCAAATAGTATATGTCGAGTGAGAGATATACAATATATGTTGAGTAACTAGTAAGTGCTAAGTCACTCAAGTGTCGAGCAAATAGTAGATGTCGAGTCATTCAAATTCTGAGTGATCAATAGATACTGAGTCATTCAAAGGTCAAGTTACAACATTGATGAGACAGTGGATGTCGAGCATCAAACACTTCAAGTGCCAAGTAAATAGTTTTGGACATAGTTGTTTGTAATGACACAAACTTCTATGTGAACCATTTTTTAGTCAACTTAAGGATTATTTTGTGATCCTAGATGATAAGGATGAACCTTTATTGAGAATCCCTATGTTGTACATGAAACCAATCAATTGAAGGGATGTTTTAAGTGGCAAAATGGGTGAATCACAATCATTGACTCATACCTAACCTTAAGTCACCTAGGTCTTCTTAAGGAGGACAAACCCTAAACGTTTTGTGTGTGTGTGGAAGGTGCAAAGAGAGAAGTTTGCATGTGCAAACAAAGTACTCATGGTGGCTAAGGAGTTGTGAATTAAGATACTTTGTAGAATTAGTTAGAGGAGAACAGAGGAAAGGAGTTAGAGGAAATAAGTGATACATATAATTAATGAGGATCAAGTACACATCAAGAAAGAGGTGATTTGTTATCTAGCAACCGAGTGTTAACCGTAGGATCATTGTTGATACATTCTAGCAGGTGAATCAATTAAATCTCTTAACAAAGTAGTCCTAATAGGCTGTTGTAAATCCGTTAACAAGGTGCTTACTTCTTGTGAGTTTTAAGTCCTTTAATTAGACACACTTCTAACAGGGTGTTGAAATCCTTTAATAGGGTAAGGTTTAACAATCTTGTAAGCCTTTAACAGGGCAGACCTTTCATAGGGTAGATCATAGTTTATGATCAAACATTGTAGCCTTTATTAGATACACTTTATTACTGCAGTAGCAGAGATTTGTGGGTATCATCCCCACCCCAGTTTTACCTTCTCATTGAAGGGCTTCTAGGTAACCAAATATCTTGTGTCATATATGTGTTGAATATTATTTTCTCTCATGCTATGGATGAATATGTTTAGCTATCTATTTCAGTCTACATGCAAATTGTGAGATGGATGTGAGGTGAATGATTTTATGGTTAAAGTTTGAAGGACCCTGAGTCCTTAACTCCTAACTAAAGAATTTATATGAACCTTCAACCAAAAAAGGGAATAAATTAGTACTCCTATAAAAATATTATTAAATATAATTTTAATTAAAACTAAAGTTTATTAATTTATTTCAAATATAAAATATTAAGAATTTTACATGTGCCATAAAAATAAAGTTATTTTTATACTTTAATATCATTAACATATTCAAAATTATTACCTTGATTCTATATTTTTTTAACTTTATAATATTTTTTATTTAGTTTATAATTTATATTGACATAACAATATATTTCTATTTTGTAATATATTGTAACATTTATTTTATACATTTTTAAAAATTCCTTGAAATATGAAATTTAATGTAAAATATATAAATTAATATGGAATGCCAAATATTCTAAATACATTTAAAATAGTCATATTTAATTAATATTTTGATTACAAATAGTTTAAGCTATTTTCAAAAATATTTATTAAATTATAAGTTTAATTTTATCTAAAGCATAAATTTTTCATATTGGAATTTATTTGGAAATTACGTTTCTGATCGTACTTTAAACTAGATAAGTGTTTAATAATTTTAATTTTTAGTTGAAGTAAAATATTTTTAAAAAATATTAAAATAGTTTAAATAGACATAATATATTATTTATTTATATTTAATTTACTATATATAATTAAAATGACTTTAAAAAACTCCACTTAAAAATTTGAATTTGAAAAAGTAACATTAAACTAATTTTAAAAAATAATTTAAAATAATTTAAAAAATTTAAAACTAAATCAATTTAATAAACATAGATTAACTTACTATAAAGCTTATCAACTTAAATATAACAATAGTACTTATATTTTAGATATTCTAATAACTAATAATAACATTAATGCTTTGATGATTAATAAAGTGATATTAATGATATCGATTATTAATAATGAAATGATACCAATTACAATTATGCAAGACTTTTCCTTTTATATTCAAGATAATAGGTTGAAGGATGTTGTTCCCTCTAATTGTATGTTCACAAAGAAAAATAAGAAGTGATTTCATGAGATTTCTCCTCTCTAGGGACTAGTTTTTATCTTCCTGCAAAATTAATTATCTTATCATATCATTCTCTCTTCAAATCATTCAACACTCTCTCAAACCATTTTAGACTCTAATGCAATCATGAAAAAGAAACCTTCATTCAAATTTGAGAAGATGTGGTTTTGTCATCCACGGTTTCTACCATGTCTTAAGTAATGGTGGATCACAACTCCTTTCTCTAATAGGACACGAATGTATCAACTCCACGTGAAACTTTTTTAAGAACATTTTAAAGGAAAAAAAATGTATGGAAAGAGAGTTAAAATAAATACATGCTACTATGGTCCAACATGGCCTAACAACTCACATGTTTGGCCAACCAAAGCCTCTCCAATAGGAATGGGCAGAAATATCTCACAGAGAAGAGATCTATTGGCAACAAAAGTCCAGGGAGACTTGGCTCAAAGATGGGGATAGGAACACTACTTTCTTCCATGCATCAACTAACATAAAAAAAGGCTTCCAACACTATCATTTATGTACATTCAACATCTTCAAGTGTTCAACTTTCCAACCCAACAAATATTTCTCAAGAAGGTCTTTAATTTTATAGACATCTCTTAGCACCTTATCACTCCCAAAATCAGGATTCTTGTAACTCAAATTTGGATATGATGCTAAACTTCATCCCTTCTCTCATTGCAACTACTAATAACAATATGTCAATGAGGACACTTTACTTAGCTAAAGTTAAACATGCGATTTTCTATCTTCCTCCAAATAAAGCTCTAGGCCCAAATGGCTTTACTTCCATTTTCTTTCAAAAAGCATGGGAAGTTATTGGATCTGATTTATTTCTTGCTATGGAGGAATCAAGGAAAAATGGAGTGATGTTGAGCCACTTTAATAGAACCAATATTACTTTGATTCCAAAGATTCAACAACCACACGCATTTGTTGATTTCATACCTCTAGCTTTGTGTAATACAATCTATAAGATCTTACAAAAGAAATTTACTTAAGACTTAAATGCCTAATACCAAAGTTGACATCTTCTCAGCAAGGGGGCTTTGTCCCAAGTAGGGAAACGATAGATGGTGCAATGGTTGCTCATGAATCTCTTCATACTATTAAGCAGAATAAGTTACCAACCCGTGCTATCAAATTGGATATGCATAAAGCATATGATAAAGTCAAATGGCATTTCCTTCTCGAAATTCTCACTGCTTTTGGTTTTTTGCAATATACGGTGTAAAATGGATCACGACTTGCATACAAGGGTTATTTTCTCTATTATTATCAATGACCACACTACAAAGTCTTTCAAAATCATGCAAGGAGTCTTCCAAGGTGATCCATTATCTCTCATATTGTTCATCCTTATGGTTGAAGCACTAAGTAGATGCATCATTCATTCTCATGAGGTGGGCAACTGGAAAGGTATCAATATTCCCCATTCAACAATTGCTCTTACACACTCATTGTTTGTGGATGATACCCTCCTTTTTCTCAACCAAATGTCACAAAAATCAAAAAGATTTTGAGTATTCTCAATTCTTATGAATTGGCTTCAGGACGGACCATTAACCACAAAAAGTCTACAATGTTTATATTCAATACCAACCATTCTCTCAAAGCTTAAGATTTTTTTCAATTCCCAAATTCCACGAAGAAAATCTTCCTAGTTCATATATATGAATTCCTTTCTTCATGGGAGTTAACAAGGCATGCTACTGGAGGCCATTGTAGACATACTCAAATTAAAGACTTCTTCATGGAAAGGGAGATGGTTAACCCTCTTGGGGAGACTTCTCCTAGTAAAAACATGCTTGGAAACTATCGCCAATTACATTATTTCAATCCTCAAAGCACCAAACAAAATTCTTAAGGAAAAAGAGAAAATCACATCATCCTTCATTTGGAAGGACAATATGATAGATAAAAAGGGTCTCATTAATATCTTTGAAAGCCATGTATCAAGGCAATTTTGTGGGCAGTGTTGGACTTCATGGTCTTTATTTGAGAAATTTAGCATTTGGTGCTAAACTAGGCTCGAAAATGTATAGTAATTATGATTCCTTATGGGTTTGTATCATTAGAGCCAAATATTTAGATAGTAACAATGAAACCTACATTTTCACGATTGAAAATCCTCCACCTAGATCTGTAATGTGGAACTTTATTTCTAAATCCAGAGAGGTTTTGGTTAATTATGTCACATGGGAAGTCAATAATGGTCGAGATGTCAATTTCTGGATGGATTATTGGTCTTCTTACCCACCCCTAATTCACACTCCATCTCTCTAGGTAGTTGTAAATATTGCCTTTAGGATCATAGGGCACAAATTACATAATTACATTACTGTAGTGAGTCATACAACAAGACGAGTTATTTGGAAGCACTTCTCTACTCTTCCAATCCTAGTTTATCATAATAATAAAAATTGCAAACAAAACTAAGTACAAGATGTTGGAAATGGAGTGATAAGAAAGTGACTGAGAAGGGGGGGGGGGGGGGGGGGGGGGGGGGTGATTCAAAAACCAATAAAACTTCTTCTACTTAGATTACTGCATCAGATTATCTAATCGACTTCCATGCATCAAGATAAAGTAATAAAGAAAATCAACACCATAACACTTTGACATAAGATATGGTAACCTAGAAACCCTCCACGTAGAAGGTAAAATTGGGGTGGGGATGACACCCACAAGCTTCACTACTACGGTAATAAAGTTGGCCTAATAAGGCTTATAATTGATCACTTATGGTGATCTAGTACTCTATTAGGACTATGAAGGACTGCTAGGTCTACCTTGCAAAAGGATTTTACAATACAATGAAGTATCTTCTCTATTAAGAGACTTAGCATAAGACTATTAAAAGGATTTGATGGATGCACCTGTTAGGATGATTCAACAAGACCATCTCTGCAATGCAACTTGATTTGTTGAATAAGATCCTTATAATAATCTGATCACCTAACTATAATGGACGAGTCTCTACTTTTCTCTTTATACTACCTTGTAGCCTGATTACATATTCTGCTCCATATTTGCTTCTTGTCTCCAAGATAAACATATATCTTCTTCTCTTACACAATTCTTCTTCTTCCACACTTAGACAAATGAATTTCTCTTTTCTTATATATCCTCCAAGCAATAACTTTATATCAAGTAGGATCCCATAATATATATCTTCATAAAAACCAAATATACCTTTAGGTTGGCTTAAGTACTGATGCTCGAGAAATACAATGTGTTGGATCTTCTATTGTCACTCAGGCAATATAGAGTTCTTAGGTGATGTTGAACCTTGGTTAGCACTGGATACTCGAGTAGCATTGTGGACCTTAGGTGATATAGCTAGCTCGGTTAACACGGAGAACTCAGTTAACTCTATGAACTCAGTTCACATATGAAACTTGTTTCCACTGAAAATACTGAATAGATTGGGTCACACTGTGAGTTTGGTTAACATAGTATACTTTCATCTCCTCAGGCTACACTGAAATCTAATCCTTGATGGAAATCTCGATTGCAGTATTAATTGATCTTCCTGGATAGCTTAAGTGATTTGTTACTAATTGACAATATGTCTTGCCATAGGGTCAACAATCTCCCCCTTTGGCAGTGACAAAAACACTTCTGTTTGAAATCAAAAAAAAATATTATGCAAAATTTTCCTGTCAAACTCCCCATTTGCATGTGCATGGTTCTATAACTCGGTTTGAACTAGAATGTTGTTACTTGGTTACAACTTCTCGAAATTTGGATTTTTCAAAATTGTTTTTGTTTCACTTGAACATTTGAACTGAATCATTCCTCTATATATTTTCTCATATACATATTTTCTTCTTGATTATATACATACCATGTTTCCCCCTTTTTCGTTACAAATGCCAAAAACATATACTTAAGTAATACGAAAATGTGTGAGGAAATAATTATGTACTTTAAAAATTAAAGACATAGTTTTATCCCAATTCTCTTGTAGTACCTTCAAGGTGTGCAATTCAATCTGGACTTCACTTGATAATTCCATCATGAGATGTGCAATTGAGAAATTGGTATCATGTGGTAGTGTCTTCACATGTGCTAAATGTTTCTACATCAGATCCATGCGAGGAAGTATCATACTCTAGATGTATGTAATGGTTTCCCTTATCCTAGATTCCTCCTTCAATAACTTAGCCTACAAATCTATCAAAAATATGACCTTTACAAGATGATTTGAGTTGGTACTCGGGTCAAGTGCTAACTAACAAGCACTGCTCTTCAAATCTTCATCATTTTTTGTCATTTAAAAAAAAAAATTCTTTTATGAAAATTGATGGATCATACAATTTTGTGAATAATAAAAGAGTATTCTTTACAACATCTTCAAGTGATCCTATCAAAGTGGAAAGTTAAACTTGATCAATAACAATCTTCTTTGCTACATTTTCCAAAACTTTGTTCTCAAACTTTCTTTCTGATCTTTTAGAAGTTTCTCCTACCCATCTATATCTTTGTGGAATTTATATACAATATCTACTAATTATTCTATAACAAGGGCCTCATTATTTACCTCTATTTGTAATACATCCAAAAATATGTCCTTGATGTCTTCAAGAACTTTGCCTTTGTCTCTTTCTTCTCTTAACTTCCTCTATTGTGCCCTTTTTCTCCATAGATCACTGTTGATAGATTCCATTTTATCAAAAGTAAGATTTGATTGATCCCAATTTAGAATTTCAATTTGAGTGTCCTGATCTATCTCATCAACAATTTTTAACCTTTTCTTTACCTTTTACTTTACGAGAGACAATGATTTCCTTTCCTTTCTCCTTGTCTTTCTGCTCCTTTCCACTCGATTGAGTCAAAGGTGTTTCTTTGATTTCTTTGTCAACCTTTTCTTCATCCTTAGGCTTATGTTTAGTTAAAACTATCCCAGGGGTAGATTGAGTCTACAACTTGGTTCCTACATGGGTGGATGGAAGACTTTTCTCCTTTTTCTCTTATTGGTCTGCATTAGGTGTAGCAATGGATTCGCTCAGAGTGGAGGGTAGAGATCCAATTACTACTGCTACCACCATCTTTGTATTAGACTCTTCAATAGTATGTACTTCATGATCTTCATCTTTCTTCAATTTTCCCTCTTTCTCAAAATTTGTTTTCCACAACTTTGTTATGGAGTTCACAACATCCTCAATATTGTTTGACAAAATAAAGAAGGCTTTGAATCTGGGAGTCTTCCTACTCTCATGTTTTGACATGAACTCCTTGATTTATGCATTGGAGTGGTTAGCAATGACAATTTCCAGAGTTTTCTCTCTAATATCCTTTTCTATTTTAACAACATCGGTCCACCTCTCTGAGACTACCTTCAATAGAACATAAGGAGCTTGGCCTTTATCTCATTAGGATCATACTTCCATTTGGCCATTTTCTCAACTAAGGCATCTTCAGTCTATTGATGCTCTTCATTGCTTTTGGTTTCATGCTTGGTGAACTTGAAACCTATCATTCCACTTCCTTCTCTAAGTCTCTTAACTTGTTGCTCAAAGGATAGTGGAGGCTTTTTCAACTCAATGGTGGGAGTGTTCTCTTCATCATCTTCATCCTAAAGTTTTATCATCCACTTGGATTTCCTGGCAGTAGTGAATGCAAGGGTAGTTGTCTTCTTGGGTACCTTTGTATACACTTTTCCCTTTTCTTGGGAGGTTCTTGTGTTAGAAACAATAGTCCACCAAGATAACTGAGAGTTGGGGGGGGGGGGTGTGAATTAGTTATCTAACAATTAAAACATCTATCTTCTTTACTTTAGACAAACTTAACCATTCAACCAAAGTAAACAACAACCATAATAAAATGCACATTGACAATTACACCAGATATGTTAACTAGGGAAACCCTTTATCAGAGGGAAAACCCTAGTGGGAATGATGCCCACAAGATGATGTACTAACATAAATATTCTTTGTTACAGGATGTACCCTGTTAGGAGTCTATTACAACATTTAGTACATAGAGTCCCTGTTAGGAGTTGTAGTACAATGTATGCAAGAAGAGCCCACTGGCCAAACATGCAATTTCAACTACAAGAAGAGCTCACTGCCCAAACAAGTAATTTACTATTATCTTCTCCTTCCTCTATCGTATTAACCAGATTAGTCACTATCAGACCTTGTAGACTAGGTCACGAACCTCAGATCCAAATATCAAACCTCGGATCACTCAACAAAACCTCAGCAATGAAGTTTCCTACACTTTTGCATTGCTTTGCTCAACTTTGCATTCTACTCTTTGCTGCTACTTTCCAACAATTCAAATCCACACTTATGATAAAGGAAAATATCCTTCCTTTATACCGAGTCCATAAAAAAATTCCTTGAGTTGGTTGTTACACCTTCTTAATTAATTATTATAGGACCACATTAAGAACACATTACACTTAGTGATAACATAAATCTTCTGCCTTACAACTTGAATAACTTTTCATACACACAATATTATGATGAGTGAGCTAAGCCACATCATCACAACATGTCTTCTTCATGTCCTCAACCTTGATTATCAAAATAACAACTCTGCTAAGAGATATAACAAGTTTACCAGAACATGTCTCTGTAAACTCTATCTCAAAATAGACATCACCAAAACATACATAACTTCTAGACTTATCCTTTCTTCTTTCAACATTAATTGCATATACTTAATAATCAGAAGTATCTCCCATAACCTAGGGTGGTTATAATACTCAATTGGTCATCCATACCAACTTGATCTTTCTGTTGTTCTTCTGTCAGATACCACAAAAAACTCTTATGTTGACATCAATGAAAAACTCAATCATGAATGTAACATATCATAATAGTAGTACTCCCCCATAGGAATATCATCAACATTCATGCTTCCAACCAATCTTCTAACAATCTCCCCCTTTGGAATTGATAGCAACATAGATGAAAAACATATAGTTCAAAGAATACCAACAAAAGATTGTTCATCTTCAAATCTTCTTCATCAATCATTCTCCCCCATTGATATACCTCAATGTTCTTTCTGCCAAACTGTCATTCCATGTTGTGCTTATGCTGAACATCTTCCTCAACATAATGTTTTTCATGCAATATTCTCACCCATTGACATTAATGTCAAAGGTTTCAACAACCAACACCTTTGCTTCAAACTCTATAACAACTTATACTTACTAGGTCGAGTGTCAAAAGACACTATGCAAAACAACATCAACAAGAGTCCTAGATGACTCTATTCATCATAGATACTTCCCCATATAGGAAGCATTAGCATTCAGTCTAGACAAACAAGGGTGTTTTGTTACCCTTGACTAATACACTCTTGCATTTTCTACTCTGATGTAGGAAGGGGCATAACCCCAAGCATACCTCACAAATACTCAAAAGTCTCTTTGGGAAGAGGCTTAGTGAATATATCTGCAATCTTCTCTTTAGTGCTCACATACTCCAATCTAATTTCCTTTTTTGCAACTTTTTCTCTCAACATGTGATACTTAATAGAAATGTTCTTAGTCCTCGAATGCAACACTGGATTCTAAGACATATTTATCGTGCTTGTGTTGTCATAATGTATAACAACAGGTTCATTGATTTCTATCCTTGTATCCTTTAGCATCTGCTGCATCCAAATGACTTGATTGCAATTATTTGCTGCTGCAACATACTCTGCTTCTATTGTACTTTGAGATGTACAATACTACTTCTTGCTTAACCAAGAAACCAATCTTAATCCAAGAAAGAAAGCTCCTCCACTAGTGTTTTTTTCTGTCATCGATACTGCCTACCCAATTTGCATTAGTATAAGCACTTAGAGTAAAATCATTAGATCTATCGTACCATAATCCAACCTTAGATGTTTCCTTCAGATATCTAAATACCTTTTGAGTGCTGCATAATGTGCTTCTATGGGATTTATACTTTTTCTACTCAATAGCAGGTGCCTTATCCATCGTAGATAACTTGTGTCCAATTACCATAGGTGTTCCAATGAGTTTGCATGTTTCCAAACCAAACCTTTTTAGTGAGTCCTTCAAGTACTTAGTCTGAGAAATAAAGATTCCTTCTTTATTCTGTACAATCTACAATCCTAGGAAATATTTCATCTCTCCTATCATACTCATTTCAAACCCTTTCTTCATCTCTTATGCAAACTTCCCACTTTCTTTATCATTTCCTCCAAATATGATATCATCAACAAATATTACCAAAATCATTAAACCACCATCAATGTCTTTCCAATACAAATTACTATATGCCATACCTTTTCTATATCTAAGTTTTGTCAAGTGTTTGTCTAACCTTGCATACCAAGTTCTAGGTGCTTGCTTCAATCCATACAATGTTTTCCTTAATCTGCATACTATGTCCGTGTCATCTGTCAAAGGACATCCTTCAAGCTACTCAATGTATACCTCTTCTTCAAGTTTTCCATTTAGAAATGCTGACTTGACATCCATCTGATATAGTTTGAATTTCTTCTATGTTGCATAGGCTAAGAATAATCTTACTGCTTCTATTCTAGGCACTAGAGCACAAGTCTCCTCATAATTTATTCCTTCTTGCTATGAGTAACCTTTACATACCAATCTTGATTTGTTTCTTACAACTTCTCCTTGCTCATTCTCCTTGTTCCTAAATACCCATTTAGTTCCTATCACATTCTTGTCCACTGGCCTAGAGATCGATTCCCATGGTTCATTCTTAACTATCTAATTCAATTCTTCTTTCATTGCTTGTTTCCAATTATCATCTTTACATGCTTCATCTACATTCTTAGGCTCAACTTGAGATATCAAGCATAGTTCTTCATTTTACTCTACTTATTGTCATCACACCTTTATCTTTTCTTTTGATGATCTATTCGGATGGGTGATTCTTTATCATATTCTTTCCTAAAGTAGGAATTGTGGTTTGGAAAACAAGGAGATTGCTTGGTGGGCTTGCAAGCACAAGTTGAGATCTTCCTTGGAGGTTTCTGCCAGAGTGTGGATCTAGACTAGCTAGTGTTTGGATTGGATCTTGAGGGATCTTCTAGAACTATTAGTTGCTTTGTATTTGGCTGTAACTGGGAAGGCCTTACAACTCAGCACATTGCATGTAATCAATTATATTTTATGAATATATAATTGTAATTTGGTATCAAATCTTGCCTTATTGCTTCTTAATGTTATGTTTGTGCTACGTGGTGATATTTATGGGGGCTAGGACATCTCCTTTGGGGATTCTCTTGCCTTGCACTACGTCAGATGGTATCAGAGCAAAAGTTGTTCCTGAGCATATAGATAGATCGTCGAAGTTGTGGCAATTTACACTAGGACTTGGGTTGGAGAAGTAGATCTGAGTTGATCTTGATCTAGTGGTGGATTTTTCTTTCTGGGGTCCTAGATCTCTTGGGTGTGAGACAAAAGATCATGGTTTTGACTTGCAATTGTAGAGGGCTTACAAATGGATCGATGGATGTGAAGATGGAAGACTGATCTGTGGTCCTAGACTTCTGATGTGGTTCTTGATTGTTCATGAGAGGTGGCAGATTGCGATCTGACTTGCAAAAAAGTTAAGTTTTGTCACAAGGAGGGTAGGAAGGATTTGTTGCAGAGGGTTTACGAACATCTTGGGAGATGGCTTCGAGAGGATTGGACCCTAAGATGATTGTGAATCTCTATGATGTGGTGGAGAGGAATTTTTCTAAGATGTTTGCTTGGTTTGAAGCTAGTTTGGTTGATTAAGGTAAGGAGGAGTTTGCTCATTTTGAAACTAGTTTGGATGATCGAGATAAAGATAGGATGAGAAAGGCATTTTGTAGATATCTGTGGAGTTGGAGTCTACCGATCTGGAAGAGAGTTGTTTGGCTAGTTAAGAGAGTTGTTCGTGAGAGAAGATGGCATGACAAGGTCAAGGTGGAAGAGTTTGGTTTTGTTGATCAGTTTGTGAAGTCTGATATAGAACTTGTAGAGCAGCTGGAGATTGTTGCCGAAGATATTCCTAACCTTGTTGATGCTGGGACAGAGGTTGATTTTCATGATTAGTTGGCTGAATTTGACATGAAAATTGCAGAGCGCTCAGTCGTGGATGATCTGGTTGCTATTGGTGGTGAGTTATGTATTACAGAGCATCTTGTTGTGAGCAATGAGATTGTTGGTGTTGTGAGTTTGGCATGTGTTGATGGAGATCTACATGTTGTTGCTGATATGGAGTTTGTTGCTGCTGATGTGGAGTTGGTTGTTGTTGGTATGGATTCACTAGTTGTTGATGTGGAGGAAGGTTTGTTGTTGAAGCATCATGTTCAGTTTGTTCTTGGGTGTGAGCACACTGATCAGATGGTTGAGATTCTAGTGTTTGACAGAATGATATAGGTGTGGATGATGTGCAAATTGGTTTTTTTGTCCCTGTTGGAGCGGAAGCCTTTGGTAAAGATGAAGTTGGTTGTTGATCTTTCTTTGGGCTTTTCTATTTACCTGGGGAGTCTGATGTATGAGCATCTTGGGTTTGCTTGGTGACTACTTTGGAGTTCATGGGAGGAGGCTCGGTAGTTTCTTTGGAGGGTTCTTGGATTGATACTCAGTCGAAGAAGGATTGGTTGCTTAGCATGGTCTAGGAACTCAACATGGTCTTTGGTTGCTCAGCATGGTCTATGGTTGCTTGACATGGTCTGGGAGCTCGAAATGGTCTTTGGTTGCTCGGCATGGTCTATGGTTGCTCAACATGGTCTTTGGTTGCTCAGCATGGTTTATGCTTGCTCGACATGGTCTATAGTTTCTCGGCATGATCTGGGAACTTGGCATGGTCTTTGGTTGCTCAAATGGTCTAGTTACCTTGCTTCTGGAGATATGTTTTCTAGTGCATGTTGTAGACCATGTAACTAATTTTCCACAATGAGTTAGAGGATGAAAATTTTAGGGATTGAAGAGGGCCTAGAGTACTAACTATAATTTGAAGTGTGAGTTCTAATTCGATTGGAGCTAGGAGATATCATGATTTTACTTAGATATTAATTTCAGTCATTTAATTGTTGTTGCAGGCCGACTTGTGGCATTTAATTTATGTATTTGTATTTAATTTGTGTTATGGGACGACTTGTGGCTTAGATTGGTATAAGTAGGGGTTGTGGGAAAGTATTTTGGCATTATTCATCGATTGTGGAGAAGAGGAGGTGGTAGAGGATCGAATTTTGAGAAGAGCTAGTAGCTGTAGCTTGGAAAACAAGGAGATTGCTTGGTGGGGTTACAAGCACAAGTTGAGATCTTCCTTGGAAGTTTCTACCAGAGTGTGGATCTAGACTAGCTAGTGTTTGGATTGGATCTTGAGGGATTTTGTAGAACTATTACTTGCTTTGTTTTGGCTATAACTAGGAAGGCCTTACAACCCGACACATTGCATGTAATCAATTATATTTTATGAATATATTATTGTAATTTGGTATCAAATCTTGCATTACTGCTTCTTGTTGTTGTGTTTCCGCTACGTGGTGATATTGTTGGGGTCTAGGACATCTCCTTTGGAGATTCTCCTGCCTTGCACTACGTCAATTACCTCTAGATCTGGTTCTTGTTCCAATTACCTTTCCAACTTTATCTTTGATCGTGCATGTCTTTTCTGTGAACTGCAACTAATAACCTCTGTCTACTAATTGTCCAACACTCAAAAGATTGTGCTTTAAACCATCAACAAAGTATACATCCTCAATGTTAGTTTTAACATCAAGAGTTATAGATCCAATATCTATAACTTGGCATGTTGCATTGTTTCCAACTCTGACAATTCCTCCGTCCTAACTTTTGAAATCAACAAACTTGTTCATGTCACCAGTCATATGATGTGAACAACCACTGTCAATTATCCAATTAGATTTCTTCTCAACCTGTGACACCAAAGCTACCTTTTCTAGACTTTCTTCTTTAATTGCCACAAATCCAATTTCATCATCACTAGCACTTAATGCTTGTTCATCAAAATCATTATCTTCATTCGCATACAAACACTCTCTATCTTTTCTAGGTTTGTGATTTCCCTTATACTTTTTCTCTCTTTTAGGACACGTAGATGCATAATGACCATATTCATCACAAGTCCAACATTAAAAAAAAAATTACCTCATTTTTCTCTTCTTGCTAGAAAGGCTACTCCTTCAATCTTTCTGTCTCCCTCAGATCTACTGTTGCTAGCAAAATCTCCTCTAGTACTTGTGCTCCTTGATAAGTTAGGTCAAATATTCAAGGCACTGAAAGTTGTCTCTGTTCTAGTCAATTCTCTGGACTATCTAAGTTCATTCTCAACTGCTTCAAGTCTTCCAAGCAATGTCTCCTTTGTAAAATCTTTGGTACAACATATCAACAACTATATCATCTAAATTGTTGACTTAAATGGTGGCATTAGAGTCTTCAATATATTCCATATAACCTCATCATCTTCTTTGGTTCCTCCTTAAGCTTTAATACCTGCAGTAATTTCTGATATCCTGCCTATATATGTTCTTACAGATTCATCTTCCATCATTTTAGCATCTTGAGACGCACAAATCCAACTTTGTAGCCTCAACTTCTTAGAATGTGCATCACTTTCAAAACTATTTTCCAAAGCTTTCCAAATCAAATTGGAAGTAGCAAGTGTTTTTACCTAATTGTACTCAATTTCAAGAAGTGCAGTCAATAGTGTTTCTCTAGCTCTCATGTTGCACATGAAAAGATCTCTTTCTGCCTGAGTGCAAATTTCCAAATCCTTTTTAGCAATGATTGTCTTCTTTGATTTTGTCAAGATCCAATATCCTGGACCCATACACAACAAATGTGTTTTCATCTTTTCCTTTCAACTGTCATAATTTGTTCCATCAAACTTTGGACTATCTTTCCTGAACATGTTCATCATGGATCTCCCAAAGTTGTTAAAATTTATCTTCAAGGACTTGATGCTCTGATACCAATTGTTAGAAACAATAGTCTACCAAGATAACTGAGAGCGGAGGAGGGGGGGTGAATCAGTTATCCAACAATTAAATCATTTATATTCTTTAAACAAACTTAACCATTCAAACAAAGTAAACAACCATAATAAAATGCACATAGACAATTACACCAGATATGTTGACTAGGGAAACCCTTGATTAGAGGGAAAACCTCGATGGGAATGATGCCCACAAGATGATGTACTAATATAAATATTCCTTGCTAGAGGATGGACCCTGTTAGGAATCTATTACAACATTTAGTATAAAGAGTCCCTGTTAGGAAACTTTGAATCCCTATTAAGAGATTCCAACCCTATTAGGAGTTGTAGTACAATGTATGCAAGAAGAGCCCACTACCCAAACATGCAATTTCAACTACCAGAAGAGCTCACTGCCCAAACAAGTAATTTATTGTTATCTTCTCCTTCCTTTGTCCTGTCAACTGGACCATTCACTGTCAGACCTTGCAGACTAGGTCACAAACCTTGGATACAAATATCAAATCTCAGATCACTCAACAAAACCTTGGCAATGAAGTTTCCTTCATTTTTGCACTGCTCTGCTCAACTTTGCATTCTGCACTTTATTGTCGCTTTCCAACAATTCAAATCCACACTTACGATAAAGGAAAATATCCTTCCTTTATATCGAGTCCATAATACAATTCCCTAAGTCGGTTGTTAGACCTTCTCAATTAATTATTATAGGACCACATTAAGAACATGTTACACTTAGTGATAACATAAATATTTTGCCTTGCAACTTGAATAACTTTTTGTACACACAATATTATGACAAGCAAGCTTAGCCACATTAACTCCATATACCAGATACTTAGAAGTATCTTCCATAACCTCAAGTGGTTATAATACTCAACTAGCCATCCAAACCAACTTGATCTTTCCATTGTTCTTCTATCAGATACCACAAAAAACTGCTATATTGACATCAATGACAAACTTAGTCATGAATGTAAGATATCATCATATTAGTACTCCCCCATAAAAAAATCATTAGCATTCATGCTTCCAACCAATCTTCTAACATCTTGTTCCTCTTCCTCCTCTTCCTATTCTTCATGTTCTTTTTATTCCTCTTCTTCTTCCTCTTCATCTTCTCCTTTGCCCTCAGTAAGCATGAGAGGGCCACCTTTCAATTTCTTCTTCAGGCTCTCCATCCTCTTCTTCCCTCTTTTCAAGACTTGAGGAATCTCTATTTCTAGAGATGTCTTGATCTTACCTTCTTCATAGGTGCAAAAGTGGGTTGCCTTGGGGTTAGCAGGCTCATTGAGAAGAGCTTCTATGATATCCATTGTGTCATCAATGTTAACCTCATATCCCAAGGGTTTCACCCATGCAGTCCTAGAAATGATTGCCTGAATGTGAGTGTTATCACAGTCAACTAAGAAACAAATGTCTTGAGCATATTGCTCAACCATCTGCTGAGGTATCCTATACCTGCTCTGCATCTTCTCCTTGAAATTATCAAAGTATGTTTCTTTTATCCCATCAAAATTCTCTCCAAATTCTTGAATGAAATCATTGATTTGATAAATAACATATCTGTCCTTACTCCAGACCACACTACCTTTGGATGGAAAAAACTTTTGAACATAAAAGAATAAGCACATGAGTAGGAATCCAAACTAACATATGTTTTTCTTTGAAGCTCGAATGCTCTCCAAGTTCTTGCTAAGCTTGTTGAGTTGTAATCGCCAAGGTCAAATGATAAGTTGTTCTTCACAACTTTGTAAGCCAAGTCAACAACTTCAAATGGGACATTGTTAAGTCTACTCAAGTTGTAGATCTTATTGGCAATGGCATGGATCCTGAATTTGATTTTCATGTCAATGACATTATTGAGCTTCATTCCCCAACCATCCCATTCTGCTAGGGTCTTCTTTGTTGATTCTCCTTGAGCTAGGGTTTTCATTGTTTTGGGTCTATCCAGCATAGGGTAACCCATTACTCGGTGAATCATCTTCTACATACTCTTCACAAGTTGCTTGAGCTAGAAGGACATGTCGTGGACTCTACTTAGAATGAACCTGATCCACTTGATCTTGAAATCCCTCAACATATATAGGGCATGAGTTAAACCCTTGATCTCCAAGTGTCGATGTACACATTTGAGTACTCCATTGTCACACAAGTTATTGAATGCTTCATTCATCTCAAATGTTCCTAAATCTTGAATAATGCAATGGTAGAATGACCTAATATCTCTAATCAACAATACCTTAGGTGGTATGGTCAAGGGCGCTCCCATTGGATCTTTTTTCTCGGCAATTGCTAGATGTAGTTTGAAATTTGGTGCCTTGCAAGCCACATTCTTTATTAACATTTCTAAACCCTTCTTCACCTTTGTGTTGGAGTTGGATGCCATGACTGCTCGATGAACAATGGAATGCACAAAAACTAAGAGTTTCACTTCAGCTTTTCTTTCCAACACTAATTTGCCTGAAGATTGCTCTGGTGCTCGAAATCTGAATGCAAAGTGACAATAAAACCCCCAATCTCACCTTTTATCAAGCATTTTCAAAATTTAGGGCCTCTTAAATGTATTGTACAGTGGTAGGTCAGACAACTCAAGTAAGTCATTCGAACATAACTTAAGCTAATCCTTCCATAACTCAGGTAGAACTAGGTTCTAACTTTACTCAATGACAACAAGTAACTCAGTTACAACTGTGTTGTAACTCGGTTCAAGACATAACTCTACTACATTACCCTGAGCATCTTTTTATGTCGATTTGAATTGCTTTCTTCTTGTGCATCTGGAATTGTTGTGAGATGTTCTTGATATTCCAATTCCAATCATCTCCATGAATGCCTAGTTGGATGTGAATACTTCACCCAACTCATTAGATTAGATGATGATATTTTCTTGCCTTGGGCTTTCCTCTATTTTCCTTACCCATTCCCGATTTCTCTAATTTTTTATTTCTTCAAATTTTGACTTACCTTTGTTTCTTTCATCATTATTTGTCGTATCTCTATTCATGCAGTTTCTTGTCAAGTGACCTATATTCTTGCATACATATCATCTTATATTGGTATTTCTTTTTCTAATGTGAGTTTCTACGCAATTTATACCAATGTGCCCGTATTCTCCACAATAATGACATCTTCCCCATGTATTGTAGTCCCAAGCAATAAATGTTATTTGTCTGATTCCATTGTGCTGAGTGTTTGGATTTGATTTGCACTATGAAAATTGTGACCTTGTTTGTGACATGTAAAACAATTCCCTTCAAATTTTGATTTGGTTCTACATTCATTTGCCTTGTGACCATACTTGTTACAATTGTAGCACTAACCTTTGAACTTAGGTTGCATGGTATTGTTCCAACAAACATTTTAAGTATGACCTAGTTTCCACAAGTGTTGCATGTAGGCCTTTTGTTCTTTTGTGCTCCTTATTTAGATCACTCTCCTTGATCGGTGTACCCTAAGCCAATAGTGCCTTTGGGCCTATTGAAAGTTTTCTCATATGATTGATTCACACTTTCTTGTGATCTCAATCTTCTCTCATTTAGTTCCTTTTCAACTCTCAACTCATTTTGGAGTCTCTCATTTTCTACTCTTCGATTGGCGATTCCTTGGTTTGCATCACCTAGTTGATCAATCATGTCTACTTGATTTAGAGATAATTGTTGAACTCCATTGGTCTTTTCCTCCAGCCTTGTACCATGTAGTCTTCTATCTTCATCTGCCATTTCTTTATCATTTATAGCTTTGTTCTTTTACTCCATGACTTCACATAATCTAACCAAGTGACTTTCTTGTTCTCTTTTCAATTCTCTCACTTCTTGTAAAGTAGCATTTCTCACTAGTAGATCTTCTATAGCTACATTTGTTTCCTTGGAGCTTTTTTCTTTGTATAGGTCTTCTATAGTTTCTTCTGTGTAGAGGTTGTCATTCATTTGTATACTCAATTCCTTTCTTCTTTTCAGAGAGTGAGTGAGTTGCTCCTTGAGTTTCTTGACTTGCTCTATAGCTTGTCGGACTCAACATATCCATCCCCTTCCAATGCCCCCTTTGTAGGACTTTTGATGAGGATGTTGATCACCTTTTCCTATAGTGCATGTTTGCTCGAGTGTTGGAGATGGGTCCAATGAAGAATGCAAGTATTATGAATTGGAGATGGGTCCATATGACGTTGTTTATGTTGCTGCTAAGTCTACATTGGATACATTAGATTTCAAGTATTTGAACAGGGCCATTTGTAGACATGGTGATGAGCTGGAGTACTCAATGATCAAAGTGTTGAAATCCAAGGTTTGTGCTTTGTTTTCTTTCGTCGAACATATTAATGACATTGTTGGGGCTTTGTTTTCTCTCATCAAACATATTCATGACATTGTTGGGGCTCCTCTGCCGGGTCGACATTGTCATTCCACTAATTTTTGCCATGTACAATCTTCAAGGGCGCACACTCACGCTGCTTCTTCTCGAGTCCATGGGAATGGTTTTGTTGCCCAACAAGGTGATTCTATGGATGAATAACTCTGGCTCTACTATTTGCAGGTTGATGGCTACTACTATCTTTTTGGGGTGCTACTTTTGTCTTCTTCAATGAAGATTTTTTACTTCTTTAGTTCCCATATTGGTCATACATACGTTTTCTATGATATGTATATATTCCTTGTCTATATTCTTTAGCATATCTCCTTCGCAGTTATAGTTTTTCTTCTGATCTAGATCTTACTTCTTCCTTGTTTTAGGTTATTCCTTTTGCTTCTCTCTCGGTTTATATGGCTATTTTGTCAACTGAGTTTTAGTGCTAAATCTTACTCCGGTCTTTTGTTTTAAAAAAATAATAATGAAACGACTTTCACAAAACACCTCAAATAAATAAATATAAATTCTAAACATATAAAATAAATTATGCAAATAAAAAATCTTTTAAAATAAAAATAAAATAAAATAGATATAATAGCTCCATGACTGATATTGTGGGCATTTTCGACACAGAGGTGTGAAATTGCCAAACCTAATTGTTTTCCATAGCAACTTGACATATGCTTGGACATATTATTGATCAAATGTTAAATTGAAAAAATAATCCAAACTTAAAAGCATTCTTTTACACATCCTATTCCAGAGCAATGAGGTATTTGTATGATGGAAAAGACTACTTTTCAGCTCGAATTCCATAGAACAATTATGGCATGTTCACTTTGGAAAGAAATATGGTCCTTTGGGATTCATATCAGATAATACTGCCTTCGTACAGCGTATTCACAGTTTTATCCAAGCCACCCTGTTCTTGACCCCCACCCGACATGATACATGCAACTAAATAACCACCATGCATTTTTTATGTGACCAGTTATGTGAGGTCGAATTTTAACATACACGTTTGTTTCATCTCAGAAGATGACACTTACAATAGGAGAAGTTGAATCATAATCACCCCACCCATGGCCATTAATCAAGAAAGGATAAGGGGGATATCTTAAAGTTGCAAGGTAAATCTGCATTGAAATGTATTACATTTCAGGAAACACTCATTGGCTAAAAAGCAGGGTTCAAGCACCTAAACTAATGCCATATTCCATTCATTGGGTTTCTGGAGTTCAACCATTATTATCAGCTCGACTTTTTTCAGCTACATCATGCACAGAATGGGTGCCACCATTATCGGTGTTGTTATCTCTTGAATTCTCTGATGCTTCAGTGCAAATGGCTGCCAAAGTGGACCCAATATCTATCTGTAAATCAATGCTTTCTCCACTTATGTCCGGACTCACAATATTTCTGCAACCATTGGAATCAAGATCACCATGATTAGAATCGCATTGCACCTTTTCATCAGAACCATTCTCTGTAGAAGGGACTTTTGCCAAATTGATTTGTCTCAAGTTGGCTAAGAATTTGTTTGCAAAAACATGAGAAAGGGTATTCCCATAAACATTAATGCTTCCCAAACCAATGCTGTCGGCATTTCTATTATGTCCTTCCAGATCCTCTGATGATTTAGTGACAATAGCTGGCAATGTATTCATACCACCCCTTTCTAAATCAATGTCACTGCCTGTGTGTTGACTGATAATACTGCTGTAAACATTGGAATTTGAAATATCTTTACTTGGAGAATCAGGTTGCACCTTTTCACGAAAATTGTTTCTTGAAGGAGGGATATTTGTGCAGAAAACTTCTGTGATGTTAGAGAAAACCCCTCGATTGTAGGGATTCACTTTACTTTCATACCTAGAACGGAAGTTCTCATATGTGGTCTGCAATCCCAGCATATCCATCCCAATGTCAGTTGTACCAAGGAAATACAGCAACAAAACAAATTGCATATTGAGAATAGCACAAGCATTCTATTAACCAATGTAAACCGTAATATTTAAATCTTCTAGCACTGCCCCAGCATAAGAATCACCTGGTTTGTACAGATCAGGTAGACATGAAATGCAGCAAGCCCACCAACAAACCAAAATGCAACAAAAGTATAGACCACGAGCACAACTGAAGCAATTCTTCCTTCCTTACTGAGAATATGGGTAAGAGTTTGTTTATGGTTGTATTCAATAATGTCGAACAAGCAGATGACAAAGATATAAGCACACAGCACTGTGGATAAGAGAACAAACATAAAGAAGAACTGGTAGTTGCGCTGCATAAAACTCAAAAGCAAATATGTCAGCATTCTTGAAATTGAAGAAACGAAAATACTGCAGTATACCTTACCAAGCAAATCCAAATTGCATATTTAAGGGCATTGTGTTATAACTTATTCCATGTCAAGAGCATCATTACAAATTATAAAATTATGGTTGGAAAGGGGCACTTTTTGAAAAAAATGTCGAAAGGGAAAAGAAGTAAACAAATTAATAAAAAGATAAGATGAAAGCGTATTGTATACATTGAAAGTTCAAAGCATGTATCTAGGTGTGCCCATTTGAAGCATCGAGTTCTGTTGGGAATCTAGAGCAACATTGAAACTGATTGCACCCAATTGGAGAAGCATATATGTTGTCTCAGATGCGGTTGAATTTGTTTGCCTTTGTATATATTGATTAATGAATTAATCAAAAATATTAAATAGCTACTAGTGGATGTTGAACTTAACAGTCACTATGTGGTTATTGACAAATCACAATAATGCATTCTTGCAGTCATCAATTTGTAGCCATATTATCGCCAATTTCAAATAACCTTCAACGTAGTTTTGTATCTTTTCAAAAAATAACAATGGTGTCAAAAAGCAATATCATAAAGATTCTTGTAGCAAAATAATATATCAAGAGAAACAGTTCTCTGATTTATCAATGCTGTTTTACTTCCAACACTCAAGATGAACATTTTTCTGTTCATTTATCATTGGCATCATAAGGCAGGATGAATGACAGTAACAATTCTTTTCTATTTTAAACAGTTGGATGTTCCTTATTTTAAACGAGCTATGCAGAAATAATGAAACAAAAGTTAAAACCCATACTATGATAGAAAACACTCTTCCTCATGCAGCACAGGGATGTGATATTGTCGCTTCTGTTGGAAAGGAATAGATTGTATTTTTGTAGCTCCTTCAATGGATGTTTTTTCTTAAGCAAGAGTTGGGAAGAATTGTCTGCAATACTCTAACAAGCACGAACACATTTAGTGTCCTATGCAATTACAATTTCCCAGAATGCATTGTAAGTTACAAAGGCCTGCTTCTCTCTCAAATAGCCTACATCCTTTGGGATGCAAACTGTGAGATGCTACGGCCTGAAAACAGCAATGAAAGTACTTGGTAGGTTTGCAAATCACAAATTGACCAAGGTTACCTCGAGTTTTCTAGGATGGGGGAGTGGGGGGATGCGAGGATGCATTTCCATGACCCAGTACATATGTGTGTGTGTGTGTGGATAAAACATGCATATATACATTATATTATATGAAAACATGGATGAAGGATGCATATATACATCATAGAACCTTAACATACAATGTGTGTTCAACTGAGACATTAATTCAAAATTTCAAACATCAACACTTAATTCAAAGTACTAATGTATATATTCGCTTTGGTGTTTAACCCTGTCTCACTAAAATGAGCATTATGGATATGAAAAGACAATGCTTCTTACTCTCTTGTCCAGATAAGGAGGGGGTGGGCTGGCTGGTTTAAAAAGATTTATTTCTTTACCTTTAAATACCTGTTCTCTACCATAGATCCATGGTGATTGGATGATCGCTTTAAAGGCTACCTATCAGGGGTTCCAATCCTTTTCGCCTTCACTTATTCATTCTGCTCTTGTTCTAGCTATAGTTTCTAGGCATCTTTTCTGGTTTTTGGTTTTTTTTGGTTTCTTCTACGAACCTGAACCTTATCTGGTTTCCTAGATTAGATTATCTTTCCTAGCTGATTTGTTTGATTCTCTCCCTGTTTCCATCTGTTCTTGATGGGAAGGGTTTTGTGGGCACCTGCAGTTCTGCCGTTTGGTTTTTTCTTCCAATAGAATCTATGTTTTAGTTTTAGCCTTTTTGTTCTAGTTGATCCAATTTTTTTGTTTGTTTGTGCATGTGTGTGTGTGTATTAGCCTGCATATATCTCAATATGCACTCTTCTTATATATGTATATCTATATTTGTAATCCTCATTTTTGTAATTATCTCCATTTATTTATTCTTTGATCGAATTCTTTATTCTTGGATATTTCTTTTTGGGGCTTGTTTATCTCGTTAACCTCTATTAGATATCTAATTGTGGGTTCTTCTCTCAAGTAGCCAATCTCCTTTATTATTTCGTCTCTGCTCTCTAATTTTTGCCTATTGAAAGGATTAAGGTTTAGATTGTTTCTTACTCTCTTGTCCAGATAAGGAGGGGGTGGGCTGGCTAGTTTAAAAAGATTTATTTCTTTACCTTTAAATACCTATTCTCTACCATAGATCCACAGTGATTGGATGATCGGTTTAAAGGCTACCTATCAGGGGTTCCAATCCTTTTCGCCTTCACTTATTCATTCTGCTCTTGTTCTAGCTATAATTTCTAGGCATCTTTTCTGGCTTTCGGTTTTTTTTTGGTTTCTTCTAGGAATCTGAAACTTATCTGGTTTCCTAGTTTAGATTTTCTTTCCTAGCTGATTTGTTTGATTCTCTCCCTATTTCCATCTGTTCTTGATGGGAAGGGTTTTGTGGGCACCTGCAGTTCTGCCGTTTGGTTTTTTCTTCCAATAGAATCTATCTTTCAGTTTTAGCCTTTTTGTTCTAGTTGATCCAATTTTTTTGTTTGTTTGTGCATGTGTGTGTGTATTAGCGTGCATATATCTCAATATGCACTCTTTTTATATATGTATATCTATATTTATAATCCTCATTTTTGTAATTACCTCCATTTATTTATTCTTTGATCGAATTCTTTATTCTTGGATATTTATTTTTGGGGCTTGTTTATCTCGTTAACCTCTATTAGATATCTAATTGTGGGTTCTTCTCTCTAGTAGCCGATCTCCTTTATTATTTCGTCTCTGCTCTCTAATTTTTGCTTTCTGAAAGGATTACGGTTTAGATTGTTTCTTACATAACAAACCATTGGTAGTTGGTTTAATTATATGTTACTAACACTCTCGATGTTATTTGGGCTTGCTAACCTTGATCTTTGCCAAGACTTGTTTGCAAGTCATGCTAGTAAGCTCTATCCTTAAGCAAGATTCCGATGCACTTCAGCAAAAACATTAACCAATGATTTATTTTTTCAGGTCTTAGGGTATCTATGCATTGTGTATGCTATGGAATTCCCCTAGCTTCTGATATCTTCTCTGTTTCTCACTGGGGTATGCCCTTTTTATTTCTGTATATTCTATTTGGACATTTGTCCTGGGCAAGACTGGAGGTTTTCTTCTCCATTCTTTCCTACCAAGGCCCATTTTGAACGAACACAATGTATAATATTTTTTTTACTATAATTAATATAATCAATATGACATCGGCCTTTTATTGATAATAAAAAGTATTAAATGTATATATTTGTTTTGATATGCTACAGAATTCATTTAGTTACTTCAAAATGTCTTTATTGAAACTATACCGAATCAAAGATTATGGAGATCATGTTCATTAAAAAAAATACACTAACAAAAATTGAGCTAGTGACAGGTGAGAACAGCTATTGTGGAAGTGCTATACCAGCAAACTATACATGGCATTTTTGGTACAATTTCAAAGCTTAAGTACAGGCTTCAGAAAATGTTTTGATAGTGTCAGTTAACAATTTCATCTGTTGAGATTTTTGTTGCTAGTTGTGATGATCACATTGATGTGGTTGCCTAGAAATTCATTGATTTTTCCACAATAGAAAATACTCTTCCCTAGTATTCAAAATTTATCAGTTTAGGCAATATAAATTTTACGAAAGGTCATCAATGTTGCAGCAACTGAGGATGTTTCAGCAACTAATCTGCAAAAAGTATGCATGCTCAGAAAATCTGTACCACTGAAAAATGGCTTTGTATGTGGTGATTTCCAGAGTATAAAGCAGTCAATAGAAAGGGTTGGCCATTTTTACTTTTTACATGTTAATGGCAGTAATCGTTTTAGTCTTGAAAAGATTGCTTTCCACAAGAGGAAGACATTTTAGTCTTGAAAACATTGCTGAGATTTATTGGAAGTCCATATACACCAAAAAGACAAAATAATGAACAATTCTGGGGTTGGTGATTGCACATCATAAAATCTATTTTCATGTCTATGCCTTAAAAACTGGTTTAGATAAATATCAAGGAGAAACTAAAGGGAAAATTGCAGCCATCAATTCAGGGCATTAAAAGCATACTAGGGACATCCAATAAATATAAATAAATCCTAAAATATCAGCTGATATCAAAAGATATTTTTTTTTACAGAAAGTTGCATGCAAGCTATGAGAGTGAGAAACATTCTGGAGCAAACAGAGGATGTCATCAAGTTTGTAAGACTATTGTGGTTTCACAATGCACACTCCATTTTGAGTCACAAAATGTGGACACCCTAGTATATTTTTTAGTTTTCCAGACCCCTAGTCCGGGGTCTAAGTTTTTTTTAGGATCCTACCCAGTGTCTAAGCCTAGTGTGGCCCACTGTTTGAAAAATCCAGTTGATAGAAACTGGAGGTTTTTAGGGAAAAGTGAATTTTGGTGCTGAGGTGCACACTAGCACACCTAGCTTACCTTCAAGGTGTGCAAGGTATGCCAATGTTTTGTTCTTCAAAGGTGTAAATTAGGTTTTTTAGGTGTTATAATAAGGTTTTATGTTCTGGGTCATTTTTTTGTCACAATTAGAGTTTGTTTAAGGTTTGATTTTCAGCTTTTTGGAGTAATGTTTGCTTCTTTGTGCAGATAAAAAATGCATCCTTAACTTGTCAGGGTCAAAACTTTTGACCTAGAGCTCAGAATTCAAAACCATTTACACTGTTGGAAAGAAAAACTAAAAATCTAATTTCAGTCCCTAAAACAGTGAGCATTCGGCTTCCCAGTTTTAGAGACCGATGAAAGTTTCAACTTGAAATTTCG
This sequence comes from Cupressus sempervirens, assembly GCA_028749045.1. Classification (NCBI taxonomy): domain Eukaryota; kingdom Viridiplantae; phylum Streptophyta; class Pinopsida; order Cupressales; family Cupressaceae; genus Cupressus; species Cupressus sempervirens. Next base: position 739,505,788 of record CM053792.1, read on the forward strand.
AGTAGAAGACCTCCAAAAAAGCCAATTAAAAGGACCTAGAAAAGCTTATTAAAAAAGATATATAAAAGTTTTAAACATTTGATCATTTTGGATAATCTAGATCACTTGGTCTCTAACCGGGAAGGATCGGGTAGTCAGAAAGAAGAAGAAATCAAGGAATGGACTTCAGAGTGCACGAAGTGAGCATAACACGGTGTGGCGCATAATGCGCAAGTGCACAAATTTTCATAGCATCTTCATTATCAGCAGCAATAGAGATCTAAACTAAGCTGGTAACCTTCACCTCCAAAGGAGTCACGAGTGTCTTGGGATTTCAGATAGAAAAAGCAGGAGTTCAAATGTATGAAAGTGTTTGGCTATAAAGAGGATATAATTCATGAAAAATGGGCAAAGTAAGTACACTAGAGAGCTCCTAGACCTCATATGAAAGAAATCCAAAAATTGTTTTCAAAACTGAGAACTTTGATTTTTTGGCGAATTGAGCTTCTGAGCTTCTGAGCTAACGAGGTGTGTTTCTTCCGAAAGTGTTTGGTTATAAAGAGGGTATAAATCATCAAAAAATGGGCAAAATAAGTACACTAGAGTGCTCCCAGACCTCGTTTGAGGAAAATCCAGAAACCGTTTTCAAAACTGAGAACTTTGATTTCTTGGCAAATTGAGCTTCCAAGCTTTTGAGCTTCCGAAGTATGCTTCTTCTGAAAGTGTTTGGCTATAAAGAGGGTATAAATCATCAAAAAGGGGCAAAATAAGTACACTAGAGTGCTCCCAGACCTCGTTTGAGAAAAACTCAAAAATTGTTTTCGAAACTGGGAATTTTGATTTTTTGGACTAATGTTTGCTTCTTTGTGCAGATAAAAAATGCATCCTTAACTTGTCAGGGTCAAAACTTTTGACCTAGAGCTCAAAATTCAAAACCATTTACATTGTTGGAAAGAAAAACTAAAAATCTAATTTCAGTCCCTAAAACAGTGAGCATTCGGCTTCCCAGTTTTAGAGACCGATGAAAGTTTCAACTTGAAATTTCGAGTAGAAGACCTCCAAAAAAGCCAATTAAAAGGACCTAGAAAAGCTTATTGAAAAAGATATATAAAAGTTTTAAACATTTGATCATTTTGGATAATCTAGATCACTTGGTCTCTAACCGGGAAGGATCGGGTAGTCAGAAAGAAGAAGAAATCAAGGAATGGACTTCAGAGTGCACGAAGTGAGCATAACACGGTGTGGCGCATAATGCGCAAGTGCACAAATTTTCATAGCATCTTCATTATCAGCAGCAATAGAGATCTCAACTAAGCTGGTAATCTTCACCTCCAAAGGAGTCACGAGTGTCTTGGGATTTCAGATAGAAAAAGCAAGAGTTCAAATGTATGAAAGTGTTTGGCTATAAAGAGGATATAATTCATGAAAAATGGGCAAAGTAAGTACACTAGAGAGCTCCTAGACCTCATATGAAAGAAATCCAAAAATTGTTTTCAAAACTGAGAACTTTGATTTTTTGGCGAATTGAGCTTCTGAGCTTCTGAGCTAACGAGGTGTGTTTCTTCCGAAAGTGTTTGGTTATAAAGAGGGTATAAATCATCAAAAAATGGGCAAAATAAGTACACTAGAGTGCTCCCAGACCTCGTTTGAGGAAAATCCAGAAACCGTTTTCAAAACTGAGAACTTTGATTTCTTGGCAAATTGAGCTTCCAAGCTTTTGAGCTTCCGAAGTATGCTTCTTCCGAAAGTGTTTGGCTATAAAGAGGGTATAAATCATCAAAAAGGGGCAAAATAAGTACACTAGAGTGCTCCCAGACCTCGTTTGAGAAAAACTCAGAAATTGTTTTCAAAACTAGGAATTTTGATTTTTTGGCAAACTAAGCTTCCAAGGTGCGCTTCTTCCGAAAGTATTTTGGCTATAAAGAGGGTATAAATCATCAAAAAGGGGCAAAATAAGTACAGTAGAGTGCTCCTCATTTGAGAAAAACTCAGAAACCGTTTTCAAAATTGAGAACTTTGATTTTTTGGTGAATTGAGCTTCCGAGCTTTTGAGGTGCGTTTCTTCCAAAAGTGTTTGGCTATAAAGAGGGTATAAATCATCAAAAAGGGGCAAAATAAGTACACTAGAGTGCTCCTAGTTCTTGTTTGAGAAAAACTCAAAAACTATTTTCAAAATTGAGAACTATGATTTTTTGGCGAATTGAATTTATGAGCTTCCTAGGTGCGCAAGTGTGCTAGGTGCGTTGCTTCCAAGGTGCGCTTCTTCCGAGGTGCGTTGGAAGTTTTTGAAGAATTCAGAGGTGCGCCAACAGTTAACTTCCAATTCCAAATTTAGAGTTTTCCATGCACCGAAAATGCATTATGACGGCAGTTTTAACTCTTACAAACATCCAGAGAAGGTTGAGCTTCTATTTTTGGCACCTCCAGAAATTCCTACATCATCTAATGACTTTTTTCTTATTTTCTCATGCTTTTTTTGTTTTAAGACATGTAAAGGCTCATGCATCCATTTAATAATATAAATAAGGATGGAGTCCTACTTAGCACCAATTAGAGAGTCAGTTTGTACATAAATAGATTTGTTTTATTAGTTTAAAAGCATATATTTGCATAAAGGAATCTCTCACTCTCAACACAAATTGAGGAGAAGATTTCATATAAATTCATGAATGTAATATGTATTCCAAGAGGCCATTATTTTGATGCAATAATATATTCCATTGGTGCTCTCATTTGGAGTGTAGTGATTCTTGCCTAAGTGTGTTATATTTTGTGAATGTATGTTCATGGAATGTAATGGAGCCAATAGTTTTATTGCATTATTTTGATCGTGCGATCTTTTAATTCTCGTGTTTGCTATGGTTTTACAAATTCTGCTGACGTACTTAGTTCAAGAAGAGATCACCCTATTGTTCCTGCATAGCTTTTTCGATGATTGCATCATTGGAATTAAGGAAGCGTTGCTCCTATTTTCATTGGTTACCTACCGATCTTTTCAAAGGTTTAATTCGCAGACGTGTTGTTTCCATGGCTTATGTCCGTTAGGATTTTACTTTTCATGTTATTTGCTTAAATTTTTTGTTACCCTATCTTTGTTATTTGCTTTACTAACCCTTGGTTAAGTTAGGAATTCATATAGTTGCATAGTTAGATTGCATTCGTTTAAAAACAAAAAATACCAAAAATATATCTCTTTTGTGGTGAATTTTGAAACAGCAAGCAGATTGATCATCTTATCCGAAATTGGTTCGAACCAACAAAGGTCTTGTGAACAAACACATTTATCTTCAATTGAGCGGATTCTAGTAGGTCGCAAGATCACCCAGAACCTTGGAGTTGATCCCAGATCAGCTTTTCAAGAGAGGAGTTCGAAAAGATGCTTGTCGTTAAGCATCATGCAAAACAACAACTCAACAGAGACCAAGGTGGAATTGTAGAACTCAGAGAAGCAAAGTTCGGATCCTGTTATTTGCATACAAAACATAATAGTCAAAACAGAGGAAATTTGGCACTGTGAGGGTTCGGAAGTTTGACAAAGGTTCAAGAGAAGCACATGCTATCTTTTATTTATGTTTTCTCTCGAGGGAGAACCAATCAACTCCAAGATGTAACTTTCAATTAGTGAGGTTTTAATGTGAGATATCATCAAAGTGTTTGATGAAAATATTAAACTAGAATTTCACTTATTTGCTTGTTTGATGTTTGAATTGATATGCTTCTCACGCACATTGTTTGGTGCCTTCATAGCTCAAAGATCATTACAGACTTGTTTGAGAAATTATTCGATAGGTTTCTTGACATTTTAAGCTCTTATTTGTATCTCAAAAAGCAAATTCAACGCAAATGATGAATTAAAATTAATTACTTTCATTCTATGCCACATTGTGATATGTGGAATTCAATATCATTGCAGCAAGAAGTTGTTCCTTCAATGGGAGTGCCCCTAACTCAGTTGAATCAATTGGTAGAGTTGGTTTGAATCCAGATGAAAAGAGTGGTCATTGTCTAACTACGCTAACATGTAATGTCTCCAAGTAAGTTCAACTAGTAATGGATAAATGAACTTATGTTTACTGTACTTGAATTAACTTAATATATACCATAAAGATAACAATTGTGGGAGGCCAGTTGGCTACGGGCCCTTCTAGGAAGATTGTTGGTGTTTTGGATTCCCCTGGGCTTCATTGTTCAATTTCTTCTGGGGATTGGATTGCTGAGGCAGCTAAGGTGGAGGATGGTTGGACTACGATGAAAAGAAAGAACACTAGACCATCTGCTACTCCTTTTGAAATGAACCTCCAATCGTGCAAGGGTGGCTCTAAATCAAAGGGAAAATCGTGATATATCTGGCTCTGCCCCCTTGCTAGATCTTTATTTTTGGTTGGTGATAGGCTTTTTGTCACCTTGGTTACCCTATGTTCAGGGGGTGACTAGTTTTGCCTTTGTTTGCTGTATCTTTGTATCTGAACTTATTGAAAATCTTTAGACTTGTACAGGGTTTCAGGCACCCTTCAAAATCTGTTTATCTAAATCAAAAACAATTGTAGGTAATTGAAGAATAAACTATATGCGAGATGAGAAATTCATGGTAATCTTGTTATTATTCTCGTTTAGAAGGATGTTGAGATGCAATAGGTTGCTTGGACACCAAACTCAACAATTTTCCTCAAGGTTTTATGGATCCAACCCATAAGCCTTTCTTGGATGTGTTCTCAAGCTAGTCGGGAACGCTGATCATTATCCTATCTTGGGATGCCCTTTAGACAGTCCTCTCCCTTACTGCATCCCCACTACTCTTCTAGCTTAGAAATAATAACTGGCTTGAGCATGGAATAAATGAGTCTGATATACCATTTATTAATCAAAATAGATGATATGGTAGATACCTACCTTAGAGATCTATGAACAAGGTGACTTCCTTTCTAGGTTGGGAACAATGATCAATTACAAGTTAATGTAATTGCTTTATTTTATTTTGTCTTTCCACGCAATTGAGTGGAGTATGCTATCGAGTTCACCCTTGATGATGACTGTTGTGTATGTTTGAGTGTAGACTTAATTACTATTCCTTTTCTTTCTTTCTGACGATCATCTTTTTTGAAGTTCATTATTATTTTATACCATGATTGAGGGGTGCAACTTCCTATTGTTGCATATTTTCTAAAAGGTCATGCAACACTGGTTTATGATGTTACTTAATTGGCCTTAGTTTTACCACGTCACATGTCTGCTCGACATTCATCATTGGCAATGTTTTATCTTTATTGGGGTCTAACGAATAGTCTTAGTAGAGCGTTTGCATCTTGGTCTACGTGGACTTAGAGATACATGGAATATGGGGATATCATGCTCTGAACAGTCAGTCAGTATTTTGTATTGTGTGTAATTCCACCGTCAATAGTAAATAATAATAATAGATTGTAAAATGTAAGAAATAATAATTTTAAAAATTGTGTATTCGTTTCGTGTGAATATATATATATATATATATATATATATATATATATATATAATTGATTTTATAATTTAGGAACGATAAAAATAATTATTTGTTGTTATTTGATATATGCATGATTCATTCATGAATTTATTCATTTATTTTTTTATCCGTAATGATGACCAATTTAAATAATATTGAAGATTAACTTAAATAATAATAAAAATCTTGTTACAGGTAAGGGGATATTACAATCCATCCCTCTTAAATTTGTTTGTCCTCAAGCAAAATAATGTTCGGGTGTTCAAAAATCTCAGCTCCTTCCCAAGTTGTGTCTTCCTCCAGTAGGTCTTTCCATTTAATTAGATATTTGGGAATGGAAACTTATCTTTTCATATTAAGAATTCTTTCCAATTCTAGGATTAGTTTCCCTTCATAATCAAGTGGGGCCAAATTCTTCGCATGGAGTAATTTGTTGTCAGAGGACCTTCTTTAGCTGCAATACATGGAAGACATTCTGGATTTTGTTGTTCTCAAGAAATTCCTATTCATAGGCTACTTTGCTAATTTTTCTTAAGACCTTGTAGGGCCCATAGAATCGTGGTTTTTATTTCTTTGCTCCGCTAGTTTTCATTGATCCTTGCTTATATGGTTGTAATTTCAAGAAAACCCAATCCTCGACTTCAAATGCTCACTTAGTCCAATTCTAGTCATTGAATCTTTTGTTACTTCTATGCATGGTGAAGATTATCTTTAAGTGTTCTCATAATGTTCATGTTTTGTTGTCCAACATCCTTTACTCTTGGTACCTTGCTTTTTGGAAGGGTCAAGCTTCTGAAAGAATTGGCTTCATAGTTGTATAATGCTTTAAACACTCATTCCAATGAATAGGTGATGTGCGGTATTGTAATAGTGCTTACCAAGGTGTAGCCATTTCACCCATGCATTCTATTGTCCTATAACATAATTCCTTAAATATATATCTATCTATTTATTTACAATTTTTGTTTGGTCGTCAATTTGCGGGTGATAACTTGTACTGGGTGTTGATTCTTGCCAAAACATGTTAAAGAATCTACTATCTCTGTCGCTAACAATGTTTTTAGGTAATCCATGTAGCGTAAACACTTCTTTGAAGAAAAATTCTATGATTTGAGGTGCTCTATATTCAATAGATATGGCCATGAAGTGTGCCACAAAGTTGTGATTTGTTTTGACCAAAAACATTCCACAAACCAAATATTCTCAAAATTTTGCCAATGCATGCATGATTGCCAACATCTCCTTGTCATAGATCGATTATGATCTTTTAATGGGCTTGAGTTTCTTGCTTTCAAAGGCAATTGGGTGTTTATTTTGCATGAGAACTACACCAATGCCTTCTCCCGATGCATCACACTATACTTCAAAGGGTAGAGAAAAATCAGTAATGGCTAGTATAGGGAATGAACTCATGATCTTTTTGAGGTCTTTAAACGCTTGTTGAGCTTGTTCATTCCATCCGAAAACTCCCTTGGTCAAATATGTAAGGGGTGCTGCTAGTTTTGAGAATCCTTTCACAAACCTTCAATAATAGCTACAAAGTCCACGAAGCCTCTTAGTTGGGTCAACGTTTTGGGTTTGGGTCATTCCTTAATAGCCTTGATTTTTTCCTCATCAATAGTTACTCCTTGCTTGCTGATTTTGTGGCCCAAGCATAGGATTTCCTTTAGACCAAATTCATGTTTTGAAGCTTTGGCATATAGTGCTTCTTGCTCGAGAATTTCTAATAACTCATCAATGTGCTTACAATGTTCCTTGCACATTCTACTATATATGAGGATATCATCAAAAATATCAATAAAAACTTTTTGAGTTGCTTCCTAAAAGTATGGCTCATGCAGGACTGAAATGTAGTGGGAGCGTTGGTAACCAAAAAGGTAAGACTTAAAATTCAAAATGTCCATGACACCGAAATGTTGTTTTTGGAATATCCTCCTCTCTCATTCTTATTTGGTGATAACTGAACCTTGGTCACTTTTTGAGAAATATTTAGCTCCTTGGAGTTCATCAATAAGTTCATCCACCCTAGGGATAGGGTGTCTATTTTTTATTGCTTTCTTATTCAAAGCTCTCTAATCAATGCACATTCTTATTGTTTCTTCCTTCTTGAATAGTACAACTAATGATGCAAACAAATTGGAATTTGGTTGAATGTGACCCATCTCCAATAGTTTGTTTATAGTTTTTCCTATCTCCACTTTGATTTTTTGTGGATATTGCTAGGGAGTGGAAATTATTGGTTGTGCTCCTTTCTCTAATTCTATGATGTGTTAAAATCCTTGTTTAAGAGGTAGTCCTAGAGGGACATCATCAAAAACCTTTCAATGCTTCCTTAGGATCAGTTCTATATCGATGTGAATTGATTTCCCTTGAGAGGTAAGTTTGCCAAGGAGCATGCATTGTGCTGCCCACTCCCCTTGATATTTGCTAAAAAATACTTCCATCTTCTTACAAGAGACTAGCTTCGGAGATCCATTGGGTAGCCCTTTTAATATTACTTCTTTATGTTGGATTTGAAGTTAGGTTAGGTAGGTCAAACAAAAAGCATCCTAACAAGTACATCCAAGGGGTAGCCAATATTATGTCAATATCCAATGGTACCACATAAAAGTTTTTTTTAATAGGATGTGTTCCTACTGGTGTTTCTAATTGTAGAAACTTTATTGTGCATTTAACTAGGGACCCTGTTGTTGTTTCTATTAAGAACCCTTTGAAGTCTTTAGTTTCTAATTTCCTTTTTGCTACCAAGGATTTGCTTATAAAGTTATGAGAAGCCCCACTGTCTACCAAGGTGATAATTGTCATCCTTTAAGGGTAATTTTCATACGAAAAGGACAGTGTTTGGCCTTTTGAGAAGTGATAGTGGCTATGGTTACTTGTTCGTCATCATCATCATCATCCTCATACTTAGCTTTCTTTCTTGGTTTGTCCTCATCCTCTTCCCTACACATTTCTTCAATTTTGCAGACTTTGAATTTACATTTGTGGCCAGGATCCCATCTCTCCTTGCTTCTGTGACATGGATTCAACCCTTTCTTATGAAATTGGTGACCCCTCTACCATGGCTCTTAACATTAAAACATAAGGGTTTTTTCTTTAATTCATCAATGATGGGGTTGCCCTTTCGAAGATGGTCTCTTTTTTGGAATATTCAACATGACCGTTTGAGCTTCTGTTGTTTGGGGCTGATGTTTCCACATTCAAGGTTGTTTCTATCCCATCATCCAAGGTAGTGGGCTTGAAGGTGGCCACTACTACTTTTATTGAATATTTTAACCCTTTTACGAATAAGTAGGTTAGTTTTTCCTCATCTAACCCACTGACTCCCACAGATATTCTTTGAAACCTTTGAGTGTATTTCTCTATTGATCCTTTTTGTTTTTGTTAACTCTTTGGCGATGTTTACGATCAAATTGTTTAATCAATTTCTATGTGAGTTCTTCATAAGAGGTTATACTTTTGTATCCTTGGGTACAAACACTATGTTCCACCAATCATGTGCAGAATCTTCGAAGTGTAGAATGGCAAACTGGATTTTGTCTTCTCCTAACATGGGATTGAGATTCTAGAATGTGTTTAATTTCTGCAACTATCCATGTGTTGTCATCTTGTCAAATCTGTCAAAATTTGGAATGGTGACTTTCCTTGCTTTGTGTTTCAAGTTCTTATTGGGTTCTTGTTTTTCTCTTCTAGGATCTTCTAATCTTTTTGCTTCATAATATTCCCTAAAAGATATACTCCTTACTTCACGGTTTGATTTTGAGTAAGCTTCTACTAGCTCTTCTATGATGCTAGGAAGGTGAATGGTTTATTCCTCTATTATAGTGTTTTGATAGGGTAGGAATGAGAGTTTCTTAATTTGGGAGTATTTGTTTGGCTATTGTTTACTGAATGATTTGTGCTAGTGTCCTTCCCACTAGAATTTTTAAGGTTGCTCATTGAATTATTGACATATTTTTCAATTCTCATGAGTTTCATGGTTCTTTCGTTTTGCTCCATTAATGTTATAGATGTTATTTCCATGAACACTCTTAGTTTATCTTTTTCTATAATGTCCCCTACTAGGACCTTAAATAATTGCCCTATTATATATTTCTTTAAGGGTTTTTTTCTAGATAAATTCTATACATCTGCATATTTCTGCCCTTTGAATGATAATTTCTCAATGTTAATATTCTATTTAGTCATGTCTTTTCGTAAATAAATATTATATTATATTAATGATTTAAAATATATTAATTATATATTATATTAATAATAACATAAATTGTATTTCTTCTTATTATTTAATATTAATAATATTATTTTTAATACTATTGCATTATATATTTACTTTATATATATTCTTAATAATAATATTTAATATTTTAATAGTAATATAGTATTCAATATTATAGTATGATTGTAATAAATTATTAATTATATCATCATTAATATTATTACTATTTTATTGATTTATTATATTTTAATATATGATTTTTATTTTGACGGGGATATCACGGTCCCCCCTCACAAATTTTGCTTGCCCTCAAGCAAAAATCATTTTTACATGACTTTTTGTAGAATTATTATATGAAACATATAATTGGATGCAAGAAGTTATAAGGTATTTAGGGAGTATATATCATAATGCATGAAAACACAAAGTATAAATGAAGTAGATACATGATTGCATGAAAACACAAAGCAAACACATGAATGCATGAAAAAATGAAGAAGACACAATCTAGACACATAATACATGTATTCTTGATCAATGTCGTACAATTCACTAGAGTCATGAAGATGATTTACAAAATTTACTTCTTTGATTGAATCCTACATCCACAAGTGATCATTAGTACATGTGTTTATATAAGCTTCAAGGAAAATGTGTCATGATATCTCATACTAAGTCCAAGAGCGGAACTTTGGCCCCCTTGAGCTCGGTGGCATTGTTTACGCATCCACATGAGGATGCTTGTTTTGTTTTTCTCTTATTATCATTCTTAGTGAAGAAGACTACTTAGAATGTATAGTACAGATTATTTAGGCACCAAAATCTACAGTCTTCCTAAACGCCCTTAATCCCATCTTGGAATAACCTCAAGGCAACTCAATCCCATCTTATTTAATCCTTAAGGCATCTTAAAAGGACGCTAGTCCTTACCCATCTCGGAATGATAGATTGGTTGGACTTACACTAGCCTGAATACTCTTGAAGCTACCTTTATCGGTAAGTCATAAACTATATGTGAATTAAAAAGGTCATGTTTTTCTACTTGTAACTCTTGTCTAGATGGAATGTTAAGATGTAATAGGTTGCTTTGACACCAAACTCAGTGGTCTTCCTAAAGGTTTCTGTAGATCCAAGCCCTTAATCCCATCTTGGAATAACCTCAAGGCATTTTATAGGGATGTTGATCCTTTCCCATCTCGAAATGACCGATTGGTTCGATCTATACATGCTTTTTCAATATTGCATCCCTATCTATTCCTTCTAGCCTAGATTTTATAATTGGTCAGAGCATGGATATTATTTAAATGAATTGATTAATAAATGACATACCTCAAATCTATCCGGCTTCAGCTCCCATGTCTGGCTTAAGCTCCCACGTCCGCCTTTATGGCAGCCGCTCTGGCTTTCGTTCCGACTCCAGCTTCTGCTGCTTTGCGGGCTAGGGCTTATGCTGCTTTTCGGGCTAGGGCTTCTCCTGATCCTAGTAGGGATATTTGTTCCCCAAGAGCTGTGGGTGGTTTGGCCTTTTCCTATGTTAATTTGGTTGCTTATGAGGTTGGTCTTGGTGGCCAGGTTGTGCGTCTAGGGCCCTGTGATGCTGTGCCTGTTGCAGTTAGCAACCCAATAATGATTGATTTAGAGCCTGATATTGTTGATAAGGTCTCTATTTATGTGGATAATCTCTCCTCCAATGTTGCTATCTTTCGTTTTAAGGGTTTCTGGCCCTCTTTGCTAGAGTTGCATGCCTGGATCACCCGTGTTTGGAAGCCCTTCATTTTAGGTACAACTCAGATATACCATGTGACAAGGGGTTTTTTCATTGTGAAATTTGAATCTTTAGAAGATAGAAATGCAATCCTGCACTGTGGTTTCTCATGGGGGGAGAAGTTTCCTTTGATGGCTAAACCTTGGTATAACCTTCACCTTTGGGTGGATTCTGTCTTGGAGACAGTGGGGGAAGCCCTTGGGGACTTCTTGATGGTAGATTCCGCATCTTCCAATGTGTTTAGGATGACGTATGCTCACATCCTGGTTGAGATAGATGTCTCCAAGAGACTCCCTAAAATGACTACGTTGAAATATTTGCATGGCCCTTGGATTCAGCCTCTTGATTATGAGGGCATCCCCTTCCGATGCAGGATATGCCACAAGACCGGCCATCTTGCTACTCGCTGCTCCTCTAAAAAATCTAGACCAAATAAGTCTCCTTCTTGGTGGAAGGGGGTCTCGGATGATCACACGGTTGGAAAAGATTCCTCTAATGGGAATGGCGACTCTACTTAGGACACTGTGGTGGCAGACTCGACTGCTGTTTCTAATGGTACAATTGTCCCTACAGTGGTGACCTCTTCTAATCACCTTCTTCTGGATTCTGTCTCCGGCGATTTGACTGTTGCCCCACTTGTGGCTTCGTCTCTGGATTTTGTTGCCCCATCCTTGGACGTTGTTGATTCTTCTCCTATGGTCCGTTCGTTGGCTGCAGGGGTTTTAGGGGATAGTTGTGGTGTTGCTGACTTTGCAGGGCAGAGGGCAACTGGTTTGGTGGAGGGATGGACCATATTAAAAAGTAAAAAGGTTAGGCCCTCCACTCCTTTTGATATGGCATTATGTTCTCAAAAGTTGGGAACGAAAGGGAAAGCTTGATTTATTTGGTTTTCCTGGCTCTTTTGGCCTGTTGTTCTTTGTTGTCTAACATGGTAAGGGACCTATTGTCTATTCTTCTTTTTTACCATGGGGTTTCAATGCCCGTTCAAAACTTGTTTGTGTGGTTGATAAGTACAGTGTTATCTACGATGCCACCCTGGTCACTATCTCTTGTTGGGTGACCTGTTTCACCTTTGGACTATGGTTTTGTTTGGTTTAGGCTTCTTTGAAAATTTTATGATTTGTAAAGGGTTTCAAGCTCCATTCAAAATCTATTTTTCTTATCAAAAACATACCTCAAATCTGCACACGTCAACAAAATCTTTCCTTATGTGCTGGTGGTGTAATCTATATCTGATTGTCTATAACATATAGTTTTGCAGGTCAATGTAATTATTTAATTTCCTTATATTCCTTCCACACAACTATGTGGAATGTGTTGTAGACTTCCTTCCCAATTATTTTCTCCATATATGAAGGACATTGCTTCAAGGGAATAGTATTTATTATAATACCATCAATTCAATCAGAATATTTTATATGTTGAAGGACTATCCTCTGATAAAGCATGAATAGATTTAAAATAAAGTTAACCTTTCTTATATTTGCAATCAATGCTCCAGATGCACATGTATCCTTTAGATTGGAGATATCATTTTATTTGTGTTGCGTGCATTCCTTTATCTGAATATAACATTTTGCTTTACCTCCTAGTCAAGCGTATTAATCTGATATACTATCAAATGTTGCATCTAGTATTAGTTTATGATTGGTGAATGTTTACTATTGATAATTGTTTAATTGTAGTCACATTAGGTCCCATGAGATTTGGATTTATGTTTTCCAGAAGGGATTATATATGTGACACCTCATGTATTTATACATCTTTATGAACTTCTAGTATATGCATGTTGAGCTTCCCTTGTAATGTTCCTAACTTTTTATTTCTTCCTTCGATGCAACATAGGAATGCAATCCAAGATTTTTCTTTGTACTATGAGCCTCCACCGATAGATCATTACTGTGGGTCTCAAATAAACAACACTGCACAAGCATTCTTGGTGCTTGATATCAATATTTAGCATGTAATGTCGCCCCACTGAAGTCTATCATCTCATTATAGCATATATATGTTGGAGTGTATAATATATTTTGCTAACGATCTCATCCTAACTGTCTGAAATGTTCCTCAATAAGTTATGGACAAATTCCAATTAGTTTCCAATACTTCAATATAGTTTACCAATATAATAGACAGTTTTGGTAGACCAAACTGAGGTACTATTGGCATTAGAAGGCTTCAATAAAAATGACATCTGATTTTGATCAATTCGCTACCAATGATGTGTAGAGCTTGATGTTTTCCATTACATGATCAGCCCTATGCAAGAACTCCAAAGGTTTTAAGGTCATGTGTTGGAAACCTCCCACAAAATTTGTTCAGCAAGTTATACAAGTCTTCAGCGTAGGGCAAATATATAAGCCAAATTCTCCATTAATAGTTCTATTACCAATATAGCAGAAATCCTAGGCTCCAGCCAAGATTAATAAGATTGATTGTTCATAGCATGACATGAGTATTTGCCTCTTCACCATTATTTCTCTACTCCAAAAACCGCACCCAAACATGCATACAGAAGAAAACTAAAAACTTCCACAACTCTGTATCAGTCACCAATCTTCATTGATGTAGCAACTTATTGGTCTTTCTACGTAGTCTAGTATTCATGGTAGCTTCCAATGTTTTTACTCACACCATAAATTGAATCACCACTCACTCATGCTAATGCCTCCGAACCATTGATTAATAATGAGCGGACCAAAATAATTCATTTAATCCATAATGAAGTCGAATGCCTTAAATATTATTCAACTGGTTAAATATTAAATTATAAACATTATCTTCCTCCCACTACCTGAATAGGGCAACATAAAGCCCTAATTATGATGATGATTGAAAGCATTAAAAGAACTTTGAAGTTCTCAAAAGCAAAGGATGTTAGCTGAACATAAATCATAGCAACAACCAATATAAGATGTAGCCGCAAAAATTCCTAAATAATTTCAACTTCGATATTGAACTCCATGCAAGGTAATATTTCCTCCAAATTTTTTGAACTCGGCTCCAACATAAAACGCTAAAATGAATTTTCACCAAAGCCACTGAACATTTTCTTCTTTTTTTTCACAAATATGTTACCCACAATTTAATAATCTTGCAGTAGGTTAGAATTTTTTTTTAGCAATTTCTCCAACGAAGGGTCGTAGACTCACGACTAAAGAAATACACTGAAAATTCATCCCAGTAATAGAAAGTATTGCTTGATATTATTATCTTGATAAAATCTTCACAAATTCATTTATGCTATTCAAGAATCATCATAGGATGGCAAAACACACTACTCTGATTCCAATTGTAATGTCTCTTGCTGGGATCTTAAATAATCGCCCTATTGTATATATATATATATTTTTAAATTATAGATAAATTATGTACATCTCCATATTTCTCTCTTCTAAATGATAATTTCTCAATGTTAATATTATATATATATATATATATATATATATATATATATATATCTTTTAATTCTTAGAGCAATGTCCTTCCTAAATAAATATTATAATATATTGATAATTTTAATTATACATATTATATTAATACTAATATAAACTAGATTTCTTATTATTAATATTAATAATATTATTTTTAATACTATCACATAATATATTTTCTTTATATATATTCTTAATAATAATATTTAATCTCATATTTTAATAGTAATATATTATGCAATACTATAGTATGATTATAATAAATCATTAATTATATCATTATTTATAGTATTATTATTTTATTGATTTATTATATTTTAATTATATGATTCTTATTTTGATGGGGATATCACATTTACTCAGTGTTACCCCGACGCGGGGGTGCGGCGGTGTGGGGGGGACGTCGAGACGAGTTTTGGGTGTGGGAAAAAAAAGCCTCAATTTGGGGATGGCGGGGGTGCGGCGGCGGGGGAGCGGCGGGGGGGAGGAGAGGGAGTGGGGGGAGGGGGTTGCATAGTATATATATAATATTATTAATATATATGATTGAAAATGCTAATTATGAAACGATACTTAAATATATTATATAACAATGTAACATTAACATACCAAATATAGTTGACTACAATGAATAGAGAAAATTAAAATGTGATTCATAAACCATAAGTTCAAACTTGAAACTTGAAATTTCATTACCATTACTATTACTAATGACCATTTGACAAATTAACTTAGTTCAAGATGCAAGATTCAAAATTCATTGTTCAAATATGATTTTATATATATCATATATCATAAAGATGCTCATGATGACAATGAGCCGAATAGCATGAAACAGTGAAATAATAATAATGTATCATAGCCATATCAAAGTGAGTATAATCAACAAAATGACAAAATGCCAATAATGAGAATGGATGATTCTCAAGTGCTCTCTAATCATCCCCTATGCCGAAGTCCTCATCACTAGAACTACTAGACTCCTTCTGGGTAAGATCCTAATCCTCTAAAGGAACAACAACTAGCCCTACATTGGCTTCTGCATCAGCATCCGCATCAATCTGAGCTAGATCCTCTGGCTCCACATCCCATCGTGCTGCAGGGCTCTCCTTGTACTTGCGTGTCTTGCGATCTTTGAGCCGCAAGTGACCATGTACAGCAACCAGCTTCTCCGCTCTCTTAGAGGTAAGTTTGTTCCTCTTAACAAAGTGAATGAAGCTATACGTTGACCAATTCCTCTGTGCAGCTGAGGAGCTAGACACTTGAGATAACAAAGTTGAAAGTTACAACTTACAAGTTACAAACAAATGTTCATATAATTTGTAACAAATGATAAATGGTAAATCGATGATTAATAATTATTGAATCAATGAATCATAAATTAAAATCAGCAAGGTAAAACTCTTCAAGTTAAGATTGTAAAGGGCTGGAATTAGTTATTAGTATTACAAACTTGAGAAAGCAGTCGAATGGCTAGTGAGGTGATCTTTAACTTTTGTGAACCATGACATTTCCACCATAAAATGGGATTCTTTTGTGCCATGGTTTTCAGATCCACCTTTGCAATATTCGAGTATCCTACAAGTTACAAATTTTAAAGTTTACAACATAATATTAAAATTATAAATAACTTAAATAAAGTTATACTTATAACTCATAAGTAAAGTAACAATTAATTATTAAAAGAACTTATAATTTAATAATTATAAAGAGTTTAGAGCACTGAATCAAGATTTAAGGATTACCTGAAAGACTAGCAAATTCAGACCACTTGATGCAAATCTCACTAGCAGTCTCAGTATCATACATTTTAGCAATGCATCGGAAGAATCCATTCTTCACCACATCATCCCGAAGTAGTGTGACTCTACCAGGCCTAGGTATGTACCACTTCGGGTTCAATGCATAGGCAGCCATATGCAAAGGAGTGTTCAACTTCTCCCACCTACGGTGAATGATAGGCTCAATGTGCTCCGTATAGAATGCTAGAGTGGGGTCTCTCTCACGTACAGCAGTGGGGTCTCTCTCACGTACAGCAGCCCTCATCTGCCCAAGCATGGAATCAATGCACTCATAAACCGCTCCAAGGCTAGGTGAATCTGCATCTCCATATCTGATCACCTGAAACACTGGAGTAATGATGAAGACTATGTATTTTGCATCACTCCAAAACTGATCACTCTTCACTGTCTCCTTTACCCTCTTCCCTTGCTCTGTTATGGACTCAGGCCATCGATTCCATTCTTGTGTCATAACCATGAGTTGCAATGGCTCTTGCAACTCAATCATTCTCTCCAAGAGAATATAATATGATGCATATCTGGTCTCAACTGGTTTGAGGAATTGCTTCTTTGCAAAGCTCTTGAAAAGTGCATGTGAAGTATGGTGATTGCAGATAAACATCTACACCTCTCTCCCATCATTAACCACCTTTCTAATCCACTCTATTTTTCCCATGTCTTTGAGTGCATTGTTTATGGCATGCACACAACATGGAGTCCACCAAATATGCCTATAAGCTGCCTCAACAAGCCTCCCTGCAGCTTTGCACACATGTGCTACATCTATCACAACTTGGACCACATTTTGTGGTCCAACCTCCTCAATGGCTTCCCTAAGCACATGAAACTGAAAATCAACATCTTTACGATGCCCTGAACAATCAACTGCCTTCAAAAAATATGGGCCCTCCGTGCATGTAACCATAATGTTGATGAGTGGAAGATGACTAATGTCCGTCCACCCATCCATGATAATGCTGCAACCTGACTCCATCCACCATGCTTTCATTTGCTCCATCAAGATCCCAACCTTGTCATAGGCTCTATCCAACACTGTAGTCCTCAACTTGTGGTCACCTGGTGGCTTATATGATGGCTCTCCCTCATTCACTGCCATGGTCATCATCCTCACAAAATAGGGAGATCGAGCCACATGTGTAGAGATGCCATTGGCAAAGAAGAAATCACCAATAGCATCATCTAACCGGTCCCTTGCATGCATGTTAAGTAAATGAGCAATGGGGTTACTATCACTACGACTTGTGGTTGCTTTCCGTTTCCCCCTACTACTGTCCCTTGCTGAACTGTGTGTAGGTGAGGAGAATGATGGTATAGGTGACATAGTCCCTGCTCTCTGATGCAAGATACGAGTAGATGTATCTCGCTGCCCCTGTAACTGTTGTATATGCTGTACCTATTGCCTAGCAAACAAAGATCTAGGCACTGCAACGTCACTATCATCAGGAATGCCCCATAGTTTATTCACTTCAATTCTATATTTGACATTCTCAAGATTTGACAAGAACATGCATGGGTTCACACCATAGCCACTTCAAAAAAGAAGGTGTGAATTAACTCTTGTAATGCTGCCAAACCATTCTGCTCCACATATATTGCACTTCCATTTGCGTGTGCCACCCCCTGAAGGTGTAGGGCGTGTAATTTTTGTAGCAAACTGTTTCAGAGGGGACTTTGGGTCATAAGGACCCCTAGCATACTTCTTCAAAATCTCTGAAGGGCAATCAGTAGAAGGCACCCCTGGTGCAACATAAGGAGGCTCTACCTCAGGCTCAGATTGACCACCTATATCAACCCCATGATCACTTCCTTCAGGCTCAGGTTCAGGCTCATAATTAAATGCACTTGGCTCATTAATTTCCATGTCTTCTGCACTTTGGCTGGATCTAGAAGCCATTTATAAAACTGCATTTCACAAAATGAAAATAAAATTATAAAAATGATCATGATACATTTCAGCCCAAGTAAAAATAATTTAAAACTTAAAAGTTAAAACTTTACTATTTAATTTTAGCATTTACTATTTAAAAATTTAAAGTATTAAAAAATGAAGCTAAATAGTAAATACTAAATAAAAATATGGCAATATGGCATATGCTGAAACGTTTTACTAAGTTACTTTCAAGTTTCAAGTTTCATTCTAAGAAGATTCAACTATCAACAAGATTCAAGAATGAAACTTGAAACTTGAAAGTAACTTAGTAAAACTAAATAGTAAATACTAAATACTAAATTTAAAAATTATAAATTGATTTTTAAAACCAAAAAAACTAAGTAAAATTTAAAAAAACCCTACCTTGAAGGCTTGAACTTGAGGAGACACTTGCCAAATCAAACTTTCTTGCTCCTCTTGCTCCTCTTGATCTTGCAATCCCTTGCAACACCACCCACTAATCTCTCACAAGCTCCTCCAAACACTCTTTCTCACTTAGCTCCTTCTTGCTCCAAAATGGTGAAATGAAAATGAGATCTATTGGTCTTATTAAGCCTTCAAATAGACCACATGGGACCCACACCCAATAAGGGTTAGCATACTTTAAAAACAAAAACAAAAAAAGAAAAGAAAAAAAATTTTGTTTTTTTAAATTTTTTTGGGCCTCTTCTCGATGCACCCTGCGAGCACCCGGGAAGCACCACGCGAGCACCCGAGACGCACCCACGCATCTGGGAAGCACCCGAGCACCACGTCCCACTTGGGTGCTCGACCGATGTGGCGAGGGTGCAGCGGCGAAAAAGCTGCTGGCAGGGGTGCTTGGGTGCGTGACGCACCCGCACCATGTGCACCCAGGTTTTGATACTAGTTAACTCATTGTATTGTTTGATGTTTGTTTCTTTTTTTCTCTTTCTAAGGTCCTTTGAGTTTGGCTTTGGTGCATTAATAGGATGGCAAGATGAATGCTTTGATACCAATTGTAATGTACCTAAGTAAATTCAACTAGTAATGCATAAATGAACTTATGTTTATTGCACTTGAATTAACTAAATTCATAACATTAAGATTATTATTGTAGGTAATAGAAGAATAAACTCTATGTGAGCTAAGAAATTCATGCTAATCGGGTTAATATTCTACTTTAGAAGGATGTTGAGATGCAATAGGTTGCTTGGATAGAAAACTCACTAGTTTCCCTTGAGGTTTTATAAATCCATGCCCTTGAGCCTTTCTTAGACATGTCCTCAAGGCGATCGGGAACACTAATCCTTATCCTATCTTGGGAATGACTTGTTGGTTGGATTTACCCAAGTCTCTCCCTTACTACATCCTTGCTACTCTCTTCTAGCTTAGAAATAATAATTGGGTTGAGCATGGAATAAATGAGTTTGATACACCATTTATTAGTCCTTGCCTTATAACGCAAGGAACTAATGTTTTTATTTAACACCCCCCCCCCCCCCCCCATTTCTTTTTTCAAGAAAAAATCATCATTTCCTAAAGTTGTAGATTGAATATTTTTAATTTTATTTACTGGAACAAAAATCCTTTTTTCTTATTGGTTAATGGTCATTTTCCTGGGCATTAATTTTTTTTTCAAATTGGAAAATATTCAAAAAATCTAAAGATGCGGATGCAATAAATGTTATAATGTCAGAATTTATTAGAGTTAGCAGATGTCATATCACAGGAGTTTGAGGAAGCTTGCCCGAGGAATGAATTGAGTGTATCTGTGGTTCGAGGAAGCCTGTTGCACAAGTTATGCATACATCGCCTTGGACATCTTCACACACACATCCACCATCTCCTTGTCGCCCAAAAACTTCTCCATTTTAGCTGCAACTTTCATGGAATCCACATCCCCATCATAAAAACCCTCGACCACCTTAGAAATCAACTGCGACTCATGCTTCAAAACCTGGGCAACCCTCACAAGGACTCGAACCCTGTGCATATTTTGCATGGCTCTCACCGGAAAGCTCCCAACCCACGCATTCAAAATGTCTTGAACAATGTCACTGGCTCTCATTTCCACAAAACCGCTGGCAAGAACGCGGAGGGAGTCTGGCACCGAAGGTCTCATCGGAAGGCGGTAAATCTCTACGGCACCCTGGCAGACACATATGGTATTTTGCGTGTGATTTCATATAGTAAAAATACTACAAACCACTCATCATCCACATTGTTGCTTCGAAGATAAAATCTAAGTGTGTTCAAAATGTACTGGTTGCGAGTACTATCTATGTTTTCCTTTACAGAAAAGCACTTATACATTTCTCAAAACATACAAACAAACATAATAAATTGCCATTTGAAAAAAAATCAAGGTAACAACATCAGTTGTGTGGTGTTACAAATCATACTAGTACATGTGCTTGAGTGTTAACAGATCAACAAGAAAAGACAGGTTGGCAGCTAGATCTTGGCTCTGAGGCTCTCCTCATTTTATCATTCATGAATAGAAACAATGATCACAAATACAAGGAGTTACATTGTGATAGGCTGCCACAATCATGTTACGCCATTAACCGATGCCATCCATATGCATTCTATAGCTGCTAGATGTCTAGATGATTGCATCTTGTAGAATAGTTTGGTGGGGCTATACGTACTCTTTTTGGTTTTATATCTTGTTATTTAGTTTTACGCCTTTGATGATGCAAGGCTGGAGAAGGCAGCTTGTTAACTGAATACCATGATCAGTTGATGGTCTAGATGGTTTATTGTGCAAGTTTCAATCAGGCTGTGTTGGTTGAATGAAGATGTGATATAGTTTGCATGTTCTTCCTTCCTTCATCTGTGGCTCAACATACTTATTCATATGTTACATGTGTTATTTTTGTGCATTTTGAAAATTTGCTAATTTTGAAATACAAATAGAAATCTTTCACCATTCTGTTTTTTTAACTGTCACCTTCCTCCCTTTCTCTAAAGTTGCAGCAACTTTTGAAATCAATGTTACAGTTCCATGGATTAAACCAAAAAATATATCTGGCTGTATGTATAACCCTCCTCCATTCTCCCCACATAAGGTAGGGACTAAAGCTCGATCAGAGCTCTTGTCAATTAAAACAAATGATATGATGCATACCTGCCTCAGAGATCTATAAAGCTCTGTTATATGAAAGGTGACTTCCTTTCTAAGTTGGGAGCAATGATCAATTATAGGTTATGTAATTGCTTTATTTTATTTATATCCTTCCATGCTACTGAGTGGAGTATGATGTCGGGTTCACCCCCGATGATAATTGTTGTATATGTTTAAGAGTAGACTTAATTACTATTCATTTTCTTTCTTTATGATGATCATCTTTTTTCAAGTTCATTATTATTTTATACCCTTGTGATCAAGGGGTGTGACTTCCTATTGTAGTGTCTTTTTTAAAAGGTCATGTGACATTGGTTTGTGGCATTTCTTAGTTGTGGCCTTAGTTTTGCCCCGTCACTTGTCTGCTCAGCATTCATTATTGGTGGTGTTTAATCCCTATTGGGCTCTAACGTATAGTCTTAGTAGACTGTCGGTATCTTGGTCTACGTGGACTAAGAGATACATGGACTATGGGGATGTCTTGCTCTCTTGAACAAACAATCAATACATACTTTTATATCTTTAAACATGTGCTTCATCCATATCACCTATATACAATTAATATAGAAGCAACAACATATTCTACCTCAGCAGTAGATTGTGAAGTACTATTTCTCTGTGCCAATCCATGAAATCATTCTCTTACCCAAAAAAAATGCACCGCCACTTGCTTTCTGATCCACTTTATTTGCCCAATCTACATCAGTAAAAGCACTCAATGTAAAATCGTCATCCTTAGGATAACATAAACAAAAGTCAACTATCCCATTCAAACATTTGAATATCTTTTGAACAATAACATGATATTCCTTGGGATCTACTTGAAATCTAGCAACAATGCAAAAAAAACGCTCATAATATCAGGTGGTCTGAGTCAAATAAAGTAATCCACCAATCATTGATTTGAACCTAGTCCAATTTTCTTTAGGATAATCATCATCCATTGTCAACTTGCATATCGTCACCATAGGTGCCCTAGCTGGTTTAGAATCTTCCATGCCAAACTTCTTCAATAGCTCCTCCACATACTTGCCTTGTGTTATAAAAATTCCATTCCCAAACTGAGTAATTTGCAAACCAAGAAAGAATTCCATCTCTCCAATCATAGACATCTCAAATTCATTTTTTATTTCTTTAGTAATTTCTTCACTCAAGTTGTCATTTCCACCAAAGATGGTATCATCAACCATAAAAATGTTAGAATGATCAATCTTGAAATCTAAGTTACTGTTAATAGTACCTTTGCTAATGCAAGCTTTTGTAAATGCTTATTCAATCTTGCATACCAAGCTCTTGGGGCTTGCTTCATTCCATAGAATGCTTCAATTGGCAAACAATATTTGCTCTAGTTAGTTAATGAAAATCCGTCAAGTTGCCAACCTAAAGTGTTTGAGATACTCTAGCATCCCTCAAACACAAACACTTGGAGCGTCATTTGATGGTCACAGTTGTGGGTCTGGCCTCCCAGCCAGGAGGAAAACTATCCAAATCACTACCCTAAGGATTCACAACCCATTTGTCATCCCATTGTGCAGCTGCCACAAGAGCTCACGCCTATTTAAGTTTTGTTTCCTATGATGTGTGAGATCCTTATTGAGAAAAATCTTTAATAGTATAGGAAAGAGTTTCCTACATGATTTAACCACACAAAGTCTATCTGAGGAGTTGGAATCGTAGAAACATTATGGAATCATATCCAACCCATGCCCTATCAAGAGGTGTGTGTGGGAGCTCAAGCTAGTCACAAAGCAATGCATAAGCAACATCTATAGAGCCAGAATAATACTTGCAGAAGTTAGAGATGAGATTTGTTTCATTTCAAAGATAGAACCTAAAAATGTAAGTAAAGCATATAACGATGTACATTAGGTGAAAGTTAAGGAGAGAGATTTCGATCAGATTGAGAAGAATAAAACATGGATTCTTGTTACCAAACCTAAGGCCAAAAATGTGATAGCTATTGAATGGGTTTACAAAAACAAATTGAATTACGATAGAGAAATTGTTAGGAACAAAGCAAGACTTGTTTGCAAGAGATATTCACAAATGCAATGTTTTGATTTTGAGGAGACTTTTGCTCCTATTGCTAGAATCAAAGTTGTTAGACTATTTAATGCTTATGTTGCTTATAAGCATTAACCATGAAACCAATCTCTTACCCAAGAAAAATGCACCACCACTTGCTTATTGTGGTCCACATTATTTGCCCAATCGGCATCAGTAAAAGAACTCAATGTAAAATTGTGATTCTTAGTATACCATAAACCATAGTCAACTATCCCTTTCAAATATTTGAATATCTTTTTAATAGTAACAACATGAGATTCCTTAGGATCTGCTTGAAATCTAGCAACAATGCAAACAACACTCATAATATCAGGTGGTTTGAGTCAAATAGGGTAATCCACCAATCATTGATTTGTATTTAGTCTAGTTTTCTTTAGTCTAAGCATCATCCTTTTTCATCTTGCATCTTGTCACCATAGGTGTACTATCTAGTTTGAAGTCTTCCATTCCAAACTTCTTCAACAACTCTTTCACATACTTGGCTTGTGATATAAAAAAATCATTCTCAGACTGAGTAATTTGCAAACCAAGAAAGAATTTCATCTTTGCAATAATAGACATCTCAAATTCATTTTTCATTTTTTAGCAAAATTTTCACTAAAGTTGTCACTTCCACCAAAGATGATATCATCAACAATCAAAATGTTAGAATCATCAATGTTGAAACATAAGTTACTACTAACAGTACCTTTGTTAAATCCAAGCTTCAGTAGATACTTATGCAATCTTGCATACCAAGCTCTTGGGGATTGCTTCAATCCATACAATGCTTTCTTCAATTGGTGAACAATATTCACTCTAGTCAGTCAATAAAAATCCATCCAGTTGCTAACCTAAGAGTTTGAGATACTCAAGCATCCCCCAAACAAAAACACTTGGAGCATCATTTCGTGGTCACAACCACGAGTCTAGCTTCCTAGCCAGGAGGAAACCTGTCCACATCACCACCCTAAGGTTTCTGATCATAATGCATTCGTTGTCCCATGTGCATTTGCAACAAGAGCTCGAGCCTCTTTATGTTTTGTTGCTTATGATTTTGTGAGATCCTTTTTTAGAAAAATCTTAGATGGTATAGGAACGAGTTTCCTACATACTTTAAGCATACGAAGTCTATTTGAGGAGTTGTGGAATCCCAGAAACATGGCGGAATCATATTCAACCCATGCCTATCAAGAGATGTGTCTGGGAGCTCAAGCTAGCCACAAAGGAATGCATAAGCAACATCTAGAGGGTCAAAAGAATACTTACAGAAGTTAGAGATGTGATTTGCTTAGTTTCAAAGATAGAGCCTAAAAATGTAAGTAAAGCATGTAATGATATACAGGCCGGTGCAATGGCCTATTATTAGATCTCACTATTCTAAGGGCCCTACTATTCTAAGGAGGCTGGTCATTAATCGAAGTGCACAAGCCCTGTCCCTATAATTAAGCCAAGTTGCCCTAGGCATAGAACTCCTCGGTATAATCTTTCACGAACATATCTTTCTATTTCAGATTCTGCAACCTTTTAAATAATTCAAGTTCATAATCAACAGGAATGAATGGTAGGGCCCCAGCTAGCCCTACAATAATCTATCTCTGCACGCACCCGAACTATAGTGTCGTTGAGGGGGTAAGGGGTAGATTAGTTGCCCTACTATTCACCAGGGGGTGGGGGGTTATATTCGACATTCCCACCCGCCCCTACAGGAGAATGGCAGATTCCGTGTGTGGGCTTGGGTGGGAGGGGGTAAAGTTCCCTGCAGAAGAATGGTGCACAGTGGGTTTTAATTCTTTTGATGAAGCAAAGGGTGATAAATGTCGGCCTGCTAGAGCCCTACTATTCGCCCTTTACCCTTTAGAATAGTAGGGCCCATACCCATACCATACCAAAAATGATAGGGCCCTATCCATACCTACCTACCTAAAATGATAGGCCATACCCACCATGCCATACCTAAAAATTCTAGGCTAGGCTAGGGGTAGAGCCCATAAAGTGGCTAGGGGGCTAGGGTCTACCCATACCATAAAACTATAGGCTAGGGGGGACTATACCATAAAATTATAGGGCTAGGGCTAGGCCCCACAATAATTTGTTTAGGGGCCCTTCCCTTAAAATATAGGGTAGGGAGATTGTTGAAAATTATAGGCCCCGCAATAATCTGTTTAAGGGCCCTTCCCTTAAAATATAGGGTAGGGTAGGGAGATTATTGTAGGGCCATCCCTATAATCACATGAAAACCATGAAACCCAATTGCTGAGAAGGACATGGGACTGTGAATACCATCCGAGACAGTGAAAGCCTATTAGGTTAGCATCCAACAAACTCCCTGATCAGGTGCCCCCTAGAACACCACCCCCCCCCCCCCCCAATTATAGTTATTCTATGGTAGATGTCGTCTCGTATAATTGCTCCTCCCACTTCCCCCTACTATTCTATGGCTCCCTGATGCCGCCTACCTACCCTACCCCCTACCCCCTTGACATGTAATAGAGAATCGGGCAATGCCCTACTATTCTATAGGTTCGGGACTGACCCATGAACTTTAGGTAGGCAGGCAGACATGCTCTATCGCTATCAGCCTGATTATTCCGGCCATCTAGAGTAATCTATACATAACATGCCCCATAGCCTATATGCAGAATAGTAGGGTGCATAGGCATTAGCAGATGGGTCGGTTCGTAATAGTAGTTATGGCTGCCTCCCTTCCTCCTATCATTATTCTCAGCAATTTCAACTGCAACGTTTCAATCGCTTCGAGCCCCTTACCCCTACATTTATAAGGCTAAGGGAAGGGTCGGCATCAACACCACCCTTGGGCCACCAGGTCGGTCAATTTGATGCATACTTTTTTGCTGGGTAGTGTGAGTACCCCCTTTCCATAGAATGGTAGGGTATTATAATAGTAGGCCTCCGGCAAATGAGTATGGAGGAATGCTTGAACTATATAGTAGGGTCATCACTCCCCCCACCCCTACTATTTATAAGGATAAGGGGCTCGGATAGAAGTCGCGGAACAATGACTGCGCTTCGGGATAGGGAAGGAGATTTGGAGGCAGACCATGAAATATTCTCTATGTAGAGTGGAACTACAATATAATCCCCCAATGCAGGGTGAGAGAACTGTATACTTCGGGTGGGAAACTAGCCGAGAAAACTAGAGTTCCAAAGGGCAGTTGCCAAAAAGAGAACCGGCCCATAACTGCAACATTCCTTTATAATATAGGGCATTCAAATGTAGGGCCTATAACCTATAGAAACAATGGGGTGGCCCTGAGAATTGTAGGGCCTGAACAATAGTGCCCCACCATTCTATAGGGAGGGTTAACCGGGGTATCCTTCCTAAGTTGTAGGAAGAGTAGTTGAGTTGCACAGAGCCCTGCGGGGCTGCCAAGCTACCAGGGGGGCCTTGTTCACATGCATACCCCGCCCTTTGGCAGGAAAGACGATGAAGGGGATAAGAGCTTGGGATCACTGATGGAAGATACTATGGTTTCAACCACCCCTACCTTATATAGATAATGGATTCAACGAATAAATGTCAGGCCTATAATGCAAGGACATAAACCCATTGGATTCCTTCCAATCGACTAGCCCACATGTTCCCCGTGCCTTAGAATAGTAGGGGCCCTTAAAATAGGGCACCCACCATAACAATTCGCTATGCAGGGTGTGCTTGAGGGAACCTTTCTAGTTGGCCCCTATGGGGACAAGCATCCCACTGCCATTTATAAACCCGCTAGCCCTTTAGAATAGTAGGGGCAGGCAATCCCCACCGCTTACTTTCCACCCACCCTACACTTACTATTCCCTCTGCAGTGGCCCCTACTATTCTATGGGAGATCCCCAAGGTGTGCTTAAGGAAACTATTGTGGGCCCCTATGATTCCCTTAGCCCTAGAATTTTTAGGTATGGGGTGGGGCCAATGATAAGATAGACTAAAATTTTATGGGTCCCTATAATTTTATGGGGGGTCCTACAATTCTATGGGGTGTGTGGGGATGGTAATTAATTAGCTGGCTAGCCCCCTACTATTCTAAATGGGCTCCCCTACAATTCTCTGGTGGTGCCAACAAAGGGTCCCCTACAATAATATGAATGGGGGCTAGGCCCTACGGTGCTGGAAAAGCGTAATCTATTTGAATGGAGTTGATCGTGATCCAGTCTATGTATCAATTGACCAAACTGAGAAGCAACAGTAAAGATCTCAGAGGTAGATTATCAGAGGTAGATAAAAAAGTAGTTCTTTCATTTCATTGGTTCGAGAACAAGATTGCAAAGTCAATTGAGAAGGTTAGCGCTTGCCGCGATAGCATTGGTTTCAGAACTATAATAATAGGCATCTTGATGATATATTATGTCAAGAGATGCGCGTATCAATGCGTGAATCACTAAATAAGGAAGGCGTCTCAGCGGCAAATAAAGAAATAAATAACATAAGTGCCTTTATATCATCTAGGGCCGACATTGTGGACTTTAGACTCTTTGCTGCCAATCTTCCATCCACAGCGATGTAATATATATATATATATATATACATATATATGGAATTCTGCCTGAAAAGCTTACAATTACGAAGCTGCGGAGGAAGAAGATTTGCTGCGATGTTGTTCCATAGAAACTATGGATAGAAAGAGGTAACATATTCACAAGATTAGAAATTTTAGGTGTGATAGAGAAGAATGATGCAACCAAGGTGGGTGAACCCTCATGGATATCAAGTGCCCACATATAGAGGGTCGAGAGAGATATGCAGAGGGCTTCCCAATGATCAGCAGCTATCTATTCTATATAGGTATAGGGCAGTCGCTCCCCTCGGGTATATCTAGCTAGGGATACGGGGCCGACGAGACGGGCAGGCAACTGACTTCAGAAGGTTTAGGACCCCTTCCTGTCTAGAGGGTGAAAACTATGAAAGGAGATTTTGATCGGTTGAGAAGAATAAAACATGCATTCTTGTTCCCAAACCTAAGGACAAGAATGTGATAGGTACTAAATGAGTCTACCAAAACAAATTGAATAAAGATGGATAAATTGTTGAGAATAAAGAAGGACTTGTTTGCAAGAGATTCACAAATGGAATGTATTGATTTTGAGGAAACTTTTGCTCCTATTGCTAGAATCAGAGTTGTTAGACCATATAATGCTTATGTTGCTTATAAGAATTTCTTCCAATTCTCCATTCAAAAATGCAAATGTAAACTTGCATCCATCTAGTAGACATTGAAATCCTTGTAAGAAGCATAAGCAAGAAATAATCCAATAGCTCCAAATCTAACAACAAGAGCAAAAGGCTCCTTAAAATCAATACATTTCATTTGTGAATATCCCTTGCAAACAAGTCTTGCTTTATTCCTAAAACCTTTTCCGTCTTGATTCAATTTGTTTATGTAAACCCATTTAGTACTAATTATATTCTTGTGCTTAGGTTTGGGAACAAGAATCCATGTTTTATTCTTCTCAATCTGATCTAGCTCTCCTTCCATAGCTCTCATCCAATGTACATCTTTACATGCTTCACTTACATCCTTAGGTTCAATCTTTGGAATCAAACAAATCTCATCTCTAGCATCTATAAGTCTTCTTCCGACCCTCTAAATGTTGTTTATACATTCCTTTGTGGCCAGATTGAGCTCCCAAATATTTCTCTTGATAGAACTTGGGTTGGATGTGATTCCACCCTGTTTCTACGATTCCACAACCCCTCGAATAGACTTTGCATGCTTAAAGCATGTAGAAAACACTTTCCTATACCATAAAAGATTTTTCTCAATGAGGACCTCACTAAATCATAAGCAATATAACTTCAACAGGCTTGAGCACTTGTGACGGCCGCACAACAAGACGACAAATGGGTTGTGATTAGAAGCCTTAGGACAGTGATTCAAGAAGGTTTTCCTCCTTGCGGGGAGGCCAAACCCGCAGTTGCGACCACTAAATGATGCTCCAAACATCTATGTTTGGGGGATGCTTTAGTGTCTCAAACTCTTCAGTTTAGTTGATGGAACCGTGATGGCTCGGCTTGGTCTTCTCCTGGTCTTCTCCTTGATGTTATGGATTCCTTGGATTTGGTGTTCCTCATTGAGATTCATGAAAGCCCTATTCATCCTCTTCCTACATTCATTGGTTTTTAATAGTTGTCAACATTCAAGAGGGAGACACCAAAATTAAACACATATTATCCGTGGTCAGTTATGTGATTGAAGCAACTCACTTTGGAAGGGTGAAAGGCATTTTAATATTGAAAGACATGCTTTTCGATCTCGTTGAGAATACATAGGAGACATATGGCCTAGTTTGAGGAGGTTGATGATATTAAATGGTAGTTCAATTCTATATACACTTAAAATTACAATTATTAACATAATTAAAGCTGCACATCATAACTTTGTTCTTACGTCATTTTCAAATGTTCCTGTCATTTATAATTGTCTTAGCGTGATATAATGGAGAAAACTAGGGAAAACTAAAAGGAATAACCATCAAAGGGGAGCATTAATGTCATGGAGGCAATCAAGAAGTGACACCAAATCCAAATCTTTGGTTGATACCCAGAAAAGAAACATAGTTGAACATAGTGGCGTGCAAGTTAGAAAGATGGGGAGAATTTGAAGAAAACAGAGATATACTCGGGTTTGTTGGATCAGAGTAAATATGTTGAAAATCTGCAAATTGGATATCAGATGCTGCTCCTTGTTGCATACAAATCACAAGAATCAAAACAAAGTTTGGCAGGAAATTAGGAGAACTGGAAAGCATTTTTGATCTAGTTTTTTTTGTCTTTTGGTAAAATCCATCAAATTCCAAGTGTAATTCTCAACCACTTTTGAGATTCTAACAGTTAAGAGTTAAGGAGAAATGTTCGACAATCTTTGAAAAGAAAAAATCATTTCTTTTCTTGCTTCATGATTGAATTTTTTAAAAGTATGATAGCTATGGTCAGACACATGAATGCTGTCTATGCATTCGAGTGTGTGTGTGTCTGTGTCATATATAATTGTGTGTGCGTGTTTGTGGGTGTGTCATATATATAGATTGGAAAAGTGTTCATCATCCATATACTATATCATAGTTGCGAACCAAGTATTTTGGAAAATCTGATCTTGCAGATTATCTATGAATGTTTCATTGATTGCAGATACTATTCAATCATATTATATCTGTTTAATATCCCATGATCAGCGATCACAAATTTATATATTATTTTAGTGTAGGATGCTGTCTTAGCTAATCCTGATTATGATCGGGTTTCATCCTTGCCATGAACCGTTGCATTTTGGGAGACATGTCCTGAATGGACGTGTCTCCAACTTGTGGAGACATGTCCATTCAAGGACATATCCATTGGAAATAATATATATAATCAAGAATTGATATGCCTAAGAGACATCGAAATTCATCAATGTTACCTAGAGCAGATTGAGAATAATCAGAATCATATCAGACTTATAATAATCAATATTTGTGAATACTGAATAACATTGGTCCTATATGTAGGCATAAGTTCGAAGTCCTCATGTTATGATTTAAACCTGCACATATTGAATCAGAGATTAATAATTCAATTCTGAAATGCAAACGATATCCATTACTCTAAATTTGATAGAAATTTAATCTAACTAACATGGTATCAGAGCCTTGCTAAGGAAGATATGATTAAAATTGAGATATCAGATTACAGTCTTAATATTGCAGTCACATCTCAGAGCGAATTTTGATTGGAGATCTGAGGTCTGATCTATCGTATGTAACATCTTCTAACTGTGATTCATAAGGGAAGACTAGGATAATAGCGGATGATTTATTCATCGCACAATTAACACTTGATCAATCCTGATTACAAAACATTGGAGAAATTAAAGTTTGATATCACCATTTCTGCTTGCCAAAGGAGGCATTTTCATTATTACCTATTAGTCATGTTTCACCATTACACTTTGGCTATTTGTTTTGTGCGGAAGCCTGCAGGATGTAGAAGATGGAAGCACATAAAAGCAGATTTCTTTCATCATTGGAAATTATCTTCCATGGAGATTATTGATTGGGGTCTCCAATATGCACTTGGACTTGTTGGTTCCCAAAACTACAGATTGGAAATCCAAGAGCTTTCCAATTCTTCAATAAGATTCCACAATCAATTCTAGCCAACGAACGGGAATGACTTCAATTCCCCTATACTTCAGGCTTCGCTACAACTAGGCGGGTAAACCTTCACTCCAAACCTAATCACTTCCAAAGCTTTTCTATAGCATATTTAAGCTTTGTGAGTTCTCCGATTGGCAAGGTCCTCAAACTCAATTAAAATGAAATTGAATGTTGAGTGCTTAAAATGGTTGAATGCTGAATGTTTGAGTTGATTAAATGTTTTGTATAATGTCATCAATAATTGATTTGATGTTTGCACGAAGTATATAGATTTCTAACTTTGGATATAGATCCAATAACTACAATTCAATGACTTTAAAAGATTAGTGCCTTTGCTTATTTGGGAAACAAAGTCAACTACAATGAAAATTATCATGTCCAACTTTATAAAGTTCTATGCACTTAAACTATAAACAATTTAATAATCAAGGCATGACAGATCAAGTATATTTACACAATTTTACACTAGTCCAAATTATTACGAGGTAATTGGTAAATACTTGCTTGTTAATAACAGAGACTGAAAGGTCAATTTATACAAAAGAATGAGACGATGTTTCCTTAGGAAACGATTGTAAAGAATAGAAACATTCTATTCTAGAGAAAGCAAAAAACGAAAGCAAACTAAAGCTAAAGATATTTACAAGATAACCATTAACTAATAATAGACGTCTTATCTATTATTGTAATACCCTCCCTTAATGGTTAATCTATCTAACAAACCAAGCTGTCCTCTGAATTTGACAAACTTATCAGGACCAAGAGGCTTGGTGAGAATGTCTGCAGTCTGATCTGTGGTAAGAACATACTGCAGATCTATAGTCCCGTCTTCAACCAGCTGTCGTATGTAATGACAATGAACATCCACATGCTTGGTTCGTTCATGGAAGACTGGATTCCGTGTTAACTTGATAACGCCTTCGTTATCAACAAACAGAGTAGTCGGTCCTGCTGGTGACATCTGCATATCCCCAAGCATCTGACGAAGCCAAACAGCTTCACATCCTGCCTTAACAGTCCCTCTGTATTCAGCCTCTGTAGAAGAGAGAGAAACTACTTGCTGCTTCTTGCTGGTCCATGTGACTGCACCGGATCCCAAACTGAACACATATCCAGATGTTGACTTTTTATCATCAACAGAGCCTGCCCAATCTGAATCTGTGAACCCACTGAGTTTAGGATTAGAACTCCGAGAATACAGAAGTCCATAATCAGAAGTGCCCTTCACATAACGAAGCACACACTTTGCTGCCATCCAATGATCAGCCTTAGGAGCTTTCATAAAGCGTGAAATATAGCTGACTGCGAAGTTGATATCAGGCCTAGTAGCAGATAGGTAGATGAGGCTGCCTACTAGTTGCCTATACGTAGTATCATCAACAGAAGGAGAATCACTTGGCTGATAACTTGAGACCTTTCTCCATAGGTGTAGATGCAGGTTTGCAATCCTGCATTCGGAATTTGTCTAACAAGGCCCTGGCATATTTGGACTGAGAGATGAATATACCAGAAGACTGTTGCCAAACTTCAACACCTAAGCAATAATGCATGAGCCCAAGGTCAGTCATATCAAAGGACTGGCATAAGTGTTGTTTGATTCCCTGAATCAAAGATGCCGAACTGCCAGTGATGATCAGATCATCCACATAGATAACCAGAAGGATGATGTCACTGTCAGTAGTCTTGATGTACAGATTTGAGTCTGAAGAACTCCTCTTGAAGCCTTGATCACTAAGGTACGTATCAATCTTGATGTACCATGCCCGAGGGGCCTGCTTCAAACCATAGAGAGCTTTTACCAATCTGAGAACCTGATGGTCTTTACCAGCAACCTTGAAACCAAGAGGCTGCATCATGTAGACCTCTTCATGGAGATCACCATTTAGGAAAGCACTCTTTACGTCCATCTGATGGACCTTCCAGCCAAACTGTGCTACCATGGCTAGGACTAATCTGATGGTGCTCATCTTTGTAGTAGGAGCAAAGGTCTCCTCATAATCAATGCCCTGACGCTGAGAAAAGCCCTTTGCCACTAAACGAGCTTTGTACTTATCCAAAGTACCATCTGATTTGTATTTGATTTTGTAGACCCATTTGCAGCTAATGGGTTTCTTCCCTGGGGGAAGATCAGA
This sequence comes from Cupressus sempervirens, assembly GCA_028749045.1. NCBI lineage: Eukaryota > Viridiplantae > Streptophyta > Pinopsida > Cupressales > Cupressaceae > Cupressus > Cupressus sempervirens. The sequence continues at coordinate 739,539,807 of CM053792.1, forward strand.
AAGGACCCAAGTGTTGTTCTTCAGCAGGCTCTGGTGTTCAGATTGCATGGCCTGTTCCCACTCTGGAATTCCTTTAGCCTCGGAATATGTTTGAGGTTCAAACACACTGTGAATGTTGGCCATAAGAGCAAAGTTAACAGAATCTGTAGTTTTGCTCTTTTTCCGAGCAGTTCTCCCATCAATGAGCTCATCATCATGAAGATCAGCAAATGTCTTAGCCCACCACTTAGGCCGTAGAGGAGAATGACCAACAGTAGTACTAGGAGATGCTTGATCAGCAGGATCCTGATCAGAAGAATCTGGATCAAACTCAGGTGAAGCATCTTCAAAACAAGGTGATCCTGCAGGAGAAGCCCGAGGTGTCTGTACAGGTATCACTGGCAAGACTGGAGCTGTAGGAGCTACTGGAGCCCTCCCATCAGGTGGACCTAATGGAAGCCGAACTCCCAAATCATGAACCTGCATAGGCTGGTCTGCTGGATCGGGAACAAGAGAAACAGGCATGAATGGTCCTCCTTGCTCATCAAAGACTACATCGCGGCTGTATATGAGACGAGATGTCTCAACATCAATAAGGCGGTAGGCTTTGTGAAGACTGCTATATCCAGCAAGCATCAGTTTTTGACTCTTGGCATCCAACTTGGTGCGTGAAGCATCAGGGATCCAAACAAAAGCAAGAGAGCCAAAAACCTTCAGGTGACTGATTCTGGGCTTGCGACCTGACCAGGCCTCTTCCGGAGTTTTACTTTTGACCGCCACTGTGGGTGACCGGTTCAACAGATAAACTGCAGTGTTAACTGCTTCTGCCCAAAAACGCTTCGAAACATGTCTGTGTTCGAGCATGGAACGAGCCATCTCGGTGATTGTCCTGTTCCGACGTTCAACTACACTGTTCTGTTGTGGCATGTGGGGTGTGGTGAACTCACGTTGGATGCCATGTGTATCCAAGAAGTTGGAGAAAACATTAGAACAAAATTCCCCCCCAATGTCTGATCTAAGAGTAATAATAGATTTCCCAGACTCTTTTTCAACTAAGGGTTTAAACTTCTGAAATACAGTAAATGCATCGGATTTCTTTTTAAGGAAATACACCCACATTTTTCTACTGAAATCATCTACAAACAACAGAAAATACCTGTACCCAAGAACAGAAGGAGTGGCCATAGGGCCGCAGATATCAGCATGAACAAGCTGAAGCACTTGAGAAGCTTGCCAGGAATCGCCACTGGGGAAAGGTGTGCGATGTTGCTTCCCAGCCTGACATGCATCACAAACTCCAAGGTGTTGGGTTTGAATCTCTGGCAAACCAAGAACAAGCTCATCCCGAGCAAGTTGTGAGAGATAATGCACATTTAAGTGCCCATATCGCTGATGCCAAAGTGTGCTGATGGAAGATCGCCGAGCAGCCATAGCTAAGTCCTGAGAATCACCAGAATCAGTAAGTCTGAAAAGACCATGATCCTCAAGACCAACTGCAACAGTAGACTTAGTCGCCCGATCAGTGATGGTGCACTGATGTGAACTGAAGGTGACTGCCAAGTGTGGAGAATGTCGCAGCAACTGACTGACCGAGAGTAGATTTAGTTCCATCCCTAGAACGTAGTACACATCAAGGAATATGAGCTTCCTCCCAACAGACTAAATTTGAATGTTACCTTTACCAACAACCATGTACTCTTCTCCACCACCAAAGATAACAGAATCTGAATAAGGCTGGTAGTCAGTAAACCAGTCTCTGCGGTGAGTGAAATGTCGAGAGGCACCTAAATCAATGTACCAGGCAGATGACTGCACATGATCTGCGGGTCTTTTAGCCATGAAGGCATAAAAGGCAAATTTCGCTTGCTCAATGTGCTCTGCACTGTTCACTTTGGGTTGCAAACTTGATTGCTTAGACTGGGCAGCTAAGCGTTTCCAACATGTAACCTTCATGTGACCATACTTGTGGCAATAGTTGCATTGAATGTTCTTCTTTTTGATACCATCGGATGCTGGAGTAGAAGACTTCTGCTGAGATGGTTGCTGAAACTTGCCCTTATCCTTCTGAAAGGATTTCGCAGCAAAGGCTTGCTCAGTGGAGTTGGAACTGGAGCTGCTACCGAACTGTTGTTTCCACCGATCTTGCTGAAGTAGTAGGGTGCAGAGATCAGTGACCTTTAGATCAACACCAGTAGATGTGATGTTGAGAGTCTCGATAAAATGCTCATAGGAATTTGGTAAACTCCGAAGAGTGATTACCACAATATCCTCTTCCTCCATCTTGCGACCGATGGCAAGTAACTGATCACGGATTTCCTGAATCCGATTCAGGTGTGCCTAGAGCGAGGTGCGCTCATCCATGACAATAGAAAACAGAGTGTTTTTCAGAAAGAAGGCTCTGCTCTTGTCGGAAGTCTCATGAAGACCTTTGAGATGTGTCCAGATTTCGGCCGCTGTCTTGTCGAATGGAATCTGAGAAAGCTGGTCATCAGCTACGAAGAGTTTGAGAAGCATTACTGCCTCTCGATTGTTCAGATCCCATGTATCTTGATCAGGACTCGGAGAAATCGGACGCTGCTTAACACCCAGAACAAGTTGATCAGTGTTTCGATATTCGAAGATTGCGATGATGCGCTGCTTCCAAGTTCCATAATTGCGACCATTGAATTTGGAATTATGCTTGAGCAGAATATTTGTCAGAGATGCCATGGCACGTTTTTCAATGAAAAACTGTGAAAATCTGTGAAGGCATGTTCTTCGAAGCAAAAATACGGAAGACCCAGAAGAATCAGAGAATGACCCAGAAGAGAGCTCGAAAAACCTAGAAGGAATCTGCTGTCGTTTTCTGAATCCGCTGGCTCGAAAATCAAGGCACAAAAATCAAGGCACCCAGAAAAGATGGACAACCCAATTGAGCTCTCGAAAAACCCACCAAGAATCTGCAAACAAAATATTTTTTCGACCCCAAAAATTAGGGTTTCGAAAAAAAGGCCCTAGCTGAAAAAAGCTTGAAAAAACTTTAGATTTCTTGATAAAAAATGGTCGAATCTGCTTCCCAGAGCACGATGACAGAATGAGACGGCTAAGAGCATGAAGATTTGATATAGAAACATGCAGATATTCACCCCAAAAACGCGAGTCTGCTAGTCGCGCGGCTGTTAGAAACGATCTCAAAAAAAAAAGTCTTAGATAAAGATCTGAACCAAAACTGTCGATTCCGCGTCTTTGGTAGGAAGTACAAACCCCTGCAACTACAACATGAGCCTCTAAATCGCGCGGGTGCAGGCTGAAGACGCGAAAATGGAGTGTAAAAAAAAACGCGATTTGCAGAGGATGTTAGGCAAAAGAAATTGCGATTTTCAGATACCAGCTGAGAATGGTACAAAACGACCACGATTTTCATGCAATTTGTAGACCCGAGTTCAAAATTTCTCTAGACAGAAAACCTAGGCGGGTTTTTGGAGAAAATAGCTGAAATAATTTTGGAAAAATTTAAACAAATAATTTCAAGAAGAAATTATAAATTTTAACAAAAAAATTTAATCATTTAGCTCTGATACCATATTACGAGGTAATTGGTAAATGCTTGTTAATAACAGAGATCGAAAGGTCAATTTATACAAAAGAATAAGACGATGTTTCCTTAGGAAACGATCGTAAAGAATAGAAACATTCTATTCGAGAGAAAGCAAAAAACGAAAGCAAACTAAAGCTAAAGATATTTACAAGATAACCATTAACTAATAATAGATGTCTTATCTATTATTGTAATACAAATTGCACTTTAATTCCTAAGGTAGGGAGACAAACTCGACATAGATACCAAAACAATATCTATATCTATATCTATGAGCGAGTTTAAAATGCCATAAATGACCCTATCCACTTATCTGACATTTAAATTGTTTACGGAATTTAAAGATGATTATAAAGGACGAATAAACTGCAGTTTTTAAATTCGCTTTTTCTCAATTTAAATAAGAGATCGCTGCCATTTGGAAAACACATACCAAACATTATAGCAGTGCTATTACATTGGCAGAGATCCTCATAACCTTAACATGGTATCAGAACAGGCTGCAAATGTAAGAAAATAAGAGACACAATGCCGATCCCATGGTTACAAAATAACAACAAATTGGAATATGAAATGCATTGTCTATGACTGTCTGCTGAGCACCGAAGAGACTTCACTTGCATGGCTTGTTGGGATTTGAAAGGTTCAATACTGCAGAATATATAAAAATTCACAAAAAACCATTGAAGAGGACCCCACATTGACATCGGGAGTGTCAAAGAGTTTTAAAATCATCTTTCCCTGCAAGACATACACATGGATACAACAACTAGAACATATTGTACCTAAGGGAGGGACTTATATTTGCAGTATTGTCCATGTTGTTGTCAAAACTGCCTTATAAGAATGGAGGAATGCAGCAGGGATAACATACAAATCAGATACAATCGGAGTCCAATATGAATAAATTAGCACTTTGAGTGTTGAAGACAATAGCCCATTCTTTTATTGCTTTCCTGAGATAATTATGTTGAGATAATGCTGGAGCAAATTTTTGAAGAAATATATTTCAACGAAGGTTATAGATTATGCCAGGATTAAATACCGTCAAAATGAAGTGTTCTTTTTGCTAGTGCGGCAATCATCAACATTTTAATTTACATTTGCTTTGATTCTACTTCAGCGAAAGCGCATCAAAAGTGGACACTGATGAATAAGGAGATTTAAAAAAACATTCTGAATAAGTCACAGATGAAGAAAAAAACCAAGCTGGTGATAAGGACAACTACATCAATAATAAAGACATAATAGCAATTAAGACAATTAGTAATCAACTACACAGGATTGTAGATGAGATAGCAAATAAAGTTCATGCAATCGTAACATTCAATGCTTGGGAGGAAGAATTGTTCTCCAAAGGCATTCAACATCCATATAGAAGGAAGCATGGACATCATGATACAAATTTATTCATTCCTTAGACCAACAAAAATATATTAAAATGTCAGACTAAGGCATGGAAGACTATTGTGCAGCAAGGAGAATACATGACAGAAACACGACAATAGTACACTAACACTTTGGTGTTGATAATCATATAATTGATGCTAAGGGGGAACTCAATGATAAAGTCTATCCACCAGTGAATCATCTCCAAACGAATGAGAAGGGATTTGGGTAAACGATCAAAAGAGATCATTTAAGGATGAATTATGTTGAATAGCCAGTTTGATTTAAATCATCACATTTAAGTGATTATGTTTATAAATGACAAGCGATTATATATAGGAGTTCTTCTGCCAACAATATAAGTGTAAACAACACACTCAAACGGAATACAAGAAGATCTATAATCTACTTCAAACAATAATATCTGCAAGTAATTGATTAGAAGACATGATCAAAATGTTGTCCAAATCAAATTGGTGAGGCAAAGGAATAATAAAGAAAGAAAATACTAAGAGGTAGAAGGTTTTCAATTTTTCATTGATGAGATTAATTGGTATGAGAAATTAGTATTTGGCAGAAGAAACTTGTATCAAGGATGTTGATGTGAAAATAAGTATTTATTATCCTTTCAGTAATACATTTATTTACTCACTATAGTCTCTTTCTTGATTGTATTTCTATACATACTATTAGAGCTATTTGCCTTGATCTTTCTTTTTTTCTGAGAATGTTCTTGCATGAAAAAGACAGAGATTGAGATTCTTAGGGAGACTGACATTTCAGGCAACCTTGAAAGAGAGGAAGCAGAAAGAGGATATGATTCAGTGAACCTTTGGTGGTCTTGATCATATTGATTCAGAGCAAGTAAAGCATGTTGAGATGGATTCTCAAGTGATCAATAAGTTGTAGCTGTCAATAGAATGGTTTTGCTGATCAACACAAAATTCAGATACTTCAAAGTGCACTATAAGACTGAGGTGTGAGTTATTTATGTGATCAGTGGCTGAATAGAAGCACTGTATTGGAGTGCCTTGTTATAACTTGGACAAAGCTATGAAGTAAGTTAATTCTTCAATCCAGTGATGCTTATACAGTGATGAATGACAAAATCAACATTACTGAATCATAGAGTATCAGGTGATGCTTTCTTGATTATTGTTATAAACCAACTCACAAACAGAAGTCAATATTCTTCTTGTTGCTGCAGCCTGAGTATATAGACATCTTCAAGATTTTCTCTTGAACTATGATTACTTGATTATTTCTTTTAATACTCCTTGGGTAGTTAAGTACTACCATTTTTGAAGGATGTGTAAAGTTCTTTATACAACATTTTTGTAAATAGTTTGTTCAATGATTGATCGGTATCTAAGCGAATCTAATGTCAGCAAGAATATAATTTTATTTGAGAGATTATCCCCATTGTTAAATGGAGCGATGCATAGTTACCTTGGTAGAACGATCAAATTGGATATTGGAAGAGGACCAATACTCAAAAGGAAGAAAGAAGTAGATTACATTAAGAAGGATGTTTATTTTCTCTAGAATCTAGGAAGTTGGGTTTGGACCCTGGAGCTCAAGTTTGGCTCCGGATTCATTTGGGTCCAGATTTGAGCCCAAGCTCGCTGCAGGTCCAGGTAGGGTCCTTATTTTGGACTGCGGGTCCGCCAAGAAGTTGGGTTCGGACCCTAGAGCTCAGGTTTGGCTCCGGATTCATCCGAGTCTGAATTTGTGCCCAAGTTCGTTGCAAGTCCAAAATAAGGACCCTGCCCTAGTTGAACCTTAGTGAACCCCTAGCGAAACCGGGAGGACTCGTGGCAAACCTTGGAGGACTTGTGGCGAACCCGAGAGGACCCGTGAGTTTCTCTTATTTTTCTGTATATATATATATATATATATATATTCTCACAAACCCACCAACGAACCCAAATGGGAGAAAAAAATTGCTCGAACCCACGAAGCCAAACTCGAACCTAAATTCGTCCCCGGACCCGAATTGGTAACTTAGTCCATAATTACAAGCAGAATTAATTTTTAGATGCTTCTAAGGTATTGAAAAATACCTTCGAAAAGAAGCTTGTCATATTTGAAGCAAAATTCTGTGAATGATATAAGAGTGGACATTTCACATTTTGGGGGGAATAATAACCAATGATTCATTCCCACTTGAACCATCTTTAGAGGGGAGATGTTAGAGAAGAGATACTATCAGAGTTCCGATTGGAAGCATCCTTAGTGAGGAGATGATTCAAAAGAGGAAAAGAAGATTGGTATATTAGGCATGCTACCAAATATTGCAAGACTCATGCCAGTAGCTCCAAAGAGGTTTTGATCAAGGATTCATTGGTCATCTGATGATCATGCTGGATAAAGTGAGGCTCTTGAAGCGAATATCTTTGATGATTGACATTATGACTATCCTTTTATATCAAGAAGAAGCCTGACATTCCATTAGAGGCAACCTTGGACACATAGAGGGAGCAAATAGAGGATATGTTTCATTTTACTTTTGAGGATCCTGATCATTCTTATTCAGAGGGAATCTGACACTCTACCAGAGGAAACCTTGATATTACATTCAAAAAAAGAAATCCTGACAATAAGGTCAAACGGTTGATGCATGTACTTGGAGCTTAAGATATAAGCCACATTATCATAAATGTTGGCATCACGAAGCCTGGGGATAAATCCATAGGTATTACATTCGCTCATGTTACTATGAAATCAGACAAGTACATTTATGTACAAGAAACTACTATGAATATTGTTGTGATCAAAACAGAGAGTAGCCAGAAGATCTGCCAATTTGGACCTTTGAAAATAATGATTCAAAGGAAGTAGACCATGGAGATGGGTTATAGACAAGGTACATTATCACTAGAGTATAGAAAATTGATATTCTCACCAAGTCTCATACCAAAGAAGAGACTAGCTTGGAGTTGTGCACAATGAAGCCCTTGACGAGCAAGAGTCTTAGCATCAATGATTTTTTGAAATGTACTTGTATTGGATTATTCTCGATCAGAGAGAAGCTTAAATTGGAACAGTTCCACCATCTGAGAGTAGTTGTGATGGATCCACCTTCTAATATGGTTCATGGTGGATGTCATGTGTGTGACAGCATGACAACACCACCTAAGAGAATATGTGGTGACTTTGTGTTAACTCTTTTTTCATAAGTGTGGCTATGACTTTATGGGCCACCCTTTGTACATTATTGAAAGGTGAAAATCTTTCAGACAATATACACTTGTATCTAACATTATAAGATGACAACTTTACAATGATTAGTTCTCTATCGTGATGAATATAATGTGATTGATATTCATGGACATGTCATGATAGTGATGCAGGAGCTTTTAGTGGTTTTTTTAAAGCTTTTTCCTTAGTTTTTAGAAAGTTGGTTTTTATTAATAACCTCAAAATATTACTTCCAATTTCGAATGTTAGTTGGCAATTCATCTTATCTCAGTTTTAGGAAGCTTCACGAAAAAAATCAGTTTTTTTCGAGTTGTTTTAAAAATTTACCAAAAATGGCAAAAAACAGTTTTATGAAAAAGAATTGGCAGAAATGGTAATTTCTTGTAATTTCTCATTGGAGGAGGAGGAGGATTTGGAAGAATAATAAAGAAGAATTTAGAATTCTCAAATTTATTTTGTACTCTTTCTATATTATGCTTATGTTAATTATTTGAGGAATTTTCGCTGCATCATCTAGTATCAGAGCACAGAAGGTCTGGGAAAAGGAGATTTTTGTATTTGTGTAGTTGTGAGTTTATGTTTATGCAAGTTGAGAAGAGGAACTAGTTTCCAAAAATCAAGGTAGAAAAGAAAAGATCCAGTTGTGACGAAGGATGAACTCATTTGAAGAGCTAGATTTGTTGATGAAGTATTTGCATAAGAGGAAAGAAGAAAAGAAAATGAAAGAGAAAGAGAAGAAGAGGAAGGAGGAAGAGATGAGGAAATTAGAGTTGAAAGAAATGATAAGAAAATTACAAGAAAGTTGGCAACAATTAAGAAAGCTAATGGAATTAGAAATGCAAAAATGGTACCTACCAGTCAAGACGAAGATCACATGGCCTGTTCAGAAGATTATTCAAAAGAAGAAAATGAAAGAAGAGACATAAAATAAAGAAAGAGGTAGAAAATGAAATGGTGAGTATGCATACAACTATTTTGACATCAATAATTGAAGAAGACAAGGTATACACAATTCCAGAAGAGTCATGTGTCATTTTCAATTACCTGAATATGATGTTTCTACTAAGCAAGTGAAAATGCATGATGACAATAAGGTTTCTAATGAATATTTTTCAGATTTATTTTTTAATGCAGTAGATGCAAGGTTGCAAGGGTATTATCTGAATTGTGGTAATGATCAATATGTTGATATATTATATGTTGAAGACATAAATGATTATGGTACAAAGGTTTATACAGAAGTAGTGGAATTTTTTATTTTAAAGGATGAGAAGACGTTGAGTAGATTATGGGTTAAGAAAAATCAGAGGAAGAGGGATCTAGTGATAGTTGCAAAGATGAATGACAAAATGTTGAAAAATTGGAAGACTAGGAAGAAAGAATAAACTTGCATTCCTTTGAGTCAATTATATCAATGTTTGATACAATGGAAGGAAAAGTTCTAAAAAAAAGAAACTATACACATTCAAAAGACAACTTGCTCGAGCTGCATTCTTTCAACCAAAGGAGAATGATGCAGGAGCTTTTAGTGGCTTTCTAAGTAGGAGTTTTTAGTAGTTTTAAAAAAAAAAATTCCTTAGTTTTTAGAAAGTTGGTATTTATTAATAACCTCAAAATATTACTACCAATTTTGAATGTTAGTTGGCAGTTCATCTTATCTCAGTTTTATGAAGCTTCATGACAAAAATCAGCTTTTTTTGAGTTGTTTTAAAAAATTACCAAAAATGGCAAAAAACAGTTTTATGAAAAAGAACTAGCAAAAATGGTAATTTCGAATTTGTATTTAAAATTGTAATTTCTCCCATTGGAGGAGGAGGAGGATTTGGAAGAATAATAAAGAATAATTTGGAATTCTCAAATTTATTTTGTACTCTTTTTGTACTATGTTTATGTTAATTATTTGAGGAATTTTCACTGCATCAGATAGTATCTCTTGGACATTTTTGAAAATATCATGAGACTTGATATAAGTTGCAGATCATTATGTTCTTTATGAGATAATTATGGTGGATATTAAGTGACATAATATCCATGGATATGCCATGATTTGTTGTGGTAGACATCATGAGACGTGATATTAGTGCACATGCCACAACATGGATATATAAGAATGTCATGTGACTTGATATTCTTGAGTATATTATATCTTTAGATATCATGAGTTGGGTGAAATCTCTTTTCACAATAGATGACCTATTGCGATATACACTTGATTAGATCTTTATCTTCCCTAGCTAAGAGGGAGTGTTAAAGTATAATAGCTATGGTCAGATACATAAATGGTATTTAATAATTTATGCATATTTGTGTGTGTCAACATATACTATATATACTGATATATATCCATATATATGGATTGGAAAACAGTTCATCATCCATATACCATATCGTAGTTGTGAACCAAGTATTTTGGAAAATCTAATCTTGCAGATTATCTATAAATGTTTCATTGATTGCATATAATATTCAATCAGATTAAATCTGTTTAATATCCCATGATCGGTGACCACAAATTTATATATTATTTTAGTTAAGGATGTCTTAACTAATCCTGATTATGATTGGGTTTCATCCTTGCAATGAACCGTTGCATTTTGGAAGACATGTCCTGAATGGACATGTCTCCAACTTGTAGAGATGTGTCCATTCAAGGACATATCCATTGGAAATAATATGTATATTCAAGAATTGATATGCCTAAGAGACATCGAAATTCATTAATGTTATCCAAATAAGATAATATAAGATAAGATGAATTTATTAATGTCCAACAAAAGACCACCCATGGGTCTATGGGACTGAAAAGTGTACAAGAAGAAAGACAACCAACTACAAAAGCACCAAATGGTGCAAGGGAAAGAGCAAACAAGAAATAAAAGAAGCAAGGAACCACAACACAACGAGCCAATGACCAGGATTCCTTCCTCGGCCAAAAGAAGTCAAGCACCGAAGGGTACGGACTAGGGTGAGCAAGGGCCCCAAGCTGCCACCAAGAGCTACTGGGGGGTGTTGCTAACAACTATAACCACTGCGAGGCCTCACAGATCTGGAATGACTAGTGGTGATAGTGCTAGAAGGTCGCTTCATCCCACAAACAGGAGATGAGGGAGAGAAGAAATCAGTGATGACTTGAACTAGGGCCTCTCTCTGGGGGAATCTGCAAATTGTGGTCGTGGAACTGTGTAGTTTTTCTAAGATACAAAGCAAGGAACCTTTGGTCCATGTAGTTGAAAAAGGTCGTCAGGGAACTAGACTTTTTGAATAAGCAATAGAAGCTCCCTCTAATCTCGTAGTAGGCGGGTTAGTGAAAAATGAAATGGATCTCTGTCTCAGCCATAGCCATGGTGCACAAATGACAAGTCTAATCCTCTCTATCAATGTGATGGTCAGTCTGGATCCGAAGATGATGGGAACCAACTCTAAACGACCCAAGGGAGATGTATAAGGCATGGAACCAATGCTAAGAAAGATAGCTAGGGCGCACAATAATACTGTCTCGAATATCAAGTGCTCAGCATAAAAGGCCATCTTCGGACGTAAATGGTGATGCATTGTCTATAAATGTCAAGTCTGACAAGCTCGTTCAACTCCTATTGTGAGAGGAGGTGTGCAGGTGCATCCAGTGAGAACTGAAAAGGAGGGAGGTTGTCAATATCAATCCTGATTGAACCCAGTAATGAAGAAGCCTATGCAAACCAACAACAGGCACGGGAGGCCGGATCAGACTCAGTGACAGTGACTAAGGAACAATAAGCCAAGTACGAGTATCTATGTCGGTCGCCCATTGAGTTCACAAAGCCTCAAAGATGGTGAATAAACCAAATTAGATAAAAAATGGCGGCCAACCTGAACAGATGGGCCCCAAACTCAAACAAAATAAAACTATGAGGGGTGAGCCAATGACATTTGATAATATGTCAAAGCAACAGAGTTTGGACATGCTCAATGGTGGCCCAATCAAAGTCAACAAGAGAGGGACCCCAAACCATTGAGCCATAAAGAACCGTCAACCTGACCAAAGAGTCTAGGAGGGACAGCTTGGACAAAGTTTCCTAAAAGTGATGTTTGAAGCATTGTCTCTCGAGCATAGCGAGCGAGCCCAACCCCTTACTAACTCTAGGCTGGATGGTGGGTCTCAAACTGAAGGGAGTTCTAGAGAACTTGACCCCTAAGTGCACATAGGAAGTGGTAATCTCGATCTCCTCACCCTGGAAATAGAAGTGCAAGTGCAAAGTCTTCAAGTGGTTGAAGACCATAACCCGAGTCTTACTCAAGTTAACGAAAAGCTATCGGAGGTCACAAAAGGAAGCCAAGCCAACAAGAAGCCTCTAGAGACCCTCAGGGGAAGAGGCCAGAAGGATCACATCATCTACAAACAGGAGAATGGAGATCAGAACCTGATGCAAGTAGCAACCGTCAACGAGGAGCAAGGAGTGTCATGTCCCCATTTTGGAGGCAATTTGATTTAATTAATTTAATTAATTAGGTTGTCCAAAATAATGAATATTTTATGAGGATGACTAATTAATTATTTTAATTAAATAAATAAGTGGTACTAAGTTAATTATTTATAAAGTTATCAAATAAATAAATATAAAAAGGTAACTTTATATTTAATTAATTTAATAAAGTGACTTGAATTATAAAATATTTTATAAAGTCACTTAATAGATAAAATAAAATAATGTTCTAGAAGCTTCTGGAGAAAGTGGAGGAAAAAGAATAAATAGGCACCCCGGGCTTCATTCTAAGCATCCAGATATGTTTTTGTTGATGTTGATGTTTGTTGATGTGCATTGTGGAACCTAGGGTTTCTGCAATAGACACAACTGGCCATTGAGAACGAAAACTCTCAATTGGTACGCAATTTTGAGGGTGTGGAATATCACCTGAATTATTGCAGATTGGAGGTGACATTATAGTCATTTCATTGGGGTAAAATCTGTGGCCTAAGGCCAATTTTGAGGATCATTGATCATTGGAGGATTAGCTCGTGTGGAATTATTTGCCATCTACACCAAGCATTGCAGAACTGGAGAAATTCGAAAGGAAGCTGGAAGCACATTTTTATTCATAACTTCTTATTTCAAGGGAATCTGAATTTATGTTTGAGAGGGTTATACATTAACCCTAGGCGTTCCAAACCATACCAAATTTGGCACCCAATACCAAGCAGATTAATTTATAGCAGGGTCGTACAAACAGAGCCGTACTAAGGTTCGGGACACAATTTGCTAATTTGTCACAAACTGTTGAGAGTTTCGATTTAAGCTTTTAAGGGACTATCTAACATCCCTAGGCGATTCAATCCATGCTAGTTTTGGTACTGTTTTGGAGGGCTGAGAATTATATAAAAATTGCACAAGGCCGTACAAGTACGGCAGTGTTAACAGGTCAAGAAGAGCAGGTCGGAACCGATCAGTGGTCTCAATCCAGTCCATATAAAATCACAGGAACTTGGCACTCAGTCTGGAACAAAACTGTGCAGGAGCAACCCAGTCTTCATAGCTGATCCACATTTCATGCGATTTTGGGCCATTGTCTCCCTTGACACCGGGCGAACTCAATTCTTATTGGATTCGGCATTGTTTGAAGATTGCGAATTATACAAACACATCGCATAGGTCTGTTCGGCTATAGAGTTTCCTCAGCAATTGGGCAGTGCTGACATGTCCAGGTTCTTATGTTAAAATTGTTTGCATATTAATTTTAAGACTAGGCCAAGGATATAATTGAGTAATCATTTATTGTAATAATCAAACATATGAGGATGAAGAATGATTTGAATAATTAATGTCGCAGTATTCAGCATTATGGCAAATTTTTAAGTTTACAGCTATACCTCTATTTTTCCTGCCAACTGTTTGTGAATTTGTCTCAGTTAGTGTAACACGTTTGGGCATCATTTAACAAGTTGTTAGTTCTGTGAACAACTCCCTATAATCAGGTAATTACCTCCAGCAGTAGAATTCAGTACATGCCCAGTTTTGACAAAATTCATAGTATAATATTTACCATAAGTGCAGTTCAGACTACAAGACAGGTGTTTGACGAATTGTTTCAAGATTAAGCATTGGATTTTAAGTGACCTTAATAGTTAGGGTCATTTCAGTGGTATCAGAGCGGTTTTCTTGCCATCCTGTGGGGTAAGAACCGACTTACATGAGTGATCAGCACTCTACTTTATCCAGAATGGACAGGTACAGTACAAAGTCTCCGAGGACACAATCTTGGACAATTGATAGACACAATATCCAGAGTCGGAATTGTGGAAAGGATGGCTATACAGACATTCGAGATGAACTTAGGAAAATAAGGCATAACATGTCTGAACTGTTGGTTAAGCACCACCGTATAAATGACAGGCTGTCCGACCAAGCTAAGGTGGATAAGTCAACTGGATTTTTATTTGGCAAATCTTCTCGCAAAGCATTGACTGATACAGTGAGAGATGTTACTAGGAACCTTAATGAGGAGTTCAAGAAACAAGTTTGCAACCAGTCAGAGATCTCAGTTCAGCCACAGGAAGAAGTGCTGAAGGATATTACACTGATGGATAGTAACTGTCAACTTGGTGCTCAAGTTGAGACAGTTGTATACAGGCTGCCAAAGGGTGATGTCTCAGGTACTCAGGACGGTTTGATTCCAACAGGAAGTGACTACAACATAGTGGGTTCAGATGATGATTATGAGGATGTTGTACATGATGGTGAGATACCTGGTAGAGATGAGCAGACATTAAGCATTCATGACTTTGCTAAGAGAGAGTACCAGGCATAGATAGATGCTTCGTCACATGAGGTCGAGGCTGGTAGTACTTCACATGATTTGTCCAGCCAGCTCAAGATGAGCGAAGATGGTATTGTGACTTCATTATCTCATCATGACAGGATGCGAGATATGATAGAGGACCTCATCCAGATGATTCAGTTACAGGGTAGACATAAGGGAGTTCAGGCAAAGTCTTCTTGTGTTGACTTACAGGTGATTAGGGAAGGAATGGGAATGACGAAGTTGAGTTATTTACATCTTCTATCAGATCGTGACCATCTTCTTAGACTTGTCAGAGACTATTCAGATGCCTTGAGGAGGAAGGAGGAGGAAGTTGACAGGCTTTCTTGCGAGCTTGAGGACACTCGAGCTTCTTTGGTGAATACTCCATTGGCATTACAGGACTAGGAGAGACATGGGGATAAGCATGGCATGGAGTTAAGTTTAGTTCCATCTTGCACGCCTGATACTCAGCTTTCTGCAGTAGGTGGATCATATGTGGTCATTGATAATGTCGCAAGTTCATCTTGCATTCACATTCAGGATATAGGGAAAATGTCAGACAGATTGCACGATGTTGTTTTTTCCTGTGCCAGCAACTTGTCCGATGTTGATGAGTCCCAGGATCATATTAACCTTGATGACATCCAGGAGAATGCAGTGGGTAGTTTTGAAAATTTAGCTTCCTTGGCAGTTTCTTTGGGTATAGAGGAGTTGGACAGCAGTGCTACAGTTTTTGATACTCTGTATGTCGATATGAGCTTTGGAGTTGATTTGCAGGATATGGATGGTAATACTCTAGAGACCATTAACTTTGAGGATACTCCTTTAGACAGTGCGTCAGAGGAGGTTTGTAGGAGACAGTCTAGCCAGTGCCATCATGTGTCTAGTCAATTAAGAGTTAGTGAACAAGACATTTCTATCACTTGCCAACATTTCGACGCTGCTCGTCAGTTGTTAGCAGTTTATGGATGGGGTTCTCCTACTAGTGATGAGCAGGGAGGCAGTTATCTTTCCTTGACAGAGATCCACTCTTTATGGGAGGCTATTCGGATTCTGAGACAGAATTATATGCAGTTGGTAGCCAACAGAGATTATCTTATGGAGTGGGGGAGTACAACATATGATGCATTATTAGCCAAGGAAGATGAGGTGAGTGAGCTTACTCAACAGCTCGAGGTGACTTCTGAGATTCTTGAAAGTACACAGTTGGCTTTCGAGGAGTCTCAGTTTCATTTGACTAAGGTGACCATGGAGTTACAGCGACAACAGTATTTACTAGATTCTGTACAGTCACAAGCTGTGGTGTCTGGTGATCCGAGGATGTCCATGGTCGAAATTATCAGAGATAGTGGAGATGGGGATGCATCCATCCTTGATACTAACATTGGCATATCGAGTTCATTCCCACTAGAGACAAGTTCAGTTGAGTTGGGTGCTGCAGCAGATTGTTGTGATATGTCTGACATGGTGGTGGCCTCTAGTATTGATGGCACGGAGACTAGAGATATTGTATCAAAGGTCATGTGTGATGTTGGTGAGCCGACAGTTGGCATGGTTCCTGCTAGTAATACTACTCCCTTGGCGAAGTCTTCGGAGGTCGTAGTCAGTTCCAACTCGGTTAGTGATCGATTGCAGTTAGTTACATCTGGATTGCATTCTGAGCCGCTGACTAAGATTGGCGCATTCTATCAGCATTACACTGTGAGGTTGATAATACATGACTTAGAGCAGGAGTTTGGGAGTGATGCTTCAGCGGTTGTTGTTATTGATTCTACTCCTTTGGCTATGACATCTCCTGACTTAGCCGGTGATCAGTCGCAGTGGGTTGTATCACTTGTTCATGGTGAGCTGTTGACTGAGGTTGGTTCTTTTAATCAGCATTATGCTGCAGGGCATGTGCATCAGTTAGCATTTGGTCCTTGTGCTGAGGAGTTGATGGCAGACAAATTTGGTTTGGGTTCCATTTCTTGCTATGTCTTTTCACCATCAGCGGTGCATGGGAATTATGGCTATGAGACAGTGGCCGGTGATCTGCAGAGTTGTGTTGACTGCAAGAGTTGTACAGTGTGTGGATTCTCCATACTTGGTACAGTTTCATTCGGGAGCGTTCACCATTGTTGTAGAGTTGGATTGTACATTCTGTATAGGCCAGTGGGATGCATTGATGGAATTTACTGTGTTAGCAGTTTGGTTTGTCCACTCTACTTGGGTTCTGATGTTCTAGGAGTTTGTGTCTCATGGGTTTCTGACTGTGGCAGTTGTGATTTTGGAGTTTGGTTGAGCTGTCATTGTCACTATGATTATGGATTCCTCTTGGTTATATTGCAGAGGATATTGCAGGAGCCTGTGTTGATTGATAGCAGTATACTACATGACTACATTTGGGATCCAGGCGGATTGATTGGTTTATTGTTCAGCCATTGCTTGGGGACTAGCAATTTCAGGAAGGGCGGACTGTCATGTCCCCATTTTGGAGGCAATTTGATTTAATTAATTTAATTAATTAGGTTGTCCAAAATAATGAATATTTTATAGGGATGACTAATTAATTATTTTAATTAAATAGATAAGTGGTACTAAGTTAATTATTTATAAAGTTATCAAATAAATAAATATTAAAAGGTAACTTTATATTTAATTAATTTAATAAAGTGACTTGAATTATAAAATATTTTATAAAGTCACTTAATAGATAAAATAAAATAATGTTCTAGAAGCTTCTGGAGAAAGTGGAGGAAAAAGAATAAATAGGCACCCTGGGCTTCATTCTAAGCATCCAGATCTGTTGTTGTTGATGTTGATGTTTGTTGATGTGCATTGTGGAACCTAGGGTTTCTGCAATAGACACAACTGGCCATTGAGAACGAAAACTCTCAATTGGTACGCAATTTTGAGGGTGTGGAATATCACCTGAATTATTGCAGATTGGAGGTGACATTACAGTCATTTCATCAGGGCAAAATCTGTGGCCTAAGGCCAATTTTGAGGATCATTGATCATTGGAGGATTAGCTTGTGTGGAATTATTTGCCATCTACACCAAGCATTGCAGAATTGGAGAAATTCGAAAGGAAGCTGGAAGCACATTTTTATTCATAACTTCTTATTGCAAGGGAATCTGAATTTATGTTTGAGAGGGGTTATACATTAACCCTAGGCGTTCCAAACCATACCAAATTTGGCACCCAATACCAAGCAGATTAATTTATAGCAGGGCCGTACAAACAGAGCTGTACTAAGGTTCGGGTCACAATTTGCTAATTTGTCACAAACTGTTGAGAGTTTCGATTTAAGCTTTTAAGGGACTATCTAACATCCCTAGGCGATTCAATCCATGCTAGTTTTGGTACTGTTTTGGAGGGCTGAGAATTATATAAAAATTGCACAGGGCCGTACAAGTACGGCAGTGTTAACAGGTCAAGAAGAGCAGGTTGGAACCGATCAGTGGTCTCAATCCAGTCCATATAAAATCACAGGAACTTGGCACTTAGTCTGGAACAGAACTGTGCAGGAGCAACCCAGTCTTCATAGCTGATCCACATTTCATGCGATTTTGTGCCATTGTCTCCCTTGACACCGGGCGAACTCAATTCTTATTGGATTCGGCACTGTTTGAAGATTGCGAATTATACAAACACATCGCATAGGTCTGTTCGGCTGTAGAGTTTCCTCAGCAATTGGGCAGCGCTGACATGTCCAGGTTCTTATGTTAAAATTGTTTGCATATTAATTTTAAGACTAGGCCAAGGATATAATTGAGTAATCATTTATTGTAATAATCAGACATATGAGGATGAAGAATGATTTGAATAATTAATGTCGCAGTATTCAGCATTATGGCAAATTTTTAAGTTTACAGCTATACCTCTATTTTTCCTGCCAATTGTTTGTGAATTTGTCTCAGTTAGTGTAACACGTTTGGGCATCATTTAACAACAAGTTGTTAGTTCTGTGAACAACTCCCAATAATCAGGTAATTACCTCCAGCAGTAGCATTCAGTACATGCCCAGTTTTGACAAAATTCATAGTATAATATTTACCATAAGTGCAGTTCAGACTACAAGACAGGTGTTTGACAAATTGTTTCAAGATTAAGCATTGGATTTTAAGTGACCTTAATAGTTAGGGTCATTTCAGGGAGTCCCTAAGGAAGGACTCAAGCTCATCAATAAGATAACAAACAAGGTGGGGGAAAGAGGGCAGCCCTATTTCACCCCAATAGTACTCTGAATGGGAGCTGTGAAACCCTCTGGCATCCTGAATCTACCAATCACACTCTCATAAAGTCTCTTAATAGCTATCAATAAGATCTCTAAAATGCCAAAGTCACGCAAATGTTGAAAAAGGGCCACACACAGGACGGCATCAAAGGCCTTATGGAAGTCCATGAAACAATAGTAGACTTTCACAGAGTGGTTACAAGCCTCCTCAATAATGGCCCAAAGAGTCAAGATATGGTCCATGGTCTAGTAATCCGCCTAGAAGCCAACCTGGCCTCTAGCTTTGCAAGCTCTCCTGTCAAGCTCACTAGAAAGAATAAGGTTCAGTGTTGTAGAATAGAGCTTGGCAAAAGTGTGCCCAATCATGATAGTCTTGTAGTTGCTTGGGTCTAAAGCCAAGCCTACCTTGTGGATCGGGTAGATGATGTGTCTCGACCATGAGTCAAGAAAACCAATGCAGACCACTCTATTGAAGAGCACAGGAAGAAAGGAAAGCAAGGTAGGGATACCAAGCTTAAGGAGCTCAGCCTGAAAACCCTCCTCATCAGCCACCCTACTGGAGCTTATGACACTGATGGCCACACCGATGATGGACAAGGTGAAAAGGTGGCAGCTGGGAGGCGCAGTGAGGTGAAGAGCAGATTGAGAATAATCAGAAGCATATCAGACTTATAATATCCAGTATTTGTGAATACCAAATTACATTGCTCCTATATATAGGCATAAGTTTGAAATCCTCATGTTATGATATAAACCTGCACATATTGAATCGGAGATTTATTATTAAATTCTGAAATACAAAAGATATCAATTACTCTGAATCTGATAGAAATTTAATCTAACAAAGTTAAGTTGTTAATGTGATGTTTTGACACCTTTATAACTTGAGCTGCAATGTAGTGTTGTTTCAGAACCTGTTCAATAGATTTGATGAATTTCTAAGCTCTCTCAAATGCTGGAAAAAACATATTCACCCTAAATGATGAATAAAATTCAGATATCATCAGGATATACTATGTTTTAGTTTTTGTAGAATTTTATCTTGCTGCAAGGAGAAAGCATTCCTTTATCAGAGGCCCCCAATCTTGACTGGATCCTAAGGGATTTCTGTCTTACAAAAATATCAAAGGTAAATGAGGCCAGATATTAATGTTGTTTGTATTGATTACTAAATGAAATCCTCAAAAACCACCTAGATATTTAAGAGAGTAATAATATTGAATGTGGATCATGTAACAGAGGATTTTAAATATAAGCTTTATGATTTATCTCTACTTGCATGCAATAGATGTCAATCAAAAAGAAAAAAAATGTTACGTTAGGAAATCTGAAGTAAGATAACATGTATGAAAAAATGTCTATGCTCTACAGTGAACTACCTTAAATATTCATGTTGAAACCACATCAACAAGTAGCAAATAGAAACAAAAATTGTGCTACAACTAAATTATAGCTCCATTATTTGAAGAATTTGTTTCTTAAAAACAAGAAATTAATACAATCTTAATATCAATCCACATACGTCTCAGTGATCTAAACTAAATAAAAACATACCTGTCCAATGCATTGACCAACCCATGGGCAATGGTGATCAAATCGTTCAACACAGTTGTCACATATAGAACAATGGGAACAACGTGGAGCTCGGTACACCAGACATGTGTAACAAAACTTGACCCTCACTGCAACTCCATTTATAATCACATCCTTATTGCGAGGTATTTGCAATCGTGGTGTCTGCTCACTAAAACTTTCTGCAAGAGGAGTCCCATTATAATCTTCTGGTTCAGGTGGATTCTTATTCCGAGGAATTATCCCAGGATCTCTTGCAGATGTGAGAAAAAGAAGAACCAAATCCTGTTAATTTGATTTTACAACATAAAACCATATAGTAAGAATTATTAAATTTGATGTGTAATACGTATATGTTTTCAACCAAATAATTTTCAATCTTTTTAATAGCCATAGTACATCCTTTCATGAGAAAAAGAACCTTTCAAATTCAAACAGAGAGAACTTTAAAGAATGCAGGGTTCCTATCTTTTAGAGGCCCAACATTGATATAAATGAAATTGTAAGCAAATAAACATAGCAAAAGGGATTCTTTTGAAGCCATTTCAAGTTGCATCTACCATTATAGGACATACATCACTATATGCATGCAAAACCCTTTTGGTTAAAACACAACTCTTGTATATAGAAAGGAAATGTGAACTACATGGAAATTTAGAAAACAGATATTTGGTAATTTAAAAAAGACTTTAAATTAATCACCAGCCTGAAAAAAAATATCAATAATATCATCAATTTACCTTTATTCTACTTTGTCATCTGCAATGGAGCATATGTCAAAAAAAAGTTCAAGTTTTGCTTCAACTGATCTTCCTCCTCTGCTAATTTAAGACATTTTACATTTATAATATTTACTATGGGGTTTATCATCCCAGTTCGATACTTCTATAGCATAATCATCCATGATTTCCAGACCATTGAAAGGCCATTCAAAAAACATCTTTTCTTTTGATTATTTTGTATGGGATTTCCCAATTTAACACTAACATGACACTTTTCAATTCATTCTTTTCGTGTGCTGTTCACGCTGATCTTTGCTTCAGTGATGTGTCTCTCTGATCATCCATTGTGCAGTGAATTCTAGTCTTCGGTTTAAGACTTCCAATCCCTTTAGTGACTACCCTACATCCTTCACATGCAAAACCAAATACTCTATGGGCATAATAGATTTTTGGCCATACATTACTGAAATGTGAGCAGACCTTGCTGTCCTACTCTTATTCTATGAAATATGGTAAGTATTACTATCGCTGTACACTTCATTTGCAAACTGATACGCATTCTGGCCACAATTTTTCCCAATCTTGACTATCAATCTGCAATTTTTTGAAATTATGACAGCGATATTTTCTGTCTGGTTTGTAATTGTCTATTCTCCTTGAGGAATAAGTAAATAATCTATGATATTTTATCACAAGTTATTTGGACTTTTTTCTGTGGCCTGATTTATGATCACTCATGATATTCACAGTGCATCCATAAATAGATATTATAATCTCATATATTATGTTTGGCATATCAATTGCTAATAAATCTCAAAATCCTTGCCTTCAACCCATTTAGTTGAATACTTTTTGAACTAGGGTATAGCAAAACCTACTTTTAATTATGTGATTACCTAAGCCATTCTTACTATTAGAATATTTCTAATATTTACTAATGCTCTATCTATTTAGATAGTTTCTATTTTCTGTATATTGGTTTTGTATATATGAGTTTGTAAGCTCTTGGTAAATCATTCGATACATAAAAACAATCTAGTTGATTATTTTATGGTATCAAAGCCTGTTTGTTTTTTGTTTTCAAAATTTTCTAAGAGCTAAGATATTATAACTTCGTTTTTTTTCGAAGATATCTGATCAATATCGGCTCTCTGTGACCTGTTTCCCGGTCTTGGTCTTCCGCCTGCATTCAAGCTTCTGCCCGTGTCCAAGGTTATTTGATCATTCACGTCCAAGCTTCTACTAGTGGTGCCGCCCAGAACTCATTCACGTTGCGACCTGTGCTCATGTGCTCCGTCTTTTGTAACCAGATTCACGTTTTTTTAGGCATCTGAATATTCACGGGTTAGGCATCTTAACCACCATTGTTTTACTACATCTAGAACAAAAATCGTGTCCTTCCTTCGCCGCCGATTAGGGTTTTCTTCGAAAACCCTAATTTTTGAACTCATAATTTTTTTTGGATTTCATATTTGTGGCGGTTTTTTCAAAACCTTATATGGGTTTTCATCAAAATTTTCTGGGTACCTTGTTTTTCGAGCCAGCGGATTTGTGATCCAACTTCAAATTTCTTGTGTTTTTTTGCCTACTCTTCTAGGTACTTGTCAGTTGTTTCTAGGTCCGTTTAAAATTTGCCTTGAAATCCGTACAAATGGCATCTTTGACCAACCTGATGCTGGAAAATAGTTAGCAGTTTAATGGCAGCAATTACAACACCTGGAAGTAGTGAATGCTGACCATCTTCAAGTACCATCGTTTGGATGAGCTGGTTCTAGGCACAGAGACCCATCCAACCTCCGTTCAAGCAGATCAGGATAAATTCAATGATTGAAATCGAGAAGTTGTTATGCTTCTCAAGCTCTCTGTCACAGATGATCAGTTGCCTCAAATTCCCTCTGGCAAGTCTGCAATAGACATTTGGAAATATTTAAGCAGAGTTGCATGAGACATCCGACAAGAGTTGTGTGTTCTTTCTGAAGAATCAATTGTTTTCCCTTATGATGGATGAACAAATGTGCTTACAGGAACATCTCATGAAAATTAAGGACATTCGTGATCAGCTTGACGCCATCGGTCGGAAGATGGAGGAAGAAGATATGGTTGTTATTACACTAAAAAGCCTACCTACATCTTATGAGCATTTCAGAGAGACTCTCAACATTACCTCAACTAATGTTGATCTAAAATTTCTAGAGCTGTGCACCAAACTCTTACAGCAAGATCATTGGAAGCAACAATTTGGTAACCATACTTCCTGATCCTCATCAGAACAAGCCTTTGCAGCAACACTTCAGTCTTCTCAATCATCATAATAGGGCAGTTCACATCATTTCTCAGGCAGTTATCAGCAAAAGAGTGTTCAATGTCATTACTGTCACAAGCATGGTCACATGAAGAAAGACTATCGTCAGTGACTCGCTTTCGAAAAAAGGAAGCTGGAAAGGTCAAATCCACAGGCAAATGTAGCTGAACATTTTGAACTTTCTGAGCAAAAGGAATCTGCTTTCTATGCGTTTATGGCTAAAAGCCTTTCTGATTTAGCCCGATCGTCCGCTTGGTATATCAACTCTGGTGCATCATGTCATTTCTATCATCGGCTTGACTGGTTTACAGACTTCTATCCCTACAGTGATTTAGTTGTGTTTGGTGGTGGAGAGGAGTTCAAAATTCTTGGTAGAGGAAATGTTCAGATACAGTTTGATGGGTGTCAGCTCATCTTTCTCAATTTATGTTATGTCCCTGGCATGGCACTCAATTTGCTCTCTGTAAGTCAAATCATGAGCAATTCCCCTCAGTTGGATGTGGTATTTAGTGTCCACAAATGCTCCATTATTGATCAAGAGACTCGTCGTACTGCTCCTACTAGTCTAGAGGATCATGGCCTATATCGGCTTACTGACTATGATGGTTCTCCTGAAATAGCTATGGCAGCTCATGATTTATCTCTCAGTACTTTGTGGCATCAGCGATATGGACATCTTAACATCCAATATCTATCTCAGCTGTCCTGGGAGGAACTTGTCTCTGGTCTACCTCCAATTCAGACGCAATATCTTGGAGTATGGGGCGCTTGTCAAGCCATCGGACTCCCTTCAAAGATGGCAACTCTTGGCGTGCATCTCAGGTACTTCAATTACTTCATGTTGATATTTGTGGTCCTATGAATACATCGTCAATAACTGCTTGCAAATATTTTTTGCTTATTGTTGATGGCTTTAGTAGAAAAATGTGGGTGTACTTTCTTAAACAAAAATCAGATGCACTTAGTACATTTCAGAATTTTAAGTTGTTGGTTGAAAACGAGTCTGGCTGCAGTATCATTTCTCTTAGAACAGATAATGGGGGGGAATTTTGTTCTCATGCATTCTCCGGTTTTTGTGCTAAACATGGCATCAAGCGCCAATTCACCACACCTTACACTCCTTAGTAAAACAGTGTTGTTGAGCGTCACAATCGTACGATTGTTGAGATGGCTCATTCCATGTTACAACACAGGAGTGTTCCTAATAAGTATTGGGCAGAAGCAATGTTTACTGTTGTTTACCTTTTGAATCATTCCCCTACGCAAGCTGTCAAGAACAAAACTCCCGAAGAATTGTGGTCTAGTCATAAGCCCAAAATCAGCCATCTAAAGATTTTTGGCTCTCTTGCCTATGTCTGGATTCCTGAAGCTAATCGTTCCAAATTAGATTCCAAGACTCAGAGACTCGTGATGACAAGGTATAGTGACAACCATAAGGCCTACAAATTGATAGATGCCGACACTGATCATCTCATCTTTAGCCGTGATGTTGTTTTTGATGAAACTCGAGGACCTTTTCTACCTTCTTCTGAGCAGTCTTCTAAAGAACAACCTCATAGTATTCCTCTTCCTTTAGCATCATCTGATGAGAGGGATGCTATAGTTATTACATACACTAGACCCCCCCTGATATTGTTGAGGCTCCTGAGAATGTCCCTCTTCCTGTTGCTACTCCTGAATCTCCTCTAGCTCCTCCAAAGATTGGCTCTTCTACTCTCTGACCCAAATGGTGGGTTAAAACTATTAGTGATCTTAGGGATGATGAGCTCATCGAAGGTAGAGTTTCTCACAATAAGAGAAAACAAACTGTTAATTTTGCTCTCATGGCTAACACTCATAGTGTTTATGAGCCCCAAACTTATTCGGAGGCTCAAGGTATCCCTGAATGGGAACAGGCTATGGAAGTAGAATCTCAGAGTATTCAAAAAAATCAAACTTGGGTTCTTTCTGATCTTCCTGCAGAGAAGAAGCCCGTTAGCTGCAAATGGGACTACAAGGTCAAATATAAAGCTGATGGTACCTTAGACAAGTATAAGGCTCGTCTTGCTACTCAAGGGTTCTCACAAAGGGAAGGTATTGACTATGAGGAGACTTTTTCTCCCACAGCTAAAATGAGTACCATAGGGCTTGTTCTTGCATTAGCAGCTCAATTTGGTTGGAAAGTTCATCAGCTGGATGTTAAGAGTGCTTTCTTGAATGGTGACTTACAGGAAAAGGTCTGCATGACGCAACCTTCTGGATTTAAGGTTGCTGGTCATGAACACAAAGTTTGTAAACTTGTCAAAGCCCTCTATGGTCTGAAACAAGCTCCTAGGGCATGGTACATGAAAATTGATAAATATCTAATTGATCATGATTTTCAATGGAGTCCATCGGATTCAAACCTATATATCAAACATGCAAGTGATGATGTTTTTTTTATCATTGTTTATGTAGATGATTTGATCATCACTGGAAGTTCAACACATTTGATCACTGAGATCAAACAAGATTTGTGCAACACTTTTGATATGACAGATTTAGGACTCTTGCACTATTGTCTCGGACTTGAGGTTTGGCAAACTGAACGCAGTGTTTTTCTTTTTCAGTCTAAGTATGCTAGAAGTTTTCTGGATAGGTTCAAAATGTAGGATTGCAAACCTGCTCTCACCCCTATGGAACTTGGGCTCAAGTTATCAGCTCAGTCTAATTCGCCTATTGTAGATGAATCCTTGTTTAGACAACTAGTGGGTAGTCTCATTTTTCTTACTGTCGCCAAACCTGACATTAGTCTTGCTGTAAGCTATGTCTCCCGCTTTATGACAGCACCCAAAACTGATCATTGGACAGCTGCAAAACATGTCTTGCGCTATGTTAGTGGTACTCTTGATTATGGTCTTCTATACACTCAGAAGTCTGATTCTACACTATGTGGCTAAACAGATTCAGATTGGACCGGCTTTGTTGATGATTGTAAGTCTACTGCTGGATATGTGTTTAATTTAGGATCTGCTGCTGTGACATGGACTTGTAAGAAGCAAGAGGCGGTGGCCCTGTCTTCGACTAAAGCAGAGTATCGGGGAGCAGTTAAGACAGCTTGTGAGGCAGTTTGGCTTTGGCGGATGCTTGTAGATATGCATGTTCCTCAATCAGGACTGACTCCTATATTCTGTGATAATCATGGCGTACTCAAACTGGCAAAGAATCCGGTCTTCCATGAACGAACCAAGCATGTTGAAACACATTGTTATTACATTCGTCAGCTGGTTGAAGACAAATCTATTCAGTTGTTGTATGTTCCCACCTTAGAACAATCTGCTGATATCTTCACCAAGTCTCTCGGTTCTGATAAATTTGTAAAATTCAAGGAAGCTATTGGTGTTATTGATAGATTGAGCATTATGAGAGGGTATTAGAATATTTCTAATATTTACTAAAGCTCTATCTATTTAGATAGTTTCTATTTTCTGTATATTGGTTTTGTATATATGAGCTTGTAAGCTCTTTGTAAATCATTCAATACATAAAAACAATCTATTTGATTATCTTACTTACACTACATTTCATGCACATAATGAGATGAAGGAAAGAGTTTGATCTCTCAGTCAAAAAAATTGTTCACATGTATCAGATAGTCTGATCAATAGTATTAAAAATCAACGATTACTTACCTGATTTGTGAGTGATCACAAAAAATTCTGGTAGTCCAGAAACCTTCCCATGAGTCAATGAAGCAATATTCTGGCATGTACTTGGAAAATATGTATTTGGCACTCAACTATTGCTAAAAATTGAGGCTAGTGGCCCTTTTAACTCCGCCCAAATGCCCCTAACTTTTCAGCTTGCAAACATACTAAAGATCATTATGACTCTCTTTTTAAGCTGCCATGAAGTGATCATTGCATATAAATGTTTGCAATCCAATTCAAGAGATATTTACGCTGTTTTCACTTTTTAATTTTTTCCCTTTCCTATATTATACCACCTACTTTTTTTCATTATCTAACCTGCAATGCAAGGAGATCATCCCTGAGGAGTGCAAGGCACTATCCATGGTATCAAAGAACCAATTTAGAGCATGGCACACTAGATAGTAGTCCATAATAGGATTTCATTTAGGCAGCTTTCATACAGTATGGAAAAATTGTAAATGGAATTCAATTGCCTGAGTTTAAAGCAAGAAAAACTCAACAAAAATTCTGGAAATATATATATATATAATTCAATTGCCTGAGTTTAAAGCAAGAAAAACTCAACAAAAATTCTGGAAATATATATATATATAATTCAATTGCCTGAGTTTAAATCAAGAAAAACTAAACAAAAATTCTGGAAATTTATATATATATATATATAAGAAAAAGAAAAAAAAAATTCTTTAAAACTTTATTTAATGTCAGATAAAGAGTTTAGAGATTAGAAAACAGTACATTCTGTCCAGGGGGCTGAGGCTGAATGGTCAAAGAACTGTGTTCTCAGTGTGGAGAATGAAATTCAAATCCCAATGACACATCTAACATGGACTTCTAAGCTGTGAACCTTGGTCTGCTTGGTTTCTAATATGGAGGTGATTTTTGAATAAGTGGATAAATAAGTTGCGTCTCTTGGTCTTCTATAGGAGGTTTCTAGTGTGCTTTCTTGAAATGACCTAATATTAGTCTCACTGTTGTGTTGGCAAGAACTTTTATTGATCTCACTTGATGCTCATATGAGCAATATATTTGTAAATGATTAGGAATATAAAGAAATTGTATAGTTTATTACTGAAATCCCAATTATTAAAACCTGAATAAGATTTTTTAAACAAGGGGGTGGTCTAACAAAAGTAGGTCATACCATAATAAAGCACATCCTTCTATCTTAGTGCCAGTGCAATGTTTTTTTATCTAAACCCTCGTTTATACGCATAGATTCTATTGATCAAGTAATTTTTAAATTGACAATAACACTGTATAGCAATTTCAGCAATATGCAAGTTTGAGAATTACCATTCACTAATGTTTCTCCCTCAAAACAAGAATGCACTTATTTATACTATTTACAAATAATTGCATGAGAACAAATAAATTAACTAATTGCATTTCTACCCTACCTATGTTATGCAAATTTCATTAGAAATTATCTCATCTACTAATTCTAAAATTACAATCATGCCACTATCTGTTGAACTAACAATCAAAATATTACTATTATCCATTAAAAGCTCTCATTTTTTGCATGATTATAGCTGATTAATGCAATGAACTACAAACACGGCATGGACTCCTTGTGCTAAAAATAGCGTGGTCTATAAATAGCTCCAACTAGAAACTAATAAAATCTTGAATATGCTCGTCTTTGAAAATGGTGATACAAAAGTAGACTTTTCATCGAGTAGTTATGAACGACTTTAATAATTCTAATTTGTATTCTAATCATGGCTAGCCCTATGAAAAACTTGAGAAAGTTGCTCTTTCATATTTCGTTTGTATAGGTGAATCCCTATCCAAGCATGCCTAAATAGGGGTTGACCAAAAACGTTTCCTTGTATTGGCACACACCTAAGCTCGGACATGTGCTTGAACAATAGGAAAAATGACAAAAAAAAAATCCTCCTCTTGATTGGTGCATACCATGGTCTACGTGTACATGTTTTGCTAGACTTCAAATTTTCAAATATTTACATCAGCATGGGCTCATGTCAATTCTTGCACCTATTCACTTAGGGGGAAATTTGCCAAAAGCCAAGCAATTTCGTATAGGTGCACACAATCTCCTAGTGGATTTCAATACATTGGAGGCAATTTCTCAAAAATTAAATTGTACAAAAATATTATTTTTTCCTTCATCACATGTTGGAGAATCTTCCTTTCATAATAGGCAAAATTATATTCTTTGAGGTGTGCACCTAATCCTTATTGCACACCTATAAAATAAGTCCAAGTTCTCAAAATGAGGTGTTTTGCATTACACACATACATACAAAATAAATGTAAATATTACTTATTATATATATATATATATATATCAAATATACAATTAAATAAGATTAATAATAAATATTAATAATATTAAATATAAAGATATATAAACAAGAGCTCTGAGAGAGCTTGAGTCCCTGCCTTATGCAAGGGTTAGAAGGTAATATAAAAAATAATCGGCAATATTGAAACAAAGAAGATGTGCTTTCAATGTTGAGAGCTAGTTGAATTAGATATTTAAAAAGTTCAAGAATAGTACAAACTCCTAGAAACATGACAAAACTATAAAAATATCATAGTCCAATATCTTCATACTAATGCTAAGAGTTTTTTTTTTAGTGGTAATTTTTCATCAATTAAGTAATTTTGGGATAATTAACCCATATTAGCTGGGATAATTAACCCATATTAGCCATTTTTGAGGGAATCTATTTTACAGACTAAGAACCTTTTCTATTATTTTAATAGTAAATTTGCATTTTGTATCGAATTATCCAATAAAATATTCTTATTGTTGCAAATATTTTTTACAATTTGAGTTGTTGACATTGCTAAAAACTTCTAAACCTCTAATTGTTGAAAATTTTAGGTTTAAAACTTTTAACAACTTGAAAAAATGATAAAATTACTTATTGATCAAATTTCTTCAAAGAAAATTATCTACAAATATTTTTGATATATGAAGACTATAATTTATCTTCAAATTAAAGTGAATTAGTGTAGTGGATCATATCTTTTAGAAATATAGTTTGAATTTTTTTAAATGATTATTATGTAAATTCAAATATATTTCATATTTTATGACAATATGTTCAATTTATAGTATTTATAACTATTTACTATTATTAATATAATGAAATGTGTATAATGTTCAAATTGAAACAATATTATTTTGTTTTATTATTACTTTTTAAATTTTTTTTAATTCAAACTATTCAAATTACACTATTGAAATATATATAATATAGAAAATACTATTACATTTATAGTTTTATTTTTAATATACATTTTAATAATTTAAATTAATTTATATAGTTATAAAATGATAACATAATTAATAGATTTATTTTAATTACATTACAACAAAAAATATACAAGTAACACAATGTATCAATAATAATAATAAATGCATGTGGTGAACGATATCAAATAATAATAATTTAAAAAATAATAATCTAAAATTCAATGCTAGACGGGTACGGTAGGTGTGTTTGACGTGTTGAATATAAAAACCTTATACAAAGGAAAAGAGGCAATGGAAGGTTGTGAGAAGCATGTGGTTCAGTCGTGACCGAATTTGGCAATGGACCGTTTTCACCTGCATACGATAGGTGATTGGATAGTAACTCAACTTCCTGGCTTTGGAACACTCTCGAACCATCGATGTTATTAAAAATCAAAGAATAGTCTGGAATCATCAGCTTGAGTCTAATAATTGCATCGTACTTTTTTTCTTTTTTTTGTGTAAAAAATAAAAATAACCCTTGGGAAAATTACTCTCAGCCAATGAAAAATAAGAAATTATATTTGAAAAATTGATTTAAAAAACATTGCTACCAAAACCTTTGAATTTCACAATCTGTTTCTCATGCAAATTAATTAATTGTTGCCACTACTGAAAACATTAGTAACCTGCCTTAGCAAGGCAGGGACTAATAAATAGTTATAATATATAGAATGAAGAATGGCTGTGTAAAAAGTGAAACCATATATTGGAGAGAAATAAGGAACAATCAAGCAATATCCTTGTCAAAAATAAGTATTCGAGATAAAGTTTATATTCTTGCCACCATCAACAACTCACTAATAAACAATAGGTGAATTAGAAGCTTCGACGATTAACATTATTGGGGACATGTCCCGAATAACACTCACAAAGTCTAATCATAATGGACGCTCTCAACTCCATTAGGTTCTCTAGTGTAGGCCACTTAAGAATAGCACGAACCATATCAAGGTCCATGCAAACACAATTTGCATTGATAATGTGACCCAAATATAGCAACTTTGTCATAGCAAGTGCAGACGTGGACTCCTTGGGATACAAGGAAGCCCTGTCTAGAATATCCAATACAGCATCCAGATGTGCAACATGATTGTCCTAAGTCTTACTATAAACAAGGATGTCATCAAAGAATACTAACACAAACCTCCATAGCTGACTATAAAATACCTTGTTCATAGTAGAGTAAAAAGTGTTTGGGCTTTCGTCAAGCCAAAAGGCATGACTAGAAACACGAAGTGGCTGCAATGACATCTGAACAATGTCTTCTCAACATCTTGCTTTCTCACCCAGATCTAATGGTACCCTAATCTCAAGTCAATCATGGAGAAGACTTGTGCCCTATGTAACTCATCAATAACCTCGTTGATTCAAGGGATACGATAAAGGTTCTTAATAGTCTTCTTATTAAGTATTCGGTAATCGATAAACATCCTCAATGTACCATCCTTCTCCTTTGTCAATATAATTGATGAAGCGAAGGTAGACTTACTCGTCCTGATGTGTCACATATCAAGCAGCTCCTATATAGTCTTATTAATCTCATTCTTCAGCCACTTTGGGTGCTCATAAGATGTCATCATAATGAGCTTCCAACTCTTTAATATGCTCAATCTCTCAGTCAGGTGGCCTGCCAGCTAGTAGATCACTAAACACTTTGGAGTGTTTCGTCCTCAACTGTTGAATGCAAGGGTGGTAGAGAGGCTTATCCGTATTGTCAAATGTCGACATCAACCTGCACTCTGTTGCCCAATTAGTCAACATCCTCATGGTGAACCAAGTGTTGCATATGTCTAAAAGAAATCTATTTAAGATCATCACTACTGATAGCCTTAAGGACCTGTGGTTTACCATCCATGATGAATCTCGTCTCCATCATCTCTATGCTGATGTAAATGTCCTTAAGGGTATGCAACCACGCCATGCCAAGAACAATATATGTGCTGCCCATATCCACCACATAAAAATCTGCCTTAAATGCATAGGTATTCATCTTGATCGGAAGATCTGAAATCATCTTGTTACACTTAGGGGTGTAACCATCAACCACTTGAACTCGTAACCCCACAATGTCCTCAATTCGAATCCCCTTCCTAGTGACCAAATAGGAATTAACGAAATTATGCGTGGCACCTATATCAAAGAATGCAATCACCCATTGCCTAGCCAGGAGCCCATGCTACCTAAAATCTCTCTCCTTCCTCATGCTAGAAAGGTAAGCAACCTTGAGGTGGGGATCATCCACCTCATCATCATCATCACCTATAACTCTATGAGCATCGTGATCACAATCAACTAGCTGTCCGGTAAAATCAGAATTATCGCCATCATCATAGAACTACCCCATCATCTTAGTCTTGCCCTTGGGCTTCAAGGGACAACCATGATTAACATAATAGGGTCCCCTACAATAAAAACACAACTTTTTCCTCCTTAAATCATCAATAGTTTAATGATTCTAGGGGGCTTCCATAGGATAGCCTAGAATCTGATTCTTCTTCCATCTTAGGGTCTTCCTTGCCATAAGACGAGCTAGAAGGCTTCAAGGAAAACTTGCCTCTAGGTGTGGATGCCTCTAAATTCCTAGCTTTCTTCATGGCCTCCTGTAGACTAGATGGGTCCAAGGACTTAATCCATCATCTGAGTGGCTCAATGAGACCGGTCCTCTATAAATGGCACAACTTTCTCCTTTGCTCAAGTATACCATATACCATCACTGAAAGCCTCTGAAACTCACTGATGAAGGCCTTCAATCCACCTGTCAACCTGAGTTGAGCTAACTCCCAGAAACACACCTCAGGATTCTTCCTATTGAAATACTCTATCAGTCTATCTACACACTCCTAATAGGAAGTACTTTGACAATGATCTAGAGAAACCAATCCATGATACCACCAGTCATGAGCAACTTCATCAAGATGTAATACTGCAAATCTAATAGCGTCCTCCGTAGTCATAGGATGCAAAGCCAAATAAGTGTCAAGCTTGTGGACCCAAGCTCAAGCTATCACTCTACCACTACCGTCAAAATGTGCCAGAATCATTTTGCTGACCACCTCTTGCAAGTCACGACTGTCTAGGCCTTCGTCTATCAAGAGCAGGCCTATCTCTAGATTGCTCTTGATTCTGTGTCAAATATCTTTCAAAATTAAGGTTCTGCTTGACAATTTGTGGAGGAGCATCCCACTCAGCAAAATGTGCAACAAAATCATTTGCAAAGGGTGCGGCCTTTGTCTTAGTACTAACCACATCTACCTCAGGTCTCAAAAAGTTAGGCCTCTGTAGCCTATCATAAGCACCAATGTAACTAGTCCTGTCGAGCATATCATCAATCCAGACGCAGTCCTCTACTCTAAACCTATCACTATCACTAGACATGTCATCAACTTGAGACCAGAGTGAACTGATAGAATCGTCTCGAGTAGCCCTCTCCCTACTCCGTCCTCAAGGGACTACAATCGACTGTAGAGTGTCAGAAAATTGCCACAACACATCTGCAACATGGTGTTGTCCAGCTGCCAAGTCTTTGAATGTGTCTCTGGCCTCTTTGTTTATCGCAGAATCAGTTCTAGTATCTCTATAACGAGCTAAACCCCCTAAATTGCTAGTACCCCTATCGCCCATAGTACCAAACTGAATGTTCTCCATCACCATGTGGGGAAGTGTGACCTCTATGGGTATAATGCCTACCCAAACTAAATCTTTGACCCATAGAGTTTAATAATAAATCTTTGAATAATGCACCGATCGATAAGTCTCAACCCAATTCCTTGTAGTGTGATAGGAAACTACGCTGATACCACTGTAAAGAACTCAATATGTTGATGAATGCAATGATGTTATTTTTGTGTTTTTCTTGTTTTTTTTTTAATTAAGCATGAAATGAAACACTAAAACGAAACGAAATTTTGTAAATGCAACATATAACTCACATAAACTATTAATTTTTGAATGTTTGAAACTTTCTTAATTAACAAATCAAATGCTGCAATGATAGGGGAAATTACAATACATTCTTGAAAGAATCTGATTTGTGTCGAACATTCCAAAATTAGCAGCCACAACCCATACTTTTGTCTTAAACGCAGCTCCTTGCAAATTGCCAAGCTTGGCATTGTTGCAGCCTAAACATTCAACGCCTGAACAATGGCATTAATCACCAGGGCCCAACTTGCTTACTAGCTCAACAG
Organism: Cupressus sempervirens; assembly: GCA_028749045.1. Taxonomy (NCBI): domain Eukaryota; kingdom Viridiplantae; phylum Streptophyta; class Pinopsida; order Cupressales; family Cupressaceae; genus Cupressus; species Cupressus sempervirens. The sequence goes on from CM053792.1 coordinate 739,574,675, forward strand.
CTGCTCTGAATAACGCACCAAAATGGTGTTTAAATATATGTGAATTGATCGCCCAACTAGGCAATATATCAAACCATGATAGGAGTTAAAATGCCGCCAAGAAATCTCATAAAAAATCACAGGCAGAAAATATAGCGCTTATATGATTAGGCGCTAGATAGAAGAATGAATCCAATACCAATTAACAGGAAAATTGGCGTCTAAATGCTAAAGCCTCAATGTCCAAATGTAGAAACAAGTTGCTCACAAACACAGTGCTATGAAATATCAATTATTTCAGCAAACATATGCCCTCTCAGCCACAAATATGACAGTAAGAGAAGACACTCAATTTCATATATCAGAGAACTCAATTCAAATCCACTTTACCTCAGCAATGGATTGAATGCACAATTCAATCTTCAAACCCTCAAGAAAATACCAAAACAATAAATGATAATTGGATCATCAATTCTCATAATTGGAGTCATATTTATTATCACAATTGTGCAATTGTGCAAATTAGCTTCTTCTTCACACATCTGACTTAAGAGGCTTCGTCTTCACAATTCCATTTTATAACATGAAGTGCCTTATAATAATGAAAGCCTCATTAATGATTTAATAAAATACAAACTCCATGAATAATATGCACAATCAACTGCATATGACAATCAATCAACCGAGCGACCATTACACTGCCAAAAATAGCAATCACCCAAAGTTAGACTTCCTATAAATAGCAAGTCTGTATTAGAGACCCTTGAAACTCACTATCAACTCATGAGGGTTGTGATGATGAACTGGCCAATCCTAGCTATGGGAGCCTACTAAATTGGGGAGATTACATATTTTTTATTTCATTGCACCCTGAAATTGCCTAATTTTAAGTTTGGAACAACTTTATATTTTTAGTAGTGTCTATTTTTAGCAAGTTTCACTATCACCTAGATTGGTCTAATTTGGTGTTTGAACAAACTTAATATTTATAGTAAGTCTATTTTTAGCAAGCCTATTTTTGGAACAAATGAACTATGGCTAAGGAAGAGGCTTAAAGGTATCCAATGCTATATTCAAAGAAATGAGCAATTGAGGCAGGTGATCTAAAACGGCAAGTTTAAAAACGTCAATGAAGAACATCTAAAAGAGGAAATGGCAGAGAAAATGTTGAATTTGACTATGCATCCTTGATTGTACTCCGCAAGGAACTCCCAAAAGAAGAAAATCACTAAAATGAAAAAGACGTGAAAAAAATTCATGGCACTCCCAAATGCACCCAAGCTGGAAAAGCATAAAGAAAATGGTTTATTATTGATCAAGATGGCGTGAAAATAATAAAATGGCTAAGTCGGAGGAATTCCAAGACACCCCTTCAAGTGTGGCAAAAATGGCTATGTATCAATCCAAGAGCATGGAAGAATGCAAGAAATGGCTAAGTATCAAAGTTTTCCTCCTCTAAGCCTCAAGAGTCCTCTTAGGTGCTAATCCTCAAGAGTCAAGGAATTTCCCTAAAATGCGGAAATCGTTCACCAAGCAACATATGGTCTCTAGAGCACTATTCCTTGGGAGGCATGGATATGTGCCCAAAGTATGAAATTCCTTCATACATGCTTACTTGTGCTCCAAGGCATAGATTTCCCAAAGGAAAGGAATTCTCCTCAACACTGAAATCCACCTTCCATATCAAATAGCGCCCATGAGCACTCATTCGCACATGCCAACGAAAGTGTTCCAAAGTTTCAAAATCCTTCAATATGCTTAATCAACGCCCTAGAGCACAAATCCTCTATAGGCACAAAAGTTGTCCAAACCATGAAAATCCTTCCATGAGTTTAAATCATGCTCGATGGGGAGACTTTATGTACGGCAAGGAATTTGTTGAAAATGCTAAATCCATTACTTTATCCAATTCATGCCCAAGAGAAGGAATCCATGTATGCGAAGTAAAAAAATCTTTGAAGTGTTATATTCCTTCCTCATATCTCATTTGGACACAAAGAAGTTGAATGGAATCAATATAATTTACCTGAGTATGGAATACTTCTCTATATTTCAAGTGCATCTAAGGCCAAGGTCAAAGTAGACATGAAAAAATTAGTTATCATGAAATTTATTTCCATATATAATATGTACATGACCATCTAGACATGAAATTGAAGTTCCTAAAAAGGTATTTTGATAAAATATGGCATTTGGCAAGTCAATCAATCACGTACAAATGAAAAGTATTTACAATCACCTTAAATTTCCTCTAAAAATTCAAAGATCTCAATCAAGAAAGTACTAGGAGGAAGAATTCTAGTATTAGACATTCAAGGAAAACATTCAAGTCCCAAAATTCCAATTCTAATGTTGAAGATCTCCCAGTTTCAAGCAATCCAATTCAAGGCATTCAAGGTTCAAGATCTCAAAGATCGAAAGTCCAAGAGCAAATATATAAGGAAGAATGCAATATCTTGAATTTCCTCTAGAAATCCAAGATCATGGTCAAGTTGTTTTGTGAGAAGAAATTCCAGAATGACAAAATTATCGATGAGGGAGTCCAGTCCATTTCAAGAGGGTAAATTCTCAAGTGCATGGAAGGATGAAAGTGTTCAAGGAGAGTGTTTTAAAAGAGTAAATCAAAGTTGAAACCTTGGGTACAAAATGATCCAATTAGGGAATTTCCCAACATGCTAACATAGCCCCCAACCATCATCACCAACTAATCAAGGGTCTTCAAGTCAACATGTTTGAATTCACTACATTTAAAGAAGGGACTTGAGCATAATATAATCTTGGCAAGCAGTCATTCAATGCTTAGTGGGCATCTTGCCTCATTATGGGTCAACTTTGACCGCTCTCTTACATAGTGGGCAACCTTCTTATTGGTCCATATGAACTAGCTTATTCATGATGGAATCTCTTGTGACCTAACCCAAATTAGGGTTGAGGTGGAAAAATCCCCCTATTGTTTCAATATGAGCTGGACATTGTTATTCGAAAATCTATATAAAGGCCCTACCTTATCATTTTCAACGCATAGGACAAAAGACAAGAAGATAGATGGATGGTTAGCTTATTAAAAGTAAAGAGCTCTTGCTCCTAAGAGTATAAGAATAGTAGAAGGAGAAGACACTATTGTAAGCATTGGGGAAATAAAAAAAATATTTCATTAAGATATGGTGGATTCATGTTCATTTCAACTTGTTGCATGTTGTTCTTCCAATTTCTCAATTGCTAGATAAAGTGCTTTGATTTCATTGGAGAATGTAATGATATTCCATGAATTTGCGTGACTCATTATTTATGCATCCTATTGATTATTAGCTTTTGTGTAAAGTTAGCTTGTGCCCTTGGAATGTGGATGCTTAATTTTGATTATTAAATGTGCATTGTTTGTTATGATGATGTACATTGTGATATGAAAAATCTTCGCATAACCCTTGGAATATTGCCCCACTTCTTGCAATGTTATAGTTGATCTTGGCAAAGTAGAGATTGGTTATTTGGAATTTGTCAATCAGAGAAGTATATTGATATTGTTTCCCCTAGGAGTAGATTTACATCATTCTAACACTTATCCCCTTCAATATTAGTTCATTTTGCAGTTGTGTCGCTCATGGAAGAGGCATCACAAGATTGCAATATATGAAGAAGCTTTAGTTAGCATTGTGGAAGACTTGAAGGATGATTCAAATGCAGATTTCATTGTGTTACCAATATATCACAACAATTATTGAACTTATCCGCAAGTCAAGACCTGACATAAAAGAACCTTGGAGTCACCTATATGATCTTTCACAATCTTAGTATACATGGGATATTGGAGGATAAGATACCTTGTTGGTTTTCTGAGATCGCTGCAAATGTAATAGCACTACCTTCTTGATATATGTTTTCCAACTGCAGCCTCCCCTTATATTTTTATAAGAGAGTGAGAGAATAGACATGTCCCTTCATGGGACATGTATGTTCATTATCATAATTAATTATATATATATATATATATCTTGATGTAATTTATTTGAGTAAAGCTACAAAACATCAACACTCCCTCTTAGCTAGGGAGGATAAACACATGACCATATATTATCTCGATGTAATATAAGAATATCTATGATCAAAAGATATTTAACATTTTGATATCACATATGATATCAAGAGTAGGCCTTTAGAATATCAACATATGATATTCACCAAGTTCACTAGATCTTGAATAAAATACACTATGATGCGTGAAGCTAGTAGAAGCTTATGAACATAAAATACTACCTGATTCTGCCCAGGTTTACAATCCTTTCATAAATTTTCAATAAAGTGTAATGACTCAAAAGAAACCATCTTGAGACTCTATGTCTAAGCATTAAAAATTTAAAATATAAGCCCAAATCAAAAAAGATCATGCCAATATGATAAATATGTATTGCCGAGATAAAGAAAGGGTACTAACATGAACTGTGAGGCCAATGGCAACAAGCGTGATGATTAATCTACTGTAAGGTAACTTGTCAGAAGGATATTCAACAAAATAACAAAAAATTATCACTGGAGCCATGATGAGGAAAAGAGTCAATGCCACCGATCTCACATCTGGACCAAATATGAACCTCCCACCAAGAAAAAACTTCTGCATGCAACAACAACAAAAGCAATGAAAAAAGCTGGGTATTATTATCCATAAACATTTAATCCCAAAAAATACAGGTACAAGTAGAAATTCAATAACAACCAAAGATACTCGATTCGACAACAGTATCTGATTGAAAACCATTATAAACTTGGCAAATATGCACAATTTTATTATTTTACAGAAGCTAATTATGATATCAATACAGAAACAGATGTACAACAATTTCAGAGAAATAAGAAGGCCTTCATTAATTATCAGAATAATTAAAATGATCTCCATAAAGTCTATGCCATACCATATAGAAACTTCTACAGAAAAATCAGAAGGTATTGACTCATTAAATACATAAGGCAAAGGATCAAATATATAACCAAACCCAACCATAAAATGTATATCACATTAAATATACATCATTTATTGTGCAATCACTCCTTTTCTTAAACATATGCTTTACTTGTAATTATATTTCTGCCACTGAAAATTACTTTTGATTAGTTACCGAACAAGTTAGTAAAATATTGAGAAATCTTTCAAAATGGTTTTAAAAATAGACTAAGGGTTTAATATTTGCTACATTAGTGGGCCTTCATTAATTATGAGAATAATTAAAATGATCTCCAACAAGTCTATGCCATACAATATAGAAACATCTACACAAAAATCAGAAGGTATTGACTCATTAACTACATAAGGCAAAGGATCAAATATATAACCAAACCCAACCATAAAATGTATATCACGTTAAATATACATCATTTATTGTGCAATCACTCCTTTTCCTAAACATATGCTTTACTTGCTATTATATTGCTGCCACTGGAAATTACTTCTAATTAGTTATCTAACAAGTTAAAATATTAAGAAATCTTTCAAAATGGTTTTAAAAATACATTAAGGGTTTAATATTTGCTAGATTAGTGGGGGGATTCAAAGAGAAACAGCCCCAAATTGATATCAGAAACTAGATCTTGAAGGAAAACCTCTTGGAACTAAAAAATGGAGAATGGGACCTTCACCTATTATAACAGGAGGATGAGCTTCAGTAATATTTCAGAGAAACTAGACAGGTTCTTCTTCAAAGGAGATTTGACTGCATTCCCATTTGATTTCAAAGCTTCAATCTCTCCTATATCAGGCTCAGACCACTTTCCAATACAGTTGGACGTACTAGGAAAAGACAACCTACTACTTTGCTCATTCAAATTTGAATCTGTGGATGAAAGATAAGGATTTCACCAAATTAATTGACCAATGGTGGAAAGAGAGAACAACTAAAGGATCAAAACATTTTTGCTTTACGTCCAAACTAAAGGAGATCAAATGTAATCGCATGGAATGGAATAGAGTCCACTTAAAGAATATCTTCACAACCAAAACAGAATTATAACAGAACATCAAAGATCTCAGTGAGGGGGTTCTTCAGCAAGGAATGAATGAGGAATGCTACATCAAGGAAAAAGGTCCCCTCAAAGAATACGGAGATATCTTGGCTAAGGAGGAGAAATATTGGAGACAAAAATTAAGAGAAATTTGGCTAGCCAAAGGGGACAAAAACACTAAGTTCTTTTGCAATAGCAATAAATAGAGGAGAAGCTCTAATAGAATTAGCACAATCACCAGCAGAGAGGGTAAGACTATAGACAATCATAAGGGGATTCAAACGGAAATTGTAAACTACTACACTAAACTCCTAAACAATTTTGAAGGTTCACATCTTGATTCTCAATGAGTGATGTTGGAAGACATCCCCTCAATAATATCTGTAGAGGACAATCAGATGCTCATGGTAAAATTCTCAGACGAAGAAGAACACAATGCACTTTGTCAAATGCCCTCAGATAAAGCCTCGGGCCTAGATGGATTCCCAACTAGTTCTTTCAAAAATGTTGGTAGACCCTAGGATCAAAATTGATAGGGCTGCATTCTACAAGATCTTCAAGCAAGTTTCTGAGGGAAATCAATAGCAAATTTATTGCCCTCGTCCCAAACAAGACAAACACCACTAGTTTGGATGAATTTAGATTCATTTCTCTATTCAACACCATATACAAACTTCTTACAAAAACTCGTGCTAATAGATTGGAAAAGATCTTGCGCAAAGTTATTGGAGACGAGCTGACAGGGTTTGTCCCAGGTAGATCAATATTTGTAGTCAACATGGCCCAAGCAGCCATTCGTTCAATCCAGAAAAAAAAACCTAGTATGATAATAAAACTAGACATTAAAAAATCCTATGACAAGTTGGATTGGAGATTTTTAGCTTCGTGTATGGAAAAATCTAGCTTCTCTACATCATGGATTACCTTAATTTTCTGTTGCATATCAACACCAATGTTCTCAATTTTGATCAATGGCTCGGCTCATGGCTACTTTGAGATCTCCAGAGGCATTTGAGAAGCTGACACAATTTTCATGTTCTTCTTAATCATAGTGGTAGAAGCTCTTAGTAGGAGGTTGAGTAGTCTCCAAAATTAAGGGATAGTAACAAGTGTGGCAGTCACATCTTTAGTGAGACTACCAATAATTTGCAGATGATCCAATGTTGTTTGTGAATGGAACTTTAGCCAAAGCAAGGCAATTGAAGAAACTACTATGTAAAGGCCTCGAGTCAAGAGGTGAACACAAAGAAGTCAAAAAAAATCATCTTCTTAGTCAACCAAAAGATACAACGATGAATACTAGAAACTTTGGGATTTAGGGAGGGTAAGCCATCATATATTTACTTAGGGGTCCAGTTGACAAGACAATGACATCTACTCAAGCATGGAAATCTATTGGAGAAAAATTGGACAGGAGGATGGAGTCTTGGAAATCTAAAATGGTTATCCTAGACAAGTAGAATAATTATACTAAAAGCCACACTAGTAGCAATGCAGATATAATTGATGTCATGCATCTCGTTACCAATAGATAGTTATATGGATATTGTAAAGAAAATGAGGAAACTCTTTTAGAAAAGAACAAGTACCAAGAAGAATTTTTTGGTAACTGCTTGGGACAAAATTTGCAAACTATTGAAATATGAAGGAATGGATATAAAAAAATCAGCTAAATCAAATCAATCTTTAGGGGCAAAGCGAATTTGGAAAATTCGTCATGAATCACGTCTCAAATGGGCTAAAATCTTAAGACGGAAATACATTGCCAACCTAACCTGGGGAGGAGGCCTTGAGAGTTACAAAATTTCCTAGAGGATCCCAGATATGAAACTTCATATCTGACTCCAGCAAAATAATGTTAGACCACACCACATGGAACACAAAGGAGGGAAGTAAATGACGCAAGCAAAGGGATGAATAACTAGGGCCAAAGGCTCACCCAACTATCCAAACCACCCTGCCAGAGTTAACACAACAGAAGCAAACACAAAGAACAGTAACCAAAGGAGGGGGAAGAGCAAAACACTTTTATTGATTCCTCAGAATATCTTCATAGATGCCCAGCTGTAAGGCCTTCTAGGTTACGACCAGATACAAATACAACTTCTAGATCCACGATCCAACTTTAAATTCACATTTCCAGATATATATGCCTTCTATTCCTCAACTCTCTAAAAAATCCCCCTAACTCTAAGCCTAAACACCCTATTTATACTTGCCAAAATGGCTTACAGAACATTCTAGAACATGGAGAAGCCACAAGTCGGCTCTCAGCAAATATAACTACCTATACCAAAATTAAATGCGAACAAAGTCGGCCCAAACAAGAACCAGACATAGATTACTTGGCAAAAGAAAGCTTTCCAAAACTGGCACTCGGCATCCACACGAGCTCAGCATCCAAAGAAATTACACGGCAGCAACTACGAACTTAGTAGCAACTAGAAACTGAAACTCGGTAGCAACTGAAACTTGGTAGCAACTGGAAACTGGAACTTGGTAGCAACTGACAGAATGAACAAAACGTGCAGGATTACAAGGGAAAACCCAGGATGCTTCTACATCAGTAAAGCTTTATTTTGGGATGATTCATTGGGAGGATGCCCCATTATCAGTCAACCAATGGATTCAGAAAAGATCAAAAACATATGTCATGAAAGATGAGGAAAATATGTCAAGGACTACATTACAATTCTAGAGCCTAACCCTGAGGTAAGTGGAAACGGAAACAAATGGAAAGATAAACTTGCATCGAGAAGACATAGATAACCTAAATAAAATCCTCAAAGATAGGGTTTTCATTCTTAAATCATGTAGTGATGAATTCATCTAAATGGTATTGAGTCAAGGAAATATAGTATGAAGGAAGGGCGCAAGGTAGTCTCCAATCAACAAAATCAAACTAAGTCTCGAATGCCAATTTGGTTATGTTGAAACAAAGTGTGTCTGTCAAAAGCAAGAAGGGCAGCATTACAAGGGAAAATTTTGACTATGGTTAAGTTTAAAAGGTTTGAGTTCTACAGGCCACCCATGTGCCCTCTCTGCCAAATGAACGAGGAGGATGCTAATCATCTACTGCCAACTTGTCCTTTTTCATCACAATGTGCATCCATAGTTCAAAATCTCGTTCTCTGCCACTTATTGGTGAGGCAAAAAAACATTCTCGACAAAAATCAGAGATAAACCGGCAACTTCTAGGGAAAATATTAAGAATTTCAAAAATGACTTAAATTTAACTAGCAACGCATTTTTTACAAAATTCAATATGGAGATGCATCTAATGAGTCATTAAATGGGTAAACAAACCAAACAAGCTGATTTAGATATATATTAATGCAATATGTAACAAAATTGCATCCTAGTGTGGAATTTCAATGGCTAGCAGCCATATCCAAAGACTCTGAACTTTGAAGCAAACTAAAAATAGCATATTGTCTTTGTAAAAAGATAAGAAAATACAGATGTCAAGTACAATATGAAACTAATCTACATCGGCCTCTTCCCCTTCCCACTAAAGAGAAAAGGAATTTAGAAAACTTACTTGTGAATCCAGATTTGGTTGAAAAATCTCTTTGAATCTACTTGCAATTGATCTACAAGGCTGCCAAAGACTATTTCTTTTTACCAAAACCCTTCTCCTGTCCTCCAAACACTCAAAATTACAAAATAGACAATGAATGGGAAAGTTGTTGGGCATCCCAATTTTGTTGGTCTTGTCCACGAGAAGTAGTTGAGTTATGGTGAGAAGTTTACAATTTATTGCAAAGAGGTGGCAAGTTATCGGTGAGCATTTAAGGTCATCTCGGCTTGAATTTCTCATGAGAAAACCATAAGTTTTCTTGTCTTGCAAAAGTTCTTGCAAGAAGCAGAGATATTTGCTACTTCTCAAAGAGATTTTAATCTATGGCCTATCTATTATTTTTTATGGATGGAAAGATTGCAAAAACCATCCATTAATCAATGTACTTGTTGTGTCCCCCGAGGGGTCAATGTTTCTTAGGGCGGTTAACTGTGAGGGGGAAGAAAAATATGTAGAGTTTGTTGCCAAGATTCTCATTGATTCCATAGAGTCAATGGGTCATAATAATGTTGTCCAAGTAATTACAAACAATGCAAAAGTTTTCTACACTACATGTACTTTAGTAAAGGCTAGATATGATCACATCTTTTGGGCACCGTGCGTCATCCACTCACTCAATTTGGTGATGCAAGAAATTGGCACCCAAATAGAATGAGTGAAACAAATATATGATGAGTGAGAAGACTCAAATGTTTGTGACAAACCACCATATGTCACAAGCAATTTTCAAAATTTTCCCAAGATTGGAATTATTGAAGGTAAATTTTGAAATTTAATTTATTTAGTTTCATTTATCATTTTATGCCATGTTTTATGTAACTGAATAAAATATGTTTAGTGTCGTTTACATATTTTAAATGTGTTATTAACTTAATATTAACATGGTCTTAGGTGGCTGAAACCCGGTTTGCATCTCACACAATCATTCTTGAACCACTTGTGAGGGTGAAAGAGGCATTTCCATATTTGGTTATTAGCAACCAATGGGGTATTTGGAAGCAATCCAATACAGTGAGGGCCCAAAAGGTAAAGGCAATGATATTGTATGATGATTAGTGGGCTCATGTGGATGATGTATTGTAATTCACCCAACCTATCATGTCCATGCTTGGGTTTGTTGACACTAATGAATGATGCTTGGGGAATATCTATGATAGCATGGACACATTGTTGGATAAAATGAAATTGGTAACTTATAATACATTCATCTATCATTGTTTGTTAAGAGATCTAAATTGACATAACTTACAGAGATATAACTTACATGAACATCATTTGACATCCCATGTCATATAAAGGAGAGAGAATGATCCTGAGGACACCTTATAAAAAAGGTGGAAGCAATTGTTCTTCATCTTTAGAACAAAAAGGCCACACCTTTGCACCTCCCAGCATATGCTTTATCTCCTAGGTACTATAGCGCAGAAGTACTTGCTATTTCAGGTAGAGATCCACCATATAGAGATGCTTAGATTGCTAGTAGGCACAAGAGGTTATTTAGTAGACTATTCAGCAATCTAGCAGCAGGGGAAAATGTTAGAAAAGAGTTTGGCTTGTTTATCTCAGCAAAAGATGCAAACCCTACTGTTGTAAATGACCAAAGAAGAATGAATGTTATTACATGGTAATACCTTCATGGGAAAAATTATATGGACCTTCCTCTTGCAATTAATATCCTATCACAAGTAAGCTTTTAAGTTGTTTTTGGTCAATTGCATTGTAGAATTTAACAATTAACACTCTTGAATTTATCTTGTATTTTTTTTTTTGTTGGTTTTGTCTCTAGGTTGCAAGTTGTTTAGTCGCTGAGAGGGATTGGAGTACATACTCTTTTATCTACTCAGTGAACTGTAATCTGTTGGCTGCAAAAAAAGAAGACTTGGTGTTTATTCACACCAATTTGCGCCCTATGGCAAATAAGGATCCAACAAGAAGGGGGCAAAGAAGCTTTGGGATGTAGCACTTGAATCTGCTAACCTAGATTTAACCATTCAAGATCTTGCTAAAGCCACTTTGTTTGATGTGAATGATGATGATGACACAGTTTCATATTTGACTATTCAGGATCTTGCTAGAGCCACTTTGCTTTATGTGGATGATGATGATGATACAACACCTTCTAGTGCCAGTAGAACTGGACTGGGTTCTAAATTCTAATGGTGATGTTGATCTACCACTTGTAGTTGTTGAAGACCCCATTGATGCTGATTTTTTTGATAATCCACTTAATGATTGATGAACATTGAATCACATTTCTAACTTTAATGTAATATTATTTAAATTTTCATTTTGTAACTTAGTAATTCAATGTGATGATTCTCTTAAGAATTGTGAGCATAGATCAATGATCAAGTATTTAATTTTTTAATGTTTGTCTTTGACATTTGGGATTGATCAATGATCAAGCATCATACTAAGAAATGATTCAATTTTACAATTATGTATATTTCTCTTTTTTTTGTATATATATATATATATACACGCACGTACTAGTACGTATCATAATGGCAAAAAAAATAATGTACCCACATACTGCATTCTCATATTTGAGTCTATCCCCAAATCTGAACCAGTATCTTTGACTATTATTAAACTTACAACCAGAGCCCCTTAGCACATAAAGACCCTGAATATGCTATAAAGGCCTCGAGGTTTATGCCTAGGTAGACTTGAAATTTCTTTCAATCAACAATCTTCAAGATTCAATTAGGTAAGCTACTAATAAAGGCACATGTTAATGGTGAAAGAAACAATTAGCATAAAGCCAAATCTGAAATAAAAAGCATTTTCAACGGCATAATAGAATCACTCATGCCAACAACATCAACAAATTTCTTTTGATGCCAAAACTGCAACAATCTAACAAGAAAGTGCAACAACAATTGGATAACAGATGAGATTCACACTGGTCCACAAAACATACAAACATTGAATTCCACACGTAGGGAAACTATCTTAGCACAAGCAAAAATGCCATCTATATTTGCAATTGCTAAAAACCCATCTTTTGCTCTTTATCATGGATAGAGCTACCAAACCTGATTTCAACCAACATCAATAAGAAGTTGAACGGGGCTAGAAAACAGTATCCTCAGCCATATACCATTTGTTGCATTCAACATGGAAAAGGTATACATTACCAAGTAGTGCAACTTCATTAGACTATTGAATTTCAACCCTTTCAAGAAAGAAGTACTTTAGAGTTGAGACAAGCTTGACTTGACATATGCACTGCTCCTCTCAAAACGATTCAAGGAGGAAAGGCACAATGACCAAGAGTAAAGGTTCTAGTATGTGAAGATGCAACAAGGTTGAAGTAAGTTTTATACAGAAGCTCACAAAGTTTTGGCAAAACAATGAAAAGAAAACTTGCAAACACTTTCAGGGATTTGTGGAGGAAGCCCTCTAATTAAAGCAAAACAGAAGTGAAGTGTGCTGCAATAGAAAGAGAAGCCTTAGAAATGATATATTCAGTTTGACAGTTTTTTCATTGTTCACTAGTGAACCCCTTCATATTCTTTCCCAGTCATCAAGTTCTCTAACACTTCTGAAGAAAATCAGTAAGATATGGTTGTACTTTAAGATAGTTTCTTCTCTTACCAGACAAAACATTTTCAAAAATGGGGACAGAAGGGGAAACACACATAACCATTCAAGAAGGATGAATATGGATGAACCCATGTGAGGTATAAATGGTCATAATCTGAAAATAAGTTTATTTAAACTGTTGTTCTGCCAAAATGGTATGAATAATAGGAAAAATAACCCTCTCTGAGACAGCTTGCTCTGAATGTGCAAACAAATAAAAGAAAACAAGATATACTTAAATTAAAGCATAATTAATAAGAAGATTTTTGCAAAGATGTATAATTTATTAAGAGTTTTTAGAGGCGGGCAATACAAGAAGAATAATAAATCATCTTGGAGCATGAAAATCAAGCAGTTAGTGGCCATGTATGCTGCAAAGTTTCTAAGGCTATAGCGAACATTAAGTTAGCAATTCAATGGTTATCTACATCGCATTGAGATTGTTTGGAATTTGTGGATAGATGTGACGCCCATCAACAGACAGGACAAAAACCAGTTTGCATTGAGATTGTTTAAAATATCTCAAACCAACAAACAGACCAGAAGATGAGTAAAAGAAGATTTTCAACCTTTGCAAATGGTAAAGGCTGAAAAATTATTTGAGGGCTGCAGTATAGATTTGAAAGGACACGTCAAACATCCCTCTAGAAAAAAGCAACATTGCTACCTCCTACCGATAAAGGATGCTAAAAATTTGGGAAGAAGCAAAGACTTTAAAAACAATTTTCTGAAGAGTGCAACCGCATTCAAATGTTACCATATCATCACAACATATAGCAGGTCATTAAACTCAACAAATGCTAGGAATACACTTTAAAAACATATTATAAAAGAAAGTGCTTAAGTCCATTGAAGATGAATTATAATGTCAGCTGCATATTATCCTAGAGCAAACAATAATATTGGCATTGATATAGCACAAGTCATGCTGGATGGAAGGCAAGAGTATCCTAAACCATTTTCTGCTACAATCTAAGCATAATGCACTATGCAAGGCAAGAAAAAATTTATGCACAAGATAAATTTATAGTTAAGATAGAGTGATTCTTATGGAATATATATTGCAATACTCAAATTGCAGTAGAAAACGAACTCAACAATAGAAAAAAATTGCAGGAAAAAAAGTGAAAATATACAATTTGCATGAAACAGTTTTTAATTTTCTTAGGATCTATAGAAGTAGAAGAAAAAAATATATATGTAGCATAATGAAAACATAAAGTGATGAGGACAAAACTAGAGATGATAGTTCTCAAGTACACTAGGAAAGAGCCAAGGGCCACAAAATTTAAATAGTTAAAGGTGAGCCCAAGAAATTACAAAAGGTCCATGAAAATAGAAGCATCCATCTAGCAAATTTGGATGCTACATTGAAAAAAAAAACTCATCGATGCTTGAAAATTAGTTAGACTATTATTTTTAATTTTGTGGGATTTGATCCATGTGTTTTTAATCATCATAAGATGGCCTCCACAATTAGTAACTTATTCAGATAATATATTTCCTTGTGAACTTTGGTAACAATTACAAGGTAAAGGGACTCATTCCACACACAAGAACCTCTGACTTCTTCATTTTTTAATATCTAATATCTTAAAATACCATTGTCTCACAATTATAAGTAACAAAGGATTAACTCAAATACAACCCAATAAAGTATCTTCTATTTCATGTCTTTCACAAGCATTTTTAATTAGAATTTCTGTTCTTGTGGGAGTTGACCTATGTATTTATTAGCAACATTCAGGAAGAAAAAAGTCATTAGTGTAAATGACTACTAAAAGTTGGGTTATCTTCATTTAGCAAAGGTTTCTGAAATTCTCGAGTCAACTAACCTAGGATGCGTGTGTGCTATGTGGATCCCCTTGCTTTGTAATCATGACCAAAATATAAGAGAAAGTGTAGTTAGGGTAAATAGATATCAATGGAAAATACATTTCATGTGACAAGTTGCTCTGTCATGTTCTTTGAAGACATTACATGTGCACTTAATTTCATAAGGATGAATAATAACAGAGGAATCAAATTTCCTTCATTACATATATGCCATATGCATGTCTGCAAATGTTATCTCTGATCTTTTCCATCTCCAAATTTAGTCCACCAAGGTTTGGCCTAGGGAACCTGTTCACCTATTGAATTAGGAGGCTCCTCAATGGTGTTTTTATATAATTACTTGACAAATTCAAATACCAAGAAGGCAAAGACGAGTTGCTTTTCAGGTACACATTCTATCAAATCATTACCACATCTCTCAAATCAAACCTAAACCACAGATAATATTTGCAGCAGTAGGGGTCTCTCTTGAGGGGCTCAAAGTTAATACATAGGGTTTTCTATGACAGTTCAGACTATGAGACATTCATCATACCAAGGTGGTTAAATTTTTTATAGCAGTAAATTGATTCAAAATGACACCAGCAACAACTAAGCATTGCTGATCTTAATGTTAAGAATACCTAATCCATATATTTGATAATTGCATTAATTCCATTTCAATTATCAAGTCCCAACTCTATTATATAGGTTAACTTGTGTTCTTATTGATTGTATTTATTCAATTAGGCAGGATAGTTCGGGAAAAGTATTTATTTTCATTACAATAGTATATGGAAATAATCAAACAATCAAGGATCCAGAACAAAAATGGAAAAACACGGTCTAGTTGCAAGGGCAATAAATTGAAAAACCCCACTTAATTAAGTGAAATCTTCATTCCTTGAATTTATTCTGAGCTAAAAACAGGCAAAATTTTTCATGCTGCGATAAGGTGAGACCCACTAATGATTATCATTCTCAACTACACCAGTTATATACAAGACCATAGATGCAAAATTGCAGACAACTCGGTTGGTACTTAACTCAAAAGTAGTTATGGTCTGCAAGTCTTTTACCACTTTAACACGAAGAGAAACTTACCAATAAGTTCAGAACAACTTGCAGGAAACTGCCAAAAAACTCAAAACTCGGCAAGTCCATGCCAATTACTTGGTTGTGAGCATCAAAAAGGATTCAAACATAAAACATTAAGTTCATTTGGTTTTTTTTATAAGTTTCCTGCTAAAGCCACAAAAAACCTGTCCAAGCTATTGCAAGGATTTCAAGTGGATTTGAAGTGGACTTTGAAGAAAAACTAGATTCTCAGCTAGGTTTTCAGATTTATTTTTCTTTCTTTTTTTAAAACATTTATCTTTTATTTGCACCCAAAAAAATTGGACAACAATACAGATGAGCTCTGGAAAAACCCACCAAGAATATGTAAAAATATTTTAGATCTGGTACTGAAAAATTAGGGTTTCAAACAAAAACGGCCTTGGCTGCAAAAAAGCTTAGAAAAATGGCAGATTTGCAGAGAAATAGCTGATTCTGAGCATGAATAAACAGTAGAGATTTGTAAAAAACCTAGATGCCTCCAAATAGGCAAAAAACGACCACTTTTATTTTTAAAATGGAAAAAACGGGCCACAAAACAGATGCGCAATTTTTCAAAGAAATTTGGACACGAGTGGTAGAAAAATCTGGGCGTGAATTGTAGAGAAATGGCGCCCAACAAACCTCCACGTGAACAACACAAAATAACCCTCGATTTTCAGAGGTTTCAGTCGTGCTAGTTGCAGATAGAAGGGTGTGAATTTGCAAACCAAAAAAATTACAGGAGTTATAGACAAAATGGCAAGATTTTTTTGGTAGAAAAGCCTAGTCGAACCAGAGGTTTTGGAGGCAAATATGCATGAAAATAATTTCGAAAATAAAAGGCAAATAATTTCAACCAAGAAATTATAATTATTTTTGAAAATTTAGAGTATTGGCTCTAATACCATATTACGAAGTAATTGGAAAATATTTGCTTGATATTAACAAAGATCAAAAGATCAATTTATACAAGAGATTGAACGATGTTTCTTTAAGAAACAATTGTAAAGAATAGAAACATTTTATTCTAGAAATAGAAAACTAAATATTAGGAACACTCTAATATATATAGGAGATTACAATAGATAACCATTCGATACTAAACAGAGATAATAGAAACTATCTATTACTGTAATAGTTTTAAAGCATATACTAGAAATATGTTCTCCTTTAATAGTAATTAGTAATTACTATTATTTGTTGAAATTAAGTTTCTTTAAAAAAATTGTCAAAATTGTGTATTTAATGCTAAATCACTTCATACTTGTAGGTTGCCCAAAAACACAGTTGTGAGGGCAAAAGAAATGTTGAAAGAGTAAGAAATAGAGCGGAAATAAATTAATTGCACCACTCTTTTCAATGGGTGGATGGATAGCAAAATCCATACCATCATTAATTTTATTGTTCTTTGCAAGAATGATGTGGTGTTCTTAAAATCTATAGATGCCACCAACAAGGTGAAGACTATTGAAACTTGGCTGTAATGTTAGAATCGAAAATGTAACCAAAATAACCACATAACTTAGCTACAATTCTGGATCTAAAAAAAAAATATTGCAAAGGGAAAGAGAAAACTAGCCATGAAACTTAGCTGTAATGTTAGAATCGAAAATGTAACCAAAATAACCACATAACTTAGCTACAATTCTGGATCTAAAAAAAAAAATTGCAAAGGGAAAGAGAAAACTAGCCATGAAAGAAAGTATAGCTGTCTCAAGGTTTTATAATCAGACCTTGTAGAAGAAGCAACACTTGAGGGCATAGTGGGCTCTCTTTGTGCCCTGCATATCTACAAATCCACCACCCCCACAAACACCATTCATGCTACTCCCAACAGAAAGTCACAATCAGTGCTGCAAGGGCACTCTATAGCTGATTATTTTGTGCACAAAAAACAAACCTGAAGCACACCCATCTCCCTTTCAATGTAGCAAAAAATTTACACTTCCTTAATTTGGTTATTGCAATGATTGTGGCAAGAAAAGGCTACATGGCACCTTCTCATGCAGACTTGAGTGGCATGTTAGCCGTGTTGTTTTAAAGGGTAGACGAGATATATGGTTTTTTAATGGTAATTAGTAATTACTATTTTTTGTTGAAATTTTCTTTAAATTTTTTATCAAATTGCAGTTGAGAGGACAAAAGTATGTTGGAAGAGTAAGGAAAAGAAAGGAAGAAAATTGATTGCATCATTCTTTTCAATGGGTGGATTGATGGCAAGATCCATACCATCATTAATTTTCTGGTTCTTTGCAAGAATGATGTGTTGTTCTTGAAATCCATAGATGCCGCCAACAAGGTGAAGACTGTTAAAACTTAGCTATACTATTAGAATTGAAAATGTTGGAAGAGTAAGGAATAGAATGGTAAAAAATTGATTGAACCATTCTTTGCAATATGTTCTCTTGGTATTCTTGAACAGAACTAAGAATACATTGCAACATGAACAAAACTGTTGCAAACCTTGTGACATGCACTCTTACCAACTCCATTCCGTAGTGTGTTCTTCCATATCCAATGAAGAACTCAAGGGCGATTGTAGATGTATTTTGTGATCTTCCTTGCATCCTCTACAACTGGTCTCACCAAATCTAGCTTTCCTAAGTCCTCTAAAGAAGGTCAAGGACACGTGTCACACAAGATGTCCAAAAAAGTGCACTATGTTTCTCTTAGAGGATTCTACCAGCTTCCACATATATCGTTGCATTATTGGTTATTATTTTGATTTTCAATTGCAACATGATAAGTGAGATTCAACTATGCTTGCTTTTATGTGCAGAATTGTAGATGTTGCCAAAAATAATGTTGAAACTTGCCATAAATGTCGAAATTGAAAATGCAATAAGAATCAATGATGCAGCAGTATATGTGGAAGGGGGTAAAATCCCCCAAGAGAAACATAGTGCACTTTTTTGGTCGCCTTGTGTAGCTCGTGTCCTTGACCTTCTTTTAGAGGACTTAGGAAAGCTAGATTGGGCAAGACTGGTTGTAGAGGATGCAAGGAAGACCACAAAATACATTGAAAATTGCCCTCGACTTCTTCGTTGGATGCGAGAGAACACACCCATAGGATAAAGTTGGTAAGGGTGGGTGTCACAAGGTTTATAACAATTTCCTTCATGTTGCAAAGTGTTGGGACACAAAATTGAAGCATTGAGTTTGAGTACCATTCCGAAAACTAAGCCTAAATAAGCCCCTATAAGAGCTTTTCATGCATATGTAGCCGGCCGTCATTTTGAGGCCTATGATGTGTTTCATTTGTTTAACACCTTTCATTCAGTACATGCATGTGTCCTATGATGATAAATTGTAATTCCAAGTCATTCCGTAAAGCATCATTTTGAGCATTGCTCAAATCTGCATTTTTGCTTGAGTGTCAAACAATGACAGGAAGCCTAGTTTGCAATTGAAGACCTTGGACCCAGTTAAGTTTCATGACTCACCACTTTGGAAGTGTTTAGTATGCATATCAGAATACCTATGTTTCAGATTTCAAGTAGTTTCGATATGTTTTGACCAGGTTTTGAATCCCTCAAAATTGATTGTTCACTATTGTCATACTAATGCATATTGCTCAAAATTTCGAGTAGCCCTGTTTCACCAGTTATAATTTTGACCCAATTGACCGAAATGAGAAGATTCCTTTTGCATTACATTCTAGGGGTCAGTGAATTGCTGTGTTCCAATTTTGCGCACATGACGAATCCGTTTGACTAGTTTGCAAAATCGATTCCAAATGCAATTTTTGAAGTTTTACTAGTAACTAAAAGTGCAAATTGATCAGAAGGCATGTTCAAGATGTTATAACCTTGGAACCATGATATTTTGAGCCAAATGGATTGTACCACTGTGTTCTACTCTAAAAATACTTCAAGTGTGTCAGTTTTCAAGTCTTGACGAATCCATCTGCACACTTTCCCAGGTCCATTCCGTTTGTGAAAATCATTGTTCTACTAGTGTACCCAGTTCTGCATTTCCAAGTACCCGACTTCACACACTTGCCAAATCTGCCCTATTATTCATAATGAGCTCAAACCGCAAACTTATACTCTTCATATGACAATAAACTAATGCCCCAGATTTCAGGCCCACAACTGTTCTTCTAACCTGTTTTCAAAGTCAAAACCGAATCCAATTTATTGTTTCTGACATGTTTGATTGCAAGTAGTTTGAAAAGCATAACTTTGACAATCAATAACTTTTGACCCAGACGTCATCATGAGCTGATAATTTGTAGAATGAGAGTTTGTTGACCAGAGAGCAAGTAGGCTAGGTGCTAAGGTTTTATCAGGTGTTTTTGTCAGTTTTAAGGCCAGTTCTGGGGCCTATTGACACAAAATGGATAGTTCTTAGAGAGGGGAAAAGGGTAGAGATTTTAATATAGGGTTCGATGGTGCATCATCCTTGTTATTCATAACCAAAGTTAAGAGCCTACAACATTGAATTCACTGCTCCAAATTCCGCAGGATAACAAATGGATTGTTTCAGCTTAGTTTCCTTCGCCAAATCAAATATATGGTCTGTGGAGAGCCATATCAAAAATGAACATGTGAATTCTCTGAGTCTAAATGCTGCTTGCAAATCTTGAAGTGCAAAAGAACTTTGTTGGAGGCATTATTTTCAAAATAAGTTTGATGCCATTTCTCCAGGTAGAGGGCAATAATGCACATAGCACTGATGTATTTTATAACCATAATGGAGAAGTAAATGCTAACCAAGCTTATTGTTGAGGAAGACACAGTTCAGAGACAGGCAAAAAACATAATGCAAGGATGATGCAGCTTTCAAAATGATAAAATTTCCCAGGTTAGTGAAACTAAATCAAATGGAGACTTGCGATATGCCCTACAATAGTCCGTGTTGTGCAAGTTGAGGAAGTTCATACTGGTGGAAATAAATAAGGAGTCGATGTTTTGCCATGACTGCCAAACACAGTGAAGCACACGCAAAAGAAAGGGTTTGATACTTGCGAAGATCATTTCCTTTCAACAAAAGAAGCATTAGATTGTGAATTTAAGAGATCCATGGAGGCACCACACAATTGAGGGTAAAAAATCTCCACTCGTCTCTGTTTCAAAGGATTTTTCCCCGTATTATGGTGCGCTCATTGAAGCTAATGTATTTTGATCAGAGGCAGGATGTTAATCCCATATTGGTTGTGTGCTGCAACATTTTGATGTTTTTATACTCAAAGGCACAATAAGGATTTGTATTAAAGATGTCTGCCTTTTGAGACATCAAGCTTCGCATGTGGGCCCTCGGCCAGCTAGAGGGCACAATAAGATAATTTTGAACAAACCTTGTGGCGATGACTTGGACTATGACGTGGACCAGATAGGTGACATCATGACCGGAGGACCAACCAGGCAGCGACATGTGGCAGCCTAAGGTCAAATCAAAATGTGACACTTGGCACGAGTTTGAGGCAAATGGGCAAATGAGACCACATGGCACACATCCCGAGGTGAGCCCGATGGTCATGAAGTCGGCAATTAGACTGGCGGCTAACGATTGGCGGTTGCGACAGCATGAAGTGGTTCAGTTGGCGGTTTCGCGTGGTCGGCAGTTAAGTAGTGGTTTCAGGCTGGCAGTTTCGACCATGCGACTAGTTGTTAGTCGCGTGGTCAGCAGTTAAGAGCGTAATTAGATGCTAGTGGTTTCAACCATGCAACTAACCACTAGTGATTAGTCGCATAGTCGCCACGGTTAGCAAGTAGTTAAAGTTTAGAGTTGCAAAGGCGCGAAATGACGACACGTGGCATTGAGGGGCTTGCGAGCAGTTGAGATGGCAAATGTGTGAGCGAATCAAATCATGACATGTGGCGATGATGTGGCGGAGGTGGCAAGTGGATGCTGATGTCATTTATGACTGTGCAAAGCCAGCTAATCAAAGAGCGCCACGTGTCAAGTGGCTGGTCAACCAAGTTTGACCCGAATTGGAAAATTGGGAAAAATGCAAAGTTCCAAAAAATATTATGTTATTGATTTTTTAGAAATAAACATTCAAACTTTTTAAATTAAAACTGGTTTTATCATATAGTTCAAACTTTAGCATAAAATGAAACATTTGCAAGAAACCAAGGTCTGATAACCAATTTTCAACCTACAACTTCAAATGGCTGCCTTGGGCAGTTCTCTTAAGCAAGTATAGGCTTATCATATATCGTCGGAAAGCTCTCGATATCTACTTTCCAGATATGCCATCAGATTCTGCACAGGTATCAGTGGGAAGTAGCTGTGATCAGTTTTGTCCGCGGTACTCTTTTTCAACTGCATTATGGTGTGAGCAGTTCAGATTCAGTTTGTGGCTAAACAGTTAGATGGGTATGCACCAAACTTGGAGAGATTCATTCTAGAAGTATTATTTTGCCTCCAAATCAGTTTGGTAGGGGTTTTGGAAACTTTTGTCAACAAATTAGATATTTTTTTAGAAAGAGACTTTTCTCATTATTCAGAGAGATATTTTCAGAATTGGTTATGTAGAATGATGGGGTTTGATCTGGTTTTCAGTTGTAGAGAGAAGTGAGAGGCTTGGCTTCAACAGATGGAAGATTTTCAAGTGGACAAGTGTCAATTCCAGGTCAGATCCGAGATTTCTTCCTTCTTCTATATCTTTCTTTCTTCTCTCATTAAAAAGGGTTTTTTTGTGGTTTCACAACGCACGCCCCATTGACCCCCTAGCATATTTTTTTTAGCTTTTCAGATCCCTAGTCCGAGGTTTGAGTCCTTTTTAGGGTTTTACCTAGTGTTTTTTTTTTAGTTTACCGAAAAACCTAGTTGCCGAGAACTGGAGATTTTAAGGAGAAAAAATCAATTTTTATTTAGAAGGGCGCACTAGCGCACTTGGTGCACCTAGCGCACTCTTCAAGGTGCGCTAGTGTGCTAAGCGCACTAGTGTGGAAGCACTTCCCTTTGGAAGTGCGCACATGCGCTGGTGCTCACCTCCAAAGGTGTGCTCTGTCCTAGGCCTATAAAAGCCCGGGACCCACCCTTCCTTATCTCATTCTTCTTTCTAAGTCTTTGACAAGCGCACCTCTGCACATTGTGAGGTGCGTTTCATCCTTGCAAACCTGCACACACAACACACAAACACATTAGAGCAACCAAAAAAGGTACGCACCCATTTTGCACAAACTTAATAAAACACTTAACAAACAAACTTTAAACTAAATCTAAGCTAACTTCACTATAGGTGAAGGTGCGCATGTGCGCACCTTCACACCTTTACAAAGGCAAAACCTTCCCCTATTCAAAATAAGGGTGCGCTATGTGCACTATGTGCACACCCTGTTTTCTACACTTGGCATACTTGGCACTATAAGGGTGCGCACCTAACACACCCTTAAGGTGCGCAAGGTGCACCAATTTTTTTTCCCCATCAGTGATGTTTTATAGGTTTTTAAAGTGTTTTGTTGTAGTCTTCGGGATTTAGGGTTTCTGGGCTTTTTTTTGTCATAACTAGGGTTTTTTTAAATTTTTTTTTCAACATTCCAAACTAATGGATGTATGTTTTGGGCAGATTAAATGGCTTCCTCCTCGTCCTCCCTCGCTACAAAGATGGTTCCAAAACTGGTGGTCTTCAAATCACACTTCCAGGATGCATATTCAGAGATCTGAGACACTGAGCTAGGCCATATTGACTCGAACACATTCGTGGTGCTATGCAACAAGCCAAATGAAAGGCTCCCTACGGTATCTACACTTATTAGATCGGGACTAGTAAACGCAGCGTCACACCTGATTTCAGTATAGTCTTCAAAGTTGATTATGGCATTGGCAGAAAACTATGTTTCAAAGGAGAGACTTGTAAAAAGCATAACGAGAAAGATTGTCCTAGATCTAACACCTACGAACATCAAGAAAGTATTCCATCTTCCAAGGCTAGAGCAATATATAAGACTAACATATCATCAAGCAAGAAGATAGTATAGAGAGCATGGAGAGGAAGCATCAGAAATTATCCAATCTTCGTATCTCATCGATAAGACTCCTCCTAGGAAAAAGGCAAGTAAAGTAGATATGATGAGGGGCTATATGAAAGATGATATCGGACATTCCATAATGCTCCTGAGTAGAGTCATGGGATTACCAAGAGCAGGACACTTGAATATATGGATGGTACACTTCATTGAAACCATCAAAACGACAAAGATGCCAATTGACTGGGCCTCAATTCTCAGTGAGAATTTAGATGAACAACTGGTGGCAGTCAAAAACAACCAAAGGTTCTATATTACATCTTATTTGGTGTATTTGTTAGCTGCAAGAGCAACAAATTATCCGGGGTTGTTCAAAAAGGGCAACTTGCAAGATGCTAACGCATGGCCTTATGTGGTATACCCCCAGTTGGAAAGAAAAAGCTTTCGGATCACAAGAAGAAATATAGAATAGTGAATGATGTCTTCATTTTTGCAATCATCCAGTTCATCGAAGGAGATTATGCAAAAAGGATGTTAGAAGAGGCAGCAGTAAAGATTCTAGAAATCAGCGCCTACTACATCCAATTTAAGACATTCACCTATTTGAGGTAGCGGGTACAACTGTGAATCCAAAAAACCCCCCAAGGTATCCATGTGATAGACTCATATTGCTAGAGATTGCACGACAACTCTCGTCTACATATGAGAGAGTAAGGAAGCAACACAAGAAGACCTAGGTATGGCCCATCAGTATAGGTTTGTTTAGTGTTAAACAGAAGCAAGATATCGCGACGTTTGAGTCTGAATGGGATCAGTATCCCTTGGAGGATTATAACTCTCCTAGTCCCTGTTTTGATAACATTGGCAGAGTTCAGTACTTGGCAGGAAAACAGTTCCACCATGAAGATGCCATAAAGGATCATTGGATGAATGCAGTGGATGACTACGGAATCCGAATAAGGGATTATTGTAGGATGACTCTCTATTTGGCAGGCAATGCCTTGAAAATGAAGGTCCCATTAAAGATTGTGCAACAAGGCACTGAAGAGGTCTTAGATCCCTTATATAACAGAGATAAGATATCTGATCAGCCTATCATGAATGCAGAGATTGATAGAGAAGAAAATGCATATATCAATCATAGGGCGAGGCATATCATCCAATTAACCAAGGATTGGATCAAGAGACCATTCAAGCTAGATCCGATTCCACAAATTGTAGTTTTCCAAGCTATAGCTCGCCCAGTGAAAGGTAGAGGAGCGAAGGTGACAGTGCCAACATTCAAAGCTCAGTCTCCAAAAGGCCAGAAACAGTGCATCAGCTTGATAGAGAAGTTGGATACTTCAAGGCACAAAAGGGTAAAAATAAAAGAAAAAGAACTTCCCCTCAACAAGCTGAGCCTGAAGAAGAGGCAACTCAAGCACCAGAACACCAAGGGGCAAAGAATTTAGAAAGGGCAGAAAATGTAGAAGTCATCCAGATTTAGGATAATCTGCCAATGCCACTACCAAAACAAGGGCAAGAAGCTGAAGCAGAAGCACAGGAAGTGTCTCCACCTGCACAAGAGGAAGAAGCCTCTCCATCGGCTCCCAAGAAGAGAAAGATGAAAACTCCGATTAAAAGGACAAGGAGACAAAAGGTGATAAGAAAGGTTACTCCTTTTCCATTAGTCCCAAAAATTATTCAAGAAGAAGAAGAGGATGACGAAGACGAAGACGATAACCTTCCCTTGATTCAAAGGACTCGTCTTGCTAGGGCTACAGAGGTAGAACGGAGAAGAAGCTCCACTATAACACCACCATCCATTCCTACACAACCTATTCAGGCTACAACTTCAGAGGATGAGTTACAACAATGGATTGATGAGCAAGAAGACCAAGGGGCTGATGTCTTTAAGATGTCAGATTTTGATTTCATGCCTATAGGTACTGACCTAGTAGGTGACAAGATAAGGGATATCCCGACAAATCATCCTCCACGAGAGGATTGGAATCAATTGCTGCCTCAGCCACAAGGACCTTTAATTGCTTCACCATCATCAAGTCAAGATTTATCTTGCTTTGATAAAGGTTCAATCACTCCTCTCCCTCCAAGTAATGAAGAACAGGTACAAGCTGAACAGGAAGAAGAGCCACAACAAATACTTGCTGATGAAGTATCAAAAGAGGGTCAAATATATGAGGAACCTCAACAGACTTCCCAAGATACAGAGGTGAGGACTGTGGACTCAACAGACACAGAGATGCCTGATGTGGATCTCTCACAAAAGGAGAAGACTTCGAAAAGGAGTGATATGGGAAAAGGCTTAGCGGTAAAGCTCCTTCATCTAAGGATAAATCTCTGACGGAAGATACTCCAAGATGGTTGAGAAATGAGGTGATGTTTAGACACAAAAGGCAGTTGTATTGTACTGAGGAAGAGGGAATGAGAGAATTAATTGAAGCTCTCAAGAAACCTAAGCCACCCGTAGGTGATGCACAAACATTGGCCTTTGTTATGAGTGATCAAAATCAAGACTTGTTCGCCCATGTTGCTATCCCTCCTCTACATGTAGATATTGAGGATTTGACTCCAAAAGATTATCAAATCAAGGAGGGCTTGCTTGGTAAAGCCACTGTGGATACTGCCAAATTGATGGTTACTACGGGAATCAAAGAAGTGTTTAGGCACTTAGAACAGAACGAGCCTGAATTGTTAAACCTCCAAAAGCATAATGAAATCCTAAGGGGTTATCCGAACAAAGTAGTTGGTCCATTGATCCTGAAAATCCCGAGGAGACTTTAGAGGCAGCACTTGATAAGAGGGATAAGGAGACTGCACAATTAGATCCATTTTTGAAGGCTTGTCAACAATGGTGGGAAATTTTTGAAGAGAAAGGTGTGCAGATCATACAAGGAAATCTTAAACTGCTACACCACATGCAGAATAGTGCAGATAAGCTGGTTGCTATATTGAACTAGGATTTTGGATTAATGGATGAAGTACATACCTGGGGTAAAGACCTACAAGCGTTACAATCAATAAAGGGTTGGAGGTAGCGGATGTTGATGGATGTATATACTGCAGATGAGTTAGATAAGATAGATGGTTGGATAGAGAAGATTGCGGATGGTAATAAAGTAATGGAAACATTATATGTGGACATTCATAAGCTCAAGGATCAAACCTACGAGCAGACTTTGGAGGCAGAGAGACATCACAGCGATGCTTGTTTGGACATTTTTGAAGATGATTCAAGAGATAAACTAATGACTGTGCAAGCAGTTGTTGAACAATTTCAGAAGACTTTTGAAGAAGCTTCCACTGATGAGGATATTAGACATGCATTTAAGACCGAAGAGGCATTGCTAGAATTAGATGGGAAATTGGGAGATTTTGTAGAGACTCGCATAAAGGTGGGCAATTATTGACAAAAGTAAAGGATGAATCTGATGCTTTAGATTTGCCGGATGCAACTCAAGTGACGGAGATTATAGAGAAATTCAAGAGCAAATACCCAAACATAGCTATAGTATGAAGGGGAACAAAACCCAAAAGCTAGAATTTCAGTTTTGACACTTGGTAAAATTTTGCATTTTTTGGACCTGTCTTCCAAGGTGCACTTCTCCAAAGGTGCACCGGAATTTTTAGAAGAAGTTTTAGGGGCACCGACAGTTAACTACTAATTCCAAATTTAGAGCTTTCCATGTACCGGAAATGCATTCTAACAGCAGTTTGACTCCTAAAAACATCCAGAGAAGGTTGAGCTTCTATTTTTAGCATCTCCAGAGACTCCTACATCATCTAATGGCTTTCTTCTTCTTATTTTCTCATGATCTCTTTGTTTTAAGACATGTAAAGGCTCATGCACCCGTTAAATGATATAAATAAGGTGGAGTCCTACTTAGCACCAGTTAGAGAGTCAGTTTGTACATAAATAGATTTGTTTTATTAGTTTAGAAGAATATGTTTGCATAAAGAGATCTCTCACTCTCAACACAAATTGAGGAGATGATTTCTTATAAATTCAAGATTGTAATATGTATTCCGGGCCATTATTTTGATGCAATAATACATGCTATTGGTGCTCTCATTTGGAATGTAGTTATTCTTGCCTAAGTGTGTTATATTTTGTGAATGTATGTTCATGGAGTGTAATTGAGCCAATAGTTTTATTATGTTATTTTGATTGAGCGATCTTTTAATTCTGGTGTTTGCCACATATTTACAAATTCCGCTGACGTACTTAATTGGAGAAGAGATCACCCTATTGTTCCTACATAGTTTTTTGTCTCACATGAGCACACTTTCCATGGCCTTGTGATCTAATGAAAAGTGAAACATCTTACGGTTACTGAATTCCCATTGACGACTGCATCAATGGAATTAAAGAAGCGATGCTCCTATTTTCATTGGTTACCTACTGATCTTTTCAAAGGCTTAACTCGCAGACGTGTTGTTTCTATGGCTTATGTCTGTTAGGCATTTACTTTTCAAGTTATTTGCTTAAACTTCTTGTTACCCTATCTTCTTTATTTGCTTTTACAAATACTTGGTTAATTTAGGAATTCATATAGTTGCATAGTTAAAATTGCATTCATAAAAAACAAAAAAATATAAAAATATATTTCTTTTTGTGTGGTTTTTCTTTTGAGATAGCAAGCAAATTCCATATCTTATCCGAAATTGTTCAAAACCAGCAAAGGCCTCCTCGTGAACACTCACATTTATCTTCTACTGAGTGGATTACAGTAGGTCGCAAGATCACACAGAACCTTGGAGTTGATCCCAAATTAGTTTTTTAAGAGAGGAGTTCGAAAGGATTCCTGTCGTTAAGCATCGTGCAAAATGACAACTCAACAGGTTCTAGACTTTTGGACAGGTTTCCATAGGTGTGATACCACTACGGTTGGATGTTGTTGGTTCCAAACTATTGAGCAGAACTCTAGTTGTGACTCCACCATTCTCCTCAACATTTTCTCTGTATGAACAGCAATAATAAAGATATAGTATAGTTCTGATCTATTATGTGTTTTATGAGTCTTTCATGCATCTTGAATGTACTTATTTCAAAGGAATGAATGCAAAGAGCAGCAAGTTATTTAGTTTCATTCCAAATCTTGTCTCTTGCCTCTATTGTTTGCAAACTTTTGTGATCTGTGGACAAAGAATATAGGTCCAATTGCATCTCGTTTTGAGTTGTATATCTTGATGTGTTTTGCTTTTGGTTCAAAGAATCAAGTAAATGCTTGATATATTTTATAGGGTTGCAGATTTCATGAGAAGGATGTCTGATAAATATGAGGTTCAGTATGAACATAGATGTCTAATTCACAAAGTGATAGGATTGATCTGATAACTTGATGCATATGATAGATCATTGATATCCAGGATGTATGTTGCGATTTGTGAAATACCCAATGGATAGGGCACTGATCAGCTACAGGATCAATTCAGCTTGTTGTTGCATATGGGGTTTTGCTGATTCAAAATCAAATATCAATTATCCTTTTTCCCTTTCTGTTTAGGAGCTGAAGGGATACCCTCATCAGCTTGTGGATTTCATAGGTCTTGTAACTTTCTATTGCATACCTTTTTTATTGCATAAGTATAGGAGAAATAAGGGTTTAATCTGCTTTGTATAGATTCAGATGTATGCTTTGAACTAGTACCATATGAACGAATCTAAAGGTCTACCCGCCTAGGTTTTGCAGAGCCTAAACTAGAAGGAGTTCAGCCTTATTGTTGGCCTAGGTTCTTGACAAATTGTGTCCATCATAGGAGATAGCTTCCCTTAGATGTAATCTTGTCTTTGCTACTTGGTAGTTAAAATCACTGTTAAGTCAGGAGCCAACACAAAGTATTCTTAGTTCTTTG
The DNA here is from genome assembly GCA_028749045.1 of Cupressus sempervirens. Classification (NCBI taxonomy): domain Eukaryota; kingdom Viridiplantae; phylum Streptophyta; class Pinopsida; order Cupressales; family Cupressaceae; genus Cupressus; species Cupressus sempervirens. The sequence goes on from CM053792.1 coordinate 739,604,501, forward strand.
ATAGCTTTGAATCAAATGTTTGTAAAAGAGTGGATAGACTCAAGTTATTTGAAGAAGCCTAAAGGAGAGAGTGCTACATACATTATCTTTGACAACATATTTTCTCGAAGAGCTAAGGAGGTTGTGAAGAAAACTTGAAAACCAGAAATTTTTTTTTGTATTGAAGTTTTTCATTATTACATTGTAATTAACAATTGTCATTAATCATTTTGCACTTCTAATTTCTAAGTGTTGGAGCCCTTATTTAGAGTTCTCCGCTTGGTAGAGGACCATCGAAGCCCAATGGGGTATCTTTATGAGGCCATGGATAAGGCCAAGGAGTCTATCAAAAATTACTAAAGCAGAACGACCTCAAATTTGACCCCATATGGGAAATTATTTATAAAAGGTGGAACAATTAGTTCCACCAACCTATTCATTCACCAGAGTACTCCCTCAACCTTCGTGTCTGCTTCTCATCATCCTACTCGGATCACAACGCAGAGATCGTGGAGGTCTCACTACATGCATTAGATTATGTCTGAGATTGAGCTGAGAGAACTCATTGTGTCTAGATAAGACACTTACAAAAATTCAAGGGGCAAGCTACTCTCTTTAGACTTGGCCTAGAGAGGAAGAACAACTCATACTCTAGTTACAATATTTGGATTTTGGAATCTTTCATATGCATAATAAGTAGATAAAAATTAAAATGTGTTTTCACCTTGCTTTCTAACTCTTCAATATTTTATTTTGAGGATGGTTAGTGGTGAAATTGGGTTGAAAATATCCCAAATCTGATACTCCAGTTATAATATTTGGATTTTGGAATCTTTCATATGCATAATAAGTGGATAAATATTAAAATGTGTTTTCATCTTGCTTTCGAACTCTTCAATATTTTATTTTGCGGATGGTCGGTGGTGAAATTGGGTTGAAAATGTCCCAAATCTGCAAAAAAATTCCCTCTGGATCTTATGTCAACCTTGTAGTTCATCCAGTTGTGAGCCCACCTAGAGTTTGTTTGAGGCAACCCACACTAAGAAGAGGAAGAAGTTAGCACAGAAATGCCTCAATGACCTTGTGTTTGTGCAATATAACCTTCAATTGCGCACAAAAAAGGTAGAGAAAATACTAACTGGTCTACTTGATTTGGATGGCATAGCTCCTTACAATGATTGAACATCACTAGACCAGCCTCCATTGTCTACAGAGGATGAGATCTATGATTTGGAGAGGAAGACTATTGAGGAGGGGGGTGGATTTGAACTAGTATTGGGTGACATTGAGGAAGATGAGGAGGTTGAGGATAATGAGGAGTCATTGCCAATGCCAATAATAGCAACATCTACTTCAGGATGGAGATCGAATCACGGCCAGTCCTATCAAGCTAGGAGGCAAAGCCACAATGGACTCCTAAGACTAGACCCCCTACCCCTCCCATAGTTTTTACTGGAGCTGTTAGGAAGGGGAAGAGGGAGATGTTGATTGTTTTGATGTTGTATTCACTTATAGTTTTACAAAGACAATTTTCTATTCTAATTTTGCTTCAGACTAACAAGATACCGGTCATCAGCATTCCACATGAGGATGTCGTATTGTACCCAATTTGCACTTAAATATATCTAGACTCAACTTATTTCTTTTGTTTACTCAATTTCTGACTCATGAGATATTTCCTCATTGAACTTGGCAAAACAAAAGCATTTCTAATTAGTTTTAAGCAATTTTTCAAGTTACTGAGTTTTCCTCCCAGCTTATTTTTTTGGGCCTTGGCAAAGTCCGAGATTTCCATCTATTTACATGATTTTTGGACTTATGGCGTTCAGAGCATCCATTTGGATCCCCATGATGAAAAGGGTGTTTTTGGGACCAACTAAAAAGGTACACCCAATTAACAACAATCCTAGAATTAGATTTGCCATGCAAAAAGCAAGGAAACAAGGAGAGAAAATGATAAAACATCAATGCTTTCAAATTTCTAGCTGTAGACGTTATTTGATTTTTATAATCTGAATACACTATGTCAAGCCTTGTTTAGGCTGTCATCCTTGTCACCTCTAAAATGCCTAACATGATTACATAATCAGGAGTTTGACTCGTTCACTAATGCCTGCTTCTTCTAACCAATCTTTCTTTATTTCAACAACAGCTTTTAATTTGAATTGTTCAAACAGTTTTCCTTATCAAAAGTTGTTGTCCATGTGGTGGCTTTGTGACATCTCCTTCTTGGTGTGACTTATAATCAAGAACCAGTAATGGATAGCCTTATCCGTTTCGCCATCACAGCTCTCTTTTTCTGCTTGTGTAACTCTGATCTTTTTGACATAAGGTCTAATTTGCTCCAATTTCTTGGATACCTTCTTTAAAGAGCTTTGTTAATACCTATATCTTTGTTTGATTCTCTGGAGATCGTTCTGCTACTCGTCTTCCATATGATCTACTGTGGCTTCTGCCCAAGTCTGACCAGTACGAACCTGTTTTATCCTTGCATCTGCAGTTCTGTAGTAATGAATTAAGTTTGTAAATGCTGTACAAGTTTGTAATACACCTCTTTTGGATTTTTTGGCCAGTAGAAAAGAGCATTAGGGCCGTCGATCCACATTTAGGCTATCATCCTTTCTAATCACTTCTAAAACGCTTACCGGGATTGCATAAACAGGAGTTTAATACCATCTTATGAAAAGGCATTCATTCCACTTCACAAGCAAAATAAAACATTGATTTACAAAAAGATGGTAGGATTTCATATTACAGTGAGGTCTTCAAATGTTCTGTAGAAATAGCCATGTTCTCGCCAGTCTCATCAACCAATTCGTCACAAAATTCTTCAACCCGCTGAATTACTTGCTCATTCTCCCCTTACTCTGTCTAGATATAGCAAAAATGGTTATGCGTCTGATAGATTGGATTAGCACCTGTTCGCTATCCAAATCGTGCAAACGACCGTTGTAGCCAATGCCAGCTAGACAGCAAAATGTACATTGAGGGCTTGAAGGATAAACGGTGTTCAAAAACTCTTGTCTCTGCCTTTGTGATGTCATCTTTTGTTTATTGAAAGAATACTTTTCACATTTGAGTTTATTCATATCTTGCATTGTTTCCGAATTGATATCTGTTTTTCGTTCGAATTCGGAGTTTTCGTTCAGCGGCAAATTATACGATTGGGGTGCAACAGCTGGTGGTACAAATTTTTATGTAAACCATTTTTGAGTGAATTCAAAAGAATTATTCAAGAATTTTGTAGAGGAAACAAAATAAGGGTTAGATACAATGAATCCTACCTAATCCATATGAATTGAAATTAAAAGAAGGAAAAATCAAGCAAGAAAAGAACTCCAAGACTTCTATTTAAGGAGTCATAGACCAAGAAGCAAGTGCTGCTACATGAGTGCCAAAGAGGGAAGAGGTTAGAAGAGTGTCAAGGAGAAGACATCTAGGAGAAGGAAGAGCACAGAGGGTTTTCTTCGACAAGTGGTTAGAGAAAGATGATTGCACTAGTACATTGAGCATGAAGACTCAAGAAGAGGGCAATTTGATAGAGTTGCAAAGATTGAAGGCCAGCCCTGCACGCTTTCACAGAGGGTATCTTCGAAACCCTAGATATGCATAAGTTGTTCTCCGAATTCCGCGGACTCTTAACGGATGGCGCCGCACTAAAAATATGTCCTCATTCCGTTTTAACTTTTTGGAGATTCGTAATGCCATCCTTCCTTGCAGATGTTCCAATCTGAAGTGATCTGGTGTAAATTTTAGATGATTTAAAATTGATAAATTAGGCTTTCTCAATTCTATAGATAGGTTTCCTCCTTTTTTTCTCGAAGGTTTTCAAATGTTCGCCTAAAAATAACATTTTGATAAAAGTATTTATTGACTTTTTACAGAATTATCTTTAAAAATATACTCAAAAAAAATTATAAAATTATTGCTTTAATAAAATATTTTTAAAATTTAACTTATGATTAAATAACATATACAATGATATCATTAATAGGAATACGTTACAATGCATTGTATTGAATCTACTTGAGTTTCGTATATATTGACGTAGGAAAAAATTAATCTATAGAATGTATTTCAATTACATGATATTCTAAATTAGATTGACTTCAAAATTGATTTAAGATTGTTTTCTAAATCTTTAAAAAACTAATTATTTTTTCTTCTTTAAATAATTTAAAATAGTTCAAAAATCTTAAAATAATTTTAGTCACGAGTTGATTGATGTTGATAAATAATAGATTATCAAATTTTAGATGACTTCATTATGTGAAGTAAGAATTCTAGAAATTTGATTGTTAAATTTTGATCTAAGAAGATAACTACAATTCTTTTTCATGATTACTGTCTTTGTCTTAACATTATTTCAAATTTGAAGAGATGAGAATCCTATATATTGGCACTGTTTAAGTGTAGTAGTGAGAACTCAATCTACAAATATTGTGAACTTGGAAGATTAGCCACTTGGCTAAGATGATTGACATTATTATTTATTGTTTTATCTATCTAATAAGATGGTGAAATTATGAACCTAAAAGTTATATAGATAAATTTCGGATATGTAAATGCTTGAATCTCATGAATCTGGATTATAAAAATATTGAAAAAAGTAGTAGGCTACACTAAGGCCCCGTTTGTTTCCTAGAATTGGATCGGAATTGGGATAGCAATAATCTAGTTTTGTCAAATTCGTCGTTTGGGTCAAAAATGATAAAGTGGAATTAGAATTGGAGAATTCTAATTTTGCCCCAAAATGAGGTTACCACACTTCCACTCCAATAGGTGGAATTGAGAATTGAATCCAAAGTTTGAATTTTTTAGAATTGGAATAAAAGTAAAATCGAATGATTTTTAAGTCCTCTCCTTTTTTTTGACCTAATATATTTTAACACGAGATATGTTACCATGCGAGCATTATTTTTTGTAACCATTTTTAACAATTTACTGGTTTGGTTCGGTTATCAAGCTTTTTCTATTGCAGAAGGTAATGAGGAAATTCATTTTTATTTGCATTGTATATTATTTTCTAATAGTACTTGTGTCTAAGTCCATGGCGTCTCCCTTGTACAAATCTTTGGCATTTTCTGCTCTCACTATAATTTTTGCTCTCTTTGTTTATGCACGCTTGATCGGGTACTCATTCTTTGTAAATATTTCTTCATATCATGCCAAGTATTGCATATATTTGTTCTGGATATGAGGGTATTTATTAATAAATGGCATTACCTTGTCTTTGTCGTGCCTTCTATTTGATCTTGGGGAAATATAATCTAAACAACATAAAGGGTTTAGTGTATGTCCACGCTCTCTTCCATTGTTCCTAAGAATATGAATTCGTTTCTATTGACTTCCTGTAGTTGCAGCCAATAGGACATTGAGGTATTCTGGATATTTGGTCAACCATTTCATGGTTAACCCCAATTATATGCATTATATCTGTTGAAAACTAGCGCAAATGTTCTACCAAATAGTTTTCAACCATCGCATGTGTTCTCATATGTAGGATTAAAAGGTGCACAATATGAAGGTGTCTCTGCTCCTCCCGGTGGATTCAACGGTGGTCTCTTTGATCATTAGTTACCCATATTCCCACATAATATTTACGAACCAAACACAAAAGATGTATCTTCTTACTCATCTTCCAGGTGAATCAAATGGGACAAATAATTTTTACAAAACTAGATTTTGAAATACAAAACCTGACTTCGACAAAATCTGGTTTTCAATCAAAACGTAGTTTTGTTGATTCCACCAAAAAAATAGGTTGTAAAGGTTTTCTTTAGTCTCTTCTTTCTTTGATAAAATATTTATTTTTATCAATAAAAAAGAATCTACACTTGAGGATTCACCACTTACTAAGTTAGTTGCACAAGTTTAGATCTTCCTTAGAGATTTCTACAAGAGTGTGGATCTAGACTAGCTAGTACTTGAGTTGGATCTTGAGGAATCTTGCAGAACTATTATTGTAATTGCTATTGTATTTGGCCATAATTGGGAAGGCATCATAGCCTAACACATTGCATGTAATCAATTATTTTATGAATAAAGAGTCATAATCGATATCAGATCTTGTATCTTGTGTTGTGTTTATGTTGTGTGGTTATTTGTTGGGGGCTAAGACATCTCCTTTGGGGATTCTCCTACCTTGCACTACATCAACATGTGCTTAGTTGTTATGCTTATCACTTGCATGAGTAGTGGTGGTGGTGGTGTCCCTTTAAAGGTTCAAACGTAAAACACTTATCATATCCATTCAAGATAACGATTTTGCAATCGATATGTCTTTTATTTGTTAGTAACACTTTGAAAAGTTTTTCTTGGTTTATAGTATTTAATTATTTATGAATTCTAAAAGCATTATTTTATTGCACCACCCTTTTCATAACAAGATATCACATGTAGTCCACCTTTTCACCACTAATTAATAAGAAAAAATTAATTAATTTAAACATTTATATAATTTTTTTATTTTTTAATAAATATTTTTAAAAAGTTTTCAAAAATAAAATCAAGGAAAAGTTAAGAGTGCTCTAGCAATAAAGGAGGTGAATTTCATATTTTATGGAACATTCAATTTAGTATTTGGGGAAAATAAAAATTAAGAGATTATAGGACAATATCATGATGGAAAGAAAGAAAGATAGATTGGTTCGTTTATAGTTCTATAAATGACATGTACATATTTTATTTCTTGTAGAATTTGAACTTGTTAAGATTATAATGTTTGTTAAGACAAAATAAAATTTCAATCATTCAAAAAGGGAGATCCAATTCTATTGCAATATAAATCAAGTATTTAAAATTCTATTTTTCATATATAAATTCACTTTGTTCAATTTAAAAATAATTATACAACAAAATTTATGATTATTTAATAATATATTTCAATATTAATTAAAATGAAAGAAAAGGTAAAAACTAAAAAGGCTTCAATTTTTTAAATAGATCAATAATCTTATGTTTAATAATTAACAATTCAAATTAATATTTTAATAATTTAATTTTTATTTCCAAAATTTTATTTCATTCTTTTAAAAATTCTATCATATGAAATTATATAAATTAACATTAGAAAAAGTGAAAATTATTACATATATTACTCAAAATATATTGAAAAAGGTTCTTAAAAATACTATTATTACAAATATAAATTAAATTTATTTTTTAAAAGTTTCTTAAAAATAATGTGCATAATTTTTTAAATTTTTTTTTAAAGTTGTGTTTTTTAAGGAGATTTTAGATTTTAGTAAGAAGAAGATTATTCTGACAAAAACTGGGTGTATTAAAATTTTAGACTACATCTCCTCATCCTTACAAATGGTTAGTATGATAACACAAAAATTATATTTAAGTAAAACGTATTTAATTTGCCGTTCAGATTATATAAATCTTATATATTCTAAGTCAAACTAATTTCATCGTTCCCAATATGCTGTATTTTGTCTTTCTTACGAGGCGCTCCAGTTGTGAAATATTTTTGTACGTTATAAAGTGACAAACTTTGTAGTTAATATCGAAGTGTCAAAGCTATATTTGATGAATTGAATTTATATTTTAGGATTAAAAATTTCATGGCCGCATCGACTGTGTAACTAATTCTGTCTCTATCTGATTATTTTTTTGGTTGCATTTGGATATACCATTCTTCCTTTATGGGATAAGTCACATTTTGAATGCAGATTCACAACTGGTCCATTGGTTATGATGCCTTCCAGTCAACAAGCACCCAAATGATTTTCTAGCGAAGATTTGGAAATGAAGAGGACCGCTGTGTAAAAGATAAAGCTGACTACAGGATTAAGAAGAAGAAAAAAGGATGTTTTTAAAAATAAAATTTGTTTGAAAGTTTTGTAAATATATGGGAGAAATTTTATATTTACCTTTTTTTTTAATTCTATTTTCGAATTCTGATGATGGTTTAGATAATGTGATCTAAAATGTTGATGTCAAAAAAATTTACAATTGAATTCAGAAACAAATTTATATTAGAAATTTTATGTTTAAGGTCATTTGAGTTGGAGAGTTTTAGAATAAGGGAACATCTAAAAAGGCTCAATGTTTTACTTATGGAGCATCACCTAAATGCAATGATTATAAATGTATTATTCATTCTCATAAAAGATGAGTTCTTCAAAATTACTCATGTTACATAGGTTTGACTTGAAAACTACATGTCTAATGTTTCATCTCTTTGAACATTGCCTGAAAATAGTAAATGTACCATTCATTATTGTAAGAGATAAATTCTTGTAAACCTTTCTCATAAAACATAAATAAAAGAAAGAACCACAACTATAACCATACATTGTATAAAAGATAGATTATCTCAGACTATATTGCTGAACTTAACTTTCTATAATAAAATCACTTATACATAATCTATCAATCTATCAATGCATTTCAATTGTTCTAAGATTTAATTATCTCCACAGTCCTATTCCAGACCTCACATTATTATTAACCAGAACTTGAAACATCCATAGATAAACACTCAACAAACAAAGAAGATAAAACTGAAAAACCATTAAAAACAGGGTTGAGATTGGACATTACATTTCTGCCCTTCCAAATTCGATAGAGTCGCTTAGGACTCCTCATACTTTGATTATTCATGAGGCCAACAAAATCTGCCCAATTCTTTCCAACCTGGTAAATTGTACCAGCCTTTTTTAAGCGATTCTTTGGAGAAGGAATTATAACTTAATATCAGATATAGTATGGGAATCTCTGAAATTTTTGATGTGTAGAATAGAATTGAAATTGAAGTTCAAGCCAAAACCAGACCCAACAAGTTCAAGCCAAAACCAGAGCCAACCTTAATGGAAAGAAACAGGGATGGTGAGAATACTAAGAAGTTTGCATAGGGATTGGCGGTGACGGCAAAGAAAGGGAGAGAGTTGTCTGTGAACAACCCAACGAAGGTTGTGCCAGCGTTAATTACAATAAGTCATGATCTTTGGCAGACTATGGAGACTTGCTGGTTGGTTTCTTACTACAGATGAAACAAGAATTTTGTCTCTAATAATGGAGCTGTACACCAAGGCTATTACGTGTATATGGCCCTCTCCTAATTGTCCTTGTCTTGGGTTGGTTGTGGGAGCCACTTTAATAATTTGATGAAGTTTGGATAGAGTAAAAAGGATTAATTTGAATTGTCATTCACTTTTGCTTATATTGGGATCCATTTTAATTAAGATTGTTTTGTTATGTTATAATATATTTGTAATGGGTAGAGGAGACGAGTTAGTAGTTGTAGAGGCTAATTTCACATATTTATAGTTTTCAATTCGTATGTTGAAATTTGTCAATATTTTTGATAAATTTATGTAGGTGAATGAAGAGCTTAAAGCTAACCTTTCAGCTCTCCCACATTTACAGAGCTCTCTGTAGAACTCTTAGAGTGCAAGGTGGTCAAAAAGTGTAATTTTAAAATGTTCATCCAGAACCTACCACTCAGAACCCCCCATGACTGATATCTTTTAATCCAAAAAACAGTTACAATCTATCTAATTAGCATTAGCTTTTGTGTCAATAAATGTTCACTTTATAATGTGAACATGTGCACTAGATAGAAAAGATGGCGAGGGGGTCATTTTAATTAAAACACATTGTTCCTAGTGATAATCAAAACCTCGTGTTATTGTGCCCCTTTGTGCACTCCACTTAACCACAACCGACCATAAACTTGTTCGCGGTGATACGTTTCCATGTTCACCAAATCTCACATTACCACCCGCGATTATTTATCATTCACCTATTGTTTCCATGATTTTCATGTAGTTTTTGTTGCATGATTTTTTTGGTTTCACTGTAAAATGATTGTATGCAATGTAATAGAAAGAAATAATTAGAGGATATGGTAAAGAAAAAGTGTAGAATGTCGATATAATCATTGCTTTCTTTTGTGTTTTTTGTGAATGTTTTAAGTATCTTGTAGGTTTCAATAGAAATATGGGCTTTTGTTTGTGTCCAATTTGTTTTGACATATTTACCGAAATCATTGTTTGTAGTGTGTTTCAATCATTTTGTAAGGTTCTGTTGCAACTAATAATGTCAATGAAGGAAATCATTATAGGAAAAGGAAAATGGAAAAATGGGATTTCAAATGGTTTTGAAAAAATAGATAAAATGTAGAAGGGATTCTTTTAAATGTGAATTGATTTTTGGTTATGGGTTTGTAATGATTTAAGGGCTTTTAATCATTGAATTTGAATTTTGGTTTTGTAGAAGGGGTATTCGAGAGTTTTGGTATGAGATTAAGGGTTTTGGGATTATTCAAGGCTTTTTAATCATTGAGATTAAGGTTTTTTCTTATTATTATTATCTTTTTTTAAATTTAATGATTTTTAATCATTTAATGTATAGCGATAGAAACAAATAATTAGTCAAAATGGCAAAGAACTAGTGTAGAATGTCAATATAATCATCATTTTTTGTTGTGATTTTTGTGAATGTTTGAAGTAGCCTACAAGTTTCAGCACAAATATAGGGTTTAGTCTATGTTTATGATTTTCTTTTACATATTTACTGAAATTATTATTTTTATTGTGTTTCAATAATTTTTTAAGGTTTTGTTGCAACTAATAATGTCAATGAAGGAAATCATTACAAGAAAAAGGAAATGAAATGGGGTCTCAATTGGTTTCGCAAAGATTAGATAAAATATAAAAGGGATTCTTTGAAATGATAATTGAATTGCAGTTAAGGGTTTTGGGATGATTCAAGGGTTTGTAATATAATTTAGGGTCAAGTGTTTTCAATGATTTAAGGGTTTTTAATCATTGAATGTACAACCATAAGAACAAATAATTAGTTGAAATGGTCAAGTAATTGTCTACATTGTTGAAAATAGAGATTGGTTTTCTTTTGTGCTTTTCTGATTCAATCTTTCCATAGATTTATGTTACCATCTTTTCACCTTCAAATCATTACACATAATGTGATAGAAAAAACTAATTAGAAGAAATGGTGGAGAAATAGTGTACATTGTCAATATAATCATTACTTCTTACATTATATTATTTGTGTATCTCCATAGTTTCTTCCACTCTTCATTTAAGATATGGGGATTTGTTTGTGCTCATCATTTTCTTCCACTTACTGTTATTCCAAAAACCTACAACACCTGCTCATGCTTCCCACCACCCACCTTTGTAAAACTTACCTTACCTATGACCTTTCTTAATTTGACATTCATTTATTGGCCACCCTAAATATACTCATTTGCATACATCTATTTGACTGCATTGCCTTATTCAAGTAACTACATGCATTATTAGGTTGTCATCAATGTATGCATTGCTTAGTTGACATTGATTCTGTGCATTCTTAAGTTGACATTGACTATTTGAATTGTTAAGTTGATATTGATTGTGTGCCCTGCAAAGTTGACATTAAATGTATGATATGTCAAGTTGATATCAACTATATGCATTCCTCAAATTACCATTACATGTATGTATTTTCTGTTGAAAGTCATTGTATGCATGTGTCCATTCTTCAACTCACTTCCATTCTATGCATTACTCTAGTTTTTTACCTGCTACTTTCCATTCTTCACCTAACATTCTTTCCACAACAAGTTTACATTGACCTAATGTTCCCCTAAATCTATGTGCAATGTCAAGCATTTTTGTCTACAATTAAGTGATAAACTTCATTTTCAAGTTGTTCAATAATTATTTTAGTTGAATATCATTTGATGTTACCAATGTGAATCACTTATTAGAGTCAATTTCTTTTATAGATGAAGGTTAATGCTATAAGGCTCACCAATTGAATTAAATTAAGAAATTGAATTAAATTAAATAGATGAAAGCATAAAAAAAAAAAACAAATAATAAGAATTTGAAATCAGGAATTCATCGCATGAAGGTATTGGAAACTACAATTGGAACAATTCTTATGTTGTCATTGATGTCAAACCTTATTTATCAGACAATTTTCTATCTGATTCGAGTGTCATATCTAGATTATTGATGAAGGGGATTTGAGAAGTTGGTCATAACAATAACACCCAGAGGAAAGGTTGAGTTATGAGAAGAAACTACAATGGACACTTGATTAGTTAGACTTTAACAAGATAAAGTGATCGTTTAATCATGCTATAAGTGAAGAAGACAATTGTACTGAAGCCTTGAAGAAGTAATCAAAGATTGACCAAATGCATAGGCTTAACCAAGCAAAAGAGCAGAAGATTAAGGAACTTGCATTGTTTGTCAAGTAATGCTAGTGTCAACTAAGTGGTTGTATGTGCCAAGCAGAAATAGTGATGATTGACCATCAGTATTGACCAAGCATCAATATTGACCAAGTATCAGTATATATATGCCGAACAAGAATGTTGGTAGTGACTAAGTAACCCAGTGATGATTGAACATTAAAACACAGTGTTGGCCGACTGACAACATTTTAATAGTTTATGAGAAAATCATGATTTTTTACTGACAAAGTTGATCTCTTGGAATATGTAAAGTGTGTTGAAGATAAGGATGGATGACCTAGAACATTTAAATCTAGGGAGACTGTGTTTGCATGTTTCTATACAAGGATTAAAGGAGAAGTTTGGAGAAGTTTCTAGAACACAAAAGAGGAGATGAAATGTTGTAAGGATTCGATAAATCTAACCTAAACCTAAGATCTACGATGGTTTTCAAGTGAAAAAATATCATAATTACCTATTTAAGGAGGTACAAGGGCTAGCCTAATAAGGTTGGAGCAGTTGTTGATGCTATTGACTGGTGAACTTAAGTAGGAGCCTGAGAAGAGTTGTGAAGAGGTGAAGTGTGATTGCTTGAAGGGTTGCCAGGAAGATCAGAGAAAGAGATGACAATAAAGGTCAGTCAGTGGATCAACATGTGAGTCAAACTGTGATATGTATTTGCAAACTGAGTTGTATTTGTCAGATCAAAACCTATTGTTACTTTCTAACCATTGTATCAGTATTGAAATCCTTTAATCAAGGTTGACCTAACAATCATATGTAAATTCTTTAATTAGGGTGGCATTCTAATGGAATTTTCTAAAGTCTTCTAACAATGCCACTCCTAACAATGTGATTAAACCCTTAAACAAAGTCACATTTAGCTGTGTGTTTTGTAATTTTTATAGGGTTGGCTCCTAACAGAGCTCACTTCAAAAGAGTGAAAATATTAGTGACATGTTACTGGATGTTTTTCCCAAATTGGGTTTTCACATTAAATCCTAGTGTCAAACTTGTGTGGATGTTATTTGTGATATTTTACTATTAATGTTCTACATTCTGTAAGTTTTTTATATTTAGGATAGTGGAAAAATTCCTTGTCTAAATCCTCCCAAACCTTATTTTCTACAGTCAGTGAATTCTATGTGCTTGTTCAAGCTTGTAACATACCATTCAATTCATGTTTCTTTCCTAATTTAGTGGTTTGAAAGCACAACATTTTTCCATATTTTCGTGCTTTTTATGCATGATTTTTCATAGTTTGTCTACTTCTAAATTATGTATTTTATCCAATTTTACTTCTTTGACTACTAACTGAGTACTTCATGGTCATGACTAACATATGTTGTAAGGTATGTGCATTATTTCTCTTTGTTTCATCCTACTTTTTTCATGTTATCATATGCATAATGTAGGCTTTCATAAAGTTCAATATAAGTACTTCATCCATTTTCTCAACTTCTATTGCATGATTTTTTTCATATTTTTCTACTTTGACTGCTTAGTGTATATGTTTAATGAATGTTTTATGGTGATGCTTAATGTATGTTGAAAACTATAAGCCTTTCTTTTGTCATTGTATTCCTATTTATTTTTACACTAAGTTATTGATGAGTACATTACTAAATGAAGTTTGCATAATGTGATTTTAGTTATGCGATGTATTCACCCATGAAATATAGTCGTCATTCTACCAATTTTTTTTTTTCTACACCTAGAATTCACATTGCTCTCTTCATTTTGTAATTTTGTCAATGAGTACATTTCAAAACTAGTTGTGCATTCTACACAAATAGTTTTATAATGTATTGTACAATTAAATGTACATGTCTATCTACTAGTGTTATTTTAAGTGTACTCTCAAATTTCACAACATTGTCTTACTTTTCTAATGTTTTAATGAATACCATGTTGTTCCATGTTCATTTATATCATGTTGTGAATGAGTACATTAATTTTGTACAATTAGTTAGGTGATGTGTTTACTGATGAAATGTACTTAACTTTGCATTGTGCATGTTATCTCTAGAAGTTGTGCCTAGACTAGATTCTAACTCAATCAACTTTGAGTAACATGGAAACACTCCTAGGTAGTGGGTGTGCCAAGGTTAGGAGTGAATCTTTGGATTATAGGTTGGTTCCTTATGATGTTCACCTATTTATTTCTTCAAGCTAAAATTAAACTTGAGGGGGAAAGGGATAGAAAGATTGCTTGAAAGTAAATGTTGAAAGATAAACTGAGGTGATACACCAAATATTAATATGAGGATATTGTTGGATTGGCATAATGAAATACTTTTGAAGAATTGAAATAAGAACAATATTTATCATTGCAAACTCATACATAAGTATTTCATAAGAAGGAAAGAACTTCAGACAAGATGCTAAGGGGAATGCTAACATTCACAATTAACTATTTGAGATGAAGCACAAATTCATGACTTAATGACATCCATGAACACATCCAAAAATCTACTAGCAAATAAAATTGAAACATAGACTCAGGGATTTAGAATAAATCAAAAAAGCTATATCATATCAATAATTTAAGTAGCAAAAACACAATAAGGACTTCTGAACTCTTCCTTTATTTAGATTTCAAAGGTAGTTCCACAACATTCCTCCAGACTGACTATAAGCAAAAATACAAAAAAATCTATGAAGGACTTAACAACATCAATTCTGCATAGAAACTCTAACAATTCAACCAACTAGCCCCTTTTCCACATCTTGGAAATCCTTGTAAAGAGAAGGATTGCAACAAGCTTTAGATGGGAGGGGCACATTTCAAAAAACTATTGGAAGAACATAGATATTTTTAGAAAATTACATCTTACATTTACCATTTCTATATTCGAGTAAAACCAGAAAGATTATCATGATACATATGGCGATATTTGCTACAGGGACTCCTTAACTGATTTTGTTTCTTCCACTCCCTTTAATCATGAAACTCTTTTATGGTTTTGTTTTATCTAGAATTTGATCTTCATCTTTCCTTTTGTGATTTAAAGCTTGAAACTGTTGATTTCTGCTACCTTTGGTCAAATTATAACTAATTGTCTAGCAAGAGCCATGTGTCATCATTTGATAGGAAAGTTTTGCCACCTTTTGGTCAGACGATCTTATGGCTGAGCATAAGATCATAACTCCTTTCTTTTCACCTAAATGATACATTAGATGAATGCATTCTTCTTCCTTCGATCAATAGTCCTTTGATAATTAAAGAGGGCCCACCTTGTGACCCAACGAAAAACATGATGCTATGATAGAAACATGAATCATCACACCATCATGACTTATCCCTTGAACTGCTCCATTGAAAGAAATTTCAAATAAACCAAATGTGAGCATTATCAATCCCATATTCATTTGATAACTTGAACTTTACCATGCCATGTGATCATGCAAAGCTCCGATGCTGCAATCAAACCAAAAATGTACCTTCACAATAATTAATATCCTAACATCACTTCTAACCATGAACATGCGACAAGCAAGAACATTAACCATATCACAACTTTGCAACACTTTTTCTAACCCTTGGATTCGAGATATGATGATGCGAAAAAACATAAAATTGACTATTGACCTTTTGATATGAAATCACAGGTTCACAACTTAAGTATAAACTCAACCTTTAACCCATGTGGACATGTGACAAAGTAATCACCACCTCACAACATTAACTCATGGTTAACCAAAAACCAGTGTGACCATGCTGCAGGCTCGAATGTTAACTGCTCTTCGAATGAATATATCAAATGAACATACATTATGTTTTATTGATCAAGCACATGAAGCTCATTCGAAAATTGACCCACCATTTTCCTATTGACTATTCAACCATCTGGAGCATGTCATGTGATTTGTTAATTTCTTGCCCTAGCTTCACCGTCCGAGCCCACTTAGGAAACACATCAAAAGGGTGTATCCTTGCATTAGTTAATTTTCAATCACCTTCAGAATGCATGCATACACAAATCATTGATCTTCATCATTTGACAACTAGGAAACAACATCCTTCCTTCTATCTATGTCAGTCTCATTGACCAATTAGAAGGCATATCTATGGAAACTCACTTTGCAATCCTCTTGTTTGCGGCCCACAAACTAGAATAGGTCCCACCTTGTCCATGTGTTAGCTTGGCATATCCTTGCTTTCATTAAACTATGCACATCTTCAAAATGCATGCATACACCCATCATTGATCATTGATCATTGATCATCTGACGGCTAGCAAAAAACATCCATTTGACATTCATGTCAGTACAACTGACCACTTAGGAACCTTCTATATGCCATGTCACCCTGACAATGTACTACCATGTTATCTAGTTTATCCATATGTGGTGATTGGTCACACCTTTGGGAACACTAACCCATGATTTCCATTTGACCCCAACAATCATGTGATCCATTACCTTTTACTGCTTCGCACCATAAATCTAGGGTTAAAGTAAACTTCACACAACCATGCAACAAAGGTGCATCTATCCATTGACCACTTAGTCATAACTTGAAAACATAAATCAACATTAACCCTATCAACCAAGCGACAAAGGCATGGCTACGTAAGAACCTCAACCTCAGGTTACAATTAACCCATTGCAATCCTGCGACAAGGGCATATGAACTACCATAATGAAAATGGGACAATTGGTACATGTGTCATGTAGGCGTATCTACACTTTTTTAAAACTATGATTCCTTTTATGGCAAGGAGTCCAAGTGTGCTCTTGGTATGACGGAGTTACTTTATTTGGGGCATATTATCGGTGTTGATGGAGTTTGCATGGACCCATATAAGATTCGTGTTATTGTGGAGTGGCCTACACCAGAGAGCCTAACACGGTTGAGGGTTCATAATGCAGGCATACACCCACCCTTGATCTAGGAAGATCTGATAATTTTGAAGATGCATCTATTCTCTTTAAAAATACAATGAGGCCCATAACACAGATGCCACTCCTTCGCACCTTCATAGTCATAACCAAGGATTAAGGTTTTAACCTCGCAAACCAAGGAGGAGTTGCATTATTGCCACATTTACCTTAGATTAATTTTAACTCAACATGACTAGGCAAAAAATGCATACCTTAACTCTGATCTCCACTTCGCAACTTGAACAACTTAACTTGAATTTAACTCTTGCGATCAAGTGACAAGGAAAACACATTGTCGTAGATGGAACTCTAGTTAATGCTTAACTCTATGCGACTACATGAACATGACCTTTTTGCATCATCATAGGCTTAACTCATGATTAGCATTAACCTTCTATGACTATGTGAACCATTGCTTCAACCTCTTGATTAATTTCTTCAACTACTCACAACATAAGATATGATTGCATCATTCATTCTTGTGAAGTTGCGACAACTCCCATAACATTTGATCGCTTAGTCACAACTTATTGCTTTGAATCTTTTCTTTGATAGAAGATATTGATTCAACATCTTTAGCCTTCATTTGATGAATGATTTTTTTGGAGTTTATCACTTGAGAAGCTGTGACCAAGGATCTTTGAAAATGATGGGTCCATAATGACATGCATCACTTGGGTGTATTCCCGCATTTGTTAAAGTTTGCTCATGTTCAAAAAATGAGAATATGTCGACTATAGATATTTTAAGATCTTACGATGGCTAAAAAGCTTGAAAAAACTTTGCACAATAGTAGCCCTGACGAATCAGATACTACCACCTCATCATGTTACTCTGGCCAACTATTTATTGTGCAACTTAAACTCTTAATCTGGCTCCACTAGGATGCGTGTCACATGGGTGTTTTCCTAATTTTGTTAAACTTTGCTCATAGTTAAAAAGTGAGGATATGTCGACTATAGATCTTCTGAGATCTGATGGTTTTGGAAAAATTGATTAAACTATCTAAAAATGTGAGATGGGCCTATTGCGTACATGTTTTATCATTTTTCCCTTTTGCAACTTAGCTCTTGCTTTTAGCATTTAGTCTCATGATCACGTGATTAACTGTTTCACTAACTGATTCACCCACAAACACATTATCGTAACTTAAAATTTTAATTGGCTATTAACTCTTGCGATCAAGCGATACAAGTTTTCGCATCCTTGTCACATAAACCCATGATTATTCATAAACTACTGTGATTGTATGAACAACACTTTTGCAACATCGTCACCTTTACCTTATATTAACTTTAATTTTTTGCAAGCATGCAAACATAGATTTCTTTAACCACCTAATTAATTGTGTTGCACCATCGCCACATAAGATGTAACTGCATTCTTCACTCTTGTGAAGCCATGACAACCACCATGTATTTATCACTCAGTCACAACTTAAGATATGTTACAGGTATTGAATTAACAAGGCAGTATGACTAGAAACATAGGGATAAAAATATATGCATTTTTTTTTCCTTTTTACGTACCCTTCTAATTTGCATGGCATTTAATGAATCAAATAAGAGGATGTGAACTATGGCTACCACCTTATATGGAAAAGACTGGTCAACCCTTCTACCAAATTTTTTCACAGTGATGAAAATTTTGGTAACACTTTTGGTGACTTCTACTAAATGGCTACCTGTTAGACATCAAACCAATGGCCTTGCGTGATCTATTGGTATAGAGTTGAAATAGATATGATAATGGGGTTCAAAACTAGTTATCTATGCTAAAAAATATGTAGTTGGGTCATGAATAGTTGTAGAAATGGCTATGAATGAGGATGCTTCTATACTAGCATGAATGCAACACTTTTCTTGCATGAACCTTTGAAATTCAGGAACTTTATTAAAAATAGGGAAAAATTGAAACTAAACACACTTGTGTTGGAACAACACTTAGGGAGAATGAAAACAAGAAAAGCTATATACAAGAAGGAACCTGAAGATCATACCTCAAAACAAAGCTCGAGGTGAATCCCATTCATAGGGGTTGGAAAAACATCTCCTTTCATAGTTGATAGCTGGTAGGCATTGTGCTCTTTGCACTTAGAAATCATGAACGACCTAGTCCACATGTTATCAAACTTGTTATGGTGGCCCAGTCTACTTTTTAAAACATCCCAACGTAGAACCAAATCTCCTTCTTTAAAAACTTTGAGCTTGGATTTGTTGTTGAACACCTTCTTAGTCTAAAGCTATTGTTATTCCATTGTCTGGAATGCTTTATTCCTCTTCTCTTCGAGCTCTAGTAATTTAGCATTCCTCATCTTTAATGGATCATCTTCTTCAAAAAACATTAGGTTATCAGCCAGCTCTAATGAGGTAAATTCTACATAAATAGGCATCTTGGCTTGTTTCCCGTATACTAGAACATAAGTTAAATTTCCAAGAATCTATTTGGGAGTGATTCTATCAAGCCATAAGGTTGACTTCAACTCAAAGTGCCAATCAAGCTTGTTGTCTACTAAAGTTCTTTTCAAAATCCTCAGTAGGTTCTTATTAGTACTTTCAGCTAGGTCATTACCTTGAGGATAATAGTTTGATGAAGTATTGAGATATACTCCATTCTTCAATGCCTATTCAGTTATTTTTGTCCCCACAAATGCCAAGGCATTATCAGAGATGATGGAGTCTGGAACTCCAAACCTACAAATCAAATCATCATAGAAGTTCAATATAGTGGTTTCATTGGCCTCCTTTAGAGCTATTTCCTGTTGGAAGCATGAATAGTGATGATATTCCTATGGGGGAGTATTGTAGAAACATGATTAAATCATTATCATGATGATAGTTACATACATGACTGTGTTTGTCATTGATGTCAACAAAGCAATTTTATGTGGTATCTAACAGAAGAATAGAGGTAAAGATCAAGTTGATACACATAGATTGTTGAGTACTTTCAAGTAGCAAGGTTAAAGGGAGATTATACTATGTGTCTAGTATATGCAGCTAACCTTAGAAGCATGAGATATTAAGGCTGGAAGAAGTTATGCAAGTTTTAGTGAAGACTGTTCTAAGATAGAGTTTACAGAGGCATGTTCTGGTAAACTTGTTATATCTCTTAGTAGATTTGTTATTCTAAGAAGCCAAAGTTAAAGAAGTAAAGAAGACATGTTGATGATGGTGTGGCTAAGCTTGCTCATCATAATGTTACATGTATAGAAAGTTATTCAAGTTACAAGGTGAAAGATTGATGTTATCGCTAAGTGTGACGTGTTCTTAACGTAGTCCTATAATAATTAATTAACAAGGTGTAGCAGTAAACTCAGGGAATTATTTTATGAATTCAATATAAAGAAGGACATTTTCCTTTATCTTGTAAGGAGGAATATGAATGATTGTAAGCAACACAAAGAGTAGAATGTGAAGATAAGCAGAGTAGAGCAGAAGTGAAGGAAACTCCATTGTTGAGGTTTTATTGTGTGATCTGAAGTTGGATACTATGATCTGATTTCCTGACCTGGTCTACAAGGTTTGACATTGATTGGTCTGGTTGATAGGACATAGGAAAGAAGTTAAATTTTATTACATACAATTATTCTGCAAGGAATAATTGAGAGATTAGTTGGACAATGAGTTCAGTGATCTTGCTCTAGAAGTTGTTTGGATAGTGGGTCCTTTTGTCTTCTACTACTCCTAACAGGGTTGAAATCTTCTAACAAGGATTCAAAGTCTCCTAATAGGGACTCATATGTACTAAATGTTGTAATAGACTCCTAACAGGATCCATCCTCTAACAAGGAATATTTATATTAGTACATCATCTTGTGGGCATCATTCCCACCAGGGTTTTCCCTCTAATCAAGGGTTTCCCTAGTTAACATATATGGTGTAATTGTGTATGTACATCTTTGTATGGTTGTTGTTTACTTTGGTTGAATGGATAAGATTGTTTAAGGTTGATAAATGTTTTAATTATTGGATAATTGATTCAACAGCCGCGCCCCCCCCCCCCCCACTCTTAGTTGTCTTGGTGGACTATTGTTTCTAACATTACCTCTATCCAATGTGTGAAATAATCTGTGGCTGTCAAGATCCATTTGTGGCCAACACTAGAATTTGGATTTATAGGGCCTATAAAATTGATGCCCCGTTTCATGAATGGTTCTTCAATTAAAGCAACCACCCTTTCTTTTCCAAAAAATAATGCACACTGCTTGCACTGTCTTGCCCATGCATGAGAATCCTTGAATAGGTTGGGCTAATAATATCCAATCCTCATGATCTTATAAGTTGTTATCTTTGTAGATAAGTGACCTCCATCATCATGGAATTTCTCCAAAAACTTACTGGTGCAGTCATTGTCAATGCACCTAAGGAGGACTCCATTCATGTCTTTCCTGAAAAAAAAGAGCATCAACTAAAATGTAAGGTACATATTGTAACCTGAAATACCTTTGTTTAGCTTTGTCTAGGGATGGAGAACATTCTCCAGTTCGTGAGTAATGAACCATATCTTGTATCTAGCTCTCTGACTAGTTCTGTTGTGGAACAAATTGATTAACAAGGACAACTTTTTCTATATCACCAATGGTTTGAACCTTCTCATTTGTTACTTGTTCACATAAGCCTTTTCCTCTAACAAGCTTGGTCACCTAGATATCTACGTCATATTCCATGACTCGAGTTATAAAACTAGCTCTCTTTTCATTGAGATCCCTACTTAACAAGAATTCTTTCGCACTGGGATGAGCTACCATAAGATGAATCTTATTGCTAGAAACCATATGTTTGAAATTTTTTAGGCTTTTTACCACAACAAGAACATGTTTTTCAATGAAACTGTATCTTTTCTCATATTCTTATAAACCCTTACTAAATAAAGCAATGGGTTGTTATAAACCTTGATCATTTTGCTGAACCAACACTGCAAAAATTGTATCCATACTACCATATGCATACAATGTGAAATCTTTTGAGAAAATGAGATTTACCAAAGTAGGTGCAGCTGATAATGCTTCTTTTATTGCTTCAAAACTACTTTTGGCTTCCTTTGACCAGCTGATAACAATATTTTTCTTAAGCATTGAGCTCAATGGTTTAAGTTAGCAATATCTGGAGTAAAGCATTTGACAAAGTTGATGCTCCCAATGAAACTTTGCAAAACTTTCTTGTGATGTGGCAAAGGCAACTCTAGGATGGCTGCAACCCTTTTTGGATCAATGGTGATGCCTTTCTTGCATACAACATATCCCAATAATTTTCCCTTGTGGACAAAAAACACACACTTCTTTAGATTGAGAGATATGCCAAACTCTCTACATCTTTCTAAGATTTTCCTCAGATGTCCAAGGTGATCTAAAGCATGCTTGGAGAAAATGGTGATATCATCTAGATAGATTAGCACAAATTTGTATATCAAATTACTGAAAGCCATTTTCATGGCCTTTTGAAAAGTTGCCCCTGTATTGGACAAGCCAAAAGACATCCTTCTGTATGCTATGTTTCCCCATTTTATGGTGAATGTAGTTTTTAGTTGGTCTTGCTCCTTGACTAGAATTTGATTATAACCAGAATATCCATCAAGAAGTGAAAATCTCTTAGAACCTAAAATATATTGAAGCATTTTTTCTATGGATGGAAAAGGGTGACAATCCTTTAATGACACTCTATATAGGTCTCTAAAATCAACACATAATCTCAGCTCCCCATTCTTTAATCTAAAAAAAGCCAAATTTGACACCCAACTAGTGTGTTTGATAAGAAATATTATTCCACTCTCAATGAGTTTGAAAACCTCTTTTTGCATTAAAGGTTCTAACCTTGGATTGACTGGGATTTGCATTTTCCTTATGGGTTTGGAATTGGATTCTAACTCAATAGTATGTTGGGCAAGGCATGGATCAAAACCCTTAAGGTCTGCATATCCCCAAGAAAAAACATCATTGTTGCCTTTCTTCAGCAGGAATTGCCTTACGAAACTTTAAATTCTTTCCTTCTACAATCTCAAGATCTTCATAGTGATGTTGTTGAATCACCAACCTGGTTTTATTAATTTTGACTTGGTCATTTGTGTTAAAGACAAAATCTAGAGTAACTGACCCCTTGAGTAGTTTATTGGAACTCAGTTGTATAACCTAATCACCATATTGTTCCTTTACTCTATGTTGGTTGAAAGTTGAATGCATGCCTTCTTCAAGAAGAAAATTCAAAATTTTTTCATCACTATCAAAAACTTCCCAATTAACATCATTATCAGGTATGGAGGGTCTGACCACAACTTTGATATGCCTTTATACATCTTCTTTGCTAATTTTTTCAACTATATCAAACTGTGCCCCTACAATAGCCAATCTATTAGCATGCTAATTCAATCTTCTAGGAATAACAACTATATTAAAATCATCAAAATATTCAATTATATCCCACACTCTTTGATTATATCCTTTTAATTTTTCATTCTTAGTCATGTGCAATCCTCTCACCTAGTTGACAACTAACTCATTATCTCTAGATACTTTTATGCATTTGATATCTATTATTTTGGCCCATTCTAATCCTTGGATCAACCCTTCATATTCAGCTATATTTTTTGTGCATGCCAAATTGAAATAAAAGGTTGTATAATATTTACCTCCCCGAGGAGAGATCAACATTGCTTCCCCACCTGAACCATTCTTGCACCTAGAGTCATCAAAGTATAACTCCCAAATCTGATATTGTTGCTCAAGATGATCAGTTGTTTCCTTGACAAGGTTTGACATCACTAACCTAGCCTCTTGGAAGACATAATTCCCTAGACCAATATTTGTAATATCTTGAATGTTAATGTCATTGGTCTCATTTGTTGGGGTGTTTTTTGTTGCCCACTCATCTAGCAAGACATCAGGGATGCTATCAATTTGAGTATTTGTATCTTGGGCAACAATTTCTTCTTCTTGATCAAGTGCAATACAAATAACATTGATCACACTGGGTTGGTAAGGTTCAATATGGTTTTTGGCAAGCAAGTGAGATCTGATTGTTACTTTGGTTCCATATATGGTCCTAAATAGCATGTGAGACCAGTCTACTAATAAATAGCCTCTTATCTTGGTTGTGAACTCTCTTGATAAGAAAAGGGAAAAATATGGGGGTAAATATATCACAAAGATATCTTGGGGAATAGAGAAAGTAGGACATACATGGAGGTATAGACTTGCATTCTTTATGAGACCTAATGTGTTGACACATGAACCATCTAGCTAGACTACACCTTTCTATAAGGGTTCATATTTCAAAACTAGTTGGTTTGCTATCTTCTTGGACATAACATAGCTTGTGGCCCCATTGCCTACCATATAATTATGAACCAAATTGTATCCAATAATCAATGAAACATAAAATGGTGGATGTTTTACATTCTTACCTTGAATCTGATTTTCCTTCTTGCAACTAGCTAGAGTAATTGTTCCTTGGTTTGTGAGAACAACCTTGTGAGGCTCAACATCAGCTTGATTTGAAATGTTTTCTACCAAGGCCTCCTTCAACAAGTCAGTTTTTTCTAGAATAGCTAGAGAATCCCACATAGACATGGTGATGCTCATCCTTTTCATGTTTTCCACAATATTAAATGGCACAGTAGCATGCACCTTTGCTTGAACCTTAGGAACAACAGGATTTATTTGTTGTTGTGATTGTTCTTGAGTGACAACAAGAAGATTTCTTTGTTTCTCCTTTTGTCCTTAGGGTGAGGATGGCTTCTCATCTAACATGTCTTTACTTGTCCCTACATCACCATTTAGGGCTCTTTTCTTTGATCTAGTGTAGACACCACTTGTGGTACTATATCTATTCACACCACAATGTTCTTCTTCTTGCTAGTTCATAAATGTAGCATCTCCAAGAGGAACCTTTGGTTACCTCTCAACATCAACATCAAATGTAGGTTGTGCACTAGAAGCACCTTGCACCATTAAGGCTTGATTCATCATCGCATTGGAGCATGTAGCCTGATTATGTTGTTGATTACAAGGATAGCACCAATCATAGTCTATTACTAGGTTATTTTGAATAGGGACTATATCTCTAACAGTATTTGGAGGAGGAGTAGTATTTAAAGGATTGTTTATTAGGTGGGTATTGGCTTTGAAATTGCTACTAGGAAGGCTAATTTGGAAACTAATTCTGAGGTTAGGATGGATGCCTAGCCTATTACCCTCCCTTCTTAATATTTACTAGCTCATTGGTCAGGTTTTGCACGAGGCTTTCCATCCTTTTTTGGCCATATGTTAGCTCTTGTGAAGGGCCTATATCCATGACTTCTTAGCTTGGAATAATTGATAATGGGTTAAAAGGTGGTATGGCTAGGGATGTATTAGGTTGGATATCTGGATATATAGGCATTGGAGGCCTAGGAGCAATTTTACCCGCTTGAATAAGACTATTCTCAGCTCTTAAAGAAATGTCATAACCTTGTGGTAATGAATAACTTCCCATAGATTGGATCATGGTAGAGATATCACTATTTAGGCTCCTCAAATGATATAGAAAAACATGTTCTTCTAAAGGCCTTACCTGAATTGGTATTCTGCTCCATGTCCTTTGAAATCTATAGTTGAAATCCATCATATGCTCACAAGGAGAACACTTGATGGTTGTAAGTTGTTCAACAAGAGACAAAAAATCTAACTTGTCTTCAAAATGTTTTGTCAAGACATCTCCCAATACATCCCAGTAATTGATTGAACCCACAACAAGGCTTTGAAACCATTGTAGAGCTTTTCCTTTGAATGAGGTTGGAAGGAGCTTCACAACAATGTCTTCCTCAATGACATGATGCACCTTGCATAATGTTGCAACATCTCTAAAATGCTCAAATGTTGTTGTCTAGTCTTCTCTAGTAAAATTTGGTAAACTCTTCAAGGTAGATAGAGGAATATCATGATGTTGAGTGAAAAGTAGTGGACTCCCTTGATTAAAAGGGATGAAAGAAAATTGCATTAATTTTGGTGTTTGAAAAATTCTCCTTGGAACTGCAACAACGACATGGATTGTTGGTGGAGGAGTAGATCTAGCATTTCTCATATGAACGAGGGTATCCTGGATCCTTTATCTTGTTCCACCTTTCCTTCTAGGTGGGGACAACTCTCTATATTTAAGACTTGTAGAGTGGCTTCTTGTTTGCACTCTTCTCATAAACCATATGCACTTGTCTTTCTTTTCATAGTTAGAGTTGCTAGATGTGTAAATTATTTTACCTCTAAACAAGTTGATTCACTATTGTACACATCAAAAACAACAAGAAAATTTGAAGAAAAGACTGGAAACTGTTTTCTCAATCCCATTAGGAGTGCCAGAATTGTTATCTCTAGAAGTTGCACCTAGATTGGATTCTATCTCAGTCAACTTTGAGTAAGATGGAAACACTCCTAGGTAGTGGGTGTACCAAGGTTAGGAGTGAATCTCTAGATTATAGGTCAATTCCTTATGATGTTCACCTATTTATTTCTTCAAACTAAAATTAAAATTGAGGGGGAAAGGGATAGACGGATTGCTTGAAAGGAAATGCTGAAAGATAAATTGAGGTGATACACCAAGTATCAATACGAGGATATTGTTGGACTGGCATGATGAAACACTTTTAAATAATTGAAATAAACACAATATTAATCTTTGGAAACTCATACATTTATATTTTATAAGAATGAAAGCACTTTAGACAAGATGCTAAGGGGAATACTAACATTCACAGTTAACTATTTGAGATGAAGCATAGATTCACGAATAATGACCTACATGAACAGATCTAAAACTGTAATTGCAAATAAAACTAAGACACAGACTTAGGGATTCAGAATAAATGATGAAAGCTATATTACGTCAATAATTTAAGAAGCAAAGACATAATAAGGACTTCTAAATTATTCCTTTATTTATATTTTAAAGGTAGTTCTACAACATTCCTCCAGACTAACTATAAGCAAAAATACAAAAAAAGCTATGAAGGACTCAGAAGAGATCATGAAAAAATCAATTCTACATAGAAACTCTAAGAATTCAACAAGCCAACCCCTTTTCCACATCTTGGAAATCCTTATAAAGAGAGGGATTGCAACAAGCTTCAGATGGAAAGGGCACATGAAAAAAAACTATTGGAAGAACACAAATATTTTTAGAAAATTACATCTTACATTTACCATTTCTGTATTTGATTAAAACCATTAAGATGATCATGATACATCTTTTCACATTTTCTATAGGGACTCCCTAATTGATTCTTTTTCTTCCACTCCCTTTAATCATGATACTCTTTTCTAGTTTTGTTTTATCTGGAATCCAATCTTCATATTCCCTTTTGTGATTTAAAGCTTGAAACTATCATTTCTGCCACCTTTGCTCAAATTCTAACTGACTGTCTAGCAAGAGCCACATGTCATCATTTGACAGGCAAGGTTCACCACCTTTTTCTCATATGATCTTATGACTGAGCATAAGATTGTAACTCCTTTCTTTTCAACTAAATGATACATCAGATGAATGCATTCTTTGGGTTTTGATCAATATTCCTTCGACAATTAAAAATGAGCCCACCTTGCAACTCAACAACAACATGATGATATGATAGAAACAATGAATCATTGCACCATCGCGACTTATCCCTTGAATTTCTTTGTCAAAATAAATTTTGAATGAACATACATTAGCATTATCGATCCCATATTCATTCAATAACTTGAACTTTACCATGTCATGCAATCATGTGAAGCTTTGACACTGTAATCAAACTGGAATCAAACCTTTGCAATAGTTAACCTCCTAGCATCACTTCTGATCATGAACATGCAACAGGTAGGAACATTGACCATATTGTAACTTTGCAACACTTTTTCTAACCATTGGATTTGGGTTGCAACGATGTGCCAAAACATAAAATTGACTCTTGACCTTTTGACATGAAATCATAGGTTAACAACTTAAGTATACACTCAACCTTTAACCCATGCAGAAATGCGACAAAGCAATTACCACCTCACAACATTAACTCATGTTTAACCAAAAACCAATACAACCATGTGGCAGACTTGAATGTTAACTACTCTTAAAATGAATATATCTAATGAACATATATTATGTTTTATCAATCAAGCACATGAAGCTCATACAAAAAATTGGCCCACTATTTTCTTGTTGACTATTCAACCATCTAGAGCATGCCATGTGTCATCACCTAATTTTCTCGCTTCCTACCCTAGCTTCACCATTTTGGCCCACCTAGGACACATGTCAAAGGGTGTATCCCCACATTAGTTAACTGTCGATTACCTTTAGAATGTGGGCATATGTAGATTGTTGATCTTCATCATCTAATGGCTGGGAAAAAAATTCATCTTTTGTCTATGTCAATCTCGTTGACCAATTGGAAGGCATTTGTATGCCAACTCAATATGATATCCTCCCATTTGTGCCCCCCAAACTGAAACATGTTCCACCTTGTCCACATGTTAGCTTGGTGTATTTTCACTTTCATTAAACTATGCACATCTTCAAAATATGGTCATACACCCACCATCAATCATTGATCATCTAACAACGAGGAGAAAACATCGATTTGACATTCATGCCAGTAAAAATGACCACTCAAGAACCTTTTGTATGCCATGTCACCCTAACACTGCACTACCATGTCATCTAGTTTATCCATATGTGGCTGCTGGTCACACCTTTAGAACATTAACCCATGATTTCCATTGACCCCAACAATCATGCAATCCATTACCTTTCACTACTTCACACCATAAATCCAAGGTTAAAGTAAACTTCATGCGACCATGTGACAAAGGCGCATCTATCCATTGATTGATCAGTCACAACTTGAAAGAATAACTCAACATTAACCCTTTCAACCAAGAAAAAAAGGAATCACTACATCAGAACCTCAACCTTATGTTACAATTAACCCATTGCGATCCTGTGATAAGGGCATATGATCTATTGTTAAAAAATTGGTCCAATGGTACACGTGTCATGCAAGTATATCCATACTTTCTTTAAACCATGATCATCTTCAGAATGTATGCATACGTCCGCCCTTGATCTAGGAAGATGCATCTGTTCTCTTTAAAAAATAATGATGCCCATAACATAGATATCACTCTTTTGCACCTTTACAGTCATAACCAGGGATTAAGATTTTCACCTCGTGACCATGTGACCAAGGAGGAATCACGTTATCACTACCTTTACCTCAAATTAACTTTAACTCAGTGTGACCAGGTGACAAATGCATACCTTAACTCTAATTGCCACTTTGCAACTTGAACGACTTAACTTGAATTTAACTCTTGCAATCAAGTGACAAGGAAAACACATCATCGCAGCTAGAACTCTAGTTAATGCTTAACTCTATGTGATTTTGCAAATAGGACCTTTTTGCATCATCATAGGCTTAACTCATGATCAACATTAACCTTTTGCGACTATGTGAACCATTGCTTCAACCACTTGATTAACTTCTTCACCCAGTCGTACCATAAGATGTGACTACATCATTCATCGTTGTGAACTTATGACAACTGCCATAAGATTTGATCGCTCAATCACAAATTATTACTTTAAAGCTTTCTTTGATAGAAGATATCAATTTAACATCTTTAGCCCTCATTCAATGCATGATTTTTTTAGAGTTTATTACTTGCAAAGCTGCGATCAAGGATCTCTGAAAATGACAGGTCAACCATGACACACATTGTTTGGGCATATTCCCATATTTCTTAAAGTTTGTTCATGTTCAGAAAGTGGGAATAAGTTGACCATAGATCTTCTAATATCTGAGGGTGGTTGAAAAGCTTGAAAAAACTTGGCACAATAGTACTCCTGATGAATCATATACTACCACCTCATTAGGTTACTCTGGCCCATTATTTACTAAGCGGCTAAAACTCGTAATCCTGTTCCACCAAGACACGTGTCACATGGGTGTTTTCCCACTTTCGTTAAACTTTTCTCATCTTTTAAAAGTGGGTATATGGCAATTGTAGATCTTCTAAGATCTAATGGTTTTGGAAGAACTGATTAAACTATCTGAAAATGTGAGATGGGCCCACCTGGTACATGTGTCATCATTCCACCCTTTTTCAACTTAGCTCTTGCTTTTAGCATTTAGTCCTACAATTATGTGATTAACTATTTGACTGACTACTTTACACACAAATGCATTGTTGCAACTTAAATTTTGTAAGGAAACTTGGCAATAAAGAATATAACCGTTTCCACATAACCCATAATAGATCTAAAATAAACACGGAATTAAAATCCACATGCAAGAGAATAGACAACATACCCATAAAATGTGACACAAGATATACCTTGGGAAACCCTCATTGAGGGAAAACCCAGCCTCCAAAAGCATCCATCACCATGTATTATTCAGCAAAATAACCATTGCCATACAACCATGGAAGCCTTCATGGCCATAGCCACAACCGAGCAAACTATGTGAACAAGCATGAATCCACACATCCCATGCCATGCTTTCAACCTTCACAAATGCTCCCTTGGCTAACCTGTCAAGCCTTGTCCTGCTCAACTCTTGCCTTTTGTCTTCTCCTTGTCACTCTTTCTCCCTATACAACAACTACGCTTGTGGCTGCTTATATAGTAGCAAGTCCCACAAAACCACCAAGTGGTATTACATAAACCATGTGCTAAAACCATGTGCTACTTAACCCACTGACCCCACATTTAATATTGGGCATTTAATTATTTTCCCCAATATTAAATAATTACATGAAATATTTTCACAATGTTACAATATAACTCATCAAGAATATTCCATGGGAATCTTTACATGTTGCACGTCCATCTAGATGGAACATTACATAATAAAATAAAATAATAAAATAACAATATTATGCAATGTGTGCAACACCCATTATCTCAACAAATTTTTTACTGGCCATTAACTCTTGCGATCAAGAGATACAAGCTTTCGCATCCTCACCACATAAACCCATGATTATCCTTAAACT
Source organism: Cupressus sempervirens (assembly GCA_028749045.1). Classification (NCBI taxonomy): domain Eukaryota; kingdom Viridiplantae; phylum Streptophyta; class Pinopsida; order Cupressales; family Cupressaceae; genus Cupressus; species Cupressus sempervirens. The sequence goes on from CM053792.1 coordinate 739,635,568, forward strand.
CCCATGACTGTGTGAACAAGGCTTTTGCAACATCGTCACCTTTAACTCAGATTAAATTTAACTCATTGCAAGCATGTGAACATGGATTACTTTAACTTCCTAATTAACTATGTCACACCGTCGCCACATAAAATGTAATTGCATTCTTCACCCTTGTGAAGCTGTGACAACCACCATGTATTGATTGCTTAGTCTCAACTTAAGATATGTTAGAGGTAAAAAATAACAAGGCAGTATGACCAAAAACCTAGGGATAAAAATATATGCATGTTTTTTCCTTTTTACGTACCCTTCTAATTTGCATGACATTTAATGAATCAAATAAAACTCTAATTTGCATGACATTTAATGAATCAAATAAAAGGACATGAACTATGGCTACCACCTTAGATGGAAAAGACTGGTCAACCCTTCTACCAATTTTTTTCACGGTGATGAAAATTGGTAACAGTGCACAAATAGTTATCTGATGTATTTATATTGTTGTCTATGAGTACATCACAATACTAACTTTGCATAGTGCACAATTAGATTTATTATGTAATCTATGAATTTGTGTACTTGTTGATCTAGTTGAGTTGTGATCATTGTACTTTGTGACTTGAGCTTGTTGTCTATGTTTTGTAATTCAATCAAATAATACAAATGGTTATTGCTTGTTACTTTGTTTTAGGTGGTCTTTATGGACAAAACATTCAATATTCAATGTTAGGTCTCTTTTTAGGAGTCATTGGAAGGTTAATGCTCCCAATTATTTTTCGTACAACATGAATACATAAATAATGCTATTGTATATCTTCTATGACACAATGTAGTTAACCCCCATCTACATGATGGGGTCATGAATGAGCTTGTATTTCCTTCCCTTCTTCAAGGTAATATTAGAATTGATAAGGTTTTGGATTTCTTCATTCAAGTTGTGGTTCTATCTATTCTTATGTGAAGCCTAATTAGATTTAGAGGTTAATTTTTTTCCACTTATTCAACGATGTTTCATCCCACATTTTACAACTAGACAACACCCCCATTCTCTAAGGCTCAAGGGAAAACACCCCTTGCAAGGTCTTGGGGTAGCATCCTAGGCAAAGTTAAGGGACAATGCTTCTTGTGGGCTCATGGGTTCAAGGGACCCAGGTGCGATCCTTGTCATGATATAGAGAAAGGTCTAGGGGCAACATCCTCAAAGCCATAAATGAATTTACTATTATAAAGATTTCAAGAGTTATGTTTTCTATTGGTCAAGTTATTGTAGCCCTAATTTTGTAAGCAATATAAAACTTGTATATAATGGCTTAGGGTCAAGTAGTTTATAATGTATGATGATTTAGTAGCTTCTTGTCGTGGTATTGAGCTATAAGGGATTGCAAATTATAGTCAAGTTGAAATCACTAGATAATAATAATATTGTACTCATTGTTGGTGGATGTAGCCCAAGGATTGGGTGAACCATATTAAAGCTTTGTGTCTTATGTTATCTTTTGTTTTCTTTATTATTTTATGATATTGGTTATATTTTCATGTAATCTTTGTTTTTGTCTCATTAAGCCTAACACTGTCAAATCAAGTAAAAGTTGTTTAGGGTATAAATAATATTAATTATGATGACATAGGTGGAAAACTTGGACATTTTTTATTTTTTTTATAAGAGAGGGTACTCAAAATCTCATGATTGAATCTTGAGATATGTTTAGAATGTCATGTTATATGGATGAGCATAGTTACTTTTCAATTTTTATTGCAATAAATATGGATGTTTCACATAATCTGAGAAATTTGTAATTCTACACTACTTCTATAGAGTAGCCCTTTTTTTGAAACATTTTGTAGATGTGTAGACATTAGCGTGTGAAGAAAATCCTACTTAAGAACTATTTTGAAATATCAGATATATTAGTAACATTTTTCGAAGGATTATCAAATTGAATTATGGTCATAGTTCAACATTCAACAACCTTACATTGCTCATGTAGGCATTGAATATATTTAAGCACTATCACACCATACCTTTTCTTTTATTTCTTAGTACATGGAATGAATTAAATGTTGTTGATGATTCACATTGCTAAGTTCATTTTGCAATGTATTCACTAAATGCATTACAAAACTAGGAAAATTTTGTGCAACCTCATATTTGTAATGTAATCTATGAATACCTTACATAAAAAAATCTACACACTTTTGCCTTTATTTTGTAACGTACTCAAAGAAGATGTTTCTTAATTAAATTTGTACTAGTCTAAAAAATACATTAAAAAAGAAATTTGGCCATTTGGTATGACGTGTTAGTCCCAACCAGTACTGAGAGGGGGTGAATCAATACCTACTTGAAAATTGGTTGTTCTTCTAACCACTTTAACTACACTTAATGTAAGCCAATTGACAACTAAAAAAAATTTAGATACGTAGTACGGTAAAAATAAGTAAGTTCACACACAAAATTATTCATCAAGTTGGCATAGATATTTTATACATGGAAACCCTCAATGAGAGGATGAAAACCATGGTGGGGATTTTATACCCACTAGCCCTTGTAATGCATATACAAAGTTTCCCTATTAGGAGAGACAAATGTTTCTTTTGTGAATGCATCTTGATAGGATGCCTATAATCTGTTAAGGTTACAAAAGCTTGTAAAGGCTACCTAGTTAGAGGTTTTACAAATATCCTTCTGAGAGACACCTTGTTAGAGGATTTTACAATAAGCTTACTGAGGTATCTTGCCTTTTTAAGAGCTTACAAATAGTTGTAGTGATAAGAAAGCATACTATTGTAATTAGTCCTTAGATGTGGCATTGGCTTTCTATGTAGACCTTCACTTGGTATCCTTGAAGATGCACCGATTTTCTTGTTCCGTTGATGAGTTTCCTAATCTCATCTCTACACTTGGTTGTTTACAACAACATGTCATTATCCCTTCTTCCTCTACAAATACTTCATCTGACAGTCTGCTTCTTGTTTCTCTTTGTGTTTCTACTTCTTGGTTCTCTTTGTGTTCTTTGTTCTCTCATTCTCTTGTCCATAACAACAATAATTTTGAAAACTTCTTCTATTTCTTTAGATGCTTTATATATCCATTTTGCAGTGTCAAGGCATAGTTACCCATAATCAAATTGTCCCACTAATTTTCAAATATGAATTTTGAATTCCATGTCTAGGTTTTTCATAGGAAACATATGACCCCTATGCTTAGGGCCTAGACTGGCAGCCTTGCCAGTCCTTCTATGAACCAATAGTGGCCTTCGTCCTTTCCTTCTTTCACTACTTCACTCTTATCTCTTGTTGCATCTGCTTTGCCTATATTTCTCTTGTCATATCCATGGTGACTTACTCTATTGATGACTCAAATCAACTATCCATTATTCTTGACTTCTTCTGTTGTCATCTGTGTGCCTACGTGTATACTAGTTTACTCACTGACAGTAATCATCAACTTCTTTCTTCTTTTCCTTCCTTCAGCTGGTTGTCAAGTAGTTTTTCAATAAAAGGCTTTGGCCATCAATGACATTACTCATACTTCTTCCAAAATTTGTACCAAAGAAACTTGTAAGGTCAAAAATCTCTCTCTTTCATTGATGGAAAAACATTGTTTACTGGACAAAATGATCTCTTTCTATTTTGTGAAGTTTCTTTCATGGAAAAAATTGCATTCTTGTGTTTGTATGATTCCTTCTCCTATATAGGAGAGGATGATCTCATCGGTAAATGACCTTAGCATCCAATTGTTGGAATTCCCCATAACAATGTGTTTGTCTTACTCTATGCCTTCCACTGTTCTAGTTCATTTTCATGTTTTTCTTCTATTCTCCCCTTCTTTTGTTCTCATTGTGTTTGTATTCTCTCTTTTTCTATATGCTCTCTCTACTAATATTATTCTCCCTCCATTTTCTTTCATATCATTCCCCTTCTTTTGCTAAAGATATTCTCCCCCTGTGACTTCTCCATATTTTTTTAAAGATATTCTCCCTTTGTGACGTCTCCTTATTTTTCTAAAGATATTATCCCCATGTGACTTCTCCTTATTTTGCTAAAGATACTATCCCCCTTTTTGTCATTAATAACAAAGGATCCTATGGGGTGGCTACAGGTTGTTGGATACATCTTAGTATTGCCTTGCATAGTGGCAAGATGGGTATCTCATGAGTCCTTCAAGTTTGTGAGACTGATAATCTCACTCTTTATATTTGCCAATAGTTTTAAAGTTCACTCATTGTGTTTCTCAGTGCTCTAGTGACTAGTGCATTTGAATTTGCAATATGCATTTGAATGATGCCTATAATTGGGGATAACTTGCATTTTTCTTCCATCAGTCTAGTATCTCTTTTCTCTTGTTCATCTTTTATTTGATGAATGAGGTTTAATGTCCCTTAGGTTTTAGAAAAATAGTTAACTGTAGAATTAGTCACTACATTGAAGATATCTTTTAGTGTTTGTATCTCCTCTTGACATTGTTATAACTTTTGTTCTAGATCTAATTAGAGTGCTCATAGATCTAATGTCTTCTTTAGGACTAATGTTGAGGCTTGGAAGGTTTCTTCTAGTTTATTTTTTTCTTATGTAGAGTGGTTGTGTCTTGTTCTACCAAATTTTGTAGTATGTTTATTCTTTTGGCATCTAGCCTCTTTTATACTAGTGCTTCAACACTTCCTTGATTATCGTTTATATTGTTAGCTAGTGTGGAAAGTTGGTTGATGAGATTTTTATTAGGATCATATGTGACGTCTAAGGCTATCTCAACAATTATATTTTTGGAGATTACTAGTGTTCTTAATTACTACTACTTTTTGAGTTCACTTTGTCTTTTTAGTTGTTTTTTATACTCATTTACTTCCACTAGATCTATGTCTTTGATCATTTTCTTCTTTTCTACAATGATGACACCTAGTTTTCCTTTTCTTCTATGGTGTTGGCATCCTTTTCATAAAATTATCCTTCACCTCCAGATCTTGAAGAAGGAGAAGATGATGATGATAAAGATGTCATCATATTCCTAACTGGCCTTCTCTTATTCTTAGAGTACTCACCACCTATAATTCTTGACACGTTTGGTGCTCTCATTGTTCTTTCTTGCCCATGTGTCTTTCTTTCTATCACTCTTGCTTCCTATCACACAAAGATAAATGATTGTAACTTCTATGATAAATTCCATTTGAGACTCAGTCAATTTGGGTCTCATTTTGATTAAAGAATCTTACACCATCTTATCATAATATTTTTCTCCCTCACACAATTTGTCATTTAATATTTTTCTCAATTCTTTGGGTATCAATAGTCTAATATCATATGATTTTCTTTCAATTACCCTTATACTAGCTAATAAAACATTAATATCCTTGATCTTATTTTCCTAAAATCTTAAAAATCTATTCTTAAGGATAGAATAATCATGCTTCTTAACAATTGTATTCATAATTTTTATAATAGGATTTGGTTGAGATTTATTCTTACCTTCCTTTGGTGCCTCTGATGCTTTTTGCTTCCACCTCCTCGTTTGTTTTTGTGATTACAATAGCTCCTGATGCATCATCTTTAGATTTGATCTCTTTAGGTTCAAGTTGGACTAGTAATGAATCTCTTCCTTCTTGAACTTGAGTCATGCAAGGGATAATTGTTTCTATCTCTTCTTCCATTTCCTTAGTACTTCACCTTGAATGGTTTTGTCCTGACTGGATTAGATGCCTAACTCCTTGTTACTCTCCTTGGAATTGGTTGTTGTGTTTTCTTCTTCTCTAGGAGAAGTTTGTTTCTTATCTCTACATGAAATTGGTAGGATAAAACTCTCCTCTAATGCCATTAGCTATTCTATATAGGGTTGTGCATCTTCCTTCTTTACTTCATAAGCAAACAATGTCAACCATGGAGTCCTTGGTTGAGCTACACAGACAATGCACTTGTTTGTGCTTACAAAAAAACAAACATGGCATTTGAAGTTTTCCACCAAGCTCATGGGTATCCTTTCTCTTTGTTTCATCTCCTTCTATAAATCCTTGAAGTATTCCCATAGCATGGCATTCCCTTTTCCTTCTAATTTCTTGTACAATTCACCTATTTTTTCCATGACCAGTTGATCTTCACTTCACTTGATGTGTGGGGATCATGGAATCTCTTCTCTTAAGTAGAAAAACATGCATGGAAGTATAGATATGATCCATCGGGTTTGATCCTTATGATTATTTAGTACTTTTCCTAGGTTCTCCATTATCTTCTCGAGTAAAAATCTACATAAATCAATTATATCCCCACACCATGGGCACGGACCTTAACTTAGGATATGGGATCTGTTTCATTGTGCAACTTATTCCATCTTGGGTCTGGTTTTCTCTAGTCAACAAATCTTCTTATCTTTTTGATAGAGTGCTCATTAATAGATCAATGTCAAATGCTTTGAAACCACATACCCTTTTAATCATAACTTTTTTTTATTCTATATGATTTGTCCAACCATATGTGCTTCTCATGGATTGTACATAAAATATATCTTACCCATTCTTCATGAAAGAAGTTGGGTATGTCCACCACTCTACTTATCATGGAACTCTCTAGATACTTGTACTCATCTTATAGGGCTCCTTTTGAGAAAAATGTGTTATACAACTCTTCTATCTCTTTGTCACCAATATCCTGGATCTCAATCTCTAGATACACACTTGCATCCTCTATAAGAATAACATCACCATGAAGTGATGATAGTACCATTTCATCTTCCACATCTTTTCCTTTTTCTATGATTGCCTGGTAGTCTAGATGACTGCATTTTTTTTTACTATCAATCATGTTTACCTTGTTGCATTCTTAAGCCATGGTTCTTGCCTATTTCAAGATTATCTATTCTACAATACTATGAGAGATTTTTCTTGTAAGTAATACTTCCACAAATTTTCTTATGAGCACTTAGGGTTTTGCAATATGAGAGAACAAGTGGTTTCAATGATGCAAAGAATCAAATGACTATTGATCCTCATATTTATGTCAAGGAATTGTAACATTAGGGTTACAATAGTTGGCAACAGATTTTACCTGCCAAAAGACATATGCCATTAATGCTTCATATCTTTCTACAATAGTTACTTCTTGTACATTTCGACCTTTCATCAACTAGTGACACTTTTTCTTAGCATCAACATGTCCTTTCATTATTTTCATGTCTATCGGTTAGACTAGGGGACTAGTTTGTGAATGCATCTTTCATCATATAATCGCTCTAACCTACAAGAGATTAGTCTATTTGTGAGGTCTCACTGTAACTGGTGATTTTGTGACCTCATTTGGCTTTTCTTTAGCCACTTCACTTTTCTTTATCCACTTGGTGTTGAGGTCCTTCTCCAACTATTCTACAGTCTTGTTCTTTCCTTTTTTAAGTGGGGACTTACTTCCTTTCTATTCCTCTTCTAAAGTCTCTCACAAGATGACCAATCTTGTAGAAGATATATCAAGCTATATTGATACCCTTCCATGGTCTGGTATTGTTCCTTGGGTTCATCCTCAACTTTCAATGAGTTTTAGGATGACCTTTGTTTCCATAGGTTGTATAGACCAGTATGGGAAACCTATCCCTTCTAGTGGGACTTGTCGCTCTGGGAGACCTTTAATTGTCTTTGGCTCTTATTTTGTAGTCTTCTACTCTATGGACATACTTTTTGCACTAGTAGCAATGCCCATCTATTATCTTCTCTTTGAAATGAGATACACATTTTTGTGTAGAATGGTCATAGAGATGGTAGTTATTATAGTACCTCTCATTGGTATGCTATTGAATAGGTGTAATCTGCTTAAATGAACACACACTAGATGTGTACCCTTTCTTACTACATAAATTACAGGTGTGTTTAGTAGTACCCTTACCTTATGGAGATGTGCTTCTTGATATGTTCTTGTTTAGGTTTTTCTCTCAATAGGTCTCTCCCTCCTCAGTCTTGTTGTCACCTTGGTAACCAAGACTAGTTGTACTTTTATTTCTTCTTTAAGCCTTTAGTTTCTCATCTATCTTCTTATAGATCTCATTGAATCTCCTCATCTTTTCATTTTACTCATTTGTGCTTAGATATTCTGTAATATCCCCCTCTTGTAGTAAAATTCAAATAGTTAATATCCATAAGTAATTGATTAGAGAATGAAATGATCATATGATAAATTAGATTATGATATTTATCATCTATAATAATTCAACTGATAAATAGAGTGAAGCACTTCATTAGAAAATATATTAAATACTTAATAACTAAATATATTAATAAACTATTTCCTTAAAAAAATCAATGCATTAATAATAAATACCATGTACAAATGGTTGATGGGTCTCATATCAAATTGTGTATGAAAGGGACACGACCCAATTGTGGTTAAGCAATATATATATCCCATTAGCCATGAAATGGGAGCAATCTAGACATTTATAAATATGGATAAACAAACAAGTGCCATGTAGTGGCATGCATTTGCCATTATAGTTTTAAAATAATTTATAATATAATTTTAGTTTTGTTTGATCCAATAAAATTTGAGATATTAAAAATGATTAAAGTATTGTTAAAAATATTATTGTTAACAATATTTGACTAGTTACAATTAATTTAATTCATATAGTTGATAATAATAATTAATAAATTAAATTAAATTAGAAATCTTATTGCATATATCTCAATTGATTTAAATTATGATGTGTCAATTGAATTATAAAATGTGAGAATGACTATTGGTAATTAACCAATTGACTAATATATATTCTTTTAGAAATAGTATAGATATATTAATGTCTCACAAATATTATTATTAGATAGAGATTAAAATATAGTGAATAATTTTAAGAAATTAGTAAATGGGGAGATAAACAAATCATAATTTGTTTAATGATATTGTTAAAAAGTGACTATACATATGAAAATTGTATCAGTGTTCATTTAAAAATTATTATCATTTATAATATAAAATAGTTAGTTTTAACATTTTTATTATTATTTATAAATTAAATATTTCATCAACCAATCAAGGTTGAGGAGAAATGAGATTGTAAAATTGAAATATTTTTAAATGTAATTAATATGGTTAAAATCCATTACATACAAGTAAAAATTAAGTTTTGAAATTGAAACATTCAAAACTTAAAAATGTTAATTAAAATTAAATAAAATTAAATAAAAAATATTAAGTGCAAATTAAATATATGACTATTTCACATTTGATTGGGATTGGAGATTAACTCTCATTCTCTATCAATATTGCTAAGCTTGAAACTTTTTAAAAAAAGTTAACTAATGTTTGTTTGAAAAATAAAAAAGTATTTATTTTAATGCATTCTAAAAATTTTGGCTAAAAAAAAGTGATATGGAAACAAAGTCCGTAAAAAGGGGTCCTATAACAATAAAGCAATACAACCAATAATGTTTGAAAAATATAAATTGCACAAATAAATTTAAAAACTATAGAATAAGTGAATTAGACAATAATAATAACTTGTGATTGGTGGAAACTAATTTAGGTTTGAGTGATACTAAATACAATAGTGTATTGCCTACGACAAATACAATAAGGTTATGGGAGGTATCACATGACAAAGGGGGATATACTTCAAGAAACAAATTCAAACATAAAAACTCTCCTGTCAACTTATATGCCACATGGAAATATGGTCCCATCGCTAACCAAGAATGAATATAAAGGATTTAAATTATTAGATAACAAAAATACATAGGAAAAGTGGAGTTAATGGGGAAAGGTACCAAAATGACATGTTCTCCAGGCCATGTCACTCGGGCCAACCCGTATCAAACATTAGAAAATTGAACAAACCAATGGAAGGATGGAAGGGACGATAAAGCCTACAATATCTGTAGTAAGAAAAACACAATCCCAAACTGCATCATGTGGAAAGACCCAAAGTGGCAAGGGATAGTGGATAGCATGGGGTCCACACAAGGGAAAAGAAGTATGTGTATTATAATGCTATTATAGGTTTATTTAAATAAAAATATATTTAATTTATAACTAATGTAGTTAATTAATTTATGAGTATAAGGCCCTCATGATTATTAAATCAAAATAATATTTTTTTATTGAATATAGATAGAAAAGATTCTTATTTGAATAATATGAATACATTTTTCATAATAATCTTGATATGAAGGGCATTGGAACTTGGATTATTTTGTGTTAGCCTATGGGGTTGACACCACAAAGATTGATGAGACTCAAAGCATGAAGCATGTGAGATATTAAGATCTCCATTGTCCGTCATGGACAAGAATTAATGTGCTAGAATATTTTGATGGTGTCAACATATGCATACGTGATTGGCCTTGGATAGAGGATGTCCTGTCCAAGAAGAATCTTAAGGGGTGCTCTCCCAGGAAGACGACGAGGTAGCTATGAGCTAGGAAGCCTAATCTGGAGATGTCCTTAAGATTGGGGTTGAATTAAAGAGTAGAATAATAGTTAGTTTTTTTATTTCTATGATTCTAACCATTATTTTGTAGGTATTACTTGTCCCGAACTAACCCTAATAGTAGGGACATTATAGTAGTATTAGAGCATGATCTTTCCATCCTATAGGGTGAATATGATTATAAGCATTTCAATCAATAAAAGACCAAACTATTGAATAGAAGTGATAATTTAACTTATAGGCATGATTACAAAAATGATGAATATAATCTCATGAGTACAAGTAATTTAGTCTCAAGATGGGAGTTGAATAGTAAATACACTCGAGATAGAAGGATCCAAGATAGGTAAGTGTATGCATTAAATATAGGCCTCTGAATTAACACACACTTCAACATAGTCATTACTTGTCAAGTTCATCCTAGAATGAACATGAGGTTGTTCATTCATAATGTCTACACAATATGACCAATTGCCTTCTAATTAGATAGGGTTTTACTACACGCTTTCAAAATCAAGAACTTAGTAACTAGACCAACTAGAATGAAGGATTTAATCTGGATGAATGCAATATTAAGCTAGAAAGTATGAAAATTAATCTAGATGAATGCATTGTAATTTATATGAGCAAGCATATGAAAGCAAATGATAAGAATGGAGTCTTCAATGTAGAAATACTTGAGTGCTCAAACCAACAACAATTCAATACTCATCAATTGCATCCTCTTGAATGAGAGGTAGATGGTTTCTTTTATAGAATCCCAAAACCAATGAACTATTGAGATTAAAGTAGATGAATGTTTTAGATTAGAGGAGAGTTGAGTTCAGCTAGAAAGTTTCCATAATTGAAGGAGTTAACATATTGATTTTGGAGTGAAAGATGTAGTTAACTTTTTTACTTCCTTTTTTGATTTCAGTTGACTAAATGTTTCTAATTTTGAACTGAAGAGAGAATTTGAAGATAATATTTGATTTAAAGAATTAAATATGACCTAAAAATTGAATAATTAAATTCAACAATTAGGATGATCGCATTTAATTAAATCAAATATGTTTAATTCCTTTTGTCATGTGTATTAGCTAAAGGGGGTGAATTAATTTAATTAAAGTGCTATGACTTGTAATTAAATTAATTCAATTAGAAGGTTAATTTAGCCAATTCAAGTTGATATTTAGAAATTGAATAAAGATATATGATTATTGCAAATTAAGGATTTCTTCACAAATTGACACTTAGGTCAAGTAAAGATAGTTAGAGTTGGAAATACCTAGTATAGTAGGACTTAAATGATCAAGAAATTGATGTTGTAAGATTGATGCACTAAAATTGGTTCAAAATGCTAATGTGCCAATTTTGGGGTATTACATTTGGCCCACTTTGAATTGATGTGTGAACAGTGCGTTAATTCAAAGAAATCAAAAGTGTGAATTATAAAACAAGAACTCAAATTACCTCTAAGTTTGATGATATGAAAATGAATTGATGAGATATTTTAGGGTTATCTCTACAACAAATCTTAACCCTCTAGAGTCTAGATAGAACACCTAGATACCAGACCAATAGAGCAAATATTGTCATCATTCATAGAATTGTCACTAGAATGAGGCTCAATCCTCAGAAGTTTGGGTTAGAATGCCTTGATACCTATCCATTAAAAGATGACAAGATCAATCATAATTCATAGGATTGTCCCCAAAACGAGGCTTAATCCTTAGGAGTCTAAACAGAACACACAGATACCTGTCGATTAAACAATGACTGAAAGAAAGCTTAGGATTATCTCAAGAACAAAGCTTAATCCTCCAAAGTCTAGAGAGAACACCTAGAAAATTGTCCATAAAAGAGATAATGAGACCTATCATGAGTTGTAGGATTATCCCCAGAATGAGGCTTAATCTTTAGCAGTCTAAGTAGAACACTTAGATACATGTCCATTGAGTTATGATAAGGACTATTATAAGTTTGATCAGTTGAATGATAAATGCGATAGATAGCATATGATGCTAGATAGAGGGAACAAAGATGCCCCTATTGATGACATGCCCCTAGCGATGAGGACATTTAGTTCAGATCATAATTGAAACAAGACTTGATTGATTCAATGATGTAATCATCCTACCCCCGAAGGAGCGAAATTGAAAGATGACACATCAGAATAGAGATGTAAAGTAGTAGACTGAAGATACTGATGTGATCAAAGATTAAGAAGAATGTAGGCCTTTTGGATTACCATTAAGAATGCTTTATGTCACTAGTTTGGCTACCTCCTATCCTGGAAGAAGTATATGTACACCATTCTTTATGATTTCTTTGTAAGTCTAAAATTGCAATTTGAAAATTTTCTTTAATTATAATTGTAATTTTATCTTTCATCATTGAATTAATTGGAACTTAGAGTGTTCAATATAACTAAATCTATGTTTGTTCATTGAATTAAGTAGTTCAATAATTTAATTTCAAACTATCTAGAATAGCACATCCCAGAAGTTATTCTTTCTTTTGTCTTGTTCTTGGGTACCATGAAATTGCTATATTTCTCATGTTATACTAATATACTATTAGACCATATCATGTACAAATTTTGAGTAAAGCATTAACAAAAGATTTTTGTTTTTCAAGTAGGCCTCCCTTTTATATCCTGCAGCTATTCTTGTCCATTAGGCAATTTTTTTATTGTTTTAACATTTCCCTGTGTTCTATTGTATTACTTTTCTCTGGTTGCTTATTGGTCTTTTTTGAATTGTAGAATATATTTGAATTAGTTCTTAAGTATTTACTTCGTTCTCTATTCTTGTCCATTAGGCAATTTTTTTATTGTTTTAACATTTCCCTGTGTTCTATTGTATTACTTTTCTCCGATTGCTTATTGGTCTTTTTTGAATTGTAGAATATATTTGAATTAGTTCTTAAGTATTTACTTCGTTCTCTATCTTTTCTGCCTCAAGATCTAAATTTATGTAGCCTATCATGTATATAGTTCTTTTTTTTTCTAATTTTATGTTGGGAAAATAGATAATAGCCATTATGAAAAATAAATTGTAATCAACAAGTTTTCAATGGAGTTTAACCGATACAAAAACAAATTTTAATCAACAAGTTGGCAATAGAATTTGACCAAAAGAATGTAATCAGAACTAACAATGCGCTACAACAGTAATTTAGAAAAATTGCCGATGAAGTGAGACTTGAGTGAATAGCCCAATTTAGCTGTGATTCTTATGTCATCGAGAAAATTGAGAGGATTGGGTTAAAATCTTTCATTTCTCTCATGTTTAACAAGGTCCAGTTATTTTTTCATATTTGACATGTTCTATGTTTGAAAAGAAAAAATCATTCGCGGATCATTTGGGATTAACGATTTTCCATTGACAATAAAATTATCACCTGTTTATTGATGACATGTGCTTTCTTCAATCTACAGAACATGATCAAGATTTAGCAAGAACCATTTGCACGATAGCATCAGGTTATTTGATTGGAAACATAAGTTTTGATTCCTATCGGCAACATAGTTAAATTGTTGTATTATGATATAATCGTTGCCATCTAAAGCTATATAGTTTACTTCTTTGTTCTTTAGAGATTGACTCCTTTAACTTAGAGATAGTAATATTTGGAAGGGCTCTCGTACTTATGTAGAGTATTGAATGTTGTTGAGGAACATATGCATTAGAGCCATGAGTTTGTGTTGCTAAACAGAAGCCTATACATACAAGTCTTCACTTTGAGCAAGTATCGCACTTTCAGTTCTCCGTTACGTGCTGGAAAAAGTTTCAGCTGATCAATTGTGCTAATATCGAGAACTATGATGCATAAAGGATAATATGCATTCATATTTAGGACTGATTGGAATAAAACAATAGCTGTGATCAATCTCATATTATAATTATAATCTCTATTTCCATTGAGAAGGTAATCATTATCACTAAAACTTGTTACCCCTGAAGCAAATGAAATGTGGAATCATAGACACACCTAATCAAATCCTTCAAATAGAAACCATCTTATGAGAGAGCATGATCAAGAATTTAGAATCAAAGAATCTTCGTGTCTAGGAATGATTAGTTGTGAATTCTCAAACTAGAATGCCAAAAACTTTTCTCAATGGAATTGAGACACTTGATAATACTTTTTCAAACCTAACCAAGTATTTATAATTTTCATAAAATTACTTGCACAAAATCATAACCAATCAAATGCTGCAAGGCATGACCCCACAACACCTCTACATGCTTGGTTCTTCGAGAAACATTCACTGAGCATTGTTGTATTAACCATTGACTACAAGTTGAAGAGGCTATGCCAAGGTAAACTCAAATGAATCATCTGACCTTACGAGGGCTCACAAGCACGATTAAGAAGACCTCTAGTTTTTTTGGGATCCTACCAATGACCCTCAGCATTGGTCTAATAAGATTGATATTATTATGTGGAGAACATTTGACAGGTTATTTCTTCCTATAAGGAGAACATCTTTTTCCTTAATGAGTGCACTGAATAGCCATCATCAATCCGGGACAACAACTTGCAGCGTATGAGCCAGCACACCCGGACTAGGTTGAACAAAAGGAAATCTCACAACTAGGTATTGCCCATCTCTATTCAAGCTCCATGAAGGAGAATCTACCATTTCTTCTACACTAGGTTCAGCTAGCTATATTTTCTGGTACCCGGCTTGTAGCTTCATGTAGAAGTAATTACCATATCATTTGCCATTGATTTATACATTTCCATCTGACAAGTGCTCATAGTTGAAGATGATAAACCACCAATATATAAATTCATCATCCAATGCCAAAAATAGGGGCATTACCTACATCCTAGCAGAATTAGAAACAAGACTCCTAGGTCGTGCTAGAGATCTATAGAAAAAGGAAACGTTGTTGTTCAAATATAAATTCTAATTCAAGATCTCACATTAATTAAAATTTACTTAGAATCAAGAGTCCTAGGTCGTGCCAGAGAAACATTGATGTTAAAATATAATTTCTAATTCGAGGTCTCACATTAATTGAAATTTATTTATTTTGAAATCCAATACCATTACTTGTGTTCAGCCCTTTGTACTAAATGAGTACAAGTTGCTTTATTTCAACTTAAAAAGCAACTTAAAAACTGTTAAAACTATGCTAGTTTAGGATTTTCCATTATTCAATAAAGGATTGTCCTTTATCCAATACAACTCTATTGGTGCAAGCTGAGATGTAAACGTGAGGTAGCTTAAACTTATGTTGTGTATTTCATTGTATACAACTAAACTATACTTACAAACATTAAATTTCGCTTGTATCATTTACAAAAATAAAACTCTTTTCAATAATGAAAATAATTTAAAATTTCAAACTACATTTAAGAATGATGTTGCGGGAGAAGTGTGTATCAGTATTATCAATCTAAAAGTTTAACATTTAAGAACGATGCAGTAGGAGAAGCATGTATCAATATTCCCAATCTTCAAGTTTGTTGTTGATATTTGTAAATTATACTAATCTTCAAGCAGCAAAGTCGTCACAAGAAAAAGACAATCATAGATTTAAGAAATTATATACTCGTAACTAATCCTTAAATACTAATTCATCATATAAAATGAAATTCTAATAGGAATACTTTCATGTATGATTTTGAAAAATTATTTATATAAATAAAATTTCACAGCATGAACTTAAATTTCTAAAGTCTACATTGAATCTTAATAGTAATTTTAGAGATGAACAACTGATGAAGGAACGCTTTATCTATTTTATCAGTAATAGTATTAAGTATAATTTTTTGTTAGAATGCAAACTTGAAAGAAATAGTAGCAATAGTTTCTCAGACTATAATTTATAGTAGTCAATGTATTTGTAAGACTCGAAATGTACAAAAAATAGATAGTTAGAGACATTTTTGTAAGAAAATCTGTCAAAGCTTTGACATTCTCTATAGAGCTTATGTCCTTCCTTAGTAGTGTTGAAGTCTATGAATCTTCAAAAAATCATTTTTTAGTCTTTGGCTATGATAGATTGCACTTATGGCCAACCCTTGCTTTCACAACTCCTACAATAAAAAGGAAGAGAAATATAAGACTTTTATGAACTGTAGAGAATCCTCATGGGAGGGAATTGTTATTGTCTTGCCAAACATCAAATGTAGAAAATACTAATATCTATGATGGGAATTCTTTAAATCAAAGATATAGTATCTGACATAGAGAACTTTCAAGTAAGTAGCTGATCTATAATGTAAAAATTTCTAGGGAAAAGAAGACCTCAAACAAACAAGCATCGCAAATTCACTTGTCCAATGGTTTGAAACTTTTTTTGTCGACATCAAACAAACATAATCAGTAAATGATTTGTAACCAAAATTCTCTTAGAATTATATGAAATGAGACATCTAGTGCTTGGAAAGAAAGAGTGAAAAAATAAATAGAACAGTAGGAAGTTATGAGTTACTTTCCACCAAAGTCACAACTAGAAAGAGTTATGTCATTCTTGGTGCAGTAGTTATCAAAAGCATAGGAGGGATTAACTGTAGCAATGTGTAGATTATATGAAGCACTTACTTGTACTGTGGACATAATCGAAGGCAACTTGAATTTTTTTTTAAATTAGAGTTTTTACCTTAACAATATTTAGAGAATTCCTTTAGATAACACTCCTTTCAAAAATAAAAATTCACAATTATTTAAACTTAAAAAACACAGAGAAAGCTAAGTGAAGATGTTGAAAAAAAATATTTAAAAATAGAAAAGCAAAGAGATGTAAGAAAATTATCTGGCTACGCAGATTAAAAATATTGATCAAAGACAAACATTTGTATTGCTAATATATTAAAAAGATTGATGGTGCAAGGCAACTCCAGTGGACATGAACAAAGTGCAGGCTTCTTTATAAATCTATGCCCTTCTCATTTTCTGAGATGTGATGGCATCCAAACCTTTGCATACCTACTATTTTGAAATCCATCAATAAGACATTCAAAAGTATACTTCAGCAAAATCAGGAGCAGTATACTTGAGTAGTAGAATCAAGAACCAGAATTGGATCTTGGCACTCTTCCAATTCTTTGTCTTTTCCATACCATACTAAAAGCTATAGGTAATGTAAATTTACCCAATTTTCCCTTAATTATTTCCGTGTAAGTGTCATCTATTTATTGTTTTGAAAAAATTTAGGGAATTATTATGTGATTTTTTTGGAAAAGTGTGAGGCCTCCAACTGCTCCATGAAGGCCAACTTGTAGTGGCCTTCTATATCTAAGGTCAGTCAAGAACATGAGAGTTGGTCAATATTTGGGGACATGGGATTTCAATATTTAATAGGTCATCTCGTGCTTCTATAAAATGTTTTCTTTATCTTTAGCATAAGATTATAAGATATCAAAACATTTCTTAGGGCTTCTATTTCCAATTTTTTAGGTGATGTGGGCACAAAAGGGGCATAAAATTGTTTGACATCAAGAAATTTAATGAAGTCAAAAAATTGTGGCGCCCACTGCTTCTTGAGATTTACTTATTTTGCATCTCTTAAACATAAAAAAATGTATGCAAAAGAAAATCTGGCATTAGATTTCTTCCTATCTTAAATCAGTTCAAATAAGGGTTTTATTTATATGATATTAGGTTCTCGGTAATTTTTGCAATTTTCACTGCCCAAGCAAGAAATTTTTTTACACCAAACAGAAATAACTATTATACCTCAACAATGGGCTTGGATCTTTTTAATCAGGAAAATTTTGAATTGTCCTACCAATTGTGGTATAATCCACTTGTTATCTATTTTTCATTTCTTTCATTCTTTTAGATCAAAGACATTAATCCCATTGGCTGAAGCAATAGGATTAAAGGTCTAAGGTCTAGTCTATGGGGATTTCAAAAATTTAATTATTTGTCATAGCGATGGAAAGCCAACAAAGGTTTCAAAGTTAATAAATTTATGAATGTAATTTTTATTGTTTGCAAAGGACATTATGAAAAATAAGATTGAAGACTATCCTATTCCCCATAAGAAGAATTTAGGGGTTCTATTCTTGCCTTTTCCATGGACAGGGCATGGATTCAAATATTTTCTCAAGGAATACTAAACACGGGTTGTGCTATTCCATCGGAACAATTTTAATATTTTAAAAATTACAATATTTAAAATTTATTTATAATAAATATAATTTGAAATTGTATAAATTGTGAACACGAAATTTTAAATTTTTTTTACTAATCTAAACTTTTCCTTGTCAGTTATCTGTATTAAACCTCTATACAATACTGAAGCTCTTTCAGAACTCTTGTTTTTTCCAAGAATTGTAATGAATAATTTCATTAATATTTAAAGTATTTTTACTTTCAAATTATATATTTATAATTAAAATGAATATTAATAATTGTTCTCCAAAAGTATGAAATATCAAATTGTTGACTATATCATTACAATGTACCAAATTTAACATTCTTTCAATAATAGATAATAAATGTGATAAAAATTTAGAATAGATAAGCATATTCAAATAATTTTATTTAAAAACATATCTCCATAAAATACTCTAGTTGATTCCCTCAATAGATAATTAATATATATAAATTAAAAAGTTAGAAATATTACATGTATTTTTAAAAGACATAATATTTATAGAAAATTTTCAATTGAAATGAATAATAATTGGTAGAATAGCATACAAAATAAATAAATAATAAAATATAAAAGAACCAATCAATAATTAAAAATGATTGAGATTCCATGATAAAATAGTTCCAACATGTTGTTGCCTAATTTTCTACCAAAAATTAAAGACTACTGGTAGGATGTATGGTATTTCCATATGCACTGCACTTGAAGCCCAACTATTATTCTTGAGACTGGACTGGAGAAAGAATGTTTATGTTGAAGTTAGGAGACTTAATACCAATTTTGTGCATTACTCAAGGATCTCATCCAATATTCGCATGAAATTTTATTATGGATGAACGTTTACTCTATGTATTATTTATGACATTGTTGTTTTACACATATTTAAAAAATCCTCATCATATGTAAGCTCTAGAGTTCATATGTGTACTCTAGAGTTTATACGATAAAATATAGGCTACTGTTTTCCTTCTTCCCATTTGAAATATGTAGCTTACGGCCTCCTCTACAAACCTTGTCCTTTCCAATAGCAAGAAGAAACCAAAAGAGAGGCCATCTGTGATCCTCGAATGCATATTTTTGTTCTATTGGTTGTGTTAATTTTAAGCATATTATAGAGTGGGCAGAAAAACTATTTATATCATTGATGGTTAACTTGAATAGATTCTACATCTAATTTTAGGAATTTATAATGGGTTGGAAGCAAAACCTTGTTGTTGGTAAAATTCAACTCATCTAAGGCAAAGGGCACACAATGCAATAGATGAAGGTGGAAGGTTCTACCCACTAGTTCTTCTACTATTTCCTGCTCAAACATCAAACGGTTCCTATTTCGCACTCAAGATAAGTTTCCTCAAGATAGAAAAAAATAAAGTTTACAAAGTGTAGCTATGTACTTGGGTATGGTGGATGAAAGAAAAATGACTACTCATGCAACATGTTTAAGGAAACTTTAGGCTTATGAGTTCGAGATCCTTTAGGTTTCTCCAAATATACCTCTTCTGTAATTTTTCCATTCAAAAATGTTGTTTTTACATCCATCTTATGTACTTTCCATCCCTTCAATGCTAAAATAGCTAGGACTTCTCTTACAGATGGGTATTTGGCAATAGGAGCAAAGGTTTCTTCATAATCAATTTCCTCTTTTTGAAAAAATCCCCTAGCTACAAATTTGGCTTTATATTTTTGTTGCTACCGTCAGCAGCGTGCTTGATTTTAAATATCCACTTCAAAGAAACAACGGATTTTCCTTTAGGTCTTGGAACAATTTCCCAAACATCATTCTTAATAATGGATTGGTATTCTTCCATCATAGCATCCTTCCAAGATGTATATTTAATAGACCCTGAGATTTTGGTAGGTTCTAATTTAGATAAATCACTCATGTTTTTTGTATAACTAGAAAATATTTTGGGTCTTTTGCATTCACTAAAGGTTGCAGAAGGTGCAACTAAGTCTTGTGCTTATTCTACTATTTTAATAGCCCCAAGTGGTCTTTTCTTTGAATTTTGAGTTTCCTCAAGATTAAGATTTTGAACTTCGTCTTCAATTTATTCAATGTTCTCCCTTTGAAACTTAGCTTCAATATTTTCTTTAGAACTAGGTTAGGGAGAGGGTTCTCCAAAACTTAGGGCTCTTTTGAATGCTAAATCTTCTTCAAATATTACATCGCTACTAAGTTCAATGTTTTCCTGATTGAGTATGAAAATCCTATATGCTTTAGATGTTTGACTATACTAGAGAAAAATACCTTTCAGCCTGGAGGGTTTTAACTTAGTTCTCTTTTCTTTTGGAACATTTATATATATTGGGCATCCAAAAAATCCTTAGATGACTTATTTTAGGTTTAACTTTAGTAAAGACTTCTTCAGGAATTTTATCTCTAAGGTAGGAGTGAGGATTCCTCTTTTGAATATAGACAACAGTACAAGAGGCTCCTGCCCAAAGGTAATATTTTAGATTTTGATCAAATATCATAGCTCTTGTTACTTCTATAATTATTCTATTCTTCCTTTCTACTACCTTGTTTTGTTATGGGTTATAATGAATGTTATACTCCCTTTTGATTCCTACTTCTTTACAAAACTCTTTAAACAAATGTGAAGTATATTCCCCTCCATTATCAGTCCTAATAGTTTTAATTTTGTGTTGTGATAAGTTTTTAGTTAAGGTTTTGAATTCTTTAAATATCTTAAGGATTTCTTCTGATTCTTTAAACTTTAAGAAGTAAATCCAAGATTTCCTAGAGAATTTATCTATAAGAAAACATATAGTACCAGAATCCTTCAAGAGAAGGAACAGACTTACGCCCACATAAATCTAAGTGGATTAATACCAAAACATTGTTAGTTTTTCTAGTGCTATCGTGAAATGGATTTTTTGTGTTCTTACCCAGAGCGCATCCTTTTCATATGCTTGAGTGATCTTTATTCAACTTAGGTAAACCAGTTACCATCTTCTCCATAGCTGATAAGGTTTTAAAATTTAGATGTCCTACCAAGTTGCTTTATTTCAACTTAAAAAGCAACTTAAAAACTGTTCAAACTATTCTAGTTTAGGATTTTCCATTATTCAATAAAGGATTGTCCATTATTCAATACAACTCTATTGGTGCAAGCTAAGATGAAAATGTGAGGTAGCTTAATGTTATGTTGTGTATTTCATTGTATACAGCGAAACTATACTTACAAACATTAAATTTGGCTTGTATCATTTACAAAAATAAAACTCTTTTCAATAGTGAAGATAATTTAAAATTTCAGAATCGATATGAGGATTGTATTTTACATATCATATCATCAATGGCTTTTCTCTTTTACGTGGTTGTGTTTAATTAGAAGAGTAGAATGCTATATCTTCAGCTAATGACAAGCTTTCTAATATTTATGGGCGTTGTGTGTATTTTTCAACTACAGAGGCACACATGATCTTTTCTAAGTCATCTTTTTCTTTAGCTAATACTATAGGCCATTTTAGCATTGAGATTCTATTCTCTAGAGGTGCAATATTGATGAAAACAATTTTCCTTGAACTTCGAGTTAATGGCAATGAGAGAACAATGTGGATGACCTAATGACTAAACATTCGTTAGTAGTTTAGTAATTTGTTCCCTAGTTGTCATATGTATTGGGGCTTCTCGTTGTAAGCATAAGTACTTTTCTCTCGTAACTATAACTAACAAAATACAAGGGATAGTGTCGTATATTGCTTAGTCATGTACGAGCTACAATAGGATGTAGCAACATATGCATCTAGTATGAATTGCATATTTTTATTTGCAAACCATAATGGTGGCACTTCTATAGAGAATACGTTGATCCATACATCAGTAGGATGTCATTTTAACAAGGTAACTTTATGTGACAATGTTGATTGTAACATTTGAAGGTAGTCCACTTCTTCTAGTTGAAATGCATGAAGGAACTCATCAAAAGTTATGTCTCTTGTATAGTGTTTTGTTTCTAATTCTTTGAAGAATATTTTTGCCCTATCTTTGAGCTCCCCATTGGTAGTTGGCAAGGGCTGCAATATGGTTTTCCTCCTCATAGGAGGTAAGGAAAAAGTAAATTAGAGGTCTTGTATTTTTTGCATGTTTGTGAATGATGGTGTGTTTGCATTTTCATAAGAGTTTCATTGAGCAATGTGGAATCACATGAGACATATGTATCCACAAAGTGCTCTATTTCATGGTCTTTACAATGCCCATATACAGGTGCATTTTCTTATCAAAGCATGGTATGCACATGTTCATTTCCTTGACTCTGAAATTTAGTGACAAAAAAGTAGTCACACACTGTAATGACCCCAACTTTTAGCCTTCACATTCTCCAAAGTCTAAGTGGAGCATAAAAGGAAATTAAATTAGTTTCTTATAAAGTCATTAAATAAATTAAATTAAAAGGTGACTTTATATTTAATTAATTTAATTAAGTATTGTATTACAAGGGAGAAGCTTATAGAGTGTGTATTAATTATTGGAAAGGTGGAAGCCTCTAGTAATTTAATTTTCTAAAAGCACATTTAAGTATTGTATTGCAAGGGAGGAGTTTCTAGTGAGTACATTAATTATTGGAAGGAGGAAGGTTCTAGCACTTTCAATTAATTAATGTTATAGTTCCTTCTAGAAGGGTGAAGGAAAAGGATAAATAGGGGTGAAAGTCTCATTGTTGAGCAACGAATTTTTGTGAATTGCATTTGATAAGAGCTTGGATGTGAGTCGGATGTGAGTCACATATCTTTCTTGGCATTAGAGGACATTCATCCTCTCTTGTAACATTCTAGATGTCATTCCTTGGGGTTTGGCCTTTGGAATACATTTCTATGTACTTGATTTTATCATTGTGAGAACTAATGTTATTTCAGCAGAGGTTCAATCTTCAATTTGCATAAATTCCTTCTTGCTCATGTTATGTGGATTGAAATCTATGCAAAGACATTAGTTGGTTCAGTTATTGGGCATTGACAGTGTACTCAATATAGTGGTATTAGAGCTTTCTTGCAAAGTGTTTCACGAAGTTATAACCGGTAGGTGCCCATTACACACACTTTGCCAAACAATTTAGGATTTTTCAACATCATCTTATGGAATGCATTGACCCTATGGTTGAAGTAGCAATTGCATAGCACGGGGTTTTTTCTAATCCCAAAGTCTAAGTCTTTATCTTCTATAGTTTCATTGTGTCTACTATGTTCTAGAATACAGGGATATCATAATACTTTGCACAATGGCTCCAAAAGGTTTTCAACACTAGTCAACGTTACGAAGAAGGTTGGAGGCCCCAATTGTCTTATCATAGCAAATATTTTTTTTCAAGTGTATTCCAAATAGTCAGGAAATGTTTGAATGCTTTTTAGGGATCTAAACCCTAAGGGGGATCATAATATTTTCTCTAGATTATTAGGATTACACACATCTCTAGCACATAATGTTCTACCTTTTAGTTCAACTTTTTGTATGCAAACCCATTATAATGAAGCTATTTGGCGAATAATTGTTTTTATGGCTTTAAAGAAAATATTAGATATATGGGTTGCAAAGTCTTTTTCCTTATGCATGAGCTCCCACTTTGCTATTTTTTGATAGGTAAATGTTTTATTTATGTCCTTTGGTCATGGAAAACCATAGAAAAGCAAGGGAAATTCACTTCCTCCGAGTAGACATATTGGAATATGCTTACAGGCTTAAACCCTTATGATGGTGCAATATCAATAATAGTTGTGTCTAGGTATTTGATTGAATGGGGATCATTGAACCACCGTATGAGTGATTCAGTAATAGGTTCATCTTCGAAGTCAGACAAGGTGTCATCCATGTCTGTTTCAGCTTCAACTTCCACTTGGTTGTGCTCTTTTTTTTTGACAAAAAGGACTTCCCAATCTTTGTTGATTGAAATTTTTCTTGTATGTATAAGGGAGTCTTTGATAGGATTGTTAAAGCATTCATCACACAAGAAGGCCTAACATTGCCTTGCCCATATGCATTTTCATATTGTAGCTTATGTTTTAACCTCACTGCTACTATTTTAGTTTCATCAATCTTCCAAGGAAGAGCTATTCGGACCTTGTCAAAATCCACAGGGACATTGATGATTGTACTGTTCAAGCCACATTGTGCTCTTTTGTGTCCTAGTTCTCTAATCTGTGCAAAAGCAATGTGAAGGGAGACAACTCTTTCTTCTAAAGTAGTCAAGAAGTGAACAATATCAATATGGTTATTATGCCTAATGTTCCAAGGAGTTGTAAAAGATGAGATCTTGCCAATTGTAGTGGCTTTTGCACATTTCCTGCAAATGGGGTGACCTAATGGAATTTTTTATTCACGTGTATCAATTAGCAACAAGGACAAAGCATGAATAAATGTTGAGTCGATTGTGTAAATGTCTTTTTGGAAACATAACATCTCACAAAAAGTACATGATTGTGTACGAGTTTCCTTAATACTTTTCAAGTATTGGTTAATAGATTTTTCGATTGTGTTTTCTTCTGGATTTGAGTGGAGTTCTTTTTTGGGTCGATGACATGGTCTTGTCTTATAGAATGGACATCTTCTTTTCATTTGTGAGCATGACTTTTTTCATCCAATTATGGTTTTAATTCTATTGCCATCAACATTGTCGATGGATGTTTGGTATATTTCCATATTGCGTATTGATACTTCCAATTTTCACAATGAATGACTTGTATTCATTTTTGTTGTAAATTGTTTCAAAACGTTTATGTTTTCAACACATGTTGAGTAAGATTTGTTTGAGTTCTTTACTGCATGTCTCAGGCATAACTTCAATTGGCATGGTTGGGCTTCTGTTCATGTTATTTAGCAATTGTTCAGTTGCTTGAAGTGGTTCGTAATGATAGTGTCCTTTGTTTGTTGTAAAGCAAATAAAGTTGATGAGCTCTCTTGATTTGGGGCAGTGGCTAAATACATAAGCTTTATGTGGTGGAGTTTCTTGCCATACATGTATAGTTGCATCAAATGTGTGTGAAATCCATAATAAGAAAAATTCATAACCCTCTATGCCAGTTTTAGCATATGGCAGTCCAAGCCTTGATAGAAGCAACTGCAATTCGACGAGGTTGTTGTTATGCATTGTGGAAGGTTTTGGATAGTTTGGAAACATTACAATGCAAATTTGTGACTTGATTTTAGTGAATTTGCTAACGATTGAGCTAGAAACAAGTGTAAAGATATTACATCAAATCAATTTTCAAGCAAGAAAGCTATGGCAGCAAACATGCTTTCACCACATGAAGTGGAAAATGTCAGAAGTCGATTGAGGCCAAGTCTATTAAATGCATCCACAATTATGTCCCAAGTGGTGGATACATCACAATCTATGTCTGGGAGTACTAGTTGCAGTTTTTGGACCTCAATAGGTGTGCCCACTCTTGAGAAAATGGGCTCATAGTGGCCAGCTATTGGGTTAGCATCATGAAAAAGTATCGATATAAGAAGATGAGATGAGTCTTCGTTGAAATGCAAATATGTTTTTTCTAGGTTGAGGATCAAACACATATGGAGATGTTCAACCAATGTGTGAGCCATCGTATACAGAATATTTCACCCCAGAGGCCTACCTCACCATGTTTGTTGACCTCTCTTGCCAAAACCCTCATCTAGTGGGCACCCTAGAAATTCCCAAAAAATTGAACCAACGGGCGAAATAGATTTTTTATGTAAACTGAAGATTGAATCAATGCTGAAATTATATTAATTCTCAAAATGATGAAATCAATTACAAAGAAATATATTCCAAAGGCCAAACCCCAAGGGAGTGATGTCTAGAGTGTTACAAGAGAAGATGAATGTCCTCTATTGCCAAGAAAGATATGTGATTCACACATCCAAGCTCTTGTCAAATGTCATTCACAAAAATCCAATGCTAAACAATGAGACTCTCACTCCTATTTATCCTTTTCCTTCACGCTTCTAGAAGGAAACCAAATATTTATTAATCGCAAGTGCTAGAAGCTTCACCCTTCCAACAATTAATGCACTCTCTAGAAACTCCTCCCTTGCAATACAATAATTAATTGTGCTTCTAGAAAATTAAATTACTAGAGGCTCCACCCCTTCCAATAATTAATGCACTATCTAGAAGCTTCTCCTTGCAATACAATAATTAATTAAATTAATTAAATATAAAGTCACCTTTTAATTTATTTTATGACTTTATAAGAAATTAATTGAACTGCTAAAGTGGGGACATTACAATCCACCCTCATTGAAATTGCTTGTCCTCAAGAAATCCAACAACACAATGAACTCCTTGATTTACTTTCCTGCTCATGGCTCCCATTCAAAATTCTAGATCTCCCGTTCAATATTTTGGATCTCCCGCTCATGGCGCTCCTATTGCTTCAACGCTCGGTAATGCAGAGGTCTCTGTTCCTATCGATCTACGGATGGGGTTAGGGCTCTGTTTGTACTTCGCTCGGCTTCTTTTGTAGGTGGAGATAGGGCTTCTTCCCTTTGTTCGATTCTTGGGTCTCCTGCTCCTCGTTTAGGGTTTCTTGGTTTGATGGGAAGGACTTTTGCAAATGTGGCTACCTTCAAAGCCAGTATTCATGGAGCTCTCCCTCATGTTGTTTCATCTGAGCCCTCTCATGTGATGTTTGTAAGTGCTTTAAAGCCTATTAATGTTTCTCTTGACCCAAAATTAGTTGAAGATATTTTCCACATGGCAGAAGAGCTTTCCCCTTTTGTTGCCATTTTTCGCTTCCAAAGTTATTGGCCCTCACTTGCTGAACTACATGACTAGATCTCCAAGAATTGGTGCCACTTATAGACAATAATATGCACATCTTTTCATGTGTAAAAGGCTTCTTTATAGCTAAGTTTGAAAGTACTAATGACAGGAAGATTATTTTGTGTCATAATAGTTTTTCCTGGCAGGGCAACTTTTCACTTATGGCCAAACCATGGCATATGGATTTCGATCCACTTTTAGAGTCCTTTAACAAGTTCCCTATCTGGGTCCAACTTCCGAATCTCCCGATACATCTTTGGCATGATTTAGTTTTTGAAACTATTGGGAATGCTATTGGTGATTTCTTATATGTGGATTCTGACACGTCCGGTATTTTCCACTCGTCCTGTGTGCATTCTCTTGTTGAGTTGGATGTTTCTAAGGGCCTCCCTGAGGCAATTTTTTTGGATTCTGTGAGGGGTTGTTGGACAAAAATAATGGATTTCAAAGGTATCCCCTTTCGTTGCAAGAATTGCCACTTGACTAGTCACATTGTTGCTAGGTGTGTTGATGGGAAGTCTAAATCAAGGCGACCACCTTCTTGGTGGTCAAGGGCCTCTTCTGAGCACTATACGATGAAACAATCCTTGGATACTTCTGTGGATTTTGTGGCTGAGGTCTCTCCTGGCATTCATTTGGAGCCAGTGGTAGAGCAGGTGGTCTCTACCCCTTTTTCAGATTCTCTTCCTAAGAGCCAGTTGTCATCTGATTCTCATAGGGAGATTGGTGCAGCTTCGGCGCCCCTTGGGTTCCACTGTTCTATTTCCTCTAAGGCTTGGGTTGCTGAGGCTGCAAAGATTAAGGATGGGTGGATAGCAGTTAAGAGTAAGAGATCTAAGCCTTCTACTCCCCCTTTAGATATGAACCTTCGGTCACATAAGGGAAACTTCAAATCAAAATGAAAATCTTAAGTTCCCCTATTCTGACTGGTTATTTTGTGGTGGTAAGTGCGTTGTGGCACTGGCTCGCTGGTTATTGGTCTGGGAGGTTTTTTTGGTTGCTTTGCTTTCCAGTCTATTTATTTTCCAGGTTCTAGTGTATTTTTTGGTTGCTTTTTCTGGACACATCTGTTGGTTTTAGGTCCCAGTAAAACCTAGTTTAGTTGTTTAGCTGGTTTCAAGTCCTTTTAAAACCTGGTAGGGCTTCATGGTATATCTTTCTTTTTGATGTAAAGGGTTTCAGGGCCCCTTCAAAACCTATTTTTACCTTAATCTAAAATAACACAATGAACTCCAACCTCCACCTCGATCCCAATTGAAGTAGTATGTGACATCCTAGTCAACACTAAACCAACTGCAAACCAACATCATCAAGACCAACCACATGTCCTGTAGCCTAGCACCCAAAACTTGAGCTAATGATGTAGAAGTCAAAATGTCACTAAAAGGCGGCTCCATAGAAGATATATGAAATCTCTTCTTCCCAACTGCTGCAACAAAAAACTTAACCAAATTTGTAGTTGATGAAAACTCATAATCAACATGTGCGCCATCATTAGAACATACATCAACCACTACATGCATAATCCTAAAACCGTCATTGGATGGTTCAATTGACACAAAAGTGGCTGTTGATATGACAATATCCTGGCATTCTCCTAATCCCACTATTGTTGCATCACCATCTCCTCACAAAGCTTCATATGTGTATTCCTAACTCTACAGACATGACTCAACACCAGATTGTGAATCAATAATACTAGAGCATAAACCCACATCTACTGACTCTGCTGAAATGCCCACATCACCAACATCATATCTAGGTAGCTCTATATGTGTCTTGATCCCACTTGAGGAATCAACTACCTCCTGCACTGGAGCAACATACAAATCTTCAATATTGATGCCCATCTGTCTAGCCATAAGTTGCAACATCATATCCATTTGCCTATTATGCTTCTGTTGCAAACGCTGCCCCACCTCTAATGTACCCAGTAACCGTCTTAGCATTTTTTCAAACACTTTTCCCTCTATCTCACTATTCCAAATTCCCTATAAGACCTCCACAGGATGGTAGGACTTATAGCTCTGATACCACTAAAATAGGCAACTCTGATACCACTGTAGTGGCTTTGATGCCACTGTAGTGGGTATTTACCACTATAATGGCTTTGATACCACTGTAATGGCCACCTACCAAGTATAACTTCGTCAAAAACTTTGTAAGCAAGCTCTGATACCACTGTAATGGGCACCTTGGAAACAACTCTAATACTACTGTAATGGGCACCTTGGAAATGCCCAAGAATTAAACCAATTGCTGAAAGCAATTTTAATGTCTTTGCATAGGTTTCAATCCACATAACATGAGAAAGAAGGAATTTATGCAAATTGAAGATTGAACCGCTGTTGAAATAATATTAGTTCTCACAATGATAAAATCAAGTACATAGCAATGTATTCCAATGGCCAAACCCTAAGGGAATGACGTCTAGAATGTTATAAGAGAGGATGAACATCCTCTATTGCCAGGAAAGATTTTTGATTTACACATCCAAGCTCTTATCAAATTTTATTCACAAAAAATTGATGCTAAACAATGAGACTCTCACCCCTATTTATCCTTTTCCTTCACCCTTCTAGAAGGAAACCAAATATTAATTGATTGCAAGTGCTAGAAGCTTCCCCCTTCCAATAATTAATGCACTCTCTAGACACTCCTCCCTTGCAATACAATAATTAATTGTACTTCTAGAAAATTAAATTACTAGAGGCTCCACCCCTTCCAATAATTAGTGCACTATCTAGAAGCTTCTCCTTGCAATACAATAATTAATTAAATTAATTAAATATAAAGTCACCTTTTAATTTATTTAATGACTTTATAAAAAATTAATTTAACTGCTAAAGTGGGGACATTACACCTCATTCTACGCAGGTACATTTGTTTGTCTTGAATCCTATGTAAGTCATAAAGCATTGATGGATGCAACTCATTCTCCTAAGAAGCGAAAGCTTCAACACAACCATTGTGAAGCCTATGCAAGAAGTGGTTGACAATCGCATTGGAAAGTTCATTTGGCATGTTTTGACCATGAAGTAAAACATGGAAAGTGTCAAACAAGCAATCACCAACTTTGAAGTTGAATGTATTAATATGAAAGCAATGCACTTTCTCAAGGGCCTCATCAATTGATATTATGTTTGATTGGTCATGTGGTCTATATGTCTTCACTGTAATTGGGTCATTAGGGGTGTGTCCAATTTTGTGAGAGATACTTGGGAACATGTTTGCCTATTGGTTGTAGATGCCAACTTACTATTCAAATAGTTTTCCTTCTTTTACTGTCGCTATGGAAGCCACATAAACATAGCAAGGAAATAGATGAACATAAGGAATGTGAGCACCTATAATATGATAATGGTCCCAATGGTAGAAAAAAGCATAGAATAATTTGGCAAGATCAGTTGACAAGTGATTTAGTACCTTGAAAAATATGAAAGCACGGTTGCTTGTTTCATAACGAGCACTGTAACCCCTATACAATGAAAATATTGCTAGCTTGGGAAAGGGAATTTTACATCAACAAACAATCATAATGTAGTAATTATTATATTTTTTTAGTCAAGAGCACTAGACCTATGACAATATATAAGCAAATAGAATTATAATTATAGTAACAAGAATAACAATATCCATCCAAATACCTTTGGCTTGTATCCAAAGTAATTGTATTTATCTCTAATTTTGTAGTAACAAATAGAAATCCCTCTAGAAAACCACTCAATTAATTTGATTACAATTTATTTTGTACTAATAAATTAACTGTTAGGATAGATAACAACCAAAAAAACTAAATGAACCTAACTTGTCACATAGGAGAATATATTTGTACTCTTAAGTTTGATATACTTTTCATGGTGATTATGGTTGTAGCATTCAAAATGGTTGTAACAAATAGGGAATTGAAGAAAGTTAGTATCTCTTTTGGTAAGTAGGAATCAATATAATTGTATCAATCTAACATTGATTATACAAGAAAATTAAAATGTTTCATCAAAAGCACATATGTTATGGTTGTCATGTTCTTTTCTTCGGCTCTAGCTTTGCATTAATCACACTGGATATTATTTCAGAGAGCCTTTTGGAGATGGTACTAGTAGTGAGTAATCAATCAATTAGAATGTTGAACTCGATCTTCACAAAGCCCTTGTTTATCTAAGTTTTGGACAATGTATCTTGCATAGTAAACGTTTAAACTAAGTTTAGCTCAAATGTGATTAGTCATTGTTGAGTCAGTCAATAAGAATGTTTGAACTAGAGCTGCACATAGCCCTTGTTTATCTAAGTTTTTGCCAATTTATCTTGCATAGTAAAAGTTTAAACTAAGTTTAGCTCATATGTGATTAGTCATTGTTGATTCAGTCAATTAGAATGTTTGAATTTGTTCTTAATTTGAATAAGTAAAAATGTGGCAGAGTGGGGATCTATTTCATCTAAAAGATATATTCACTAAGTTGGGTTTAAATAAACATAGAAAAACTAAAATATTTGGTCAAGGATGGATTCAGTCATTGTAAGGATTAATCATGGAATATATTCTCATACAAATAAATCATTGTCTGCAGAGGATCTCTAATTTTCTAGATTGAAATCTATGGTAGATTAGTGAGCAAGATTTTTTGAGTGACATATTTGGACATCTATACAAAAGTAAGGCATGTCATAAATGAGGATATTGCTAAGCAGCTCAAATTAATAATTTTACCATTTTACTTGTAAATTCTTTTTTTGCATGAATACATTAGAAGAAGGTTTCTACTAACAACATCAACATGAAAGGAATCAATACTTTGGTGGAAGCCATAGTAGAATAGACCTCCATAGCATTTAACCATTTAGTGTTGGGATGAATACAATGCTTATTAGGAAGACATAGTCTTGTTTTGGAAATAGATTTTGAGAAAAAAGTGTTCATAAGTGATGACTAATATTTCTTCATTTTGGTAAACGTAGTTCAATTTGGTGCTAACTTTGATGAAGTAATCTCTTCTTCAAATTCCTCTTCAAGCTCTTCTTCTTTGTCAATGTTGGAGTTTGTTTTGATGGGACTATGGACTCTATTGTATTTAGTAATTGTCTCCTTAGAAAGTATTCAAGAATTGTGCCCACAGCTAAAGGGGAAGTCCCTAATGGCTGAGGGTTTTCCCTTAGCATTGTGAGTCAGTTTTCTTTGCCACCTCTAGACATTGGATTGGTTGAGCTATATTTTTTTCCCTTAAAATTTCAAGCATTTGATAACTTGCGCAAGTATTATGTTATCCAACATTGGTTCTTCATCTGCTTTCGACTTTGCAGGAGGTGTTGCTTTGGGTGATCTTGCTTCAATGTGTTGATTGCATGACTGGGTAGGGATCATTCTATGGTTTTTTGGTTCCCCTGCCATGGTTTGCTACATGAAATAGACATGCCAATGATATTAGCATAAGAAGGAAGCTTATTCTTGATCCTAATATTGGAATACTTGCTTATACATGTCTGTACTGCTTAAAGGAAAAATGTGCAATTACTAGTATAAATTAAGAATCAATGAGGGTAGACTAAGTGCCATACCTATATAAGTTCTGGGTTCGAGAACCTAAAAGTCATTAACTATAACAGTTGAAGGTAATCCTAAGAAAAGACATGAAAGTTTTTCTGTAAGTAAAAGAAAACAAGGCATGAAATACATATATCTCTATTACATTTTAAATTTCTTCCAATTCATGTCACTACCATCCTAAATTCAATCTACATGTAAGCTTATCTTCCTATAGAGGTTTTGTTTCTTCAAATTGTTTCAAAATCAACTAGCAAGAAGTGTAACTAGAGAGCCTATTTTTTAATATTATTCATTAGGTTAATTATATTTGACATATGTCTTGATCATTCCATATGTCTCGATCATTCTTCCATAGGGGTAATCATCTTTAAAAACTCTTTCATGCCTTTACTGAATTTTGGTACCTTACTCTAAACTTTCACTTGAACCTGGCCATCTATGACTTTAATGTGGATTCTTGACAAAGAAAACATCATCGCACCTTACAAAGTGGTGTCTCTTTGAGGCAATTGACCATATTTGTTTTAAGTTTCATGAACTTGAATGAACACACAAAGGTTGTAGTTGTTGTCTTTCGTAAAGGGTAATGATTAAGCCACAACACTTCATCCTATAAGAACTCATATCCTTGTTGCTTGCTGCTTTGTGTTTGCATCTAAATACCATTGGGCTACATCTGAATTCACCATGGGAAAATGTGGTATGTCTATGATCATAGAAGAGGAAATTCACATTTGTGGCTTGTATATTTCCCTTATAAGATGATGTCTTTTATGTTTTGAAGCCTCCACCAACCATTTTGGAGTTTCATAAAACTATTTTAGACTATACCACTATACACAAATGGGGCATTTAAACAAGCATTTTCCTTGTAGTTGTGCTATGTTTGTGCACCATATAAAAATCTCCCATTTTGACGCACATACATTCATATTCATATCCAACTATTCACCTCTTTTAAAATGAATAATTATATATTAAAATGAATATTATATATTTATAATTAAAATGAATATTAATAATTGTTCTCGAAAAGTATGAAATATTAAATTGTTGATTATATCATTACAATATACCAAATGTAACATACTTTCAATAATAGATAATATATGTGATGAAAATTTAGAATAGATAAACAGATTCAAATAATTTTTATTCAAAAGCATATCTCCATAAAATACTCTAATTGATTCGCTCAATAGATAATTAATATATATAAATTAAAAAGTTAGAAATATTACATGTATTTTCAAAAGACATAATATTTATAGAAAATTTTCAAATCAAATGAATAATAATTGGTAGAATAGCATACAAAATAAATAAATAATAAAATATAAAAGAACTAATCAATAATTAAAAATGATTGAGATTCCATGATAAAATAGTTCCAACACGTTGTTGCCTAATTTTCTGCCAAAAATTAATGACTACTGGTAGGATGTATGTTATTTCCATATGCACTGCACATGAAGCCCAACTATTATTCCTGAGACTGGACTGGAGAAAGAATGTTTATGTTGAAGTTAGGAGACTTAATACCAATTTTGTGTATTACTCAAGGATCTCATCCAATATTCGCATGAACTTTTATTATAGATGAACGTTTACTATAAGTATTATTTGTGAAATTGTTGTTTTACACATATTTTAAAAATCCTCATCATATGTAAGCTCTAGAGTTCATATGTGTACTCTAGAGTTTATATGATAAAATATAGGCTACTGTTTTCCTTCTTCCCATTTGAAATATGTAGCTTACGGCCTCCTCTACAAACCTTGTCCTTTCCAATAGCAAGAAGAAACCAAAAGAGAGGCCAAATGCATATTTTTGTTCTATTGGTTGTGTTAATTTTAAGCATATTTTTAGAGTGGGTAGAAAAAGTATTTATATTATGGAAGGTTAACTTGAATAGAGTCTACATCTAATTTTAGGAATTTACAATGGGTTGGAAGCAAAACCTTGTTGTTGGTAAAATTCAACTCATCTAAGGCAAAGGGCACACAATACAATAGATGAAGGTGGAAGGTTCTACCCACTAGTTCTTCTACTATTTCCTGCTCAAACATCCAACAGTTCCTGTTTCGCACTCAAGATAAGTTTCCTCAAGATAGAACAAAATAAAGTTTACAAAGTGTAGCTATGTACTTGGGTATGGTGGATGAAAGTCAAATGACTACTCATGCAACATGTTTCAGGAAAGTTGTACCAAGCTAAATTTATAAAACTAGTTCCATCTTCTTTCTATAGTGCAACAATTGATCTAATGAATTTCCCTTGAAGCTTAATTTTACCTACTTTTATAGTCTTCTTATTCTCTTGTTATAATTTCCTTTTTATTAATTAAATCAAAATATAGGAAAATTTATAAATGAATATTTAAGAGAAAAGTAAAATCTCGTCCCAAACATATGCCTTAAACTATAGTGTAATGATATAATTTATGTGGTGACTTTTTAATTGATGAGTACAATGACACGGTACTCTATTGTTTATTTACCGAAGTTGACAAGAGCAATTACATTGTATTAAAGGATTCTCAGCATGAACCAGGGCCAAAGCCAACCCTATTGTTTGCATTGTCGAAAGCCACCGTAATACCCTGTTGCTGAACATTCCCAATGATGTGGACAACATCATTTGCAGAGGGTAAAATGGGGAAGCACACAACATCTTTGGCAACTTGAAGTAGAGTTCCCATAGCTGGGATATCGAGGTTGGCGTTGCCTTTGAAATGAAGAGTAATAGTTGGGATTTTCACAGCTGTTACGCTGGATAACTGGTAGCAAGGTTGAAACTCTCCAAATGGCGAGGTGAGCTCAACAGCTGGTGCATGTGTCCTCATCTTTTGCTCGAATGAACTTCGCAGAGCATCGTACACGGGTTTCACTAGTTGTGTAGCCATCACGGCATTGTCAATATACGTTATTGTTGGCAGAGCACCAGACACCTGCAAACATTTAATCATTCGCCTCCCACGCTAACACCTTCCAGTCCCAAGATGTACGCACTTGAAGCGAACTGGGGCTCTTTCAGCATGGGTGTGAACACTTTTACAGAGGATGGAATCCCTAAACTCAGTGACCCTTTTGT
The DNA here is from genome assembly GCA_028749045.1 of Cupressus sempervirens. NCBI lineage: Eukaryota > Viridiplantae > Streptophyta > Pinopsida > Cupressales > Cupressaceae > Cupressus > Cupressus sempervirens. Next base: position 739,671,425 of record CM053792.1, read on the forward strand.
AGTTACAGACAGGTAGTTGGGAAGACAGTAGGAGAATTGCCTGTGAAAAATTTAACTATTGCAGTCACTGATTATTATCATTCGCCTCCCACGCTAACACCTTCCAGTCCCAAGATGTACGCACTTGAAGCGAACTGGGGCTCTTTCAGCATGGGTGTGAACACTTTTACAGAGGATGGAATCCCTAAACTCAGTGACCCTTTTGTAGTTACAGACAGGTAGTTGGGAAGACAGTAGGAGAATTGTCTGTGAAAAATTTAACTATTGCAGTCACTGATTATTAATCTCCTATCATAAACGATTATTAAACTGCTGAAAATAAATTTCTAGATAATATCAAAAAATGACACAACTGCAACTTCACTTATAAAATATGGAAAGAAATGTGCAACACAATGAACTTAATATTTTCGGAGAAATTGTCTTGAGAAAAACCCCTAAGGGAAAACCAGTTCCACAGATGAGAAATTATATTAAACTTCAACAAATCAAGAGATACAAAATTCCTTGCCTCTTACTGGCTGAACTTTGACAACCTCCTAATTTATCTCGCTAAATTCCCCACTGCTACCCCCACGCTAACATTGCGCCCTTTGTTTGCTAACACTGCAAACATTTTTCCAAACTTCATGTTCTCCAAATGCCCCCCTGACCTCCTTTTATACTACTCCTGTTGGTAAACCAACGGCCGAGATTGATTTACAATCAACGGTTGAGATTAAAACAACTTAACAACACTAACCAAGTCAGTTTATAGTTGTTTCCAAAAGTGGTCAATTAATTAACAAATATTTGTTTTTAATTTAACCAATTAGTTAGCAAAATAATTGTTGTCACTTAGGTTTGCACCCTTGTCCAAGGCCTAAGCGCGAGAACAACCTAGTGAAACATGGAAACAACCTCCAAGCTGTGGGACTTGAACTACGAGGTTGAGTCTTCGGAGAAGAACGGCTTCCTCTTACTGTAAGGGCGCACCTATCTATTCTCAGAAGGGAAAGGGAGAAAGAGAGCATTAAAGCAAATCTACCTAGTCTAATCTAAGGCAGTGATGCACCAAAACAGAGTGTTCAGACTCATTCCTGCCCATATATGCACTACAAAACTAGGGTAATATACAAAAGTCATACACGTCCAGACTTATATCAATCAATAGTCACATACAGATCAGAAAACCAACTGAATGACACCAAGAAAAGGAGATTTCACTTGTATATTATCCAATAGGCCAAAGATAGATACAGTATGCAGATCACTGATCTCAACAATACACCAATGGGAGGCAAAGTGATGTACATGCACACTAATGGCTGAAAGAGATGATACAGGATATTACATGGCTCAGAGACAAAGGGATTTTACACTGCAAGTCTGCAAGCAGTAGCAGAGAAAACCAGGAAGAGTCGACCCTTAGAATAGATCACAAAATTGCCTTTATAGCTCAGGCATAACTGAAGATTTCTGCATTACATTCACTTCTCACCTACTGGCATTAACTTCCACTCTGAGAATCAAATTGGAGATCTGATTGAATCCTGGCTTGCATACCAAGAAATCTCATATCTTTCTGAGAAAGAGCCTGGAGAAGACAGAAACGACGCTGCAACATTCCCTGACATGGTAGATGGATGGACCGGATGGATGGAGTGTCATTATGTGCTTAGCATTCATTCCAAGTTGGTGGCAATCAATCATACCATCAGATTTGTGGCAAAACTTCTGATTTTCCATCATTCATGATTTGTGCATCCATCGAATCGATCAGTCAACAGGCTCGACGAGCCAACTGGGCCATGCAGAGCAATCAGACCTTCGATCTCACCACCCTGGCAGTCTCTTTACATCTGACTGGGCGTTACCACCCTTTCCATGCAACTGGGCGCTATGTCGCTATCGAAAAAGTCTTCGAAGGTCTCGATAGCGCCATAGCACCTAAAGGTCTCAACTTGACTACGCCACCTTGGCGATCATCTAACCACAACCGCTCGCTAACCGCCATGTCAAAAATTGGACCCGCGAGGACACGTGTCCTCCAAGCGCTAACTCGCCATTGTAAAATCTGCGTAGTTCCTCCATGGCGAGATAGTGCCCGCCGCTGATCTCTTTCCAATCTAACGGTCGCAGACTCTCCTTTCCGTGGCCCTCCTTCTCTCGTGATTCGCCAGGCCCGCTGATACATGGCGTCTGTTCATTGGTTTGTCGGTCATCCAACTCTAACTGCATCTGGCGACATGAAATGCGGCCCCGCCAGGACACGTGGCGCACGGGCGCTATGTCGCCATGTTAAAACCCATGCATCTCTGCCATAGCAAGATGGCGCTGACCGTCGATGCAACCAAGTCTGACGATCGTGAAGACTCGTCGTACCTCGTGTTTCCATCCTCCATGTTAGCACACCTGGCATCGCCTTGTGACACGGCCCCACCTAACATGTGTCACCAGGGCGCAATGTCGCTGTCATAACTCTCGCGCAACTCCGCCATAGCGCGATGGCGCTTACCGTCAATCCAAGCCAATCCGACGGTGGAGATCATAAACTTTGACTGTGTTAGCTGTGCTGACAAAGACTCCGGCCTGGTTACACATGGCTACTTTTGATTTATCGCCGTGATGCTGGGCTGACAAACTATACATGCGGAGTACCGTCGGAACCCACCTGTCTGGTCATTCTTCGCCGTGATGAACTTTTCATTTGGGTGCTATGTCGCCATCGAAAAATGCATTGGTTTTTCGTTGGCGCCATGGCGCCTCGCCAGTCTTTGGAACTTCCGGCCCGTGAAAACTCGTTGCCCGTGCCGAGTGCTATGTCGCCATCAGAAATTTCTGGCTGATATGCAATAGCGACATGGCGCCCACTGACGTCAAGGAACTTTCTGACCCGCCGAACACCGAACCCACCGGACATGCGTCAATTAGGCGCGATGTCGCTAATACTATCTCCCGTGCAACTTCCGATGACGAGATTGCGCCGACCATCGATCCTTCTGAAATCTGACGGAAGAGAAACTTTGGCGGGTGAATGAATGATAACATTTCTGGCGACTCACAGGGGGCATGAGCCTGCTCAATGCATAAGACCAGTGCCTGCAAAAAACTCCATTGGGCTACAGGGTCGAGAAAAGGACCTGGAAGGCACGGAATTGAGAGCTACAAGAAACCCTAACCCGCCTGAGAGGAAATAAAAACATTGAAGACCTTGAAGCTCTAGCTCTGTTTTTGTGACTAGAAACAAAGAACAGAACCTCCTCCGTGACCTGAGGCTGTCAAAACTTTGGAAACTGGCGATTCAAAAGAGAAACCCTGTGCACGCGCACTCATTGAAAAATAGGAACAGACAGAAGGAAACTAGATTAACTATGTACATAGATCCACAATCCTTTCAGAAACAGGGCTTTAGATGGATCCCATTGACTAGAATGGGCAGAGTTTCACCGTTAGGTCTGCTCAGTTGGAATGCATTTGCCTGTTTGCAACTGGAGATCAAATAAGGGCCACTCCATAATGGGTCAAATTTGGAGTGCCTTCCTGGTTTTGCTCTGTCTGAGTCCCACTTGAGAACTAAATCTCCCTCTCTGAAGATTCTGGCCCTTGCCTTCTTGTCAAAACTCTTCTTCATCTGTTGCTAGTGAATCTCTAGAGTTTTCATGGCTTTGTTTCTCTTTTCTTCCAACTCAATTAGTTCTGCCATTCTTACTGACATGGCATCATCTTCAACCAGTTCCAGCTGATGAGCCAACTCCAAGGATGGGAACTCCAATGAGATTGGGAGTCTAGCTTCCCTACCATAAATCAACACAAAAGGTGAATTCCCAATAGATCTCTTGGGCGTTATCCTATCAGCCCATAGAGCAGTTCTTAGCTTCTTATGCCAGGCCCTCTGGTTGTCTTCTATCGTTCTCTTTATGATTCTGATCAGATTCTTATTGGAAGATTCAACCAAACCATTACCCTGCGGGTAGTAATTTGATAATGTGCTTAGATAGATATTGTGACTCATTGCCCATGCACAAATCTGGGTTCCAACAAAAGATTTCACATTATCTGAGATGATAGTAGAAGGAGCTTCAAACCTAGATACAATTCCATCAAGGAATTCAACAACTGATGGCTCTGTAGCATCCTTCAAGGCAACTGCCTCTGTCCACCTAGTGAAATAATCGGTAGCAGCTAAGATCCATTTATGACCTGCACTAGATGGAGGATTAATGGGGCCTATGAAATCCAACCCCCACTGGGTGAAGGGCTGATCCACCTGAATGGGATGAAGAGGAAGAGCTGCAAGTCTCTGTTTGCCTGAGAAGAAAGTGCACTTCTCACATTTTCTCACATACCTATGACAATCATGGAACAGAGATGGCCAATAATAACCAGCCCTCGTGATCTTCATGGCAGTTGTTCTTGCAGAGAAGTGGCCACCATCAGGGCCATCATGAAGTTCTTTAATCATCCTCTCAACCTGATCCTCTTCAATACATCTCAATAGGGTCCCATTAAAATCCTTTTTGAATAGGATGCCATCAATTACAACATAAGGAATGGACTGCAGTCTATATTGTCTTCTTTTGGTTCTGTCCAATCCCTGAGGGTATCCATTCCCTAATAAGAAATTCTTCATGTCATTTATCCAGCTCCTTGGACCGTCAACATTTCTTTCCTCCTGCTGCTCTGCTATTACCATGGCAACTTCTTCATCTAAATTCTGATCTGATAACATTTTTTTACATAATCCTCTTCCTCTTACCAATTTAGTAATCTGAATATCAACATCATATTCCATTACCCTAGTGATACATCCAGCCCTCTTTTCACTGATGTCCTTGCTTAACAGGAAGTCTTTTACACTTGCATGGGGCACCAAAAAATGGATCCTATTGTGGGATAAGAGGTGTCTAAATTTCTTCAAGGCTCTAATGACTGCAAGGGCTTGCTTCTCAACAAAGCTATATTTATCTTCATATTCCTTAAGCCCTTCACTAAAGAAGGCTATGGGTTGCTCCTCATTCTTGTCATTTGTTTGGGTCAAGACAGCAGAGATACTTGACTCACCACCTAAAGTGTAGAGGATGAAATCTTTCTCAAAATTTGGGTTCATGAGGGTAGGGGCCAATGCTATGGCTGCCTTGATCTTTTCAAAACTCTCCTTCCCCTCCTTGGTCCATGAGAAGACCATATCTTTCTTGAGCATGGCTGTAAGGGGTTTCACCATGGTAGCAAGATTAGGAATAAACCTTCTTACAAAATTTATCCTACCAAGGAAACTTTGCAGCCCTTTCTTGTGTTTAGGGAGAGGAAGGGCAAGTATTGCTTTTGTTCTTTCTGGATCAATGGTTAATCCATCTTTAGATACAATGTGTCCCAATAGTTTTCCTTGGTTTGTAGCAAAGACACATTTGGCTGGGTTGAGAGAAACCCAAAACTCTCTACATCTTAGAAATACCTGTCTCAAATGATCAAGATGATCTTCCACATTCTTGGAATACACAGTTATATCATCAAGGTATACTAAGACAAACTTGTCAATTAATCTTTTGAAAGCTACCTCCATTGCCTTTTGGAATGTGGCACCTGCATTTGTTAATCCAAATGGCATTTTGCAATAAGCATAGGTGCCCCATTTAGTAGTAAATGCTGTCTTGTATCTATCAGACTCTTTAACCAGCACTTGGTTATAACCAGAAAACCCATCAAGAAAAGAGAATCTCCTTGACCCACTGACCTTGGACATAATTTTCTCCATAGAAGGAAGAGGATGGTGATCCTTAAGGGAAGCCTGATTGAGATCCCTAAAGTCCACAAACAATCTGATTTCTCCATTCTTCTTCCTCACAGGGACAAGGTTAGCCACCCATGATGAGTGTTTAATAGGAAAAATTATGTTAGCTTCAATCAACTTGGATAGCTCTTTCCTCATCAAAGGTTCAATCTTGGGATTTACTGGCCTCTGCTTTTGTCTTACTGGTTTGACCCTATCAACCAAATCTATGGTATGCTGAAACAAACTAGGGTCAAAACCTTTTAACTCATCATACGTCCAAGCAAATACATCACTAAATTCTTGACATAGATGAATAAAATTTTCTTGCTCAGCTTCAGAACATACCTTCCCCATGTTAAGAGATTTTCCATCAGCAATAGTAACTGGGGCATGGTCATCCTTTTCTGCAGCTAGATTCATCCCTTTATCCCTTGACTGATCATCAGGATTAAAGACACTCTCCAAGGTAATGAGACCCTTGAGCAGCTTGTTGGAACTGAGATGAATGATCTGATCATCATATTGATCTTGTAGTCTTGACTGATTTCTCTCTGAAAATTCTGCTTCATTCTGCAAGAAGCTCACAATTTGCTCATCAGACTCAAACACTTGCCAATGAGTATTATTATCAGGAACAGTAGGCCTTACCACTACCCTTATTTGTTGCTTCTTATCTTCCTCAAGATTCCCTGGCACATCATATGATGCACCCACTGCTGCAAGTCTATCAGCATGTTTATTTTCTTTCCTAGGAATGCTCTGAAAATTAAATGCATTGAAACCCTCAAGCAAATCCCAGACCCTGTGTTTGTAAGACTTGAGCAGGCCATTTTTGGTGATATTCTGATTTCTCACTTGGTTCACTACCAACTCACTGTCTCCATATACTTTCAAGGCTTGAATTCCCCTCTTTTGGGCAAGTAGGAGACCTTGAATCAAAGATTCATACTTGGCCACATTATTGGTACAACTGAATTGGAGCCTAAAAGAGAAGTAGTATCTTATTTGTGCAGGAGAGATCAACATAACACCAGCCCCTGATCCATTTCTATTCCTTGAGCCATCAAAGTACATACTCCATATTCCATTTATGTCATCATTAGCTCCAACAAGGTCAGGAACTTGCACCTCCTTCTCTATTATGCAATATGTACTGAGACTTGTCTCAAGAGTTTCTAACATAGGCTCAAACTGACATGCATTTGCCCACTCATCCAAGAAGAAATCGGGAATCTCTGCTATGGAAGTGACAGGCTCATTTACTATGTCATTTTCATCCATCTCTAGGATAGGGCAATTCATATTGATGAAGTTGGGAGTGTAGGGTTCAGTGTGATGAAGGGTTTGAGGTTCTGCTCTTATTGAAGCATTGGCCCCATATCTGGTCTTAAATGACATGTAAGACCAATCAAAAGATATGAATCCACCAATTTGAGCAGTGAAGTCTCTTGAAAGACAGATGGCAAAAAAGGGCTTAACCTCAGCAACAGATATGTCTTGAATCATAGTACAACTAGGGCATGCATGTAGGGCCATTTCCACACTTCTAAGGATGCCTACAGTTTTGACAGTACTCCCATCTAGTTGTAACACATCCCTAACAATGGGCTCATATTTCATCCCTAAAGCATTAGCAACACACCTAGGCATTACTGAGCTACTAGCCCCCGAATCTATCATGCAATTATGGACTAATTTGCCCCCTATAATCAGAGAAACATAAAATGGAGGAGGTCTAACCTTTTTATTTGCCTCCACATCTCCTGCTGGTTGTACTAAACTAGTGGCACTCTCCATGGTAGATGACTGATCCTTGGGTTCAATCCTTTCCAATTCTTGCTGCAGCATCTTCCTCTGCATTGGTATGGTAGCAACAGCATCCCACATGGAAATGTTTACATTGGTCTTCTTCATTTGCTCTACCACACTCAATGGTGCGTTAGGAATTTTGGTAGAAACTTTGGGAGCTGCACTTATGAGAGGTTGAGATGGAGTAACATAGGGATCACTTGCATTCTCCTCTCTTGGACCTTGCCTTTGCTGTTGTGAAGTGTTTGTTTGCTCATTCGCTGTCTGTGTGTTAGGTATAACACTTGAAGTTGAGGCCGGCTTAGGAGAAGGAGGAGCAGCATGTTCCATAGCTCTCTTCTTGCTTCTTGTGTTATGAGCAACGAAATCCTGGTTTACATTACAATGCTCCTCCATCTGGTGATTCATAAAAGAGCAATCACCCTGCCTCTGAACATATGAGGCCTCCTTGGGATGATCTTCCTTGTGTGATTGCTTTACTGTGGACTCTTGGACAGTTAGGGCCAAATAAGATTCTGCTTTCTGACATAGGCAGTAGGTATAAGAATAGTTACACGAGGGACAAAAATCTTGGTCTTGGGCCAAGTTATTTTGAGGGACTATAGCTCTTTTCTGATTTGAGCTTGAAGCAGAAGCATGACTATTCTGCCTATTCTGATCAAAAGAGCTATTCCACTGATTAGGAGGCCTACCACCACTTGGAGACTGATATTGCAATTAGGGAGGCTTGCCACCTTGGGCCTGCTACCTTTCTAAGGCCACCACCTTGTTACTCATCTTTTGTATTAAAGAAAAACTATCCTCTAATCTCTTCCCTTGGTCCTTCAACTCCCTCCCCTACTCTTGTAATTTTTTATCTAGGGTCTTCTCTCTTTTGTCTGTGCTCAGCACTAGACCTTGGAGCATTTCCTTGAGTTCATCTATTCCGTTTGAGGATGTGGAAGCTTGGGGGATTGGAGTAAGGGCTTGTGACGTAGGAGTTGTAGGAAGAGGGGCTATCGCTGGTTGGTGGTTGGGAACATCAGGAAAGAAAGGCATAGGAGGCCTTGGGGCCAACTTTCCTCCTTGTATTAGAATTTTCTCAACTTTTATGGCTGTCTCATAAGCATTAGGTAATGTATCTCCTCCCATAGTTTGGATTGTAGTGGAAATATCACTGTTAAAAGCTCTAAGGTAATGCAAGAAGGCATTACCAGGGGTAGGTTTCACTATAGTAGGTATTCTATCCCATGTCTTTTGGAATCTGTAGTTAAAATCAGTCATACACTCATGGGGGGCTCTTTTTATTGTAGTTAGCTGCTCTAATAGTGACAAATGGTCACTCTTATCCTCAAAATGTTTGCATAATCCTGCTCCTAGTCCATCCCAATCAGTTATGGAACCACGAGCTAAGCCTTTATACCACTGTAATGCTTTTCCTTTTAAAGATGAGGCTAGAAGTCTGACAGCAACATCATCTTCTGTAATACCATGAATATTACAGACATTTGCTACTTCTTGGATATGCTCTAAAGGAGAAATAGAAGTTTCGCCAGTAAAAGCAGGTATGCTTTTTAGTGCAGATACTGGTATATCATGTCTTTGGGCTAACAATAGAGGACTTCCACCATTAAAGGTGGCAAAAGCATGAACTCAAGGGTGTGCCATATAAGCAAGTGTTCTATTGATGAGTGTTGATGGCAATCTAGGCTGAGTTCGAACGATAGGGGGAGTAGAGACATATCTTATAGGTATATTGACTGTTATTCTACCCCTAACTGGTGATAATGAAGTTCTAGTCCTTCTTCTCCTAGGATTTGAAATAGAAAGCTCTTGATATTGAAATTTACCTCTAGAAGACGCCCTTGTTTCAGTCCAAGGCATGAATTACTGCAAACTTGGTCTAGAACTAGACTCTTTGATGTTCGGAGTCACCAAGTACTTGAAGAACCAACCTCTTAAAGGCTTGAAGACTGAAGCCAACACTACTTCTTCAGCATTTATCTCTAGAATTCTTTCTTCTTGTTACCAGTAGACCTGAAATCTTTTGATATAAAGTCCCACCGGGCATGCCAAAAACTGTTGTCACTTAGGTTTGCACCCTTGTCCAAGGCCTAAGCGCGAGAACAACCTAGTGAAACATGGAAACAACCTCCAAGCTATGGGACTTGAACTACGAGGTTGAGTCTTCGGAGAAGGTCGGCTTCCTCTTACTGTCAGGGTGCACCTATCTATTCTCAGAAGGGAAAGGAAGAAAGAGAGCATTAAAGAAAATCTACCTAGTCTAATCTAAGGTGGTGATGCACCAAAACAGAGTGTTTAGACTCATTCCAACCCATATATGCACTACAAAACTAGGGTAATATACAAAAGTCATACACGTCTAGACTTATATTGATCAATAGTCACATACAAATTAGAAAACCAATTGAATGACACCAGGAAAAGGAGATTTCACTTGTATATTATCCAATAGGCCAAAGATAGATACAGTATGCAGATCACTGATCTCAACAATACACCAATGGGAGGCAAAGTGATACACATGCACACTGATGGCTGAAAGAGATGATACAGGATATTACATGGCTCAGAGACAAAGGGATTTTACACTACAAGTCTGCAAGCAGTAGCAGAGAAAACCAGGAAGAGTCAACCCTAAGAATAGATCACAAAATTGCCTTTATAGCTCAGGCATAACTGAAGATTTCTGCATTACATTCACTTCTCACCTACTGGCATTAACTTCCACTCTGAGAATCCAATCGGAGATCTGATTGAATCCTGGTTTGCATACCAAGAAATCTCATATCTTTCTGAGAAAGAGCCTAGAGAAGATAGAAATGACGCCGCAACATTCCCTGACATGGTAGATGGATGGACCGGATGGATGGAGTGTCATTATGTGCTTAGCATTCATTCCAAGTTGGTGGCAATCAATCATACCGTCGGATTTGTGGCAAAAATTTTGATTTTCCATCATTCATGATTCATACATCCATCGAATCGATCAGTTAACAGGCTCAATGAGCCAACTGGGCCATGCAGACCAATCAGACCTTCGATCTCGCCACCCTGGCAGTCTCTTTACATCTGACTGGGCGTTACCACCCTTTCCATGTGACTGGGCGCTATGTCGCTATCGAAAAAGTCTTCGAAGGTCTCGATAGCGCCATAGCACCTAAAGGTCTCAACTTGACTGCGCCACCTTGGCGATCATCTAACCGCAACCGCTCGCTAACCACCACATCAAAAATTGGACCCGCGAGGACACGTGTCCTCCAAGCGCTAACTCACCATTGTAAAATCCACGCAGTTCCTCCATTGCGAGATAGCGCCTGCCGCTGATCTCGTTCCAATCTGACGGTCGCAGACTCTCCTTTCCGCGGCCCTCCTTCTCTCGTGATTCATCGGGCCCACTGGTACATGGCATCTGTTCGTTGGTTTGTCAGTCATCCAACTCTAACTGCATCTGGCGGCATGAAATGCAGCCCCGCCAGGACACGTGGCGCACGGGTGCTATGTCACCATGTTAAAACCCATGCATATCCGGCATAGCGAGATGGCACTGACCGTCGATGCAACCAAATCTGACAATCGTGAAGACTCGTCGTACCTCATGTTTTTGTCCTCCATGTCGGCACACCTGGCATCGCCTTGCGACACGACCCCACCTAACACGTGTCACCAGGGCGCGATGTCGCTGTCATAACTCTCGCACAACTTTGCCATAGCGCGATGGCGCTTACCGTCGATCCAACCCGATCCGACGGTGGAGATTATAAACCTTGACTGTGTTAGCTATGCTAACAGAGACTCCGGCCTGGTTACACGCGGCTACTTCTGATTTATCGCCGTGACACCGGGCTGACAAACTATACATGCGGAGTACCGTCGGGACCCACCTATCTGGTCATTCTTCGCCGTGATGAACTTTCCATTTGGGCGCTATGTCGCCATCAGAAAACGCATTGGTTTTCTGTTGGCGCCATGGCGCCTCGCCGGTCTTTGGAACTTCTGGCCTGTGAAAACTTGTTGCCCGCCGCCGAGAGTATTTCCGTCGGGCGCTATGTCACCATCAGAAATTTTTGGCCGATATGCAATAGCGACATGGTGCCCACTGACGTCAAGGAACTTTCTAACCCACCGAATGCCGAACCCACCGGACACGCGTCAATTAGGTGCGATGTCGTTGATACTATCTCCCATGCAACTTTCGATGACAAGATCACGCCGACCGTCAATCCTTCTGAAATCTGACGGAAGAGAAACTTTGGCGGGTGAATGAATGATAAAAATAATTACTTGCTAAATAATAGCAAATGGACAAACAACTATCCAAAGCTAACAAAACTAACACTCCCTCTTAGCGAGGAAGCTGTTCTGCAGGACAACTAACTTATCTCTGAAGAAGATAAATTTTTCCTTCTCCAATGCCTTAGTCAGAATGTCTGCTACCTGCTCTTCTGTAGGTATGTATTGTAGTTGAACAACTCCCCTTTGTACACAATCTCTGATGAAGTGATATCTGATATCTATATGTTTAGACCTATCATGAAACACTGGATTCTCAAACAACTTCATGCAACTGTGATTATCACAATGTATCACAGTAATCTCAACTTTTTGACCAAACAAGGCTACTAACAACTTCTGAAGCCATATAGCTTCACATGTTGCCATGGTAGCCTTTATGTATTCTACTTCTGCTAAACTTAGAGCCATAGACTTCTGCTTTTTGCTGAACTAAGATACAACTCCTGACCCCAAACTGAAACAACACCCTAAAGTGCTCCTTTTGTCCGTTGTACTACCTGCCGAATCTATGTCAGTATAGCCTATCAAAATGATACCTTCACCTTGAACATATCTGATCCCATACTCAACTGAACCATGCAAGTAACGTAGCACATGCTTAGCTGCTATCCAATGCATTCTCTTTGGTTCAACCATGAACTGACTAAGAGAGTTAACTACAAATGCTATATCTGGCCTAGTGTTGACCAAATACATAAGCGAACCAATCAACTGTCTATATAAAGTGGGATCTACATCCTTCTCCTTAGATGTATCTACCTTCCTCCAATTCGTAATCATGGGTGTAGACATGGCTTTGCAATCCTCCATCCCGAATTTCTTCAAGATTTCAATGCAATATTTCCCTTGACCAAGGAAAATCTCTCCATCTGTCTGCTACACTTCCATGCCTAGAAAGTAGTGCATAAGTCCTAAATCCTTCATCTCAAACTCTTCTACAAGGTTCCTCTTGCAATCCACTATGAGCCCTACTGAACCTATAAGAAATAGATCATCCACATAAAGAACAAGAATGAGAATCTCACCCCCAACCATCAAGTAGTAGAGGTTAGCATCTGGTTCACTCTTCACAAAGCCCATTTTCTACAAGTATGTATCAATGCGCTCATACCACGCTCTAGGAGCCTGCTTGAGTCCGTAGAATGCTTTCTTCAATCTGCACACATGGGTCTCTTTGCTGTGTGCTACAAAGCCTTTTGGTTGTTCTATGTATACCTCCTCCTTCAACTCACCATTAAGAAATGCTGTCTTGACATCCATTTGATGGATTTTCCATCCCATCTATGCTGCAAGTGATATTATAGCTCGTATAGAAGTATACCTGGCAACAGGAGAAAATGTCTCCTCATAGTCTATTCCCTCCTTTTGAGAGAACTCTTTTTCCATGAACCTCGCCTTGTATTTCTCGATGCTACCGTCTGCACCATGCTTTATCTTATGGATCCAGCATGATCCAACTACAACCCTATCTGTTCATCTAGGTACTACCTCCCACACATCATTCTGCATTATTGAAGAATATTCCTCAACCATAGCATCTCACCATACCTGATGTTCTGTAGCTTCCTAATAGCTAGAAGGCTCACTATCTACCAACTGACTAATTAATGCCACATAGTCATTGAACTTGGCTGGTTGTCTTCACTATCTAGTACTCTTCCTAGGAGCTCCCACAAACTCCTAAGTATCCCTTTGTGTATCTGGAACCACACGGTTCCCACTGCTAATTGTAGAGGATGAAATGTAAACCTCTAAGTCTTCTAGATGCATTTCCTATTGCACTTGTTGCTCCATACTCTATGAATCTTCACTAACTAAGTCTACACTCGTACTGGTAACTGTACTTGAGCTTTGTTGCTCTTGATTTGGTCTTGGAGCTTCTGTTGGCTTCTCACTCTGATCATCTGCTGGCAAATCTCTGGATCTCCTGAATGCCTTGTCCTCCATGAACTTGACATCCCGTCTAACAATAATTCTTTTAGTCCCTGGAATGAAAATCCTGTATGCATTTGAGGTCTCACTGTACCCAACAAAGTACCCCCTCTCCGCAGTTTGATCTAACTTTGTACATGTATCTCCAGGAATATGGCAATATGCCAAACTCCTGAATATCTTGAAGTGACTAACATCTGGCTTCTTCCTTGTGAAAGCCTCCTCTGGTGTCATCTTCCCTAGCACCTTGTGTTGAACTCTATTCTAAATGTAGACTGTTGTATTACACGCCTCTGCCCATAAGTAACATGGCATGTCTTGGTCATGTAGCATAGCTCTTGCTGCCTTCGATATAGAACGGTTCTTCCTCTCAACATCTCCATTCTGCTATGGATTGTAAGGAACAGTTCATTCTCTCTTGATTCCTTCTCTAGTGCAGAACTCCTGGAAGACATTTCCTTTGTACTTGCCTCCATTGTCTGACCGAAGAACCTTTATCTTCTTTCCTGTTGAGTTCTCCACAAGAGCCTTGAACTCTTGGAATCGACTAAAAACCTCATCCTTAGTCTTCAAGAAGTATATCCAGGTCTTTCTAGAGAAATCATCAATAAAAGTAACATAGTACTCATATCCTCTGAGAGATTTTGTCGACATCGGTCCAAAAACATCTGAATGTACTAGATCAAGAACGCCCTTAGATTTGGTGTCATTCCTTGAAAAAGATGCTTTCGTAAAATTCCCTAACACACATCCCTTACATACATTGTCATGCTCTGTGCTCACCTCTAGAACACCTGTCACTGTCTCACGAAGCAATCTAAGTGCTCCATGATGAATATGGCCCATCCTCCTATGCCATAGCTCTCCAAGATCTCTAGGATTATTGTTGCTCATAAGTGCCTTAGGAGTATCAAATTGCAATCTATAAAGGCGACCACTCCTAACTCCAATAGTTATGGGTGATTTCCAATCCTTGTGCTTAATCAAAACATTTGTCCCTCTAAAGAGTACATTATACCCCCTATCTTGAAGAACAGATACAGAAATCAAATTCATACCTAAGCCTGGCACATATAACACATCATGAAGTGGGATTATCTTTCCATTCTCCCTCTGAAACTAAACAGTCCCTTTCCCAATAGGGTTGAGTTTGGACAAGTTTCCCATAGAAATCTGGATGTTGGTGTCCTCCTTGTAATTGGAGAAGTACTCTCTAACTCCTGTCATATGAAATGATGCCTGACTATCTATATACCAAACACACTATGAGGTTGACCTAACCATACAAGCTATGAGTGCAAACTCATCTTCCATTCTATTGGAGAGTTCTTCCACACTTGCTGAAGCTGCCACCTACTTCTTACCCTTTTTTCTCTCTGGGAAATCACTGACATAGTGGCCAAACTCGTGACATCCAAAACACTTAACCTTAGAAAGGTCCTTCTTCTTCTTTTCACTTTGTGAATTTGATCCTTTGCTAGATCCCTTCTTTGCTTTCCCTTTACCTGCTAGGGCAACGTTCTCTTGTTCCACCTCATTTTTCTGACTCTTGTTGGCCCTATTGACAAGACTTAGTCTAAAATCCTCCTGAGTGAAATCAATCCATAGTCGATCCCAACTCGATAAAGTATCTCGTCCACTGACAACTTGAACAAAGACACTCCATTGTTTAGTAAACCCATTTAGGGCTATTCTCACTAGCTCGTCATCACTAGGGCTATCTCCAACAACTACTAACTCATCCTTGATAAGTCTGAGCTTGGTGAGGTAACTTGTGACGTCTTCTCCCTGAGTCATCAGAGTATTCTTTAGCTTCTCTCTGAGAATCAACTTTCTATTGGTGGTAGGATTCTGGTATAGATTCAAAATGGCGTCCCAAATCTTCTTCGCTGTATCTAGCTCTGAGATATGTGGAACAATATGATCCTTGATACCATCAAAGATAATCCTCCTCGCTTTGGCATCGTCTTTTCTATATGCTGCAAGCTGGGTTGCATCCATTGGTACAGGTACAACACTGGTAGCATAATCCTTGATACCATTCTCTTCCAACAATAAAGAAATTCTGGCCTTCCAGACACCAAAATTTGAGGCACCATCCAATCTATCCTGATATCTCAAACCAACTGAAGCCATCTCAAGGGTTTAAAGCAATAATAAATCTAAAGAGATCAAAATTTCTTTCCTAGGGCAAAACTCTTCTACCCTTAACAATGCTCTGATACCATGTGAAAAATTTAACTATTGCAGTCACTGATTATTAATCTCCTATCATAAACAATTATTAAACTGCCGAAAATAAATTCCCAGCTAATATCAAAAAATAACACAACTGCAACTTCACTTATAAAATACAGAAAGAAATGCGCAACACAATGAACACAATATTTTTGGACAAATTGTCCCGAGAAAAACCCCTAAGGGAAAACCAGTTCTACAGATGAGAAATTATATTAAACTTCAGCAAATCAAGAGATACAAAATTTCTTGCCTCTTACTGGCAAAACTTCGACAACCTCCTAATTTAACCCGTTGATATTCCCCAATGCTATTCCCACGCTAACACTGCGCCCTTGCTAACACTGCAAGACTGTTTGCTAACACTACAAATGTTTTTCCAAACTTCAAGTTCTCCAAATGCCCCCCCCAACCTTCTTTTATACCACTCCTGTTGGTAAACCAACGACTAAGATTGATTTACAATCAACGGTTGAGATTAAAAAACTTAACAACCCTAACCAAGTCGGTTTATAATTGTTTCCAAAAGTGGTCAATTAATTAACAAATATTTGTTTTTAATCTAACCAATTAGTTAGCAAAATAATTACTTGATAAATAATAGCAAATGAACAAACAGCTGTCCAAAGCTAACAAAACTAACACTGTCCACCTGTCTTCTGAGAAACAAGGGAAAGTGTACCCCTTCCCAACCCTAAATGCCCAGATGTGGCAAACTTCCTTGCTGGGGCAAAGGTATAGGCGAATCTTTGGGACATACATGGGGAACTTCACCTTGGAAGCACAACCCTCGCACGGGTTGCATTGAATCCATGACAGGGAACTCAGCGTGTCAATTCCCATCAGTTGTTTCTAAGCTGGTGTTCCAATGGAAACTTCTACAGTGTATTCTGGGCCTTCTATTTCCTTCCCAGATGTAACAGGAGTGCTGAAGGCAGTTGAGGATGTAGCATTATTGGTGCTGCTTAGAATAAAACTGGTAAGAATGCGATTAACAAGATATTTATCCCTTTGAAGCCCTTGTATCAACACATCCCTCCAACTTGAATTGGAGGCTACATTGAGATGAGTAACTAGTAGAACTGCTCGTCCTCTCTTTTCTTCTTGGAACGACAGTTCCTTGCTTGGTCTACCAGCCGAGGCATTGAAATCCGTCCCCTCTTCAATAAGAAATGTATTCCCTCCAACCATGTAATACTTTTACTTTATTATTCTTCTACATTCGCAGCCGGGAGAGCAGAGGAAACAAATAAGGAGAATCGAGAGTGCGAGGAGTGAAGATTGCTTTTTGATTGCCATTGCCAGCAACTATGAGATTGAATCGTTGTGCTCCTTCTGTAGATTGGTGGGTTTAAATAGGTTGGGTGGCAAGGAAATTACTTTCATTAATATTAAATCGGCGGAACCTTATTAAATATTGTCACCATTAACAAATTTAATATTTGTACGAGCAGCATTGAATCGGGTCGGGTAAAATAATTATTTGTGAGCTTTTATTAAATGAGGGTAACAGTAACAATAGTTAATTTTGAGCAGCTTGTTACAATCGGATTGGTTTCCAGCTCATTAGATGATTATCTTATAGCATTTTGTAATAAAGGTAAACGTTAAATATATTATTAAATATATATTAAAATTTGAATTTTGAAAGATATTTGTTCTTATATGTAAGGTTATATGACTAATGTATAATAATATAATTGAACGATATAGATATCCAGATATGTAAACATGAAATATTCAACATATTAACAAAAGATTCAAGATGGAGAAACAAGATGAAATAGAAAAAAGTGAGCACCATGTGAGGAAACTAGAGGAAGCAGAAACAACACAACACCAAATGAAAACCTGACCAAGAAACCAAACATAGCCACTTCACATGAAATGATTTGGCCAACTAAATATTGATTGATTAAACAACTGACCTTGATCATGACCTCTTCGTTGATCTCAAACACGATCCCATTCAGCATCACCTATATATTATTTTAACACTTAACAAATTGTACATGGAGACCGCTTTGTCATAACCCTCAATACATTGCATAAATGACACCAAGACACCCTCTTTCAAGTTGGTTCATGCAGCCTCTTCATAGTTTTCAATGGAACTCGGCTTGATATTAGCAGGGTTACCACAATTTCCCCACTCTCACCTAGGTCCTAAATAAAATCCTCAAAGATATCTGATATAAAACCAGCTGGGATCCATTAAAGGCTAAACACACTAGAAAGAGCACCTAAAAACTTGTAAGCTATGGAAATAGAATGACAAAAATCTAAATAAAAAAGCTCCAAGAAATAATGCCACATAATGGTAACCTTCTACAATGAACCATAATTATCATTGGTACTTTCTACTCCATTCATAACACCACTGAATCTTATGAAAGTTAGTGTGACAATTTAGGCATAAAGCTCTCCCATTTTTATCACCACTTTTTGGACCAGTCAAAATACACTCATAATTAATGACGGTGTGCTTTCCTTGTAGCCAACCAGTCAATGTAATGATTGCCACCTAAAAGTAAAATTTAATAATATAGCTAGTCTTGATTAATTGCAGATGAAATATTAGTCCTTCTTGCTGAGATAATAATTCTGCAATAATATATATATTTCTACTAATTCAAATGAGGCAGAGACTGCTAAGGGAACATACTTCTTTGTACTCCTGTTTCCTTTATCCACATCCTTATCTCATACATATAAGGCACCGAAGAGACATGTCCTAAGAAAGGACATAACTCTTCCTACGTCGGCCCTACAAAAACCAAAGAGTATGTTGTTGGTGTAGGAGCACCTAAAGTACAAGAGCACAAGGAGGTTAAGCATTCTTATGTCATATATTAAATTTTTTTTAGGACATTTATAATGTGTTTGAGTCCATAAGTTGAAATGTAAAGGCTAGAAAAGCCATTTGTAATAAGTGTCAAAATTTCAAAGTCGTCAAGAAGTTAAAAATATGAAAGAATGCATAATAAATGATTACATTAATTTAAAATGTCCATTTAAGTCTATTGTAGGGTTATTCAAGTGTTCGTGCAAATATTTGTCAAATTTGGACCTACACTTGTACAACTTGTAATGTAAAAAATGGATAAACTACATAAATATTATCAAATTGCATAATGATTTAAAAGAATGTAAGGAGATGGCTTAAAATGTGGTTTAGAATTTATAACCAACCAAAAAGACTGTAAAAATTGATGTATGGTCGAACCAAAGAAGAATGTAAGGAAACATTGACATTTGAAGCAAATTTGGTGAAATTCTGAGTTGTTATTTTGAGTGGCTTTTCAGTTTTAGTGTTGGTTCCAGGTCTTGTATGACCATGTACATCCTATAAAACATGTATAATCTATATTTTTGGATGGAAGGATGAATAACTTTCCTTCTCTTTATGGTTTGGATTAGTTCTATTTGGTTTTGAATAAGTTATGCATATTTTAGTGAAAGTGGTTATTTATAGATTTCAGATTTTTTGACAGCAGTCGTGTTGTAGCACTTGGTACTGACACATATGGAATAGTTATGTCCTTTAAATAGATTCATTGGATAGATATTTGAATCTGATTTCATTTTGAGTCATTTTCAATCATATTTATGGAAGTTATGAATGTTTTAGGGGAAACTGATTTTTCTATATCTTCAATGTAGTTGCAGGCATAGATTTGCATGCATGTAATGGTTTATAGATTGGAAAAATTAATGGCTCATATATTTGAAAACTAGACTCAAAATTGGTCATTTTTAAATTGGTTTGGTTTCATTTGGAGTTTTTTTTGAGAAAGATATCAGATTCCCAAGGCAAGGTTTTGAGTTTTACTTCTGCATTTTTAAAGTAAAATTGTGTCCTTATATGAAGGTCATAAATTATAATTGGCTTGTTGGATTGGGCTCATCTTTTGATATGATTTAGAGGGAATAATTTTAAATAATTATTACAAAGGGTTTGGCAAGAAATTTTTTGGAACAAATTTTATGAATAATGAAACTTGAAATAGAATCCAGGTTATGGGAATGAGAGAATATTAAGCTTGGTTGTGTTTAACCTCATAAAATACCTCTATGTTGAATATTTTATATCAGTGATATGTAGATTTAGATTTTATTGAAATTCTATTAACATCAAATTGGTATCAGAGCCATGGAAAGATCTGGGTAGACAAATATTGTGAGGAAAGAACTCAACCCATCTAGTTGCAAGAAGGAAAGAAGTTCCTGAAAAGTTTGTGGGCAAGCAAGTAAGTTTTGTCCTGACCAAGCAACCACTGAGCGAGAGTGGGAAATGCAATACCAGGCCGAGTATGCTATTCAAGCGTCCATGCAAATATTTGTCAAATTTTGACTTACACTTGTCAAAGCTATAATGTGAAAACTGCATAAAGTGCATAAATTTTGTCAACGTTGCATAATGATTTAAAAGAATGTAAGGAGATGGTTCAAAAGGTGGTTTGGAAGTTATAACCAACCACAAAAACTATATAAAAATTCATGTAAGGTCAAACCAAAGAAGAATGGAAGGAAACATTCACATTTTCAAAACAAATTTGGTGAAATTCTTAGTTGTTATTTTGAGTGACTTTTCAGTTTTAGTGTTGGTCCCAGGTCTTGTACGGGCATATAAGGCCTAGAAGCCATATATATTCTATATTTTTTGGTAGAAGGATGAATAAAATTCCTTCTCTTTTTGGTTTGGATTAGTTTCATTTGGTCTTCAAGAAATTATGCATATTTTAGTGAAAGTGGTTATTTAAAGATTTCAGATTTCTTGATAGGAGTCATGCTACGACACTTCGTACCGACACATATGGAATAGTTAAAACCTCTAGATAGATTCATTGGATAAATATTTGAATCTAATTTCATTTCCTTTTTGTTTGAGTCATTTTTAATCATATTTATGGAAGTTATGAATGTTTTAGTGGAAATTGTTTCTTTTATATCTTCAATGGAGTTGCGGGCATAGATTTACATTCACACAATGATTTATAGATTGGAATAATTAATAGCTTACCTATTTGAAAAATAAACTCAAAATTGGTCATTTTTGAATTGTTTTAGTTTCATTTGGAGTTTCTTTGAGTAAGATATCGGATTCCCAAGGTAGGATTTTGAGTTTTACTTCTGCATTTTTACAGTAAAATTGGGTCTTGATACAAAGGTCATAAATTATAATTTTTTTGTTAGATTGGGCTCAGGTTTGGATATGACTTAGAAGGGCTAATTTTAAGTAAGTACTCCAAAGGGTTTGGAAAGAAAGATTTTCGAACAAATGTTATGAATAATGGAACCTGAAATAGAAATCGGGCTATGGAAATGAGAGAATATTAAGCTTGGTTGCGTTTAACCTCATAAAATGCCTCTATGTTGAATGTTGCATGTCAGTCATATGTAGATTTGGATTTTTTTGAAACCCTATTTACATCAGTTGCCAGAATCGGTGTCTCATGTATAAACAATTTAGTTAATAAATATACTAACAATGAATATATCATTTAGAACAATAACAAATGATCCAAGAAGGATGTCAATTTGGAAGATACTATAAGGTATATAAGAGGCTAAATCCTATACAAAGGATATGAATGCTTTGCTAGATCTATACGATCACGAGTCTAGAGCATTATGTTATCAGAGTTATTTAGGATTAACACTCCCTTTTAACTTGATAATCATAATGAGAGATAATCATATAGGGAAACATCAATTACGATGAATAAGCATAGATTGATACTCTATATCTATCTGAATCCTCTAAACATGTGGTATCATTGAACACATGATACTATGTCATATTACCATACCTTTGATATTACTTATCACTTGTGATAACAAAATTGCATGAAAATGAAATATACATGATAAGATATGGAGAATGATTACGCTATTCCTTTATCCAATTTGTGACTAATAGGTATTGGCAGGCCTATATCATAGTACGTTCTCGAGTTAAGATCTACCAATTCAAAGGATAAACTTCGAAGAATAATAAAATTCTTCCTTTATTTAAGTTGTGACTCATAGGCATAGAAATGTCTACATCACAATATGTGCTTGAACTCATCTAGCTCTCACAGTAGATCTCTACTATTGAACACATTATCTAAGAAATTGCCATCTCTCGTAATGTCTTTTATACAAGTGTTCATTATCTCAGAGATTGTCACCTATTAAATAATGAATACAAATGGCGGAGCCCATAACAGTCAATAGCCTAACAATAAAATTATTTTATTAATAATTTAAAGAATACAAATGTATTATAATTTTACCATACCAAGTTTTTTCTTGGAGTGATCTATCTTCAGTCGTGGGAGAGGTTTGGTCAGAATATTTAATGTCTAATCTGTAGTGCAAATGTACTCTAATTTTACAATATTCCTATCTACCATATCTCTTACATAATGGTAAGGAATTTCAATATGCTTGGACTTGTCATGAAAAATTGATTCAGAGAAAACTTGATGGAACTCTAATTATCACAATGAATAATCATAGAATTCATGGCTTAACCAAATAATCCCACGAGTAACTTTCTAAGCCAAACTGCTTCCTGAGAGGCTATTGTTGTTGCAATGTATTCAGGTTCGATGGAACTTTGTGCTACTAATGATTATTTTATGCATATCCATGATATCATTGCTGACCCTAAATTGAAACAACATCTAGAAGTGCATTTCCCGTCAGTAACACTTCTAGCTCAATCTAAGTCTCTATACCCATGTAGTTTCAATTCAACTTTCTCATACTCGAGCCCAAGGTTAAGGGTTCCTTGTAATTATCTTGTGATGTGTTTGACCAGAACTAGGTGAATCTCATTTTGGCTCACACATTAACTCACTTAAAGCATTAACAATAAATAAAATATCAGGGCTTGTATTTACCAAGTACATAAGAGACCCAATCATCTGTTTGTAAAGAGTAGAAACTATGGAGGGTGATTCTAATGGTGCTTCCTTAAGTTTATGTAGATTAGTCTTCATTGGAGAAAACATAGTTCTGCAGTTCCACATTCTAAATCTCTTCGTGATGTCTAATGTATACTTCCCTTGATTAAGTATGATGCTGTCAGAATTTTTTCATATTTCCAGTCCTAGGAAGTAATGAAGGAGTCCTAAATCTTTCATTTCAAATTCCCTTATTACATCTTTCTTGCATTGATCTATAAGATGATCATCACATGTTATTAGTAAATCATCAACATATAGTATCAATATTATCATATCATCTTTATCCTTTTTAAGATAGAGATTTGGATCAGCTTCATCATTTGAGAATCCTAAATAAGTGAGATACATATAAATTCTTTCATACCAAGCCCTTGGAGACTATAGAGAGCTTTCTTGAGCCTGCAAAAAAAAACTTTAGGGTTATGAGTTTGAGATCCTTCAAATTTCTTCAAATATACCTCTTCTGTAATTTTTCCATTCAGAAATGTTGTTTTTACATCCATCTTATGTACTTTCCATCGTTTCAATGCTACAATAGCTAGGACTTCTCTTACAGATGTGTATTTGGCAATAGGAGCAAAGGTTTCTTCATAATCAATTTACTCTTTTTGAAAAAATCCCCTACCTCCAAATTTGGCTTTATATTTTTGTTGCTACCATCGGCAGTGTGCTTGATTTTAAATATCCACTTAGAAGAAACAACGGATATTCCTTTAGGTCTTGGAACAATTTCCGAAACATCATTCTTAATACTGGATTGGTATTCTTCCATCATAGCATCCTTCCAAGATGTATGTTTAATAGACCTTGAAATATTGGTAGGTTCTAATTTAGATAAATCACTCATGTTTGTTGTATAACTAGAAAATATTTTGGGTCTTCTGCATTCTCTGAAGGTTGCAAAAGGTGCAACAAAGTCTTGTGCTTCTTCTACTATTTTAATAGCCTAAAGTGGTCTTTTCTTTGAATTTTGAGTTTCCTCAAGATTAAGATTTTGAACTTCGTCTTCAATTTATTCAATGTTCCCCCTTTGAAACTTAGCTTCAATATTTTCTTCAGAACTAGGTTAGGGAGAGGATTCTCCAAAACTTAGGGCTCTTTTGAATGCTAAATCTTCTTCAAATATTACATCGCTACTAAGTTCAATGTTTTCCTCACCGAGTATGAAAATCCTATATGCTTTAGATGTTTGACTATACTGGACAAAAATACCTTTCAGCCTGGAGGGTTTTAACTTAGTTCTCTTTTCTGTTGGAACATGTATATATATTGGGCATCCAAAAAATCCTAAGATGACTTATTTTAGGTTTAACCTTAGTAAAGACTTCTTCAGGAGTTTTATCTCTAAGGTAGTAGTGAGGACTCATGTCTGGAATATAGACAATAGTACAAGAGGCTCCTACCCAAAAATAATATTCTAGATTTTGATCAAATATAATAGCTCTTGTTGCTTCTATAATTGTTCTATTCTTCCTTTCTACTACCTTGTTTTGTCATGGGTTATAATGAATGTTATACTCCCTTTTAATTCCTACTTCTTTAGAACTCTTTAAACAAATGTGAAGTATATTCCCCTCCATTATCAGTCCTAATAGTTGTAATTTTGTGTTGTGATAAGTTTTTAGTTAAGGTTTTGAATTCTTTAAATATCTTAAGGGTTTCTTTTGATTCTTTACACTTTAAGAAGTAAATCCAAGATTTCCTAGAGAATTTATCTGTAAGAAAACATATAATACCAGAATCTTTTAAGAGAAGGAACAAACTTACGCCCACATAAATCTAAGTGGATTAATATGAAAACATTGTTAGTTTTTCTAGTGCTATCGTGAAATGGATTTTTTGTGTTCTTACCCAGAGCGCATCCTTTTCATATGCTTGAGTGATCTTTATTCAACTTAGGTAAACCAGTTACCATCTTCTCCATAGCTGATAAGGTTTTGAAATTTAGATGTCCTAACAAGTTGCTTTATTTCAACTTAAAAAGCAACTTAAAAACTGTTCAAACTATTCTAGTTTAGGATTTTCCATTATTCAATAAAGGATTTTCCATTATTCAATACAACTCTATTAGTGCAAGCTGAGATAAAAACATGAGGTAGCTAAGATAAATTTAGACATTTTATTCAATGTTAAGGAGAAATTTGATGGAATTGAATTCATGGCTTTACAAACCTATTCATAGATTATTCTAATCAAATGTAATAAAAAAAAATTTGGCATGCTCAAATCTTAACATTATATTCATTATTGATGAACATAGTCAATTCTAGACATTTTATTCAATATGAAAGACAAACTTTGACACAATCAAATCTATAAATTTTATCAATCCTAATTATAATATTATACACAGTCAAATGTCAAAGAAAATTTAAAATGTAGCTATTCATTAGTTTTTATCTGTGATAATTGAACATTCGACTCAGCCAAAAAGGAGTGGATCTATCACAATTCTCTAAGGCCTTCAGTGTCTACAAGTTATTAGTAGGCTAGAAATTCATTGGGAGACTGACCTATGCGAGCAACCAATCTTAGTACTCTAGCCAGAGAGCCTTATCTCATCATTAGTTATTTGTAGAAGTCTATCTCTGCAAGAAATCTGCCTAATGGACGAAATGATGGGTTTCCATAGGGAGGGAGATCAAATACAGTGACACAAGCATAGCTTCCAATTGTAGGGAGCTTAATCTTTTATGCCAATTAGGTCAGGGTTAAATGTGCTCAAGGTGGTTTTCTTTTATGCTAATTATCTCAGGGTTAAATGAGCTCTAGGTAAGGAGAATCTACTATTCAAACTTCAATTGAGACTTCCACCAAATTAATTATATGGAATATCAAAGATATTATGAACTTTAACACATTTAACCTTGAAACACTTGGATGCCTCATAGGGTAGAGCTAACTTATGTGGTTCGGGCATTATCTATGCCTTTCTTGTGATGGTGAATTAGTTTTACGGTTATACAATCTAAACCACAAGTTTATAAATAGTAGGTATAGATTGGGAAAATGAGTTGAATCTCTATATATATCAATAGTTTCTGAACAAATGACATATTTACCTAAAATTAAAACAAAAAGATATGTCCCATAAATGGAGATTTCTACTAGTTGAACTGATTTTCGTGGAGAGCTCTTAGGATGGCTAGCTTATAGTCCAAAGAAACTACTCACACTCTGAGGAGAATACTTAAAAGCAAAAAACATCCTCTAAAACAAATCATTGAATGTGAAAAACGTAAGATTTTTACTTCTAGATTGAAATTGTGTCATCTTTATTAAAATAAAGATCCACACAAAAAGACTTCTTAGTATCATGTGTGTAATTAAGCACATTTCAACAAAACTAAATAAAGGATGCTAAAAGAAAATATAATAAGATATCGAATATTAAATATAGTGATTTTATAATCAAATATAATAATATAATATATTGTTCAAATTTGAATAGATATTTAATAAATTTATATTAACTTATAATATTAACTCATTATTAATATAATATTTTATTATATTATTAATAGTTTATTATATACTTGGAATGACCAAATAGGAGTCATCACACTTTCCATCCCCTTCCACGAACATTATAGAGAATATTATACACAAAGGTTCTAGTTTAATCAATCACCAAAATAGAGACTTCTCTAATTGGCACAACATATTGGGACCCAAATGCTCAATAATTTTAAAAGATAGAAAATTGGCCATGGACTTGCTTATTAGGGTGAGTTGAAGTTTGATAAGGTGACACTCTCTTAGGTTGCACTGTAAAAAATGCAACACAAGGGCATAATAGACTCGATAGGGTTAAACAACAGAAACCCTAAAATTTCCCTCATGTATTTTCAAATTTGTACAATTCTAAAATATACTGCATAAAATTCTAAGTGAGGCATACCTTAAAAAAAAAAGTAAAAGTCCTAGGACTCCACATTTAAGAAAAGGTATATCATGAAGTGATTGAGAAGGAAATAATTCACAATGGCCTATGAGTGTAAAAATTAGAGACATACGATGTTGAATTCTTGATGCGGAGCACCTCAATCTAAAAAGAAAAGCACATTGGAAAGGCCACTATTAGAAATGGTCTCCAAATATAAGATTAAGTGGAACATACCAAAATCTTACCTCAATTGACAAGGTGAAGTCCTATGATGTAGCACTGGAGCCAAACTATGTCCCCAATGTGGTTGGAAAATTAAACATTTGGGAAATGCTTACAAGCATTATAATTTACTATAATAGAAAAAATTCAATTCTAAATGTGGTGACAAGAGAAAGATTTTGAAATTCAACATCTAAACCAAAGCACATTAACAATTTTCTTGAAAGGGTACAATTAATCATGGCCTACAATTTTGGGTGTGTCATACTTCAAGTGTGAAACTACCGGACATTGTCTGTAATCTAGGTTAAATATATGACTCAAGCTACATGTATATAAGAGGATAATTGGTCATGTGCTTCAAAACATGTGTAACAAACAATTGAAGAAAATGCATTGCAATGAAAATGAGTCACAAGCTTCCCGAAGATTCAAAACCATGTCAAAAATGAATTATCCATTATATTTTTAAATCCACCATTGTCTATAATTATAATGTCCAATTTAACAAAAATGGAGGACGAGAAAGAAGCTTAACTAGCTTTATGTAATTAGGAATACCCAATTAAACCCAAAACACGTCAACAATAAGAGAAAATGAATAAATTTTGCCTCATTAACAAACCCTTTGCATTATGTAGCCCTGTATAACCACCTTCCACATCTATCATACATGTAATGATGTAGCAATATGAAGGCTAGCCCCTGAATTCAAAATAAAAATTTTAAGGCACACAAACTTAGAAAAAAATTAGTAGAGAATACAGTTCTATAGATATTATGACAAAATTTAAAAATTGTGTTACCAACTTAACGACTGTTGTTGACCTACTCAAAATAGTTTAGTCATGGACTTAATTTCTTTCCTACCCTATAAATTGCTAGTTGGATGGAAATTTTATCTGTAAAAATAATAGATAAGGGAGATAGAAGATGTGGATCCAAGTCGCTTCAATTATGGGGCTAAATTTATGTTTTATTCTTTCAAATTTGTTCTTCAACAATAAAATATTAAATAAATAGTGTTTATTTAAGTAGACTTTCTAAGAAAAGAAAATTTGAAGGGAAGGAGAAGTTAATAGTTATGGAAAGTTTTGTCATATGCCTCCTCTCCACTTCCCATCCATCATCCAATTAATCTAAGGACATCCAGTTCAAATAATTCCATGTCTAGTTTGTGCACATGCTAGTTGAAGTGGGAATTGCAATCTTGTAACTATTTTGGTGCTTGTTTTGACTTGTCTAGCTATTCTCATGATTGGTGTCCAAGAAGGAAAAGTAGAGTTTGTGTAGAGCCTTTGCATTTTTTTCCATCGTAATCTCCCAATTACAGGGTCAGTAAAATAAATCCATAGAACATCTTGTTCATTAGACGTATGCAGTTAAAAAATACCATTAGCACCATTAAGTAGACCATCTTGTGTGTTCAAGTTTGCAGTGATTAGCTCAACCAAAGATCCTTCTTTTAGGTAGATCATGTTGGGTAGGGAAGACTTGTCAACTTGGTAACTGATGTTGTCAACTGGAGTGTCCTTCTTATCTATGGCTTCAAATACATGGAGTTTAGTAGGTAAGTTCAACTACTGAATTTGTTTGAAATAAGTATGGCAATCTTGGATGAGTGGGAGCAAGCATCAAGCATGTTCTATTCAAATAGGATATGTCTTCATCAATTCCTTGAGAAATTCTAGCACGATTTTAAATGGAGATGAATTGTGTATTTTTTTGACTAACTACAGTTAGAAGTTCAAATCAAAGGATATTATCAACCCAAAATGTGTATGGAATGTTATCATTATTGATTATTGGTTGTTCAAATATCCAAGAATCACATACGAGTTGGGATGGTATAAGTATAATAAAATATAATGTAATTCCACAAAATATAATGTCAATGTTACCAAAATATAATGTCAATGTTACCAAAAGGTTTCGTTGGCATATACTTGACTTGACGGAGCCTTCTATCTATATTGTAGAATATTTTTGTGCCTATTAATGAGGCTTCATCAATAAGCAAGATTTTCAACTGTTCTAATTTTCAAGTCTAGTGGTAGCATCCTAGAAGAGTTGCATGGAAGGTGAAAGGTGGAACGTGCATTTATACCACTGGCATTAAATGTGGCTTTGTCTATAGAAGCCACAATGAGGCCTTTTACTTTGAAGGAATCACTATCTAATTGTTTATCATATATCTAAACCATCGCTTCGAAGATGACTTTAGCTATGAAAGTTTTTCCAGTGCAAGCTCTGCCTGTGAGGAACAAGTGCATTGATTTATCATGGAAAAGTCTCTTTTTCATTAGCATGTCTTTTAGTATTGACTATTGCTCTCTATTTAATTATTGTCGCAAATTGAAATAGTCATCAATGCTAAGTAGGAATGGGTGGGATATTTCTAAGAATTGAGATTTACAACTGTCGTTTAATGATTTGGAATACTTTGCATGTTTGAGGTCGAGCATTATGTCATATTTTTCTACTTCATTTCTTGACTTGTCTTGGCCAATGTCTATTAATGGGTAGTTGTTGTGGCTAGCTTCTACTGTGGCTTGATCGATATCACCCCATTTACTATCAAATGAGGAGTAAACATTTTTTCAATTTTTTGAATGTGTTGTTTATTTGTGTCAAATGTTGAACTCCATATTTCGTGCCCCTCTAAAAAGGTTCCTTCATTCATTCGAAATGGATAGTATAGCAAGAGTTTTTCCCTAAAATAATTTTCAGAATCGATATGAGGATTGTATTTTACATATCATATCATCCATGGCTTTTCTCTTTTACGTGGTTGTGTTGAATTAGAAGAGTAGAATGCTATATATTTAGCTAATATTTATGGGCATTGTGTGTATTTTTCAACTATAGAGGCACACATGATCTTTTTTGAGTCATCTTTTTCTTTAGCTAATACTATAGGCCATTTTAACATTGAGATTCTATTCTTTAGAGGTGCAATATTGATGAAAATAGTTTTCCTTGAACTTCGAGTTAATGGCAATGAGAGAACAATGTGGAAGACCTAACGACTAAACATTTGTTAGTAGTTTAGTAATGTGTTCCCTAGTTGTCATATGTATTCGGGCTTCTCGTTGTAAGCATAAGTACTTTTCTCTCGTAACTAAAAAAATGCAAGGGATAGTGTCATATCTTGCTTAGTCATGTATGAGCTACAATAGGATGTAACAACATATGCATCTAGTATGAATTGCATATTTTTATTCGCAAACCATAATGGTGGCACTTTGATAGAGAATACGTTGATCCATACATTAGTAGGATGTCGTTTTAACAAGACAACTTTCTATGACAATGTTGATTGTAACATTTGAAGGTAGTCCACTTCTTCTATTTGAAATGCATGAAGCAACTCATCAAAAGTTATGTCTCTTGTATAGTATTTTGTTTCTAATTCTTTGAAGAATATTTTTGCCCTATCTTTGAGCTCCCCATTGGTAGTTGGCAAGGGCTGCAATATGGTTGTCCTCCTCATAGGAGGTAAGGGAAAAGTAAATTGGCAGCTAGAGGTCTTGTATTTTTTGCATGTTTGTGAACGATGGTGTGTTTGCATTTTCATAAGAGTTTCATTGAGCAATGTGGAATCACATGAGACATATGTATCCAAAAAGTGCTCTATTTCATGGTCTTTACAATGCCCATACACAGGTGCATTTTCTTACCAAAGCATGGTATGCACATATTCATTTCCTTGATTCTGAAATTCAGTGACAAAAAAGTAGTCACACACTATAATGACCCCAACTTTTAGCCTTCAGCTTCTCCAAAGTCTAAGTGGAGCATAAGAGGAAATTAAATTAATTTCTTATAAAGTCATTAAATAAATTAAATTAAAAGGTGACTTTATATTTAATTAATTTAATTAATTACTGTATTACAAGGGAGAAGCTTATAGAGTGTGTATTAATTATTGGAAAGGTGGAAGCCTCTAGTAATTTAATTTTCTAAAAGCACATATAAGTATTGTATTGCAAGGGAGGAGTTTCTAGAGAGTGCATTAATTATTGGAAGGAGGAAGGTTCTAGCACTTGCAATTAATTAATGTTTTAGTTCCTTCTAGAAGGGTGAAGGAAAAGGATAAATAGGGGTGAAAGTCTCATTGTTGAGCATCAAATTTTTGTGAATTGCATTTGATAAGATCTTCGATGTGAGTCACATATCTTTCTTGGCATTAAAGGACGTTCATCCTCTCTTGTAACATTCTAGACGTCATTCCCTTGGGGTTTGGCCTTTGGAATACATTGCTATGTACTTGATTTTATCATTGTGAGAACTAATGTTATTTGAGCAGCGGTTCAATCTTCAATTTGCATAAATTCCTTTTTGGTCATGTTATGTGGATTGAAATCTATGCAAAGATATTAGTTGGTTCAGTTATTGGGCATTGAGAAGGTTCCCATTATAGTGATATCAGAGCTTTCTTGCAAAGTGTTTCATGAAGTTATAACCTGTAGGTGCCCATTACACACACTTTGCCAAACAATTTAGGATTTTTCAACATCATCTTATGGAATGCATTGACCCTATGGTTGAAGTAGCAATTGCACAGCACAGGGTTTTTTCTAATCCCAAAGTCCAAGTCTTTATCTTCTATAGTTTCATTGTGTCTAGTATGTTCTAGAATATAGGGATATCGTTATGCTTTGCACAATGGCTCCAAAAGGTGTTCAACACTAGTCAACGTTACGAAGAAAGTTGGAGACCCCAATTGTCTTATCATAGCAAATATATTTTTTCAAGTGTTTTCCAAATAGTTAGGAAATGCTTGAATGCTTTTTAGGGATCTAAACCCTAAAAGGGATCATAATATTTTCTCTAGATTATTAGGATTATGCACATCTCTAGCACATAATGTTCTACCTTTTAGTTCAACTTTTTTAATGCAAACTCATGATAATGAAGCTATTTGGCGAATAATTTTTTTTATGGCTTTAAAGAAAATATTAGATATATGGGTTGCAAAGCCTTTGTCCGTATGCATGAGCTCCCACTTTGCTATTTTTTGACAGGTAAATGTTTTATTTATGTCCTTTGGTCATGGAAAACCATAGAAAAGCAAGGGAAATTCACTTCCTCCGAGTAGACATATTGGAATATGCTTAGAGGCTTAAACCCTTCTGATGGTGCAATATCAATAATAATTGTGTCTAGGTCTTTGAATGAATGGGGATCATTAAACCACTGTATGAGTGATTCAGTAATAGGTTCGTCTTCGAATTCAGACAAGGTGTCATCCATGTCTCTTTCAGTTTCAACTTCCACTTGGTTGTGCTCTTTGTTTTTGACAAAAAGGACTTCCCAATCTTTGTTGATTGAAATTTTTTCTTGTATGTACAAGGGAGTCTTTTATAGGATTGTTAAAGCATTCATCACACAAGTAGGCCTAACATTGCCTTGCCCATATGCATTTTCATATTGTAGCTTGTGTTTTAACCTCACTGTTACTGTTTTAGTTTCATCAATCTGCCTAGGAAGAGCTATTTGGACCTTGTAAAAATCCATAGGGACATTGATGATTGTAATGTTCAAGCCGCATTGATAATTTCCATATTGCATATTGATACTTCCAGTTTTCGCAATGAATGACTTGTATTCATTTTTGTTGTAGATTGTTTCAGAACGTTTATGTTTTCAACACATGTTGAGTAGGATTTGTTTGAGTTCTTTACTGAATGTCTTAGGCATAACTTCAATTTTCATGGTTGGGCTTCTATTCATGTCATTTAGCAATTGTTCAGTTGCTTGAAGTGGTTCATAATGACATTGTCCTTTGTTTGTTTTGAAGAAAATTAAGTTGATGAGCTTTCTTGATTTGGGGCAGTGGCTAAATACATAAGCTTTATGTGGTGGAGTTGCTTTCCATACATGTATAGTTGCATCAAATGTGTGTGAAATCCATAATAAGAAAAATTCACAACCCTCTACGCCAGTTTTAGCATATGGCAGTCCGAGCCTCGATAGAAGCAACTGCAATTCGATGAGGTTGTTGTTATGTATTGTGGAAGGTTTTTGGACAGTTTGGAAACATTACAATGCAAATTTGTGACTCGATTTTAGTGCATTTGCTAAGGATTGAGCTAGAAACAAGCGTAAGGATATTAAATCAAATCAATTTTCAAGCAAGAAAGCTATGGCAGCAAACATGCTTTCACCACATGAAGTGGAAAATGTTAGAAGTCGATTGAGGCCAAGTCTATTAAATGCATCCACAATTATGTCCCAGTACTAGTTTCAATTTTTGGACCTCAATAGGTGTGCCCACTCTTGATAAAATGGGCTCATAGTGGCCATCTATTAGGTTAGCATCATGAAAAAGTATAAATATAAGAAAATGAGATGAGTCTTTGTTGAAATGCAAATATGGTTTTTTTTGGGTTGAGGACCAAACACATATGGAGATGTTCAACCAAGGTACGAGCCATCGTATATAGAATATTTCACCCCTGAGGCCTACCTCGCCATGTTTGTTGACCTCTGTTTCCAAAACCCTCATCTAATGGGAACCCTAGAAATGCCCAAAAAATTGAACCAACAGCTGAAATAGATTTTTTATGCAAACTGAAGATTGAATCGATGCTGAAATTATATTAATTCTCAAAATGATGAAATTAAGTACAAAGAAATGTATTCCAAAGGCCAAACCCCAAGGGAGTGACGTCTAGAATGTTACAAGAGAAGATGAATGTCCTCTATTGCAAAGAAAGATATGTGATTCACACATCCAAGCTCTTGTCAAATGTCATTCACAAAAATCCAATGCTAAACAATGTGACTCTCACCCCAATTTATCCTTTTCCTTCACCCTTCTAGAATGAAACCAAATATTTATTAATTGCAAGTGATAGAAGCTTCCCCCTTCCAAAAATTAATGCACTCTCTAGAAACTCCTCCCTTGCAATACAATAATTAATTATGCTTCTAGAAAATTAAATTACTAGAGGCTCCACCCCTTCGAATAATTAATGCACTATCTAGAAGCTTCTCCTTGCAATACAATAATTAATTAAATTAATTAAATATAAAGTCACCTTTTAATTTATTTTATGAATTTATAAGAAATTAATTTAACTACTAAAGTGGGGACATTACAATCCACCCTCCTTGAAATTGCTTGTCCTCAAGCAATTGAACAACACAATGAACTCCTTGATTAACTTTCCTACTCATGGCTCCCATTCGAAATTCTAGATCTTCTGTTCAAAATTTTGGATCTCTCGCTCATGGCGCTCTTTCTGCTTCAGCACTTGGTAATGTAGAGGTCTCTGCTCCTGCTGATATGTGGATGGGGTTAGGGCTCTGTTTACACTTCGCTCGGCTTCTTCTATAGGTGGGGATAGGGCTTCTTCCCTTCATTTGGTTCTTGGGTCTCCTGGTCCTCAGTCAGGGTTTCTTGGTTGGGGGGGAAGGACTTTTTCAAATGTGGCTACCTTCGAAGCCGATATTCATGGAGCTCTCCCTCATGTTGTTTCATCTGAGCCCTCTCATGTGATGTTTGTAAGTGCTTTAAAGCCTATTAAGGTTTCTCTATGAGCTGATATGATATGTAAAATACAATCCTCATATCAATTCTGAAAATTATTTTAGGGAAAAAATCTTGCTATACTATTCATTTCGAATGAATGAAGGAACCTTGTTAGAGGGGCATGAAATATGGAGTTCAACATTTGACACAAACAAACAACACATTTTAAAAATTGAAAAAATGTTTACTCCTCATTTGATAGTAAATGGGGTGATATCGATCAAGCCACAGTAGAAGCTAGCCACAACAACTAGCCATTAATAGACATTGGCCAAGACAAGTCAAGAAATGAAGTAGAAAAATATGACATAATGCTCGATCTCAAACATGCAAAGTATTCCAAACCATTAAACGACAGTTGTAAATCTCAATTCTTAGAAATATCCCACCCATTCCTACTTAGCATTGATGACTATTTCAATTTGTGACGATAATTAAATAGAGAGCAATAGTCAATACTAAAAGACATGCTAATGAAAAAGAGACTTTTCCATGATAAATAAATGCACTTGTTCCTCATAGGCGGAGCTTGCACTGGCAAAACTTTCATAGCTAAAGTCATCTTCGAAGTGATGGTTTAGATATATGATAAGAAATTAGATAGTGATCCCTTCAAAGTAAAAGGCCTCATTGTGGCTTCGACAGGCAAAGCCACATTTAATGCCGGTGGTATAAATGCACATTCCACCTTTCACCTTCCATGCA
The DNA here is from genome assembly GCA_028749045.1 of Cupressus sempervirens. Classification (NCBI taxonomy): domain Eukaryota; kingdom Viridiplantae; phylum Streptophyta; class Pinopsida; order Cupressales; family Cupressaceae; genus Cupressus; species Cupressus sempervirens. The sequence goes on from CM053792.1 coordinate 739,706,764, forward strand.
ACTCTTCTAGGATGCTACCACTAGACTTAAAAATTAGAACAGTTGAAAATCTCGCTTATTGACGAAGCCTCATTAATTGGCACTAAAATGCTCTACAATATAGATAGAAGGCTTCGTCAAATCAAGTATATGCCAACGAAACCTTTTGGTAACATTGACATTATATTTTGTGGTGACTTATACCAAGCCCAACTTGTATGTGATTCTTGGATATTTGAACAACCAATAATCAATAATGACAACATTCCATGCACATTTTGGGTCGATAATGTCCTTTGCTTTGAACTTCTAACTATAGTTAGGTAAAAAAATACATGGTTCATCTCCATTTAAAATCGTGCTAGAATTTCTCAAGAAACTGATGAAGACATATCCTATTTGAATAGAACATGCTTGAATCTTGCTCCCACTCATCCAAGATTGCCATACTTATTTCAAACAAATTCAGTAGGGTAACAACACAACAAGAGAATGCTTGACTACTTACCTACTAAACTCCATGTATTTAGAGCCATAGATAAGAAGGACACTCCAGTTGACAATATCAGTTACCAAGTTGACAAGTCTTCCCTACCCAACATGATCTACCTAAAAGAAGGATCTTTGGTTGAGCTAATCACTGCAAACTTGAACACACAAGATGGTCTAGTTAATGGTGTTGATGGTATTTTTCAACTGCATACGTCTAATGAACAAGATCTTCTATGGATTCATTTTACTGACCTTGTAATTGGGAGATTACGATGGAAAAAGATGCAAAGGCTCTACACAAACTCTACTTTTCCTTCTTGGACACCAATCACGAGAATAGCTAGACAAGTCAAAACAAGCACCAAAATAGTTACAAGAACACAATTCCCACTTCAACTAGTATGTGCATGAACTATTCATAGAGCCTTTATTATTTGTGAGCTTTTATTAAATAAGGATAAAAGTAAATATAGTTAATTTTGAGTAGCTTGTTACAGTCGGATTGGTTTCCAGCTCATTAGATGATTATCTTATAGCATTTTGTAGTAAAGGTAAACGTTAAATATATTACTAAATATATATTAAATTTTGATTTTTGAAAGATATTTGTTCTTATATGTAAGGTTATATGACTAATGTATAATAATATAATTGAATGATATAGATATCCAAATATGTAAACATGAAATATTCAACATATGAACAAAAGATTCAAGATGGAGAAACAAGATGAAATAGAAAAAAGTGAGCGCCATGTGAGGAAACTAGAGGAAGCAAAAACAACACAACACTAAATGAAAACCTGATCAAGAAACCAAACATAGCCACTTCACATGAAATGATTTGGCTAACAAAATATTGATTGATTAAACAAATGACCTTGATCATGACCTCTTCATTGATCTCAAACAAGATCCCATTCAGCATGAACTATATATTATTTTAACACTTAAAAAATTGTACATGGAGACCGCTTTGTCATAACCCTCAAAACAAATTGTACATGGAGATGGCTTTGTCATAACCCTCAATACATTGCATAAATGACACCAAGCCACCCTCTTTCAAGTTGGTTCATGTAGCCTCTTCATAGTTTTCAATGGAACTCGGCTTGATATTAACAGGGTTACCACAATTTCCGCACTCTCACCTAGGTCCTAAATAAAATCCTTAGAGATATCTAATATAAAACCAGCTGGGATCCATTAAAGGCTAAACACACTAGAAAGAGCACCCAAAAAATTCTAAGCTATGGAAATAGAATGAAAAAAATCTAAATAAAAAAGCTCCAATAAATAATGCCACATAATGGTAACCTTCTACAATGAACCATAATTATCATTGGTACGTTCTACTCCATTCATAACACCACTGAATCTTATGAAAGTCAGTGTGACAATTTAGGCATAAAGCTCTCCCATTTTTATCACCACTTTTTTGACCAGTCAAAATACCCTCATAATTAATGATGGTGTGCTTTCCTAGTAGCCAACCATTCAGTGTAATGATTGCCACCTAAAAGTAAAATTTAATAATATAGCTGGTCTTATCAATTGCAGATGAAATATTAGTCCTTCTTGCTGAGATAATAATTTTGCAATAATATATATTTTTCTACTAATTCAAATGAGGTAGAGACTACTAAGGGAACATACTTCTTTGTACTCCTATTTCCTTTATCCACATCCTTATCTCATACATATAAGGCACCGAAGAGACATGTCCTAAGGAAGGACATAACTCTTCCTACGTTGGCCCTACACAAACCAAAGAGTATGTTGTTGGTGCATGAGAACTTAAAGTACAAGAGCACAAGGAGGTTAAGTGTTCTTATATCATATATTAAATTTTTTTTAGAACATTTATAATGTGTTTGAGTCCATAAGTTGAAATGTAAAGGCTAGAAAAGCCATTTGTAATAAGTGTCAAAATTTCAAATTTGTCAAGATGGTAAAAATATGAAAGAATGCCTTATAAATGATTACATTGATTTAAAATGTCCATTTAAGTCTATTGTAGGGTTATTCAAGTGTTCATACAAATATTTTTCAAATTAGGACTTACACTTGTACAACTTGTAATGTGAAAAATGGATAAAGTGCATAAATATTGTCAAAATGCATAATGATTTAAAACAATGTAAGGAGATGGATTAAAATGTTGTTTAGAATTTATAACCAACCACAAAGACTGTAAAAATTGATGTGTGGTCGAACCAAAGAAGAATGGAAGGAAACATTGACATTCGAAGCAAAAGCAAATTTGGTGAAATTTTGAGTTGTTATTTTGAGTGACTTTTCAGTTTTAGTGTTGGTTCCAGGTCTTGTATGACCACGTACATCCTGTAAACCATGTATAATCTATATTTTTGGATGTAAGGATGAATAAACTTCCTTCTCTTTTTGGTTTGGATTAGTTCTATTTGGTTTTGAATAAGTTATGCATATTTTAGTGAAAGTGGTTATTTATAGATTTCAGATTTTTTGACAGTAGTGTGTTGTAGCACTTGGTACTGACACATATGGAATAGTTACAACCTCTAAATTGATTCATTGGATAGATATTTGAATCTAATTTCATTTTGAGTCATTTTAAATCATATTTATGGAAGTTATAAATGTTTTAAGGGAAACTAGTTTTTCTATATCTTCAATGCAGTTGCAGGCATAGATTTGCATGCATGTAATGGTTTATAGATTGGAAAAATTAATGGCTCATATATTTGAAAACTAGACTCAAATTTGGTCATTTTAAAATTGGTTTTGTTTCATTTGGAATTTTTTTGAGAAAGATATCAGATTCCCAAGGCAAGGTTTTGAGTTTTACTTCTACATTTTTATAGTAAAATTCTGTCGTTATACAAAGTTCATAAATTATAGTTGGGTTGTTGGATTGGGATCATCTTTGGATATGATTTAGAGGGAATAATTTTAAATAATTCTTACAAAGGGTTTGGCAAGAAAGTTTTTGGACCAAATGTTATGAATAATGAAACTCGAAATAGAAACCAGGTTATGGGAATGAGAGAATATTAAGCTTGGTTGTGTTTAACCTCATAAAATACCTCTATGTTGAATATTTTACATTAGTGATATATAGATTTGGATTTTATTGAAATTCTATTCACATCAAATTGGTATCATAGCCATGGAAAGATCTGGGTAGACAGATTGTGAGGAAAGAACTCAACCCATCTAGTTGCAAGAAGGAAAGAAGTTCCTGAAAAGTTTGTGGGCAAGCAAGTAAGTTTTGTCCTGACCAAGCACCCACTGAGCGAGAGTGGGAAATGCATCACCAAGCCGAGTATGCTATTGGGTAAGATGGATGGTTCATGGTTGATAGTTTCTTATTACACAACATTGCAAGAGATGGAGTTAGTTACAGCATCAGAATGAGTAGCAGAAGCATGGAGCAAAGCTTGTTTGGAGATTATTCACAAAGGCATTTCCATGGGACATGGAAATTTTTCAAAATCGGGAGTATGGTGCAGAAGCACCTAAAGTACAAGAGCACAAGGAGATTAAGAGTCCTTATATCATATATTAAAAAACATTTAAGACATTTACAATGTGTTTGAGTCCATAAGTTGAAATGTAAAGCCTAGAGAAGCCACTTGTAATAAGTGTCAAAATTGTACAAGGAGGTCTCAAATTGGTCAAGAAGGTAAAAATATGAAAGAATGTGTTGCAAATTATTAAGTTGATGTAAAAAGTCTATTTAAGTCCATTTTAGGGTTATTCAAGCGTCCAAGCAAATATTTGTCAAATTTGGACTTACACTTGTCAATGCTATAATGTGAAAACTGCATAAAGTGCATAAATATTGTCAACATTGCATAATGATTTAAAAGAATGTAAGGAGATGGTTCAAAAGGTGGTTTGGAAGTTATAACCAACCACAAAAACTATATAAAAATGCATGTACGGTCGAACCAAAGAAGAATGGAAGGAAACATTCACATTTTCAAAACAAATTTGGTAAAATTCTTAGTTGTTATTTTGAGTGACTTTTCAGTTTTAGTGTTGATCCCAAGTCTTGTACGGCCATATAAGGCCTGGAAGCCCTGTATAATCTATATTTTTTAGTAGAAGGATGAATAAATTTCCTTCTCTTTCTGGTTTGAATTAGTTTCATTTGGTCTTCAAGAAATTATGCATATTTTAGTGAAAGCTGTTATTTAAAGATTTCAGATGTCTTGACAGGAGTCATGCTAGGGCACTTGGTACCGACACATATGGAATAGTTACAACCTCTAGATAGATTCATTGGATAAATATTTGAGTCTAATTTCATTTCCATTTTTTTTGAGTCATTTTCAATCATATTTATGGAAGTTATAAATGTTTTAGTGGAAATTGTTTCTTTTATATCTTCAGTGGAGTTGTGGGCATAGATTTGCATGCACGTAATGATTTATAGATTGGAATAATTAATAGCTTAAAAATTTGAAAACTAAAGCTCAAAATTGGTCATTTTTGAATTGTTTTGGTTTCATTTGGAGTTCTTTTGAGAAAGATATCAGATTCCTAAGGTAGGTTTTCGAGTTTTACTTCTGCATTTTTTCAGTAAAATTGGGTCTTGATACATAGGTCATAGATTATAATTGGGTTGTTGGATTGGGCTCAAATTTGGATATGTTTTAGAAGGGCTAATTTTAATTAATTCCTCCAAGGTTTGGAAAGAAAGATTTTAGAACAAATGTTATTAATAATGGAACCCGAAATAGAAATTGGGCTATGGGAATGAGAGAATATTAAGCTTGGTTGTGTTTAACCTCATAAAATGCCTCTATGTTGAATGTTGCATGTCAGTCATATGTAGATTTGGATTTTTTTGAAACCCTATTTACATTGGTTTCCCAGATCGGTGTCTCATGTATAAACAATTTAGTTAAGAAATATACTAACAATGAATATATCATTTAGAATAACAACAAATGCTCCAAGAAGGATGTCGATTTGGAAGATACTATAAGGTATATAATAGGCTAAATCCTTTACAAAGGATATGAATACTTTGCTAGATCTGTATGCTCACGAGTCTAGAGGATTATGTTATCAGAGTTATTTAGGATTAACACTCCCTTTTAACTTGATAATCATAATGAGAGATAATCATATAGGGTAACATCAATTACGATGAATAAGAATAGATTGATACTCTATATCTATCTGAATCCTCTAAGCATGTGGTATCATTGAACACATGATACTATGTCATGTTACCATACCTTTGATATTACTTATCACTTGTGATAATAAAATTGCATGAAAATGAAATATACATGATAAGATATGGAGAATGATTATGCTATTCCTCTACCGAAGTTGTCACTTATAGGTATTGGCAGGCCTATATCATAGTATGTTCTCGAGTTAAGATCTACCAATTCAAAGGATAAACTCCAATGAATAATAAAATTCTTCCTTTATTTATGTAGTGACTCATAGGCATAGAAATTTCTACATCACAATATGTGCTTGAACTCATCTAGCTCTCACAGTAGATCTCTACTATTGAACACATTATCTAAGAAATTGTCATCTCTCGTAATGTCTTTTATACAAGTGTTCATTATCTCAGAGATTGTCACCTTTTAAATAATGAATACAAATGGCGAAGCCCATAACACTCAATAGCCTAACAATAAAATTATTTTATTAATAATTTTAAGAATACAAATGTATTATAATTTAACCATACTAAGTTTTTTCTTGGATTGATCTATCTTCACTCATGAGAAAGGTTTGGTTAGAATGTTTAATGTCTAATCTGTAGTGCAAATGTACTCTAATTTTACAATATTCCTATCTACCATATCTTTTACATAATGTTAAGGAATTACGATATGCTTGGACTTGTCATGAAAAAATTGATTCAGAGAAAACTTGATGGAACTCTGATTATCACAATGAATAATCATAGAATTCATGGCTTGACCAAATAATCCCACGAGTAATTTTCTAAGCCAAATTGCTTCCATAGAGGCTATTGCTATTGCAATGTATTCAGCTTCTGTTGAACTTTATGCTACTAATGATTGTTTTATGCATATCCATGATATCATTGGTGACCCTAAATTGAAACAACATCTAGAAGTGCATTTCTCGTCAGTAACACTTCTAGCTCAATCTAAGTCTCTGTACCCATGTAGTTCCAATTCAACTTTCTCATACTTGAGCCCAAGGTTAAGGGTTCCTTGTCATTATCTCGTGATGTGTTTTACCATGACTAGGTGAATCTCATTTTGGCTCACACATAAAATCACTTAAAGCATTAACAATAAATAAAATATCATGTCTTGTATTTACCAAGTACATAACAAACCCAATCATTTGTTTGTAAAGAGTAGAAACTATGGAGGGTGATTCTACTGGTGCTTCCTTAAGTTTATGTAGATTAGTCTCCATTGGAGAAAACATAGGGTGATTCTACTGGTGCTTCTTCTACTATTTTGATAGACCAAAGTGGTCTTTTCTTTGAATTATGAGTTTCCTCAAGATTAAGATTTTGAACTTCATCTTCAATTTATTCAATGTTCTCCCTTTGAAACTTAGCTTCAATATTTTCTTCAGAACTAGGTTAGGGAGAGGGTTCTCCAAAACTTAGGGCTCTTTTGAATGCTAAATCTTCTTCAAATATTATATCGCTACTAAGTTCAATTTTTTCTTGACCGAGTATGAAAATCCTATATGCTTTAGATGTTTGACTATACTGGACAAAAGTACCTTTCAGCCTGGAGGGTTTTAATTTAGTTCTCTTTTTTTTTGGAACATGTATATATATTGGGCATCCAAAAAATCCTAAGATGACTTATTTTAGGTTTAACCTTAGTAAAGACTTCTTTAGGAGTTTTATCTCTAAGGTAGGAGTAAGGACTCTTATTTTTAATATAGACAACAGTACAAGAGGCTCCTGCCAACCGATAATATTCTAGAGTTTGATCAAATATCATAGCTCTTGTTGCTTCTATAATTGTTCTATTCTTCCTTTCAACTACCCTTTTTTGTCATGGCTTATAATGAATGTTACACTCCCTTTTAATTCCTACTTCTTTACAACTCTTTAAACAAATGTGAAATATATTCCCCTCCATTATCAATCCTAATAGTTTTAATTTTGTGTTGTGATAAGTTTTTAGTTAAGGTTTTGAATTCTTTAGATATCTTAAGGATTTCTTCTGATTCTTTACACTTTAAGAAGTAAATCCAAGATTTCCTAGAGAATTTATCTGTAAGAAAACATATAATACCAGAATCCTTCAAGAGAAGGAACAGACTTATGCCCACATAAATCTAAGTGGATTAATACCAAAACATTGTTAGTTTTTCTAGTGCTATCATGAAATAGATTTTTTGTGTTCTTACCCAGAGCTTTTCATATGCTTGAGTGATCTTTATTCAACTTAGGTAAACTAGTTACCATCTTCTCCATAGCTGATAAGGTTTTGAAATTTATATGTCCTACCAAGTTTCTTTATTTCAACTTAAAAAGCAACTTAGAAACTATTCAAACTATTCTAGTTTAGGATTTTCCATTATTCAATAAAGGATTGTCCATTATTCAATACAACTCTGTTAGTGCAAGCTGAGATAAAAATGTAAGGTAGCTTAATGTTATGTTGTCTATTTCATTGTATACAACAAAACTATACTTACAAACATTAAATTTGGCTTGTATCATTTACAAAAATAAAACTCTTTTCAATAATGAAGATAATTTAAAATTTCAGACTACATTTAAGAATGATGTTGCGGGAGAAGTGTGTATTAGTATTATCAATCTAAAAGTTAAACATTTAAGAATAATGGAGTAGGAGAAGCATGTATCAATATTCCCAATCTTCAAGTTTGTTGTTGATATTTGTAAATTACACTAATGGTCAAGCAGCAAAGTTGTCACAAGAAAAAGACAATCATAGATTTAAGAAATCATATACCCATAACTATTCTTGAAATACTAATTCATCATCAAATAAAATGAAATTCTAATAAGAATACTTCATGTATAATTTTGAAAAATTATTCATATAAATAAAATTTTAGAGCATGAACTTAAATTTCTAATGTCTACATTGAATCTTAATAGTAATTTCAGAGATGAACAACTAATGACTATCTCAAAGTATTTAATAATGAAGAACCATATAGAGGAATGCTTTATCTATTTTATTAGTAATATTATTAAGTATAAGTTTTGTTAGCATGCAAACTTGAAAGAAATAGTAGTAGTTTCACAGACTATAATTTATGGTAGTCAATTTATTTGTAAGACTAAAAATGTACAAAAAATAGATAGTTAGAGACATTTTTGTAAGAAAAATTGTCAAAGGTTTGACATTATGTGTAATGCTTATGTCTTCCTTAGCAGTGTTGAAGTCTGAATCTTCAAAAAAACTTTTTTTAGTGTTCGGCTATGATAAATTGCACCTCTGTCCAACCCTTGCTTTCACATTTCCTACAATAAAAAGGAAGAGAAATATAAGATTTTTATGAACTGTAGTGAATCCTCATGGGAGGGAATTGTTATTGTCTTGCCAAACATCAAATGTAGAAAATCCTAATATGTATAATGGGAATTCTTTAAATAAAAGATATAGTATCTGACACAGACAACTTTTAAGTAAGTAGCTGATCTATAAAGTAAAAATTTCTAGGTAAAAGAAGACATCAAACAAACAAGAATAGAAAAGATCACTTGTCCAATGGTTTGAAAAAAAAATTCGACATCAAACAAATGTAATCAGTAAATTATTTGTAACCAAATTTCTCTTAGAATTATATGAAATGAGACATCTAGTGCTTGGAAAGAAAGAGTCAAAAAATAAATAGAACAATAGAAAGTTATGAGTTACTTTCCATCAAAGTCACAACTAGCAAGAGTCATGCCATTCTTGGTGCAATAGTTATCAAAAGCATAGGAGGGATTAATTGTAGCAATGTCTAGATTCTAGGATACACTTAATTGTACTGTGGACATAATCCAAGGAAACTTGCAAGATTATGTTGGTCATGAAGACAATAGTTTAGCTAGTTTTTTTTTTTTGTGTTTTTTTCAAGTGGTGTGTGTTGTTCGACTGGTAAGGATTGTGTCTAACATTGTAACAATAGTTATATTTAGTGATGAGGCTATGACTATGGGCGTTGTGAGTATTCCTAGCTTGCTTGGGAAAATGTGAGTTTGGAATAGAGGTTGGGAAATGAATGATAGAGAATTTTTGTCACATCTCATAGGTAGAAATGCTCTAGCAGGTGTATCCAAAATGGGGAATCATAGAGTAGTGTTGCACATCCCTAATTTTTTTAGTTTGAAGACAATATCAATACAGAGGTTTCATTCTGTACCCTGCTTCTATTAAAATTAAAGCTTCTTCTAGTTTATACTAAGTTACCAATAGCATAACATAAGTTTAATATTATCATAAAACATAAAACAGAAGCATAATTTTAATATAATGATAAAACATAAAACATAAATTTAATATAGTGGATTTTATATCATTCTAAAGTTCTAAAAGTAACCTTGAGCTCAATGAATCTCGTTCCTATTGAGCCTATCATAGATTAATGCTAAGAAATAGTGGCAACTCTCTTATCCACTACAATAACAATTTTTCTTCTCCAAAAATACATCCTATGATCTTGTTGTGACTATGTGTACATGCCAATTAATGCCTTCCAATTGAATAGAAGCTAGACATTACAATGGCCAATATCAGGTCTTTTGTTTGTGAAGGAAATATATTTACTAAATCACTATTCCTACTAAGATTGAAAGAAGGGTTTTAATAATAGCCATTATAAGATGTAAAAACTGGTAACTGTATGTCCATAGATGAGTAATAATTTACCATCAAACATCAAACACCAACCTAGTTTGGTGTCTTCAAATGTCCAAATTTGTACTAATATTTTTGAAAGAGGTCTAATGCAACAACAAATAGATTGCAACAGGTGAAAATGAAAATACAATGTTGTAGTAGTATTCAAATCCATGAAGTTAGTACAATCTTAGCTATTTGTGCTTGAGTTGTAAGGATTACAAAATAGCTACAGAGCTACCTTTTAAAAAACCAATGTTTTTACATTTAAATTGGAAGAGAGCCTCTTTGATTTTTCTTTGGATTCAATCTTTGCACACAATATAAAAAAACATTTTCTATTATGTTATGAGGGTGTAAATTTGACTGTGTTAAGAGTCTTCATCAATGCTGATTATAAAATTATATAGAGTCAAATGTCAAAGAAAATTTGAAACATTGTAAGATCTTTGATCTATTCAACATTAATGAAAAAATAAATAAGATTACACAATCAAATTTAGACATTTTAGTCAATATTAAGGAGAAATTTGGAGCACTATAAGATCTTGATCTATTCATCATTAACAAATATTTTTTTTAAAAAAAGCCAAAATTACACAATCAAATTTAGACATTTTATTCAATGTTAAGGAGAAATTTGATGGAATTGAATTCATGGCTTCGCAAACCTATTCATAGATCATTCTAATCAAATGTAATAAAAAAAATTGGCATGTTCAAATCTTAACATTACATTCATTATTGATGAACATAGTCAATTCTAGACATTTTATTCAATATGAAAGACAAACTTTGACACAATCAAATCTATAAATTTTATCAATCTTGATTATAAAATTATACACAATCAAATGTCAAAGAAAATTTGAAACGTAGCTATTCATTAGCTATTATCTGTGATAATTGAACATTCGACTCAGCCAAAATGGAGTGGATCTGTCACAATTCTCTAAGGCCTTCAGTGTCTACAAGTTATTAGTAGGCTAGACATTCACTGGGAGACTGACTTATGCGAGCAACCAATCTCAGTACTCTAGCCAGAGAGCCTTATCTCATCGTTAGTTATTTGTAGAAGTCTATCTCTACAAGAAATCTGCCTAATGGACGAAATGATGGGTTTCCATAGGGAGGGAGATCAAATACAGTGACACAAGCATAACTTCCAATTGTAGGGAGCTTAATCTTTTATGCCAATTAGGTCAGGGTTAAATGTGCTCTAGGTGGTTGTCTTTTATGCTAATTATCGTAGGGTTAAATGTGCTCTAGGTGGTCTATAAATCTTGTAAAGGAGAATCTACTATTCAAACTTCAATTGAGACTTCCACCAAATTAATTATATGGAATATCAAAGATATTATGAAGGTTAACACATTTAACCTTGAAACACTTGGATGCCTCATAGGGTAGAGCTAACTTATGTGGTTCGGGCATTATCTATGCCTTTCTTGTGATGGTGAATTAGTTCTATGGTTATACAATCTGAACCAAAAGTTTATAAATAGTAGGTATAGATTGGGCAAATGAGTTGAAACTCTATATATGTCAATAGTTTCTGAAAAAATTACAAATTTACCTAAAATTAAAACCAAAAGATATGTCCCATATATGGAAATTTCTACTAGTTGAATTGATTTTTGTGGAGAGCTCTTAGGATGGCTAGCTTATAGTCCAGAGCAACTGCTCACACTCTAATAATATAATAATAAGATATAATAAGATATAATAATTAGATGGTAAAAGAAAATATAATAAGATATCGAATATTAAATATAGTGATTTTATAATCAAATATAATAATATAATATATTGTTTAAATTTGAATAGATATTTAATAAATATATATTAACTTATAATATTAACTCATTATTAATATGATATTTTATTATATTATTAACAGTTTATTATATACTTGGAATGACCAAATAGGAGTCATCACACTTTCCATCCCCTTCCACGAACATTATACACAAAGGTTCTAGTTTAATTAATCACCAAAATATATGCTCATCTAATTGGCACAGCATATTGGGACCCAAATGCTCATTAATTTTAAAAGATAGCAAATTGGCCATGAACTCGCTTATTAGGGTGAGTTGAAGTTTGATAAGGTGACACTCTCTTAGGTTGCACTGTAAAAAATGCAACACAAGGGCATAATAGACTCGATAGGGTTAAACAACAGAAACCCTAAAATTTCCCTCATGTATTTTCAAATTTGTACAATTCTAAAATATACTGCATAAAATTCTAAGTGAGGCATACCTTAAACAAAAAATTACAAGTCCTAGGACTCCACATTTAAGGAAAGGTATATCATGAAGTGATTGAGAAGGAAATAATTGACAATGGCCTATAAGTGTAAAAATTAGAGACATACGATGTTGAATTCTGGATGCAGAGCACCTCAATCTAAAAAGAAAAGCACGTTGGAAAGACCACCATTAGACACGGTCTCCAAATATAAGATTAAGTGGAACATACCAGAATCTTACCTCAATTGACAAGGTGAAGTCCTATGATGTAGCACTCGAGCCAAACTATGTCCCCAATGTGGTTGGAAAATTAAACATCTAGAAAACGCTTACAAGCATTATAATTTCCTATAATAGAAAAAATTCAATTCTAAATGTGGTGACAAGAGATAGATTTTGAAATTCAACATCTAAACCAAAGCACATTAACAATTTTCTTGAAAGGCTACAATTAACATTGGCCTACAATTTTGGGTGTCTCATACTTCAAGTGTGAAACTACCAGACATTGTCTATAATCTAGGTCAAATATATGACTCAAGCTACATGTATATAAGAGGATAATTGGTCACGTGCTTCACAACATGTGTAACAAACAATTGAAGAAAATGCATTGCAATGAAAATGAGTCACAAGCTTCCCGAAGATTCAAAACCATGTCAAAAATGAACTATCCATTATATTTTTAAATCCACCATTGTCTATAATTATAATGTCCAATTTAACAAAAATGGAGGATGAGAAAGAAGCTTAACCAGCTTTATGTAATTAGGAATACCCAACTAAACCCAAAACACATCAACAATAAGAGAAAAGGAACAAACTTTGCCTCCTTAACAAACCCTTTGCATTATGTAGCCCTGTATAACCACCTTCCACATCTATCATACATGTAATGATGTAGCAATATGTAGGCTAGCCCCTGAATTCAAAATAAAAATTTTATGGCACACAAACCTGAAAAAAATTAGTAGAGAATACAGTTCTATAGATATTATTACAAAATTTAAAAATTGTGTTACTAACTTAATGACTATTGTTGACCTACTCAAAATAGTTTAGTCATGGACTTAATTTCTTTCCTACCCTATAAATTACTAGTTGGATGGCAATTTTATCTGTAAAAATAATAAATAAGGGAGATAGAAGATGTGGATGCAAGTGGCTTCAATTAGGGGGCTAAATTTATGTTTTATTCTTTCAAATTATTTCTTCAACAATAAAATATTTAATAAATAGTGTTTATTTAAGTAGGCTTTCTAAGAACAAAAAATTTGAAGGGAAGGAGGAGTTAATAGTTATGGAAAGTTTTGTCATATACCTCCTCTCCACTTCCCATCCATCATCCAATTAATCTAAGGACATCCGGTTCAAATAGTTCCATGTCTAAATGCAACTTAGCATACCTAATGTGAACTAGAAAGAAAAATCCCTATGCCTAACAATATAAGAATGTGTTTTGAAAGAGCACTAACCTTTGGCCTTAAAAGCTAGTAGGACAATAGAGCTAATATAAAGGAAGAGAAATATTTATGTTTGATCTGAATGATAAATATCTGAATAAGAAAACCTTACTATTATGTTGTCGTCCTCTTGCATGGTAATACCATTCTCACTCTTGTAATGAAATAAGACTAGTCGGGAACAACTCTTCATTTTTCTGCAAAAAGCATTATATATCAGAGGTGGGAGTATGGGTTAAAAAAAAAAGAGAACACCTTTTATAATACGTAAAAATAAGTAGTGGATGGAGCCTGTCAGTAATAGGAGAGGTATTAGTGTGGGTAAGTTGGGAAGAAGTTGGGAATGATAGCTCCCAATAATTGCATTACTTTAGACCAATCTAAAGGACCAGTGAAACAATGAAATCTATCTGTAAGGGTCTCAATCACGAGTATCAACTTTTGTATCACTATCATTAGTGGGTTGGGAGGGGAATATTGCTAAGCAGTAAGTATAAACTTGGAATTCTTGTGTTCTTCCAACATTTTTTATAGTGTAGCTCTAATGGCATACTAAGCCAAAGGTTTTTCATGGTCTTCTAAGAGACTACCAGGCTAACCGTTGCTTTTGCTAGGTTTTAGATGAAATTGGCCAACTTGTTGGTTTGAGCAATTTTCTAGGGCTGTTGTTTCAAGAAATCCAAGATGAATTATCTGATTTGGCTCCACATTGTATAATGAGATGTGGAGATCAAAACTTCAATCCTTCACATTGATTGGTTATGCGCCTCTAAATGCAATCACCACCAATTCATATTTTATATTTTATAATAAAATATGAAGGTCTCTGTGGATTTAGTTTTGCAAGTAGCCTGAGATCGAATGTCACCTTTTGAGTGTTAGAATAGTAAGCATATATATTAGATTGATCTATTATGAACAAAATCTACAAAGTGGTAGCTGGAGTCCCTGCCAAGCAGGTTATAATTAGCACTAATAGTAACGTATGGTGGAACATTGACCATCAACTTAGTGCAACAAAATTCAATATAGTGCAAAAATTTCAAATCTGAAAGAAAATAAACAACTTTGCAGCAGTTTCAAAGAGGTGTATGGTCTCTTCCTACTATTGATGCCATGTTTTTTTTCCCTATTCCAATTAGGTTTTTTATATCGGTAAAGCTTTGTAAGCTTTGGATTTACTTTAGTATTCCTCTTAAATTCTTCTGCATATCAAAAACAATTTGTCTACAAAGCATGCAATTATAAAGTATATTTCTAATATGAAACTTATGATTATAGTCAAAGTCCATTTTTACATTTTTGGACATTCTCATGCACCCGTTTCTTAAAAATCTCCTCTGCAGTCTTTTGAGTTTCCATTATCGGCATAATTACAATGGCTAACTATGTAATAATAGTTATATCACTTCATAGCTACATTGTTAGCCCTATATCTCTTCCTCTGCTAATCAATGAATCATCAAACTTTTTATTATTCACTCACATTTGGTATTAGAGAGAATAGGATATGTATGCCCTTGTAAAGATTCATTTGTTTGAATAGTTAATATTCTAATAATATTTTACATTTGCATAGGAACCTTTAGCACTCACGTAGTAGAAAATGTTTGAGTCCTTGCTACTACCTGGTAGATATGTAAGCAAAAGGTGGAAATATAGATGAGGAATTATGAAGGAAAATTCACTTTTGAATAGGTTTTAGGTTTAGACTCAGGATGTCAACAAGGTGGCGCGATCCAGAGTTGAGGATAGTGAAATGTGAGAAGGAAAAGAGTAAGATTTTTATTTTATTTTATTTTTTAAAAAAACCAAAATGTTTTGTACATGGTTAAGGTGTCTTCAAGGTTGTTCTAATTGAAGTGGAGGCTTCTATAATTTATAACCAACAGTCTTAAACCAACCCTAATGTTACCTATTCAAAGCCTAGGAAACCCTATTTGTAGATCATCTCAAAGAGAAGACCTAACCTCATAAATTTGATTTATTTTTGTCTAAAGTGATCCAAATATGGATCTTATAAGCTTTGGAAATTATCAAAAAATAATTAAAAATAATAAACTACTTGTTGTAGCCCCAAAAATAATTGGCTCTTATTAAAATATAGTCATCTTTGGTTTGGGAGTTAAAAAATAGTTGTTAAAAATTTTGCTACTCATAATCTAGAGAAGAATAAAATATTTCATTATGATCTATAAAATTTTGGATCCAGTTTTGGCAAAGAAAAGGACCCTTCACACCATTACTTTAAAAAGTCCTAAATATTACATACATTATAAATGACAAAAGTTAGCTATTTTATGAACCAAAAAAATGATGAATGAGGTATAGAAAAATATGAATTTCTTTTTATGTATTTACATCTTGCCAAAGTTAATGACTAACTCTGAGTTGAAATTGTAAACTGACAAATATTATATATTTTTTAAAAATTGACATGTCCTAATATGATTACAAAATAGAGTCAAGAATCAAATTTGTGATAAATTGTGGGTTGAGTTGTATTTAACAGAAGTAGGATAATTACTCATACCTAGTATAACACTAATTGGCTTTGAACATTGGAGCCTTTTGCATTCATAGGCCCTACAAGTCAGGGGAGAGAAAATGAGGTTGTGTGGGAAAGGGATACAAGAGTGTTGTAACATGAATCTTTGGAGTAGAAGAGAACCAAGGTAGTGTATTTAACTTACATTGTTCCTCTACAATACTTTGTATGGTATCATCCATTGATATTGTAAAAGTTCCATAAATCTCAAATGTTAGTAACAGGGGAACAACTGTGGACATGTCTTTTTCATAACTGTGGAATGATATTTTTGCAAGCTCCAGAAAGTGTTGTTCAACAAGTTTTCCATTCATGATGCAATTATAAATGCCTTCGTCACTCTCCATAGTGCATTGTAAAGAAGGTTGATATGCAAATGTGGTGTCTTTTGCACATGTGAGATAGTTTGCCAATTTGTTGTTGGAAATTCAATTTTGATGATACAGCTAAGTGGTTGCAAGTAGTGCAGAGTAATTGGTATGGAGGGAGATATGCATTCTTTGGATTTAATATTCCAAATATCTGTAATAGTTGTAAAAAATGTAAGGAAGGCTAAGTTAGTTTGAACTAGGTAGTTAAATTCTAGAATAGTTGTGAGATAGAAAGTTTAGTTGATCTTGATACTAACCTGTGTGCAGCAGGAAGCTAAATTTTGTAAGGAAGCTTTTTAATGTGCATCATTTAGTAGGTTGATAAATGTTGATGGAGTTGAGTTTATCAGAGTTGAACCAATTGGTCCACTTTCAAAGACATTCTTTAGGAGGAGAAGGGGTGTCCTTGATAAGGCCAATATTTGTTTTAGTGTTGTGAATGCTGCAATGTAGTTGTCTGAAACTATCACCTAAAAAAAGATGCAAGTTGTTAGGGAAAACATAGGCATAAGTTCAAAGCATGATAGTAGGAAGAAATTACTTGGTATTTATTGCAACAATCTTACCATGGTTGTGTGATATATATTTTCTCCATCTTTAATATGGAATTGAATTTCAAATCCTGACTGATAATGACCTACAACAAGAACCGCAAATGTTTTAAAAGGGCGTGGATTTGTTGACTATACTAGGCGAGAAATGGTAGTATTGGGCATGAGCTTATGGTGGTTACAAACTTTTCCAATGGTTTGGATATGTTCTTGCAATGATTAGGAGACAATATTCAGCATCACCTCTTTCAAATTGGCCTCTTTTCCTGATTGTGAAATCTGATAAACATACACTTGAACTCAGCAAGGGCTTCAGAAGGTGTGTTTTTATTTGTTTATTGGTAACATTTGTAGTGATTGTTGTTTGGCCTAGTCTGTCTACGAGGTCAACATGAGCAATTTTTGGTTTGATGAGTTGACAAAATCTTTTGCTAAGGCTGGTCCATAAGTGACAAAAATATCACCTTCGAAGGCACATGCAAAGAGGGATGTGCAGATTTATATTATGGTTGATGGGAAAAGTTGTGATTGCTTTAGCCTATATGCAAGACAGATGAGAAATTTTAGATAAATCAATTTGGGTAGAGTTGTAAGGAGAAATAGAGGGTTGTAGTACAGTGTTTACCTTTCTTGGTCTTGCAATTAGCAAACAACTTCAGTTGAAGATGTGGATGGGCTATTGACAAACATGTAACAAATTTAGTATTACAAATTAATATTATATAAGCTTTGGAGGTTAGGTACAAAATGTTATTGACTAAAGAATGAAGAAATCAAATTTTGAATCTAGTTGATGGTACTTTGAGTCAGTGTTAGCCCGTTTCTTATAGATTGGGTTATTGTTTATTGTAGAAGGTGATTGGGACATGGCGGCTACTTTTTATTGTTGGTTTGTGCTTGAATTTTCTACATCAACTAGGCAATTTCCTTCATGTAGAGGCATTGGTGACCTATTGAAAAAATGCATAACATAATTGAGTCTTAAGTGAATAGTATCAAGTAAGCACTAAATAAAGTATGTAACAAAAGCAATAAACAATTATGATACAACTCAAATTATACAATGGCAATACCATTGTGTGTCTGCTTTGTTTTCTTTTGATGCATCCATTGTGGCTTTGTCAATAACCTTCCTCTGTAGCTATGAAACATGTTTGGAAGATACTAAGTACAAAGACTGTAGAGAGGGCAACTGTGTGGAATTTTAGGCTTCTCAAATATACGTAAGCAATCGAGTCATTTAAAAATATGTGAACCATCTATGCACAAGTATGTGAACGTTACATTTTCCATAACTGAAGACTGTGTCTGAATAAGATCTAGCTTGTAACTAAAATATTTTTTGATTCAGTTTCCTTGAATAGAGGAAATGAGGTTGTGCAGTATGAAAGCAATATGCCATTAGCAAAGAAAAACACCATATTGTAGCACATTACTGAGGCATGCTAATGTAAATGGAAAAAACATTAAAAAGAACAATCTAAATCTACACATTTCTATAGAAGGTAGGAAATAGTGTGACCCATCAAAATGACTTCCAACATGTGGACAATTTCAGATATGACAGAGGTTCACATATGGAGGAGAAATCATGATAGTATAATTCAACACCGAGTAATTCGAATAAGTGATAAATGTGATGGTGAAAGACTATAACAGAAAGTGCATAGTTAAGGATATAAACACATGTTAACTTGTTACCTCTATAAAGGAAAAAAGTTAGTTGTACACACAAGAATATGGTTTTTAATATTTATTTATTTTTTTCAATTGTATTTTCAAGAAAAGGCATAGAACATATTTGAGAGGTAGGATGGAACATAAATAATTTCTGAGAAGAACTCCATGGCTGTGGAAAATTTCCCTACTTCTAAGCTTATTGTTGTTGTTTGTGCTGAAGGGGGAGTCGTAAGGATATTGCCAAATGATGTGACCATTAGGCATCTAGTCGAGTGAAAGTGGGAAGAATTGGGTCAATATTTTGTATCCATATCTAATCCAATAAAGTGCCAACTTGTGTCGTTGGTGTGTTCACAACTTGGGTTAGCTTATGGTATTGCATAAACTTGACAAGAGTGGATTGAGATTTTGTTGATTGTAGCATGTCAATGTTAAAGTCTCCAACAATGAAGAGTTTACAATTTGGTAGCAGTGTGGTTGTGTTCTTCTCTATTAGATCTAGTAGTTCTCTAATGGGTGCACCCGGCGTGAGGTAGAGATTTTTGATGCACAAGGTATGTTCAAGATATAGCAGATTAGTTGTGATAGATTCAAGAATTGTTTTTCGAAACTATCATGTTTTATCAATGTAATTGTTTGTGCATAACATGTTAGGAGTCCATGAATTGACGATGATGAGCGGTAGCTAAATTTGGTGTTTAGGGAATCAATACATCCATGAACTTTGTGCCTTGTCTCTTGGAGGCAAAGCACATTTTCTTAGAGCAAGTCATGATCATAGGATATGTCGAATGCATGCAATGAGAAGCTTCGAGTGTTCAAAGAACATAGCATGAAATAGTCTGTTGGTGTTGATTGAAGACTATATTGAATTTTCTAAAGAGCCAAAGTGTGTAAACATTGTATTTCTTCCTCAACTTTTTTACACATTTTAAATTTTTTGTGTTCCAATTTATTTATGAGATACAACAAATGAATATCATGTACATGAGACAAGGCAGTTTAAGAGAGGCCATATTGGATGACTTTAGCTATGAAAGTTTTGTTAGTGCAAGCTCCGCCTGTGAGGAACACGTGCATTGATTTATCATGGAAAAGTCACTTTTTCATTAGCATGTCTTTTAGTATTGACTATTGCTCTCTATTTAATTATCGTTGCAAATTGAAATAGTCATCAATTCTAACTAGGAATGGGTGGGATATTTCTAACAATTGAGATTTACAACTGTCGTTTAATGGTTTGGAATACTTTGCATGTTTGAGGTCGAGCATTATGTCATATTTTTCTACTTCATTTCTTGACTTGTCTTGGCCAATGTCTATTAATGGGTAGTTGTTGTGGCTAGCTTCTACCGTGGCTTGATCGATATCACCCCATTTAGTATCAAATGAGGAGTAAAATTTTTTTCAATTTTTGAAATGTGTTGTTTGTTTGTGTCAAATGCCGAACTCCATATTTTGTGTCCCTCTAACAAGGTTCCTTCATTCATTCGAAATGGATAGTATAGCAAGAGTTTTTCCCTAAAATAATTTTCAGAATCGATATGAGGATTGTATTTTACATATCATATCATCAATGGCTTTTCTCTTTTACATGGTTGTGTTGAATTAGAAGAGTAGAATGCTATATATTCAGCTAATGAAAAGCTTTCTAATATTTGTGAGCATTGTGTGTATTTTTCAACTACAGAGGCACACATGATCTTTTTTGAGTCATCTTTTTCTTTAGCTAGTACTATAGACCATTTTAGCATTAAGATTCTATTCTCTAGAGGTGCAATATTGATGAAAACATTTTTCCTTGAACTTCGAGTTAATGGCAATGAGAGAACAATGTGGACGACCTAACGACTAAACACTCATTAGTAGTTTAGTAATGTGTTCCCTAGTTGTCGTATGTATTGGGGCTTCTCATTGTAAGCATAAGTACTTTTCTCTTGTAACTAACGAAATGCAAGGGATAGTGTTGTATCTTGCTTAGTCATGTACGAGCTACAATAGGATGCAGCAACATATGCATCTAGTATGTATTGCATATTTGTATTTCCAAACCATAATGGTGGCATTTCTATAGAGAATACATTGATCCATACATCAGTAGGATGTCGTTTTAACAAGACAACTTTCTGTGACAATGTTGATTGTAACATTTGAAGGTAGTCCACTTCTTCTATTTGAAATGCATGAAGGAACTCATCAAAAGTTATGTCTCTTGTATAGTGTTTTGTTTCTAATTCTTTGAAGAATATTTTTGCCCTATCTTTGAGCTCCCCATTGGTAGTTGGAAAGGGCTGCAATATGCTTGTCCTCCTCATAGGAGGTAAGGGAAAAGTAAATTGGTAGCTAGAGGTCTTGTATTTTTTGCATGTTTGTGAATGATAGCGTGTTTGCATTTTCATAAGAGTTTCATTGAGCAATGTGCAATCACATGAGACATATGTATCCACAAAGTGCTCTATTTCATGGTCTTTACAATGCCCATATACAAATGCATTTTCTTACCAAAGCATGGTATGCACATGTTCATTTCCTTGATTCTAAAATTTAGTGACAAAAAAGTAGACACACACTGTAATGACCCCAACTTTTAGCCTTCACGTTCTCCAAAGTCTAAGTGGAGCATAAGAGGAAATTAAATTAATTTCTTATAAAGTCATTAGATAAATTAAATTAAAAGGTGACTTTATATTTAATTAATTAAATTAATTATTGTATTACAAGGGAGAAGCTTATAGAGTGTGTATTAATTATTGGAAAGGTGGAAGCCTCTAGTAATTTAATTTTCTAAAAGCACATTTAAGTATTGTATTGCAAGGGAGGATTTTCTAGAGTGTGCATTAATTATTGGAAGGAGGAAGCTTTTAGCACTTGCAATTAATTAATGTTTTAGTTCCTTCTAGAAGGGTGAAGGAAAAGGATAAATAGGGGTGAAAGTCTCATTGTTGAGCATCGAATTTTTGTGAATTGCATTTGATAAGAGCTTGGATGTGAGTCACATATCTTTCTTGGAATTAGAGGATGTTCATCATCTCTTGTAACATTCTAGACATCATTACCTTGGGGTTTGGCCTTTGGAATACATTTCTATGTACTTGATTTTATCATTGTGAGAACTAATCTTATTTCAATAGAGGTTCAATCTTCAATTTGCATAAATTCATTCTTGCTCATGTTATGTGGATTGAAATCTATGCAAAGACATTAGTTGGTTCAGTTATTGGGCATTGACAGGGTATTCATTACAGTGGTATGAGAGCTTTCTTGCAAAGTGTTTCACGAAGTTATAACCCGTCGGTGCCCATTACACACACTTTGCCAAACAATTTAGGATTTTTCAACATCATCTTATGGAATGAATTGATCCTATGGTTGAAGTAGCAATTGCATAGCACGAAGTTTTTTCTAATCCCAAAGTCCAAGTCTTTATCTTCTATAGTTTCATTGTGTCTAGTATGTTCTAGAATACAGGGATATCGTAATGCTTTGCACAATGGCTCCAAAAGGTGTTCAACACTAGTCAACGTTACGAAGAAAGTTGGAGGCCCCAATTGTCTTATCATAGCAAATATATTTTTTCAAGTGATTTCCAAATAGTTAGAAAATGTTTGAATGCTTTTTCAGGATCTAAACCCTAAGGGAGATCATAATATTTTCTCTAGATTATCAGGATTACGCACATCTCTAGCACACAATGTTCTACCTTTTAGTTCTATTTTCTATATGCAAACCCATGATAATGAAGCTATTTGGCGAAAAATGTTTTCTATGGCCTTAAAGAAAATATTAGATATATGGGTTGCAAAGTGTTTGTTTTTATGCATGAGCTCCCACTTTGCTATTTTTTGATAGGTAAATGTTTTAGTTATGTCCTTTGGTCATGGAAAAAGATAGAAAAGCAAGGGAAATTCACTTCCTTGGAGTAGAAATATTGGAATATGCTTAGAGGCTTAAACCCTTCTGATGGTGCAATATCAATAATAGTTGTGTCTAGGTCTTTGATTGAATGAGGATCATTAAACCATTGTATGAGTTATTTAGTAATAGGTTCGTCTTCGAAGTTAGAAAAGGTGTCATCCATGTCTGTTTCAATTTCAACTTCCACTTGGTTGTGCTCTTTGTTTTTGACAAAAAGGACTTCCCAATCTTTGTTGATTGAAATTTTTTCTTATATGTACGAGGGAGTCTTTGATAGGATTGTTTAAGCATTCATCACACAAGCAGGCCTAACATTGCCTTGCCCATATGAATTTTCATATTGTAGCTTGTGTTTTAACCTCACTGCTACTGTTTTAGTTTCATCAATCTGCCTAGGAAGAGCTATTTGGACCTTGTCAAAATGCATAGGGACATTGATGATTGTACTGTTCAAGCCACATTGTGCTCTTTTGTGTCCTAGCTATCTAATCTGTGCAAAAGCAATGCGAAGGGAGACAATTGTTTCTTCTGAAGTAGTCAAGAAGTAAACAACATCAATATGGTTATTATGCCTGATGTTCCAAGGAGTTGCAAAAGACGAGATCTTGCCAATTGTAGTGGCTTATACACATTTCCTATAAATGGGGTGACCTAATGGAATTTTTTGTTCATGTGTATCAATTAGCAACAAGGAGAAAGCATGAAAAAATGTTGAGTCGATTGTGTAAATGTCTTTTTGGAAATATAACATGTCACAAAAAGTTCATGATTTTGTAGGAGTGTCCTTAGTACTTTTCAAGTATTGGTTAATAGATTTTTTGATTGTGTTTCCTTCTGGATTTGAGTGGAGTTCTTTTTTGGGTCGACGACATGGTCTTGTCTTATAGAATGGACATCTTCTTTTCATTTGTGAGCATGACTTTTTTCGTCCAATTATGGTTTTAATTCTATTGTCATCAACATTGTTGATGGATGTTTGGTATATTTCCATATTGCGTATTGATACTTCCAATTTTTGCAATGAATGACTTGTATTCATTTTTGTTGTAAATTATTTCAGAACCTTTATGTTTTCAACACATGTTGAGTAGGATTTGTTTGAGTTCTTTACTACACATCTCAGGCATAACTTCAATTGGCATGGTTGGGCTTCTGTTCATGTCATTTAGCAATTGTTCAGTTGCTTGAAGTGGTTCGTAATGACATTGTCCTTTGTTTGTTCTGAAGCAAATTAAATTGATGAGCTTTCTTGATTTGGGGTAGTGGCTAAATACATAAGATTTATGTGGTGGACTTTCTTACCATACATGTATAGTTGCATCAAAAGTGTGTGAAATCCATAATAAGAAAAATTCATAACCCTCTATGCCAGTTTTAGCATACGGCTGTCTGAGCCTCGATAGAAGCAACTGCAATTCGACGAGGTTGTTGTTATGCATTGTGGAAGGTTTTTGGACAATTTGGAAACATTACAATGCAAATTTGTGACTCAATTTTAGTGCATTTGCTAACGATTAAGCAAGAAACAAGCGTAAAGATATTACATCAAATCAATTTTCAAGCAAGAAAGCTATGGCAGCAAACATGCTTTCACCACATGAAGTGGAAAATGTCAGAAGTCGATTGAGGCCAAGTCTATTAGATGCATCCACAATTATGTCCCAAGTGGTGGATACATCACAATCTATGTCTGGGAGTCCTAGTTGCAGTTTTTGGACCTCAATAGGTGTGCCCACTCTTGAGAAAATGGGCTCATAGTGGCTAGCTATTGGGTTAGCATCATGAAAAAGTATCGATATAAGAACATGAGATGAGTCTTTGTTGAAATGCAAATATGGCTTTTTCTGGGTTGAGGACCAAACACATATGGAGATGTTCAACCAATGTGTGAGCCATCGTATACAGAATATTTCACCACAAAGGTCTACCTCGCCATGTTTGTTGACCTCTGTTGCCAAAACCCTCATCTAATGGGCACCCTAGAAATGCCCAAAAAATTGAACCAACAGCCAAAATATATTTTTTATGCAAACTAAAGATTGAATCGATGCTGAAAATATATTAATTCTCAAAATGATGAAATCAAGTACAAAGAAATGTATTCCAAAGGCCAAACCCCAACGGAGTGACGTCTAGAATGTTGCAAGAGAAGATGAATGTCCTCTATTGCCAAGAAAGATATGTGATTCACACATCCAAGCTCTTGTCAAATACAATTCACAAAAATCCAATGCTAAACAATGAGACTCTCACCCCCATTTATCCTTTTCCTTCACCCTTCTAGAAGGAAACCAAATATTTATTAATTGCAAGTGCTAGAAGCTTCCCCCTTCCAACAATTAATGCACTCTCTAGAAACTCCTCCCGTGCAATACAATAATTAATTGTGTTTCTAGAAAATTAAATTACTAGAGGCTCCACCCCTTCCAATAATTAATGCACTATCTAGAAGCTTCTCCTTGCAATACAATAATTAATTAAATTAATTAAATATAAAGTCACCTTTTAATTTATTTTATGACTTTATAAGAAATTAATTTAACTACTAAAGTGGGGACATTACAATCCACCCTCCTTGAAATTTCTTGTCCTCAAGAAACCCAACAACACAATGAACTCCTTGATTAACTTTCCTACTCATGGCTCTCGTCCGAAACTCTAGATCTCTCATTCAAAATTTTGGATCTCCCGCTCATGGCGCTCCTGCTGCTTCAATGCTCGGTAATGTGGAGGTCTCTGCTCCCGCAGATCTACGGATGGGGTTAGGGCTCTATTTGCACTTCGCTCGACTTCTTCTGTAGGTGGGGATAAGGCTTCTTCCCTTCATCCATTTCTTGGGTCTCCTGCTCCTCGTTCAGGGTTTCTTGGTTCGGGTGGAAGGACTTTTGTAGATGTGGCTACCTTTGAAGCCGATATTCATGGAGCTCTCCCCCATGTTGTTTCATCTGAGCCCTCTCATGTGACGTCTGTAAGTGCTTTAAAGCCTATTAAGGTTTCTCTTGACCCAAAATCAGTTGAAGATATTTTCCACATGGTAGAAGAGCTTTCTCCTTTTGCTGCCATTTTTTGCTTCCAGGGTTATTGGTCCTCTTTTTCTGATCTACATGACTAGATCTCCAAGAATTGGTGCCACTTATAGACAATAACATCCACATCTTTTCGTGTGCAAAAGGCTTCTTTATAGCTAAGTTTTAAAGTACTAATGACAGGAAGATTATTTTGTGTCATAATAGTTTTTCCTGGTAGGGTAAATTTCCACTTATGACCAAACCATGGCATATGGATTTTGATCCACTTTTGGAGTCCTTTAACAAGTTCCCTATCTAGGTCCGGCTTTCGAATCTCTCGATACATCTTTGGCATGATTCGATTTTTGAAACTAATTGCAATGCTATTGGTGATTTCTTATATGTGGATTCTGATACGTTTGATATTTTCACATTGCTGCTAGGTGTGTTGATGGGAAGTCTAAATCAAGGCGACCACCTTCTTGGTGGTCAAGGGCCTCTTTTGAGCACCATACGGTGAAACAATCCTTGGTTACTTCTGTGGATTCTGTAGCTGAGGTCTCTCCTGGCGTTCATTTGGAGTCAGTGGTAGAGGAGGTGGTCTCTACCCCTGTTTTGGATTCTCTTCCTAAGAGCCAATTGTCATCTAATTCTCAGAGGGAGATTGGTACGGCTTCGACGCCCCTCGAGTTCCATTGTTCTATTTCCTCTGAGGCTTGGGTTTTTGAGGCTATGAAGATTGAGGATGGGTGGATAGTGGTTAAGGTAAGAGATCTAAGCCTTCTGCTCCCCCTTTAGATATGAAGCTTCGGTCAGATAAGGGAAACTTCAAATCAAAATGAAAATCTTAAGTTCCCCTGTTCTGACTAGTTATTTTGTGGTGGTAGCTGGGTTGTGGCACTAGCTCGCTGGTTATTGGTCTGGGAGGTTTTTTTGGTTGCTTTGCTTTCCAGTCTGTTTACTTTCCAAGTTCCAGTGTATTTTTTGGTTGCTTTTTCTGAACACATCTGTTGATTTTAGGTCCCAGTAAAACCTGGTTTAGATGTTCAGCTGGTTTTAGGTCCTTTTAAAACCTGGTAAGGCTTCATGGTATATCTTTCTTTTTGATGTAAAGGGTTTCAGGGCCCCTTCAAAACCTATTTTTACCTTAATCTAAAACAACACAATGAACTCCAACCTCCACCTCGATCCCAATTGAAGTAGTATCTGACATCCTAGTGGACACTAAACCAACTGCAAGCCAACATCATAAAGACCAACCACATGTCATGTAAAAAAGCACCCAAAACTTGAGCTAATGATGTAGAAGTCAAAATGTCACTAGAAGGCGGCTCCATAGAAGATCTATGGAATCTCTTCTTCCCAACTGCTGCAACACAAAACTTAACCGAATCTGTAGTTGATGAAAACTCTTAATCAACATGTGTACCATCATTAGAACATACATCAACCACTACATGCATACTGCTAAACTTGTCATTGGATGGTTCAATTGACACAAAACTAGCTGTTGATATGACAATATCCTCGCATTCTCCTAATCCCACTATTGTTGCATCACCATCTCCTGACAAAGCTACATATGTGGATTCCTAACTCTACACACATGAGTCAACACCAAATTGTGAATCAATAATACTAGAGCATAAACCCACATCTACTGACTCTGCTGAAATGCCCACATCACCAACATCATAGCTGGGTTGCTCTATATGTGTCTTGATCCCACTTGAGGAATCAACTACCTCCTGCACTAGAGCAACATACAAATCTTCTATATTGATGCCCATCTGTCTAGCCATAAGTTGCAACATCATATCCATTTTCCTATTATGCTTCTATTGCAAATGCTACCCCACCTCTAATGTACCCAGTAACCGTTTGAGCATTTTGTCAAACACTTTACCCTCTATCTCACTAAAGCAAACTCCCTATAAGACCTCCACAGGATGGTAGGACTTATAGCTCTCATACCACTAAAATAGGCAACTCTGATACCATTCTAATGGCTCTGATGCCACTGTAGTGGGAATTTACCACTATAATGGCTCTGATACCACTGTAATGGGCACCTTGGAAATGCCCAAAAATTAAACCAATTGCTGAAAGCAATTTTAATGTATTTGCATAGGTTTCAATCCACATAACATGAGCAAGAAGGAATTTATGCAAATTGAAGATTGAACCGCTGCTGAAATAATATTAGTTCTCACAATGATGAAATAAATTACATAGCAATGTATTCCAATGGCCAAACCCTAAGGAAATGACTTCTAGAATGTTACAAGAGAGGATGAACATCCTCTATTGCCAAGAAAGATATATGATTCACACATCCAAGCTCTTATCAAATGTCATTCACAAAAATATGATGCTAAACAATGAGACTCTCACCCCTATTAATCCTTTTCGTTCACCCTTCTAGAAGGAAACCAAATATTAATTGATTGCAATACAATAATTAATTGTACTTCTAGAAAATTAAATTACTAGAGGCTCCACCCCTTCCAATAATTAATGCACTATCTAGAAGCTTCTCCTTGCAATACAATAATTAATTTAATTAATTAAATATAAAGTCACCTTTTAATTTATTTAATGACTATAAAAATATAATTTAACTACTAAAGTGGGGACATTACACCTCATTCTACGTAGGTACATTTGTTTGTCTTGAATCCTATGTAAGTCATAAAACATTGATGGATGCAACTCATTCTCATAAGAAGCTAAAGCTTCAACACAACCATTGTGAAGCCTATGGAAGAAGTGGTTGACAATCCCATTGTAAAGTTCATTTGGCATGTTTTGACCATGAAGTAAAACATGAACAGTGTCAAACAAGAAATCACCAACTTTGAAGTTGAATGTATTAATACAAAAGCAATGCACTTTCTCAAGGGCCTCATCAATTGATATTATGTTTGATTGGTCATGTGGTCTATATGTCTTCACTGTAATTGCGTCATTAGGGGTGTGTCCAATTTTGTGAGAGATACTTGGGAACATGTTTGCCTGTTGGTTGTAGATGCCAACTTACTATGCAAATAGTTTTCCTTCTTTTACTGTCGCTATGGAAGCCACATAAACATAGCAAGGAAATAGATGAACATAAGGAATATGAGCACCTATAATATGATAATGGTCCCAATGGTAGAAAAATGCATAGAATAATTTGGCAAGATCAATTGACAAGTGATTCAGTACCTTGAAAAATATGAAAGCACGGTTGCTTGTTTCATAACAAGCACTGCAAAACCTATAGAATGAAAATATTGCTAGCTTGGGAAAGGGAATTTTACATCAACAAACAATCATAATGTAGTAATTATTATTATTTTTAGTCAAGAGCACCAGAGCTATGAGAATATATAAGCAAATAGAATTATAATTATAGTAACAAGAATAACAATATCCATCCAAATACCTTTGGCTTGTATCCAAAGTAATTGTATTTAACTCTAATTTTGTAGTAACAAATATAAATCCCTCTAGAAAACCACTCAATTCATTAGATTACAATTTATTTTGTACTAGTAAATTAACTGTTAGGATAGATAACAACCAACAAAACTAAATGAACCTAACTTGTCACATAGGAGAATATATTTGTACTCTTAAGTTTGATATACTTTTCATGGTGATTATGGTTGTAGTGTTTAAAATGGTTGTAAATAATAGGGAATTGAAGAAAGTTAGCATCTCTTTTGGTAAGTAGAAATCAATATAATTGTATCAATGTAACATTGATTATACAAGAAAATTAAAATGTTTCACCAAAAGTACAGATGTTATGGTTGTCATGTTCTTTTCTTCGGCTCTAGCTTTGCATTAATGACACTGGATATTATTTCAGAGAGCCTTTTGGAGATGGTACTAGTAGTGAGTCATCAGTGAATTAGAATGTTGAAATCGAGCTACACAAAGCCCTTGTTTATCTAAGTTTTGGCCAATGTATCTTGGATAGTAAAAGTTTAAACTAAGTTTAGCTCAAATGTGATTAGTCATTGTTGAGTCAGTCAATTAGAATGTTTGAACTAGAGCTGCACATAGCCCTTGTTTATCTAAGTTTTTGCCAATTTATCTTGCATAGTAAAAATTTAAACTAAGTTTAGCTCATATGTGATTAGTCATTGTTGATTCAATCAATTAGAATGTTTGAATTTGTTCTTAATTTGAATAAGTAAAAATGTGGCAGAGTGGGGATATATTTCATCTAAAAGATATATTCACTAAGTTAGGTTTAAATAAACATAGAAAAACTAAAATCTTTGGTCAAGGATGGATTCAGTCATTGTAAGGATTAATCATGGAATATATTCGCATACAAATAAATCATTGTCTGCAAAGGATCTCTAGTTTTCTAGATTGAAATCTATGGTAGATTAGTGAGTAGGATTTTTTGAGTGACATATTTGGACATCTATACAAAAGTAAGGCATGTCATAAATGAGGATACTGCTAAGCAGCTCAAATTAATAATTTTACCATTTCACTTGTAAATTCTTTTTTTGCATGAATACATTAGAAGAAGGTTTCTACTAACAAAATCAACATGAAAGGAATCAATACTTTGGTGGAACCCATAGTAGAATAGACCTCCATAGCATTTAACCATTTAGTGTTGGGATGAATACAATGCTTATTAAGAAGACATAGTCTTGTTTTGGAAATAGATTTTGAGAAAAAAGTGTTCATAAGTGATGACTAATATTTCTTCATTTTGGTAAATGTAGTTCAATTTGGTGCTAACTTTGACGAAGTAATCTCTTCTTCAAATTCCTCTTCAAGCTCTTCTACTTTGTCAATATTGGAGTTTGTTTTGATGACACTATGGACTCTATTGTATTTAGTAATTGTCTCCTTAGAAAGTATTCGAGAATTGTGCCCACAACTAAAGGGGAAGTCCCTAATGGCTGAGGGTTTTCCCTTAGCATTGTGAGTCAGTTTTCTTTGCCACCTCTAGACATTGGATTGGTTGAGGTATTTGTTTTTCCTTAAAATTTCAAGCGTTTGATAACTTGCGCAAGCAGTCTGTTATCCAACATTGGTTCTTCATCTGCTTTCGACTTTGCAGGAGGTGTTGCTTTGGGTGATCTTGCTTCAATGCGTTGATTACATGACTGGGTAGGGATTCTTCTATGGCTTTTTGGTTCCCCTACCATGGTTTGCTACATGAAATAGACATGCCAATGATATTAGCATAAGAAGGAAGCTTATTCTTGATCCTAATATTGGAATACTTGCTTATACATCTTTGTACTACTTAAAGGAAAAATGTACAATTAGTAGTATAAATTAAGAATCAATGAGGGTAGACTATGTTCCATACATATATAAGTTTTGGGTTCGAGAACCTAAAAGTCATTAACTATAACAGTTGAAGGTAATCCTAAGAAAAGATATGAAAGTTTTTCCATAAGTAAAAGAAAACAAGGCATGAAATACATATATCTCTATTACATTTTAAATTTCTTCCAATTCATGTCAGTACCATCCTAAATTCAATCTACATGTAAGCTTATCTTCCTATAGAGGTTTTTTTTCTTCAAATTGTTTCAAAATCAACTAGCAAGAAGTGTAACTAGAGAGCCTATTTTTTAACATTATTCATTAGGTTAATTATATTTGACATATGTCTTGATCATTCCATATGTCTTGATCACTCTTCCATAGGGGTAATCATCTTTAAAAACTCTTTCATGCCTTTACTGAATTTTGGTACCTTACTCTAAACTTTCACTCGAACCTGACCATCTACGACTTTAATGTGGATTCTTGACAAAGAAAACATCATCGCACCTTACAAAGTGGTGTCTCTTTGAGGTAATTGACCATATTTGTTTTAAGTTTCATCAACTTGAATGAACACACAAAGGTTGTAGTTGTTGTCTTTCGTAAAGGGTAATGATTAAGCCACAACACTTCATCGTATAAGAACTCATATCCTTGTTGCTTGCTGCTTTGTGTTTGCATCTAAATACCATTGGGCTACATCTGAATTCACCATGGGAAAATGTGGTATGTCTATGATCATAGAAGAGGAAATTCACATTTGTCGCTTGTATATTTCCCTTCCCTTATAAGATGATGTCTTTTATGTTTTGAAGCCTCCATCAACCATTTTGGAGTTGCATAAAACTATTTGAGACTATACCACTATACACAAACGGGGCATTTAAACAAGCATTTGCCTTGTAGTTGTGCTATGTTTGTGCACCATATAAAAATCTCCCATTTTGACCCAAATACATTCATATTCATATCCAACTATTCACCTCTTTTAAAATGAATAATTATATATTAAAATGAATATTATATATTTATAATTAAAATGAATATTAATAATTATTCTCGAAAAGTATGAAATATTAAATTGTTGATTATATCATTACAATGTACGAAAAGTATGAAATATTAAATTGTTGATTATATCATTACAATGTTCGAAATTTAACATACTTTCAATAATAGATAATATATGTGATGAAAATTTAGAATAGATAAACATATTCAAATAGTTTTATTTAAAAACATATCTCCATAAAATACTCTAATTGATTGGCTCAATAGATAATTAATATATATAAATTAAAAAGTTAGAAATATTACATGTATTTTCAAAAGACATAATATTTATAGAAAATTTTCAAATCAAATGAATAATAATTGGTAGAATAGCATAGTAAATAAATAAATAATAAAATATAAAAGAACTAATCAATAATTAAAAATGATTGAGATTCCATGATAAAATAGTTCCAACACGTTGTTGCCTAATTTTTTACCAAAAATTAAAGACTACTGGTAGGATGTATGTTATTTCCATATGCACTGCACATGAAGCCCAACTATTATTCCTGAGACTGGACTAGAGAAAGAATGTTTATGTTGAAGTTAGGAGACTTAATACCAATTTTGTGGATTACTCAAGGATCTCATCCAATATTCGCATGAACTTTTATTATAGATGAATGTGTACTATAAGTATCATTTATGACATTGTTGTTTTACACATATTTTAAAAATCCTCATCATATGTAGCTACTGTTTTCCTCCTTCCCATTTGAAATATGTAGCTTACGGCCTCCTCTACAAACCTTGTCCTTTCCAATAGCAAGAAGAAACCAAAAGAGAGGCCATCTGTGATCCTCAAATGCATATTTTTGTTCTATTGGTTGTGTTGATTTTAAGCATATTTTTAGAGTCGGCAGAAAAACTATTTATATCATGGAAGGTTAACTTGAATAGAGTCTACATCTAATTTTAGGAATTTACAATGGGTTGGAAGCAAAACCTTGTTGTTGGTAAAATTCAACTCATCCAAGGCAAAGGGCACACAATACAATAGATGAAGGTGGAATGTTCTACCCACTAGTTCTTCTACTATTTCCTGCTCAAACATCCAACGGTTCCTGTTTCGCACTCAAGATAAGTTTCCTCAAGATAGAACAAAATAAAGTTTACAAAGTGTAGCTATGTACTTGGGTATGGTGGATGAAAGTCAAATGACTACTCATGCAACATGTTTCAGGAAAGTTTTACCAAGCTAAATTTATAAAACCAGTTCCGTCTTCTTTCTATAGTGCAACAATTGATCTAACGAATTTCCCTTCAAGCTTAATTTTACCTACTTTTATAGTTTTCTTATTCTCCTGTTATAATTTCTTTTTTATTAATTAAATCAAAATATAGGAAAATTTATAAATGAATATCTAAGAGAAAAGTAAAATCTCGTCCCAAACATATGCCTTAAACTATAGTGTAATGATATAATTTATGTGGTGACTCTTTAATTGATGAGTACAATGACGCGGTACTCTATTGTTTATTTACCGAAGTTGACAAGAACAATTACATTGTATTAAAGGATTCTCAGCACGAACCAGGGCCAAAGCCAACCCTATTGTTTGCATTGTCGAAAGCCACCGTAATACCCTGTTGCTGAACATTCCCAATGATGTTGACAGCATCATTTGCAGAGGGTAAAAAGGGGAAGCACACAACATCTTCGGCAACTTGAAGTAGAGTTCCCACAGCTGGGATATCGAGGTTGGCGTTGCCTTTGAAATGAAGAGTAATAATTGGGATTTTCACAGCTGTTACGCTGGATAACTGGTAGCAAGGTTGAAACTCTCCAAATGGCGAGGCCGGCTTAACAGCTGGTGCATGTGTCCTCATCTTTTGCTCGAATGAACTTCACAGAGCATCGTACACGGGTTTCACCAGTTGTGTAGCCATCACGGCAGTGTCAATATACGTTATTGTTGGCAGAGCACCAGGCACCTGCAAGTTAACATTTAATCGTTCGCCTCCCACGCTAACACGTTCCAGTCCCAAGATGTACGCACTCGAAGCGAACTGGGGCTCTTTCAGCATGGGTGTGAACACTTTCACAGAGGATGGAATCCCTAAACTCAGCTACCCTTTTGCAGTTACAGACAGGTAATTGGGAAGACAGTAGGAGAACTGCCCACCTGCCTTCTGAGAAACAAGGGAAAGTGTACCCCTTCCCAACCCTAAATGCCCGGATGTGGCAAACTTCCTTGCTGGGGCAAAGCTATAGGCGCATCCCATGTGTAATTCGTTGAAGCTATTGCCTCCCACCTTCAGAGTCTCTGTGATGTAATCACCCTCTGATCCTTGGGCCAGACCGTTGGTGTCGACGTAAGTGCAGATGCCCCACTTGTCGCACTTTGATTGGAAGTCCTTGGGATCAGATCCTAAAGGTGGACATTTGGAAAGCTTGCAAGCAACTGATTTGTATGAGGAGGATTGCTTTGGGACATACATGGGGAACTTCACATTGGAAGCACAGCCCTCGCACGGGTTGCATTGAATCCATGACAGGGAACTCAGCGTGTCAATTCCCATCAGTTGTTTCTGAGCTGGTGTTCCAATGGAAACTTCTACAGTGTATTCTGGGCCTTCTATTTCCTTCCCAGATGTAACAGGAGTGCTGAAGGCAGTTGAGGATGTAGCATTATTGGTGCTGCTTAGAGTAAAACTGGTAAGAATGCGATTAACAAGATATTTATCCCTTTGAAGCCATTGTATCAACACATCCCTCCAACTTGAATTGGAGGCTACATTGAGATGAGTAATTAGTAGATCTGCTCGTCCTCTCTTTTCTTCTTGGAACGACAGTTCCTCGCTTGGTCTACCAGCCGAGGCATTGAAATCCGTCCCCTCTTCAATAAGAAATGTATTCCCTCCAACTATGTAATACTTTTCCTTTATTATTCTTCTACATTCGCAGCCGGGAGAGCAGACGAAACAAATAAGGAGAATGGAGAGTGTGAGGAGTGAAGATTGCTTTTTGATCGCCATTGCCAGCAACTATGAGACTGAATCGTTGTGCTCCTTCTGTAGATTGGCGGGTTTAAATAGGCTGTGTGGCAAGGAAATTACTTTCATTACTATTAAATCGGCGGAACCTTATTTTGTCACCATTAACAAATTTAATATTTGTACGAGCAGCATTGAATCGGCTTGGGTAAAATAATTATTTGTGAGCTTTTATTAAATGAGGGTAACAGTAACAATAGTTAATTTTGAGCAGCTTGTTACAATCGGATTGGTTTCCAGCTCATTAGATGATTATCTTATAGCATTGTGTAATAAAGGTAAATGTTAAATATATTATTAAATATATATTAAAATTTGAATTTTGAAAGATATTTGTTCTTATATGTAAGGTTATATGACTAATGTATGATAATATAATTGAACGATATAGATATCCAGATATGTAAACATGAAATATTCAACATATTAACAAAAGATTCAAGATGGAGAAATAAGATGAAATAGAAAAAAGTGAGCACCATGTGAGGAAACTAGAGGAAGCAGAAACATCACAACACCAAATGATAACCTGACCAAGAAACCAAACATAGCCACTTCACATGAAATGATTTGGCCAACTAAATATTGATTGATTAAACAACTGACCTTGATCATGACCTCTTTGTTGATCTCAAACAAGATCCCATTCAGCATCACCTATATATTATTTTAACACTTAACAAATTGTACATGGAGACCGCTTTGTCATAAGCCTCAAAACAAATTGTACATGGAGACCGCTTTGTCATAACCCTCAATAAATTGCACAAATGACACCAAGCCACCCTCTTTCAAGTTGGTTCATGTAGCCTCTTCATAGTTTTCAATGGAACTCAGCTTGATATTAACAGGGTTACCACAATTTCCGCACTCTCACCTAGGTCCTAAATAATATCCTCAGAGATATCTTCACACCGTCATTAATTATGAGGGTATTTTGACCGGTCCAAAAAGTGGTGATAAAAATGGGAGAGCTTTATGCCTAAATTGTTAATTATGAGGGTATTTTGACTGGTCCAAAAAGTGGTGATAAAAATGGGAGAGCTTTATGCCTAAATTGTCACGCTGACCTTCATAAGATTCAGTGGTGTTATGAATGGAGTAGAAAGTACCAGTGATAATTATGGTTCATTGTAGAAGGTTACCATTATGTGGCATTATTTCTTGGAGCTTTTTTATTTAGATTTTTGTCATTCTATTTCCATAGCTTACAAGTTTTTGGGTGCTCTTTCTAGTGTGTTTAGCCTTTAATGGATCCCAGCAAGTTTTATATAAGCACTAATACATTTGGCATCGATTTGCAACGGCCAAGTGTCGGAATTGCGACGCAACTGTGTCAGCACTGCGACGGCAGAAGACGTCGTTGTTTTTAGTCACAAATTACGAAGTCTATTCTTGGATGTCGCAATTTCGACGTCTTCACCATGCATTGCGACAGGGTGACGTCGGCATCTGCCCACGGGTTCACTGAGGCGAGAGCCTTTACAGTTCTTCCGTGGGCGTCGCACTTGCGATGTCCATGGAAACTTGTGACGGTGCTAGCGGCGCAGTAGCGCTGCTGTCGACGCTGCTGGCCATCGCAATTGCAACACAAAATCATCAATTGCGACGGCGTCGCTATGAACGTGATGCTTATTTCGTCGCAATGCGCATGCGAACATCGCAATGGCGACGTCCGTGGTTAGCAATATGGCGGGGCTGCTGTGGCAGCGACGCCAACTGCCGTCGCCGCCACAGTGGCCCCGCCACAAGCATCATCTTCAGCTGCTAGCTCTAGCAATGTGTTCACAGTCATGTTGAGCAGTTGTATTGCTGCTTCATCAAATGCGGTTGCCCATAGCTCCCTAGTGTGGTCTTGCAATTATAGGCGGACCATGTAGCTATAATTGCATTCCGTAAATTCCTTGTCGCATTTTTTACCATACCATTCTTCATTTGCATTTTCAGACAACTTTTTCTTGCATTGCTTTCTTGCCACTTGGCTGGGGCAAGCCGAGCAGGATAGCTTGTCTGTGTTGACCTCTATAATGGTTGCTTTCACGATGCACTTTATAGCACAAGTAGAACGCACAGTTTGATCATGTATGTCATAAATTGTCATTCTCAATACTGCAGGAGGTTGTGGGGCGTAGCTAATCGATGGCTCACCATTGTCCTTAACATTGTCATCAAACCATGACTTTAACTCCGATGTCTCTGGAATTTGGAGATTGATCATCAGTTGTGTATTACCTGTGGTGTTGAGTACTCTTCCATTGAAATCAGTAACACAGCCTCCCTTAACCACTAGAACTATAGTGTCTTGCAAGTAGTAGCTTTGTTGCAATTCACTGCCCACTTGCTCGGCTGCTGAGCCCCAAAGCGTTAGATCAATGGGCCTATGAGTCATATGAAGCAATTGGATGGCGCGCCGAGAAACTTCCATTCCATTTGCTCTTCTTATCAAGGAGGTTGGTTGTACACATATTGTTTGCCGGTGCCCTGTTGTTGCTCCCTCGGCTGGTGTTGGAGATGGTAACAACATCCTCTCGATCTTCTGAATCCATTACATGGCTAAATGAAATATATATTCTCGCCTTTTTGCTACCCATGCTTCTAGAATTTATACCTTTTACTATAACATTGTAATTCTCATAAGGTGTAGCTTGCTAAAGAATCACTAGTATGAGGATGAAGCTCCATGGGTTGTGCCAATAGAGATATATACAAGCTTGCTTTAATTTATATCAATAACCAAGTGTCAAATTAAATCATAGTAACAGGAATTAGACATTGAAGTTAGTGAATTACAGGACCATACTATCTTAAACAGAAGAACATAACACACACATCATTATATGTAAAATCGAGCTTGTTACGATTAAAGAATAAAAATGGAATTTGAATAAGATGATGAGATGCTAATTAATTACAAAACACCTAAAGAAAATTTTGCAATGAAAAATATGAAGTTCAATGAAGTGGCTCATACACTCGCCTATGTAGATGTAATTTATCCGAACTTTAATGGATCCTGTCAGAAAGACCCCAGTGTGAAACAACAGCTCACTTGGAGGTCACGCAATCTGACACAGCCACCAGTAAAGACAGGCAAACTAAATTTCTCGGCCATCACAAGCAGCAGCGTGAGGATTTCAGGGCAGAATGGTTTTGGTATAAGTTTTCAGAGGCTGACAACCTCAAGGATCCTGCAAAATAATGATGTAGAAGGGTGGATTGGTAGAACTAAACAATCCAAGAGACCAATACCTACAACAACTAAATTTAGGCTAGTGAAGGCATGGAACAATATTACACAGCCCTAACTGGATATTGTCAATGTTTTCATCATTTGACTGCTCAAGGTTAAAGAGCACAGAAGAGATAAGGAACACAAACTCAATAGTAAAATCGAGACTCCAAATCTATAACAAATTTGTACACTAGTATTAAACAGGGACGAAGGCTAAAAATCCAAATTTCACAACAGAAGAAGCTATCAAACCAAATCAGAACACCATAGAGCATGGAATCGCATAATGGCATTTTACCTAAATCATGGAAGAGAACTCCAAACACTGTTGTCCACCTCTCCTACCGTCGTCCCAGTTCCTGTAAGAGGTAACAAAGAACGATGTAAGCAAAGTTATTGAGAAGCAGAAAACATGCATTCTTTCCAAACGACAGCAATCACACTTATCTATTCTAAATTTTATTAGTTCTTTAAATCCACTTGTTGCACAATCTTCGCAGAAGCAATTCCGTTTAGTAGTATAGATTGCAAGAACTTGCAATCTCTAAGAGAACTCTTTGGATAGATCCATAAAAATATTTAACATGAGTATGTTTGTGCAGGTTCTGAAGCTGAGTATCCCACAAATTTGATAATTTTTTGAAATGAGCCACTATTACTTTCCAATCAATACACCACAGAAACCTGCAATGAAATGCAAGTTATCTAAAGTAGAAAAAAATTCTTGTGGAAGAGCTACCTTAACAATTCAGAAAAAATGGGTATTAGCGAAATTCTGATCCAACCGAAATCCAATGCATTAATTACATAGTTACAAGCAAACCATCCAAATAGCCAGATATGTGGTTTTTAATATCCAATCTCAATTTCCAAATTAT
This sequence comes from Cupressus sempervirens, assembly GCA_028749045.1. Classification (NCBI taxonomy): domain Eukaryota; kingdom Viridiplantae; phylum Streptophyta; class Pinopsida; order Cupressales; family Cupressaceae; genus Cupressus; species Cupressus sempervirens. The sequence goes on from CM053792.1 coordinate 739,746,304, forward strand.
TTTTTGAGGCATGTTATTAAGAGATTTAGTTTTCATCAAATCAAAACCAAGCACATGGATGAACTACTCGTTAACCCCAACCATGCACATTGTTATTTATAAATTAAATGTATTTTTTAGTATTTGGGGTTGATAGGCATGTAGCATCTTACATCCTCCCAAAATCAATAGCGTATTGGTTGCCCACATTTATGCTGACATGTCACAAAAACCAACCAATATCAATGTAGAAACAACCAAAGAAAACCAGGTCCTTATTGGCACAATTTGTGTGGCAAGTGAAGGAATTGAGGATTAAGCTGCACAAAATATGGCAGAATAAAAATACAATGTCCATGTAAGATTTAGGGTTTTGATGAAATAGTTCTTATTGCCAGGAGATGGGACCAAATTGACGTGGAAGTAGCCATTGATGATGTTGAGAATAATTGTTGTTTAATTTGAGCAGTTGTCAAAGAATGTGGGCATACCAGCCAAAAATAAATTACACCCCGGCTTATAGATCTTAGACCACAAGAATGGATCCATTCACTGCTGTGATTGGTGGGGAGGAGCAGAATATTGTTGTATGTGTCGAGAGGGCTTCCATTGGTAAAACCTTATTCCGCCTTAGGTATATAGTACAAACATTTGTTAGAAGAGTCTCATCCCTTTCGGCGGGGTGGTCTTCTTGGGAAGTTTAGTTGGGCAGACTTTAGAAAATTGCATCCTAAATTGAGCTTGCAGATTGATTAAGGTATGGATAGAGACAATGCTATGAGCCTAGGGCTTGCCATAACACAATTTTTGTAATAATTTGAAGCCTGATTAAAAGGCCAGACCATCCAAGTAACATTGCAAACTGCAAGGAAGTGGAGGTTCAAGTTGGAAGGAATCACCAAATGTTTTGAATGGCCCGCAGGGGAAGTATAAGTGTGCCGCTTATAAACTTGAGGACTTGTTTGATTGCCTATATGTCATAATGCTCCAAGTGAAAACCACTCAACAAAATACTACAACACGGGAACAATATTTTTTTTTCATTCTTTGACAATCATTAATAACATTTTCGACATTCCTCTTCTAGGGTTGATGAAGTTAATGACACAGGAATTATCTCATCATGCAATCACTAAACTAATGCATTCGGAAGAATAGCTCTGAAAATTTTCTTAAGTCATCCAATGACATTCTAGAATGATTTCACGATAGTAGCACTACCCCTCAACTTCCTATGAATGTAATGGAAGTTTGAACCTCTTTTGTAAGAATATGCCAGTTCAGCATTGTGATAACATTCTTTGAAGGACGAGGATAGTTTTCCATGAGTATCTTGGGGATGTTTCTCTTATCTAGCGATTTAGGACAATTTATCAGATCCTCAAACAAATGAGTAATGGAAATACATGCACTTCCATTTGTATTCTTTCAATCATATTCTAATCAAATCTTTCAAAACCACTCTTGAAAAATAACATCCTCTTTGCTTTATTCACCATAATAACATTAAATTCCCTATAATAGATTTTGTCATCTCAAAATTGAAAATTGCAGAAGCTTCAACTTAAAATTTGGTTGTCTCCCCTCTTAAGCTACAACAAATTTTGTAACATAAAATTCAGTCCACTGCATCATCATGCATCGGTGTTCCTAGCATAATACCAGGCGTATGCTATGAAATACCATACTTATCAAACATAGATCCCTTATGAAGCATTGGATCACATAAGTAAATTGAGCTATCTCAACCAAGTATTGGCTTATGGCTTTGGAAAATCAATGTAGGTTCTTTGGCCTACATATTGAAGGCTTGGATGAAGATTGAATGGACAATTTTATTTGGCTTTTTTAAGGAAATGGTATTTGAACTCATAAGAAATTAGAGTGGTGATCTCTTATGAAGCGTTGGAGTTTATGAGTGTATCACAACCTATATGGAGAATCAACACACATTCGTGTGTTTTGGGGTAGGGTGGTTATTTGAGTATATATCTTATGTTTCTTTTCTCCTCTTGTTTTCTCTTATGTCAACACTCTTCTTAACTTTTATAGATTTGGTTTATGTTGCATTATTATCTTCAACGGTCTAAGGAGGAGTTCATTATATTTTCTTCTAGTATCAATAAAGTAAATATCAAATGTCTTACATGAGGAAGTACAAACAACTTAGATAAGTATTACTTTCAACTAGCCAAAAACTATTGTTATTGACACAAAATTTTCTTGTGCATTAACAAGTTATAAGTTTTTTTAATGTTGTGATGTTGCTATCAGGATTCAATTGTGTAGTTTTTGGTCAAACTCATTGGTCTATGTTTATGAGTAGTGTTTCACAATAACTTCTTTCTCATTAGAATGAATAGAACACTAAATACTCATTGCATCTAGGTTTGCTCACGAAGGTGAAGCGTTGGGCTTTCTCAAGATGTTACCCACCCAAGCACCACTCCAACCCAAATGTTCTTAACCATGGAGTTTTTTAAAGGTTAATGTCATGCTCAAAAATCAAGGCTAAAGCACACAAATTTTTTAAAAAAAGGTAATAACAAGTATCTTATTGAGCTTCACTTTGTTTCGAGAATAGTTTAATATTCTCTACTAAATAGGGCCAACCACGTGAAGGTGGAAGCTCATTTGGCCCCACCCCCCTCCCCCTAACATCACTCTACGTTCCCCGTTAACATCTATCATTCATTCATTCTTTCAACCATTAATAAAATGCAACATTCAATCAATATCACATGATAACATTCAATCAATATCACATGATAACATTCATTAACACATTAGATTCGTTAATGTGCAACATTCATCAATATTCTGGATTAACGCATAATTCATGAACATACATTAGCACATAATTAAATTCATTGAGACATAAAATACAATCATTATCAATTAAGGTATGCAGTGACAATCATTTCTTTTTTTTCTTTCTATTTCTTTTTTCTATGTAAGCTCTAAGAGGAGCATCAGTGTCATCATCAATTCCCCCCTCATCAGTTGTTCTGTTCTCTATTCTTGATGATCTCAAATTCCTATGCTATTGCAAAGGGGGGTCCTCTGCAATAACAAATAAAAGAGTTAAATTAAAAACAATTTATTATAATTGTTATAAGTATTTAATTATTTTAAATAACATAACTGTGTCTCTTTACTTGATCTGACCACATCATTTTGTCTGGACTCAACGTCAACACGATCATGAACATCGACCCCTCGATCCTCTACAACTACTATACAAAATGTTACGTTAATCCAAACACCAATTGCAATTACATATAAAAAATTTAATAGCAAATGTATACCTCCACCACTGGGATGCACATCATGTGAACCTTCGACATCCACAGATTGTGTAGAAGGATTGTTAGGCTGCATTCCAACATCCTACGTATTGTTATCATTGCTTGCTTAAAACAGATATACTCACTTTATATTGGAACTTAACATCAAAAAGACTAATTAGTAAAGTATTCAATTTGAAATAAATTTCATTTAGCTTATTTACCTGTGGCTTAGATGCATCAGTATTAGAACCTTCCACACTAATTTCAGCTCGTAGCCATTCAACCACGGCTCTATAGCCTTGTTGGAAGCCAATTCTCTTATCGTCTTCTGTGAGGCATCTCTTGAACTTTGAGCCCTGCATTTTTGCGTGGTATGGTGAATTTTACTTGCATTGTTTCATCAACCAATGGAGGGTAGTTAAAATATCAACAGCAAATCATTTATATCCATCACAATATAATAGGAGAAAAATTGAGCAATCTACTATATAAATGTTGCGTGTTTCTATGCTTTGCTTGTACCAACTTTTTTGTCCAAATTCTTAAGTTGGGTAAGAGTTAGTTCACCTCTTTGGAAATAAAAATGGCTGCAAGTGCTGCTACATTCCCTCATTCTTTCAATCACTGCCTTTATTCTCAACTATTGGAGGAAAATTCAGTTAAGGGTGAGATTTTAAATAATGTCATATTAGTGAATCACAAGTTTTCTTCATTAATATAGATTGCAGAGTCTTGACTTCAATTGTTGAATTGTTTATATTGAATATGAAAATCCACTACTATTATTATATTATATTGACCTATTTATAATTGATGAGCTAAATAAGGGAGTCCTAGCATTTCCCTTCACATTATATAAAAAATTTGATACAATTTTTCATTTACTAATACTTACAACTCTTGCTTGAAGTTTCGAAAAACCACCAGAGCCGAGCTTGTGTGTCCCGTGCTTTTCTAGTCTTGCCTTTGTTGCCTTTGATGTGTCAAGCAATCTATGAAAAGTTTGAAATATGTTAGATAGTATAAATATGGAGGTTAATTTGTACATAATTAGATTCTCAACAGTATCACATACCTTGCTGTACTCTCCACTAGTGTAATATTATTTTTCTTGTCAGCTTTATACTTTCCATCCAAAATCAGAGCCTGCCACTCAGCCTCAGGAACATAGGGCAGACGCTCGTACCTGGGGTTGTCCCATAAATTTTTTCTGTACTGGTACCTAATATACTTCAAAGATAAACCAACTTTTTCAAGGAGCTTGTTTCTCTCGAATGCACGAGGTCCAAAGAGTTGGGTCATGCTCTCTATAAGATCATCCTTCAACGGTTTGCGTTGGTGATTCTACCTTTTAAGTAAAAACAAACATGTTAGACTCATAAATGAAGTGAAGCTACCTTTAATATAGTTCAAGAAATGGACGAAAAGGAAAACTATTATAGCAATGATATGAAATCAAAATAGTGGTTTGGGGTTTTAGTTAGGATATGATGTTCCACCAGGTACGCATGGTGGGCCCAAATATTCGCAAACACTCATCACCAAGTTTTCTCCAAAAAAGATCATTCCCTACAAAACAATCATGGGATCATTAGTCGATGAAGAGTGATCAAAAACTAAATTACTATTATATCACTATAGAATAATAATAACTTTAAAGTACCTGGAACTTTGGCTACTTTTAATGGAATGCCTTCATCGTCGCTGACGATCAATGTGATATCCTTCACCGTTCCCGTACTAGGAATATAGGAACATCCAGGAAATGATGTTGCAGGTCCTATTGCAAAAAGTTTCATAAGTCTTTGTCATGATCGAAGTATAAAAGAACAAATGATAATTGATGTTATAAAGTTGTAAAAAAGAAACTGTTTGTTGCTGTCATAAGAGAGAAAATGAGGGATTTGTGTACTAGCAGATGGTGCAACAGTCGATGCATGTAAGCTGTGTGTTGCTGACTCAGCAGTTGGAAAGAGATTTGTGGTTGTCCTGGATGGAGGTGGCGTCATCGTAGGATTCAATTGATGTGAAGCTGAAGAACAAAATTGTTAGAGCATGCATAAATATAGAACGCGTGGACTAGCATGGACAAGATTGTTAGAGCATTAAAAAAAAGGATTGTTCGAGCATGTATTGTCAATGATTATGATCATTCCTATATATATTTAGTGGAAAACAAAAGTGGGGAATGGAACATGCGATCTACCTGAACCACCTGCAGCACCCTCATCATGGGAACGTGGCTCAAAATCAAGCAAAAAACTCTGTAAAGACAACACATCCATATTTTAATTAATGCCATAAAAGAGCATAACATAAAAACCATTATTGAACTCTTGTTATAATTAAAAATTTCATTAATACTTACTTTTAAGGACTCAGAGGTGTGCAACAATTCAGATGCCCTATCTTTTATTTGTTGAGTCATAGGCTTTATGGTTTCCAAACGTAGAATTTCTTTGCTAATTTTCTTTAAATTAATTTTAATCGAATCGATCGGGTCATCGGTCTCTGCCAAATCGATATAAAAAGGGTCCTCCTCAGGGGGGGCCTGCTGAGGGACTACAGGTTCCTTTCCCTCCCCCCGACCACTAGCCCTCTGTGACAAAAATAGTATTAGTATTATCAAAATTACTCCAAAACAATAAAGAAAACAACATTAAAAAAATAACATTTTGTTTCTATCTAGTTTGCACAATTACAAATGAGTTTTACCTGCTCATGTGTAGATGAGTAAGGAGCATCGTCAGCACCCCCTCTGGGCGATTGCTCTGTATTGTGCCCCTGTGTCAAAGATGAAGTATAAAAATGTTAGCAAAAAATTTATTGACTAAATGGTGTGTTGGAGTCATTGATTAGAAGTTGGTTTAATAGTATGAACCACCCCCATGATAGTAGCCTCGTTTGTATCTATGTGGTTCAAATTGTAATCAATAAGAAGCTCTTCCTCTGCACGTATTGATTTTATCACACAGATGAATACATGATTTCCCTCGCGTGCCTCAAATATGATATTGGGTTGCTTTATTGTTGACCCAGGTCGTGTACTATTTTTAAAACTCGCAATATTCCCTGTTGCTTTTGGCCTTCCATCAATGTATATAGCCACACTTTTACTTTGATTATTGTCTTGCTACTGTATATAATTTGCCGAGAGGGCATACCTACGCATACTTTTTTTATATTTAACAATATGCATCCAACTTTTGTAATCGTAACATGATCCAACATACTCCATCAATTCAAAAAAAAATTTGTAAGACACCTTTATGCCGTCCATAGAAAATAGGCCCAAACCATGTAGTGATGATGGTGCTATGCGATATATCCTCTCATTAACACAAAAATTAGTGTTTATCGGAGGAAGTTCCTTGGGTACCTAATGTTTCTGTAGATGTTGGTACCTCAAGGGCACCTCGATGTCACCTTCCGTCTCATCATCATAAGAACATGACCCCCCTTGAGAAAGGAAAAATTTCATGCGTTTATTGAATTTTCTTCTAGTCCTTTGACCTCTAGTTAATCTCCCTATTCTAGATAAACTGTATGTCTCACTTTCCTCTTCTATTCCTATATTTCCCTCACTCGAGGAAGACACTTCTGACAAATACCTATTCGCTGGTACCTGCAAATGGGAGAGATCTTAGAATACATCAATCTTACTATTGATAAGTGTATTGAATAGACTGTCTATAAGGAGTATTGACTTATACCTGTCAATCCATGAGACTGTGCGGGATGCTCCTGAAAGGGGTTCAATTTCCTGCAAATGTAATTCAATTATTGTGAGCATAATCACATCATAATCATAATCACATCCAGCATTAGCATCACATTAAAATTAAAAACATTAAAAGGTACACAATAAAACACTTAAATCAGGCTCACATTATAAGCCTACTAGGGAAGTAGGCCTAGTGAAGGGCTAAAACTGGGTTTTTGTATCAACTGATGAGTTGAGGGCTTAGTCACCTTGGGGACATGCTATTTGAAGTTGTTTGATGTGTGTGGAGGTGGAGGAAACACCTAGACTAAAGCCACTTGCATAACATTTTGAAATTCAGTTAGATATTTTATATTAATTAAGACAACTGTAATTTCTTCCAAAACCCATTATAATAATTTTAAAATGGATTATTGGTTTCTTTTTACTTACTGTGTAAATCCCTTAGATCCAAATACATGTACTGAAATAAGTTTTCTAGTTTTAGTCTGTAAATCAACATACTGATACAATGTTATTCCTATTCTAAAATGAAATGTTAGAGATACTTGAATTATTAACCATAAAATTGGGTAAGCACTTATATTATGTTTTCCCTATGAATTTTATTTTAGGTACAACTCCCTTTTATAGATATTTAATGAATTTCCTTTCCTAAACTAAACACTTACAAATGCTTTTGACCTGAAAGAAAATAAGGCTCAATATATTCACGCATCAATATGTGTTTTAAATAGTTTTATTTAATTAATTTAGATTAATAGTTAATTTAGATTAGCAGTATTCTATTTGTAGTTGAAACTTGTAGCTTTTAAATAGATAATGAATAAACTATGTAACCATATATATATAAGACAAATATATTTCTATCAAGAAATGAATATTAAATAGATTAAGTATTGATGGCATACATCTAAATTCCATCATCATCATCCTCATCGTCATCATCATCATCATCATCATCATCATCATCATCATCATCATCATCATCATCATCATCATCATCATCATCATCATCCTCGTCATCATCATCGTCGTCATCATCATCATCCTCCTTGCCATCATTGTCGTCGTCGTCATCATCATCAACATCATCATCAACATCAACATCATCTTTATCATCATCATCAGTAGCAGCATCATCGTCATCATCTTCTTCTTCTTCTTCATGAAAATTTGTGTCAACAACATCATCCAATAACTGTCGATCATGATCACCATCTACATCATCTTCTACTTCTTCGGTATCTTCTTCTTCCATCGCATTATACTTTATTGGCCTTCCTCTCGGTTCATGTCTAACAACAAATGACCAACCTGGTTTATGTGGAACCTCTGAGTAAAATACCTACTCACATTGGCTTGGAAGAACATAAGGCTCATCCCCAACTGGCTCAAACGGCCTTGTATTAACCATTGTAAATCCATTATCATGTTCAATAACAGTTCTGTCAGGATCATTTGGATTAAGTTGTAGCCTGTACCATTTGAAAACGAAGAGTACTAATTTGAAGGAACTAAAGTCACACTCAATTATCTCATCCAAAATGCCATAGTATCAATTTTCATACTCTTGAGGATGTAAGTCGTTTCTAGATGAAATATTAGTCACTTGAAAGACTGCAGTTATTCCTGAATCACAAGTTTTCTTCGTGTCATCCAACACTTTGACGCGAAATTTCTAACCATTACAGAACATAGCCTTGTGGTGTTTAACTTGCAATAATATGTGAAACATATCAAAATTATTGTATCGTGAGTTGATAAACATACAGGTGATTAATAAATTTGTACGTACCTGAAAATCTCTTGAACCACATGCTAAATCTATTTCCTTTTGCGTAACATTGGAATCTCCATTATGATGAGCTTCTTTAACCAATGAAGATACACCTTCCCATGTTAATGTGCGACTAGAATGTTGACATCGTTCAATCCATACCATCATCCAATCAAGATTGTTTGCAATATACAAATATAGTGCATCCCACTCTCGAGCACCTGTACAAAAAAAAAATAGACAACTTACAACCGATTTATTTTGAAGATTAAGAAATAATTTATTAATATAACATCTTATAATTTATTACCTCTCACTTTCCTCAATGTACCTTTCCCCATCAAGTACTCCCCTTCTAATTTTTTAAAAGGCTCGAGATCCCAAATGCGATCTACATGGATATTTGATGCAAACTTAGAAAGATATTTAGTAGTGTACACCATAGTCTGGTATACCATATATCACTCTACCATAGAACCCTCAGGATGTGCTCTTTGTCAAACCAAAGCCTTCAAAGATTTCAAATTCCTCTCAACCATCCACATTGACCTAGTGTGTACAGGTCCACACAATTCAATCTCCTCAACTAGGTGTATGAGGTAGTGTTCCTGTGCATTGAAAAAAGTTGGAGGTAGACACTTTTGCATTTCACACAGTAAATGAGGAATTCTTCTCTTCCAATAGTTTATATCTTCTTTATGGATTTCTTTAGATGACAACCACCTACATTAAGAGATTCAAGTCACAAAAAAATATAGATATGAGACTTTACAAAATAATATACAATAGATTACATAGCAAGAAAAAAAAATCACGAATATAATAAATATATTCAACAAATTGAACAGATATTACTGCTTACCTCATATATTTTCCAAGATCGTATATCACTTGTTTGATGTTATTGTTGAAGTGCTCTGGGAGAGATAGAGGAAGCACGTACTGCAGTAATTATAAACCAATCATTTCATTGTTTTCTAACATAACATAATGAACAATTCATGTAGTTTATGAATATATTGTAAATACAGAAGAACATAACTTACCTTGACGAAAGTATGCCAATCATGCATTTTGAGCCCTGGCCCAAATTCACTTTTTTTTGATATGAGATTGTTTATGTTCGCAGCAAATCCCGTGGGAAATCAAATTTTTCGTATGACTTCTTTTATGGCATCACTTTGCTGCTCCATTAATAACCATGGAAGGGCACTTATATTAATATGATCTCTGTTGCTATTTGAGTGAATGAAATTTTTCAATGCATGATTGGATTCATGTATGTCATTAAAAATTTTGACAATTTTTTTCTTTGTCACGCCTTACATCCAATATTTTCCATAATGTCTCTGTTATATTCTTTCCACTATGCATAGTATCAAACAAATGCACAATTTGTAAGTGCTCGTAGTAGGGCAACCTACCAAATTGTTTGGGATAGCTTTTTAGTCCCTTTGGAAGGTTGTCAGTATTGCCTTGACGACCTTCACGATCATCAATTACACAATTAGTCAACAAAAATCACAATAGAAATATATAAATTACAAACATAAACCATTAGGTCGAACGGCATTACCTCGATGATTAATTCTATTATATTCCAACTTCCATAGGCGAGGTGTCATTCTTCGTGGCTTTGATGTAGTCTCTTCTTTCCCATTGAAAAGATGTTTTTCCGTACTTCGATACTTATGATTCCTGTGGAGGAAGTGTCTACACTCATCAAACACCTGCTTTCCTAAACTTTTTGAATGACGAGATTTCATCTTTGGACCACAAACTGGACATGCAAATTTTCCCTTTGTTTGAAGACCTACAAGATAATGATGTAATTGGATTATTAAATATGTTGATTTTTATAATTAGAATTATTGTGTGCAACTTGAATTCACTATAACATACCACAAAAATGTGTTAGCCCTGGGGCATCATGTATTGTCCATGCAAGTATTGCATGGAATTGAAATTGTCTTTGTTGTATTGGTCTAGACACGTCATACATAGTGACACCGTTCCATAACTCCACAACTCGTCGATAAGAGGCTCAATATATACATTCATATCTTTTACTTGATATTTACCTTCTTGAATGAACAGTAACATTACATAGTTATTGTGACCGTTTTACTGCAAGATTTGTAGGTATGTGTAAATTAATAACTATCAAATGATAAGATACCTGGAACAATCATTGCCAACATAATGTGCTCCCTCTTTATTGACATCCACAGAGGAATGTTATTGTTGATAACAAAAACAGGCCACACCGAGTAAATAGATCTCATCTCTCCAAATGGATTGACACCGTCCACTGCCAATGAAAGCCTGAGATTACGAGGTTGTTCTTTGAAGTGTTGCCACTTTTCCTCTATGTACATAAATGCCGAACCATCCATAGGGATTCGAATAATGTCATCTCGACTTCTATTGCGTTCATGATAATCTATAAATTGAGCCAAGCTACTACACCTGAATAATTGTCGCATCCGTGGAATAATGGGGATGTAACGAAGAACCTTTTGAGGCACCTTTTTTGTTAGTCGATCTGTTCGATATCTACTCGTATGACATACAGGGCATTGTGTTGCAAATTCATGTTCTTTATAATATATAATATGATCATTGGGACAAGCATGTATTGCTTCATACTCCATTCCAATATCTTTCATAATAGCAGTTAATTCTCGAAATGAGCGAGGTAGAATATTTGATGATGGTAACAGAAACTCGCCTATCAATCTACAACAAAAAATATAAGTTGTTAATATAAACAATATTAGTGGTACATTATTCACCCTTTGTTAACTATAAAGACATATATGACATACCTTAACATACATGACATTGTTATGTTGGATAAACCATTCATAACCTTCAAGTTCAACAACAACAATACAGCAGAGAGAAGAGTTGTTTGGGAGTCTTTGTATAGGGGCTCGTATGCCTTCTGAAGTAGAGGTACATCGAGGCTATCATCATCATCATGATCAGATACGCTTGGACTAGATGTGTCATGGATCAATGTATTTATACCATCCTCTTCAATTGTGTTTTCTGGCGCATGATCGTCATCTTCCATGGGATCATTATCTTCACCTTGGATATTTGCACCTCCATGTTCCTCCACTTCGAAAACCATATTCTTCGGATTGTTGTGGTTCATATCATGTACTTCCCTAGGAAGATCAACCTATATAAAATTGATTAACATAAATAAACCATGATCATCAACTCATCATCAAGTGATTTCATATGTATATAAATTGTTAAAATGATATAATGAACGACTTACCAGTGGATGATAGTCATGCCCCCCTTCAATGTGACCATTCTCCCTACAATGTCTCTTAACTATTTTGATTAGCAGTCTTCTACTGTTTAAGCCCTTACAAATATTGCAAGCACAATAACATTTTCCATCACCTTTTCTTTTCAAGTTAGACCACAATCTAGCGATTGTCTCCCTGTTTTGTTCTTCACTTATATTATTTGACATGATCGTTCTTTGCAGGAAGCGAAAATCGGGCTATGAAAACTTCGGTCTATAGCTTTCAAAAACTAAGCAAAACTGTCGAAAGTACACAAATCTTCTTAGACCTAGCTAAATACTTTAATATTTTAAAAATAATTTCTTTAACTTTATTCCTAAGATTATTTGTAAAACTTTGACCAACCGCCTGAAGGTCTTATTTCAAGAGACCTTACAACATTAAGCCACTAAAAGTAATTTCAAAACATATAAGCTAAAAGTCTAGTTAAAATATACATTAGAATTAAAAAAAAACAATTTTCATACCCGAGCGCGCGGCTATAACTCGTGCAACGACCTTCTTGCTTAGCTGTAGAAGCTCTCCAACAATCAAATTATACAAACTACAAGGCTTAACAAAAATTTCAAAACATATAAGCTACAAGTCTAGTTAAAATATACATTAGATTAGATTCAACAATAGCAAGCAATGTTATTCAGAATTAGATTCAACAAACCTTAGCAGTGTAAATAGCCATCTCCTCTAAACTGGACTCCAAATACGAGGGGGCATTCACATACTCTTCCCCTAAAGGTATCCTGAAGAACAAAAGCCACTATTCTTGAGTTTGTGAATTGCACCTCGAGATGAATGAAGCTTAAAAGGAATGAAAATTATTTTCATACATTTAAATTAGGATGTAATATTTATTCATAAGTATATACCTTGCAAGAACTTAAAATTGTTGTTATAAGTGTTGCGGGAAAAGAAGAATTTTATACTTATGTGTATAGATGCACTTCCTGTATGCGATCCAAAGCTCGAATGTTATCAAGTGTGTCCAATGATGGGGAGAGACCTCCGTGCAAGTAGAAGATCTGCAATGAAACAAAAGAAAAGAAAATTTTCTTATAGTAAGAAAAAGTTTGTTGTGCTGCACAGGGTACCAACAAAATAGTGTATAATATCTTTTTCTTTACCTGGCTTTCAATTCAGCATGAGAGCCTTTAATAGAAAAGTCAAGTTGATAACATATTTAACAAGAGCTACAGGGCAGCATAGTTCCTGCGTAAGTTCAAGAAAATGTGTGAGGATTGACATAGATTTGCATAAGTCCAAGAAGATGTGTGAGCATTGACATAGATTTTGTGAACATTTTCTATGTAATGAAGATTTTACTGCAAATGGAATGAACCTAGGGGTGGATTGGTAAATTGGTTATTTGTATCAAATGGTGTAAAATTGAAACTAAAAGCATTTCAATTGGCCACGCCACTCATGGACTATTCCTCCATATGTTATAATACTTTCATCATATATCACAAATATGAAATAGAATATGTAGCACACTGAAATAAAGCATTAAAAGATAGTGTCTAAATGTAATTAAATATATGGAACTGGTTATAAGAATCTATACAAATCAATCAGAATGGGTTGAAATCAGTGCCCAACTTAAGAAGATCAACACTAATAATATGTCAAATATTTATTGTTAATTTCTACTCGTAGCTGTAGGGAAATTAGGTAAGTGAGCAACAAAAGAGCTAATAGTTTGTAAGAGTATACCATTTAAACTGTGTATGCTCATTTAACAAGAGAGCCCATAATTTGGCATGAAATACTCAAGACAATATATTTGATATGCATCTTACTTTAGCATTTCATGTAAACGTGCATATCAACTCCAAGTGTCAAATGTCAGCTGTAAGTGCAACAATGCAAGTTTCCATCTGTGTAACTTGTTTTTCTACTACAGTCAATGCTGATACATCCTGCTTTAACATAAATAGATTCAAAAGGAAGCATTGTCAACTTAAGAAAAATAGTAAAAATATACAGATGGATAAATGATGCATTTGTTTGGTATATTGTTAACTAGTTGAGCAATAACAGAAGCTACACTGACTGCTTGAAACTTTTTGTATGGCTTTTCCTACCCCTGTGAAGAAGATGAAAAAATGCCATAGATAGTAATCAAAAGGAATTAAGCCTACTAACAACAGCATGATTTGCATTGAAAGAAAAAACCACAAATCCATACATTTAAAGAATGACTTGAGTGATCTTTCAAACAATTTGAAAATGAGCTTTGAACAAATACTTTTAACCATATTTCCTTTTATTATGCTATGTCTCCCTGCAAGAAAAATAAATAGATCTACAAGAAAAATATTACACATGCTCATCTGCATGCCAAACTAAAAATGCAATTAAACAAGTGTTACACCATTTGTAGAAATGGGAAGCTCAAGAGCACCCTCTACAAGAATGATAGGCCCAACACTTTGGTACTTTCTCCCTCATGCCAAAACGTGCCAGCAAGCACAACAACCTTCTGCTCTCTAACATCTAGATGATAGATCATAGAGTGAGATCTAAAACATTGTGATTCAAAAAACATATACAATCTCTTCTAGAAACAACATCAAGTAAAATATTGGATAGTAGAAAAATTGTTATGTATAGCAAAAAGTTGTTTTTAAATAAACTAAAGTAATTTTTAATTTACCAAAGTTTTTGCTAAGCCCACATTTGCCAATTGTGTAAGGAACTTCATATGATGCTGCGAGGAATGTGTTGATGAATCCAAAAAATGTGATTTTTTGATTAATCACTAATTGCCAACGTTCATGATTATGTAATTCTAAAGGACATGTCTGAATTGTATCTACTCTGATTTACAATCAATTTTCATCCTATCACTGTGAAAAATGGTTGAGAAATGTTAGGATAGCAAAAAAGTGAAAGCCCGACTTGGAAGGGAGACATAGTCGTGCATGTGAGGCTGAGCCCAATAACGATGGAGTGAGAGGTTGTTCTTAAAATTGGTTGATACTCTACCAATTTTTGAGGCCAGTAAGAGTATTTTTGGGAGATTTAATATGCAAAAGCTGATGTGTAATGAGGGGAGAAACGCGATAGAGGGAGCTTGAGAATGGAAGAATGGAGAGCGGGTATGAAACCCGATAGTGGTAATTAGATAGTAGAAGGTAGTAGAAAACTTTGATAGCAGAGTGGGAGATTGCGGGAGCCCGCAAGCAAGGAGGAACCGAGACTTAGACTAAGGTAAAGAAAAACAAAGGAATATGTGTGATGACAAATTTCCTTACTGGAATTTTGACATTTAAACTAGCATTTCCCATTTTCCCTCCAAAGCAAGAACAAAAAAAAGTAAAATGAACTTAAATTAGTCAATCTACAAGATCAAACTTGGGAAAGGAAAAAAAATAAAAAATTGCCATAAGGTGAATGTCTGTTTGTTTTTTTTGCACCTTGCCGATGCGGGTCTATGCCTGGCCCTTTCTGTGCATCGAGTTTGCCTCGCTCAATGCCCCTCTTTTCCTTTCTGCTAAAGTGATCTCCCACCTTTCCTTTCCGGAAGAACCCTATGATCTCTCGCGCGATTTCTTTCAAATGAGGGTTTTTGGTTTTTTTTCTCTTATATCTCGCGGCCGTCGCAATTGCGACACCTGACGTCACAATTGCGACGTCATCGGGCTAAAATTGAAAAAAAAAAAGCCAAAAATACATTACCTTTTCCAACCATCACAAATTGACCTCTAATGTATTAGTGAGTTAAATTAAAAATAATTGATTATAATTGTTAGAAGTATTTAATTATTAGACTAAGATAAATTGGATGCAACTTTTTCTGATGTTGTGTTCCTTATATTTATCCATTCAAGTGTTTTACTATAGTTATTTTAGTTAAGTTGGAAGAGGAAGGACCATGTACCCACACATGAACTCACATTGGTAGAGCACAACAACAAGTTGTTACAACTTGAAATGTACTAGCCATCTAGAAACAAAATAATAAAAAACTACGTAATACTAAAAGTAGTAAAAGCTAACTTACATGAGTTGCTATCAATCATAAAGAGAATTAACTTCTTTCTGCTACTCTTATCTAACATATTAAAGCTAAAAGTATTATCACCATGTCATAATTTCTATAGCTACTAGTATAGTTCATACTCTTCATATTCCCAACAAAGGGAAGCCAAAAAATTAATAGAGTGTCTTTGGACAGACTATAAATCTAATATTAAAGCGAACTAGAGTAAGTAAACAAAAGAGAAACCTACAATTGATTTAAACTTATCTCTAACCTCCCAATTCTTTGAGAGCCTCTTATAATTCTTCTTCTACTCACGGTTGAAGAAGCTGGAAGGTAGCTTAATATTTTGCAGCCACAAAGACTATTTTTTCTATATTATCATCTACAGGTTCATGCCTCCATCAATAGTCCAAAGATTTATCTCCAAGAACTCAGAAACAAATTCGAGACATGCAGGCTTTCGTAGGTTGTGGAGTTTGTTATGGCAAGTATGATGACTTTCAATTTTTTCCATTCAATGTTGTTGATTGACCAGTCTCTAAGGATAATAGAGTCCTCATTGAATCTTGTTCATCCTACAAAATTGAATTGATATGTAGTATGACATGTACTGTCCCTAATCCTCTGTATGAAAGTGTGATTACAACCTTCAATGGCATTCTGTGCTTTCTCATAATGTCATGCCTTTGTTTCATTCTGCATGCCCCCTCAACCCTACTCTCTCCAACATCAAGTATCCTTGAAGCATGATCCCTACTCCCTCTATTAGCATGTATCCTTGAACCCCAATCCTCGCTATTTGAAACAAATTTGAGACATGGGGGAAGTATTCTTATTTCCTTCTTAGGATAATCAGAAACCTAGACCAAGTTAGGAAAGAGGCATTCCTATAGGCAACAAGGGATTAATTATTTATGTTATTGTTAGGATTGAGGGGGTTATACTCTTCTCTCTTTGCGAGAATAAAAAAACCTAGAAGCTTTTGACATTTTTATAAGTATGTTGTCTAAGGTAAGTGAATTTTTCTTGATGTGTCTTGGAAAAGTGAAGAGTTAGAGGAGTACAATCTTCTCTCTTTGAGAGGAAAAAAAATTTAGACCCTTGAATATGATCTAATTTCTTTATTTTACCTTTATTTTATAGTAGAAATATCAGTGTTTTCAAGCTGCTTCTTTTGTTATTATTCATGGATTTTTGTGTGTGTGTTGAAGCAGAAGAATCCAACAATATACAGATCTACAGATTGTTCGAGGTGCTCACTTTAGACATTGATGTAAATCAAACAAACAAAAATGAATGCTCATATCAACCACTCTTTAAAGTCTCATTAAAATTAAAATTTACCCATGTCAGCCCGTCAATCAGACAACATACAAGAAACAATACCCAAATCAAAAAATCAAAAATTCATATTCCCATTCACATCTAGCCCCAAAAATAATACTCAAACTAACTGTCCACTACAACACCTTGTACCATTGAAAGATTTTGCAAAATCTATTCTATTTAAACGTTATATCGACTAGATAATGAATCGAATAAGGCGAGATCAAAGAGGAGGATGTCTCAGAGAAAGAGATATTTTACCTCTTCACATCAAACCTGGAGTCCAATCAAGATTTATTTCTTTCCTTCATCTTCAAGAGGAGGATGTCTCAGAGAATGAGATATTTTACCTTAGACTTGAAGTCCAATGAGTATTTGTTTGTTTCCTTCATTTTGCATATAGTTCATGTAGTCTTTGGATTCAAAATTTACTCTAAATAATTGCAGTGTCCCACAAACCTAACCTAAAAACTTTCGCTCTGTGCTCGATCGGGGGCAGATTCACTAATTCTCTGTGCTCGGAGGTATTTTTCTGCTCTGTTGGGAGATCTGATTCATTGGGCACAAACAATGTGAGCAATGCGCCCTTTTTTTTTGTCTTATAACCCGACGACGTCGCAATTGCGACATTAACGTTGCAATTGCGACGTCGTCGGGTCATAAGAAAAAAAAAATGCCAAACACACATTGACGTCACAAAAAACTGCCTAATGTATTAGTGATACTTGTTTGTACTCCTGTTTCCTTTATCCACATCCTTATCTCATACATATAAGGCACCGAAGAGACATGTCCTAAGAAAGGACATAACTCTTCCTACGTCGACCCTACACAAACCAAAGAGTATGTTATTGATGCAGGAGCACCTAAAGTACAAGAGCACAAGGAGGTTAAGCGTTCTTATGTCATATATTAAATTTTTTTTTAGGACATTTATAATGTGTTTGAGTCCATAAGTTGAAATGTAAAGGCTAGAAAAGCCATTTGTAATAAGTGTCAAAATTTCAACTTTGTCAAGAAAGTAAAAATACAAAAGAATGCCTTATAAATGATTACACTGATTTAAAATGTCCATTTAAGTCTATTTTAGGGTTATTCAAGTGTTTGTGCAAATAATTGTCAAATTTGGACCTACACTTGTACAACTTGTAATGTGAAAAATGGATAAAGTGCATAAATATTGTCAAATTGCATAATGATTTAAAATAATGTAAGGAAATGGCTTAAAATGTGCTTTAGAATTTATAACCAACCACAAAGACTGTAAAAATTGATGTACGGTCGAACCAAAGAAGAATGGAAGGAAACATTGACATTTGAAGCAAATTTGGTGAAATTCTAAGTTGTTATTGTTTGTTCCAGATCTTGTATGACCATGTACATCCTATAAACCATGTATAATCTATATTTTTGGATGGAAGGATGAATAATCTTCCTTCTCTTTTTGGTTTGGATTAGTTCTATTTGGTTTTGAATAAGTTATGCATATTTTAGTGAAAGTGGTTATTTATAGATTTTAGATTTTTTGACAACAGCCGTGTTGTAGTACTTGGTATTGACACATATGGAATAGTTATGACCTTTAAATAGATTTATGAGATAGATATTTGAATCTAATTTCATTTTGAGTCATTTTCAATCATATTCATGGAAGTTATGAATGTTTTAGGGGAAACTGGTTTTTCTATATCTTCAATGCAGTTGCAGGCATAGATTTGCATGCATGTAATGGTTTATAGATTGGAAAAATTAATGGCTCATAGATTTGAAAACTAGACTCAAAATTGGTCATTTTAAAATTGGTTTGGTTTCATTTGGAATTTTTTTGAGAAAGATATCAGATTCCCAAGGCAAGGTTTTGAGTTTTACTTCTGCATTTTTATAGTAAAATTGTGTCCTTATACGAAGGTCATAAATTATAATTGGGTTGTTGGATTGGGCTCATCTTTGGATATGATTTAGAGGAAATAATTTTAAATAATTCTTATAAAGGGTTTGGCAAGAAAGTTTTTAGAACAAATGTTACGAACAATGGAACCCGAAATAGAAACTAGGTTATGGGAATGAGAGAATATTAAGCTTGGTTGTGTTTAACCTCATAAAATACCTCTATGTTGAATATTTTATGTCAGTGATATGTAGATTTGGATTTTATTGAAATTATATTCACATCAAATTGGTATCAGAGCTATGGAAAGATCTAGGTAGACAGATATTGTGAGGAAAGAACTCAACCCATCTAGTTGCAAGAAGGAAAGAAGTTCCTAAAAAGTTTGTGGGCAAGCAAGTAAGTTTTGTCCTAACCAAGCAACCACTGAGCAAGAGTGGGAAATGCATCACCAGGCCGAGTATGCTATTGGGTAAGATGGACAGTTTGTGTTGGATAGTTTTTTGTTACATAACATTGCAAGCGATGGAGTCAGTTACAGCATTAGAGTGTGTAGCAGAAGCATGGAGCAATGCTTGTTTGGAGATTATCCACAAAGGCATTTCCATGGGACATGGAAATTTTTCAAAATCAGGAGTATGGTGTAGAAGCACCTAAAGTACAAGAGCACAAGGAGGTTAAGAGTCCTTATATCATATATTAAAAAAAATTTAAGACATTTATAATGTGTTTGAGTCCATAAGTTGAAATGTAAAGCCTAGAGAAGCCACTTGTAATAAGTGTCAAAATTGTGCAAGGAGGTCTCATATTGGTCAAGAAGGTAAAAATATGAAAGAATGCCTTGAAAATTATTAATTTGATGTAAAATTTCTATTTAAGTCCATTTTAGGGTTATTCAAGCATCCATGCAAATATTTGTCAAATTTGGACTTACACTTGTCCAAGTTGTAATGTGAAAACTGCATAAAGTGCATAAATATTGTCAACGTTGCATAATGATTTAAAAGAATGTAAGGAGATGGTTCAAAAGGTAGTTTGGAAGCTATAACCAACCAAAAAAACTATTTAAAAATGGATGTACGGTCGAACCAAAGAAGAATGGAAGGAAACATTTACATTTTCAAAACAAATTTGGTGAAATTCTTAGTTGTTATTTTGAGTGACTTTTCAGTTTTAGTGTTGGTCCCAGGTCTTGTACAGCCATATAAGGCTTGGAAGCATGTATAATCTATATTTTTTGGTAGAAGGATGAATAAAATTCCTTCTCTTTTTGGTTTGGATTAGTTTCATTTGGTCTTCAAGAAATTATGCATATTTTAGTGAAAGTGGTTATTTAAAGATTTCAGATGTCTTGACAGGAGTCATGGTACGACACTTGGTACTGACACATATGGAATAGTTACAACCTCTAGATAGATTCATTGGATAAGGATTTGAATCTAATTTCATTTCTTTTTTTTTTGATTCATTTTCAATCATATTTATGGAAGTTATGAATGTTTAGTTGAAATTGTTTCTTTTATATCTTAAATGAAGTTGTGGGCATAGATTTGCATGCACACAATGATTTATAGATTGAAATAATTCATAGCTTACAGATTTGAAAACTAAACTCAAAATTGCTCATTTTTTAATTGTTTTGGTTTCATTTGGAGTTTCTTTGAGAAAGATATCGGACTCCCAAGGTAGGATTTTGAGTTTTACTTCTGCATTTTTACAGTAAAATTGGGTCTTGATACAGAGGTCATAAATTATAATTGGGATGTTGGATTCGGCTCAGATTTGGATATGATTTAGAAGGGCTAATTATAAGTAATTCCTCTAAAGGGTTTGGAAAGAAATATTTTGGAACAAATGTTATGAATAATGGAACCCGAAGTAGAAACCGAGCTATGGGAATGAGAGAATATTAAGCTTGGTTGTGTTTAACCTCATAAAATGCCTCTATGTTGAATGTTGCATGTCAGTCATATGTAGATTTGGATTTTTTGAAACCCTATTTACATTGGTTACCCAGATTAGTGTCTCATGTATAAAAAATTTAGTTAATAAATATACTAACAATGAATATATCATTTAGAACAACAACAAATGCTCCAAGAAGGATGTCAATTTGGGAGATACTATGAGGTACATAATAGGCTAAATCATTTACAAAGGATATGAATGCTTTGCTAGATCTGTATGGTCACGAGTCCAGAGCATTATGTTATCAGAGTTATTTAGGATTAACAGTCGCTTTTAACTTGATAATCATAATGAGAGATAATCATATAGGGAAATATCAATTACAATGAATAAGCATAGATTGATACTCTATATCTATTTGAATCCTCTAAGCATGTGGTATCATTGAACACATGATACTATGTCATATTACCATACCTTTGATATTACTTATCACTTGTGATAACAAAATTGCATGAAAATGAAATATACATGATAAGATATGGAGAATGATTACGTTATTCTTTTATCCAAGTTGTGACTTATAGGTATTGGCAGGCCTATATCATAGTACGTTCTCGAGTTAAGATCTACCAATTCAAAGGATAAACTCCAAAGAATAATAAAATTCTTCCTTTATTTAAGTTGTGACTCATAGGCATAGAAATGTCTACATCACAATATGTGCTTGAACTCATCTAGCTCTCACAATAGATCTCTACTATTAAACACATTATCTAAGAAATTGCCATCTCTCGTAATGTCTTTTATACAAGTGTTCATTAGCTCAGAGATTGTTACCTCTTAAATAATGAATACAAATGGCGGAGCCCATAATAGTCAATAGCCTAATAATAAAATTATTTTATTAATAATTTAAAGAATACAAATGTATTATAATTTTACCATACCATGTTTTTTCTTGGAGTGATCTATCTTCAGTCGTGAGAGAGGTTTGGTCAGAATATTTAATGTCTAATCTGTAGTGCAAATGTACTCTAATTTTACAATATTCCTATCTACCATATCTCTTACATAATGGTAAGGAATTTCAATATGCTTGGACTTGTCATGAAAAAATTGATTCAGAGAAAACTTGATGGAATTTTGATTATCACAATGAATAATCATAGAATTCATGGCTTGACCAAATAATCCCACGAGTAACTTTTTAAGCCAAACTACTTCTTGAGAGGCTATTTCTATTGCAATGTGAAATTCTATGGAACTTTGTGCTACTGAGTATTGTTTTATGCATATCGATGATATCATTGCTGACCCTAAATTGAAACAACATCTAGAAGTGCATTTCCCGTCAGTAACACTTCTAGCTCAATCTAAGTCTCTGTACCCATGTAGTTCCAATTCAACTTTCTCATACTTGAGCCAAAGGTTAAGGGTTCCTTGTAATTATCTCATGATGTGTTTAACTACAACTAGGTGAATCTCATTTTGGCTCACACATAAACTCACTTAAAGCATTAACAATAAATAAAATATCAGGTCTTGTATTTACCAAGTACATAAGAGACCCAATCATCTGTTTGTAAAGAGTAGAAACTATGGAGGGTGATTCTACTGGTGCTTCCTCAAGTTTATGTAGATTGGGCTCCATTGGAGAAAACATAGGTCTGTAGTTCCACATTCTAAATCTCTTCACGATGTCTAATGTATACTTCCCTTGATTAAGTATGATGCTGTCAGAAATTTTTCATACTTCCAGTCCTAGGAAGTAATGAAGGAGTCCTAAATCTTTCATTTCAAATTCCCTCATTACATCTTTCGTGCATTGATCTATAAGATGACCATCACATGTTATTAGTAAATCATCAACATATAGTATCAATATTATCATATCATCTTTATCCTTTTTAAGATAGAGATTTGGATCAGCTTCATCATTTGAGAATTCTAAAAAAGTGAGATACATATAAATTCTTTCATACCAAGCCCTTGGAGACTATAGAGAGCTTTCTTGAGCCTGCCAAAAAAACCTTTAGGGTTATGAGTTCCGGATCCTTCAGGTTTCTCCAAATATACCTCTTCTATAATTTTTCCATTCAGAAATGTTGTTTTTACATCCATCTTATGTACTTTCCATTCCTTCAACACTACAATAGCTAGGACTTCTCTTACAGATTTGTATTTGGCAATAGGAGCAAAGGTTTCTTCATAATCAATTTTCTCTTTTTGAAAAAATCCCCTAGCTCCAAATCTAGCTTTATATTTTTGTTGCTACCATCAACAGTGTGCTTGATTTTAAATATCCACTTAGAAGAAACAACAGATTTTCCTTTAGGTCTTGGAACAATTTCCCAAACATCATTCTTAATAATGGATTGGTATTCTTCCATCATAGCATCCTTCCAAGATGTAGGTTTAATAGACCCTGAAATAATGGTAGGTTCTACTTTAGATAAATCACTCATGTTTGTTGTATAACTAGAAAATATTTTGGGTCTTCTGCATTCTCTAAAGGTTGCAGAAGGTGCAATGAAGTCTTGTGCTTCTTCTACTATTTTAATAGCCCAAAGTGGTCTTTTCTTTGAATTTTGAGTTTCCTCAAGATTAGGATTTTGAACTTCGTCTTCAATTTATTCAATGTTCCCCCTTTGAAACTTAGCTTCAATATTTTCTTCAGAACTAGGTTAGGGAGAGGGTTCTCCAAAACTTAGGGCTCTTTTGAATGCTAAATCTTCTTCAAATATTACATCGCTACTAAGTTCAATGTTTTCCTGACCGAGTATGATAATCCTATATGCTTTAGATGTTTGACTATATTGGACAAAAATACCTTTCAGCCTGGAGGGTTTTAACTTCTGTTTTCTTTTCGAACATGTATATATATTGGGCATCCAAAAAATCCTAAGATGACTTATTTTAGGTTTAACCTTAGTAAAGACTTCTTCAGGAGTTTTATCTCTAAGGTAGGAGTGAGGACTACGGTTTTGAATATAGACAACAGTACAAGAGGCTCCTGCCCAAAGATAATATTCTAGATTTTGATCAAATATCATAGCTCTTGTTGCTTCTATAATTGTTCTATTCTTCCTTTCTACTACCTTGTTTTGTCATGGGTTATAATGAATGTTATACTCCCTTTTAATTCCTACTTCTTTACAACTCTTTAAACAAATGTGAAGTATATTCCCCTCCATTATCAGTCCTAATAGTTTTAATTTTGTGTTGTGATAAGTTTTTAGTTAAGGTTTTGAATTCTTTAAATATCTTAAGGATTTCTTCTGATTCTTTACACTTTAAGAAGTAAATCCAAGATTTCCTAGAGAATTTATCTGTAAGAAAACATATAGTACCAGAATCCTTCAAGAGAAGGAACAGACTTACGCCCAAATAAATCTAAGTGGATTAATACCAAAACATTGTTAATTTTTCTAGTGCTATCATGAAATGGATTTTTTGTGTTCTTACCCAGAGCGCATCCTTTTCATATGCTTGAGTGAACTTTATTCAACTTAGGTAAACCAGTTACCATCTTCTCCATAGCTGATAAGGTTTTGAAATTTAGATCTCCTACCAAGTTGCTTTATTTCAACTTAAAAAGCAACTTAAAAATTGTTCAAACTATTCTAGTTTAGGATTTTCCATTATTCAATAAAGGATTGTCCATTATTCAATACAACTCTATTAGTGCAAGCTGAGATAAAAACGTGAGGTAGCTTAATGTTGTGTATTTCATTGTATACAACAAAAATATACTTACAAACATTAAATTTGGCTTGTATCATTTACAAAAATAAAACACTTTTCAATAATGAAGATAATTTAAAATTTTAGACTACATTTAAGAATGATGTTGCGGGAGAAGTGTGTATCAGTATTATCAATCTAAAAGTTTAACATTTAAGAATAATGGAGTAGGAGAAGCATGTATAAATATTCCCAATCTTCAAGTTTGTTGTTGATATGTGTAAATTACACTAATGGTCAAGCAGCAAAGTCATCACAAGAAAAAGACAATCATAGATTTAAGAAATCATATACCCATAACTATTCATGAAATACTAATTCATCATCAAATAAAATGAAATTCTAATAGGAATAATTCATGTATAATTTTGAAAAATTATTTATATAAATAAATTTTTAGAGCATGAACTTAAATTTCTAATGTCTACATTGAATCTTAACAGTAATTTCAGAGATGAACAACTAATGACTATCTCAAAGTATTTAATAATGAAGAACCATATAGAGGAATGCTTTATCTATTTTATCAGTAATATTATTAAGTATAAGTTTTGTTAGCATGCAAATTTGAAAGAAATAGTAGCAGTTTCACAGACTATAATTTATGGTAGTCAATTTATTTGTAAGACTCAAAATGTACAAAACATAGATAGTTAGAGACATTTTTGTAAGAAAAATTGTCAAAGGTTTGACATTATGTGTAATGCTTATGTCTTCCTTAGCAGTGTTGAAGTCTGAATCTTCAAAAAAACTTTTTTAAGTGTTCGCTTTGATAAATTGCACTTCTGTCCAACCCTTGCTTTCACATTTCCTACAATAAAAAGGAAGAGAAATATAAGATTTTTATGAACTGTAGTGAATCCTCATGGGAGGGAATTGTTAGTCTTGCCAAACATCAAATGTAGAAAATCCTAATATGTATAGTGGGAATTCTTTAAATAAAAGATATAGTATCTGACACAGACAACTTTCAAGTAAGTAGCTGATCTATAATGTAAAAATTTCTAGGTAAAAGAAGACCTCAAACAAACAAGAATAGAAAAGATCACTTGTCCAATGGTTTGAAAAAAGTTGTCGACATCAAACAAATGTAATCAGTAAATTATTTGTAGCCAAATTTCTCTTAGAATTATATGAAATGAGACATCTAGTGCTTGGAAAGAAAGAGTCAAGAAATAAATAGAATAGTAGGAAGTTATGAGTTACTTTCCACCAAAGTCACAACTAGCAAGAGTCATGCCATTCTTGGTGCAATAGTTATCAGAAGCATAGGAGGGATTAATTGTAGCAATGTCTAGATTGTAGGATGCACTTACTTGTACTGTGCACATAATCCAAGGATACTTGCAAGATTATGTTTGTGATGAAGACAATAGTTTAGCTAGTTTTGTGTTTTGTTTTTTTTTCTTCTACATATCAAAAACAATTTGTCTACAAAGCATGCAGTTATAAAGTATATTTCCAATATGAAACTTATGATTATAGTCAAAGTCCATTTTTACATTTTTGGACATTCTAATGCACCAGTTTCTTAAAAATATCCTCTACTGTCTTTTGAGTTTCCATTATTGGCATAATTACAATGGCTAACTATGTAATAATAGTTATATCACTTCATAGCTACATTGTTAGCCCTATATCTCTTCCTCTGCTAATCAATGAATCATCAAACTTTTTATTATTCACTCACATTTGGTATTAGAGAGAATAGGATATGTATGCTTGTGTAAAGATTCATTTGTTTGACTAGTTAATATTCTAATAATATTTTACATTTGTATAGGAACCTTTAGCACTCACGTAGTAGAAAATGTTTGAGTCCTTGCTACTACCTGGTAGATATGTAAGCAAAAGGTGGAAATACGGACGAGGAATTATGAAGGAAAATGCACTTTTGAATAGAATTCAAGTTTAGACTCAGGATGTCAACAAGGTGGCGTGATCCAGAGTTGAGGATAGAGAAATGCGAGAAGGAAAAGTGTAAGATTTTAATTTTATTTTATTTTTTAAAAAAACCAAAATATTTTGTACATGGTTAAGGTGTCTTCAAGGTTGTTCTAATGGAAGTGGAGGCTTCTATAATTTATAACCAACAGTCTTAAACCAAACCTAATGTTACCTATTCAAAGCCTAGGAAACCTTATTTATAGATCATCTCAAAGAGAAGACCTAACCTCATAAATTTGATTTATTTTCATCTAAAGTGATCCAAATATGGATCTTATAAGCTTTGGAAATTAACAAAAAATAATTAAAAATAATAAACTACTCGTTGTAGCCCCAAAAAAATTGGCTCTTATGAAAATATAGTCATCTTTGGTTTGGGAGTTAAAAAACAGTCATTAAAAAAATTGCTACTCATAATCTAGAGAAGAATAAAATATTTCATTATGATCTATAAAATATTCGATCCAGTTTTGGCAAAGAAAAGGACCCTTCACACCATTACTTTAAAAAGTCCTAAATATTATGTACATTATAAATGACAAAACTTAACTAATTTATGAACCAAAAAAATGATGAATGAGGTATAGAAAAATATGAATTTCTTTTTATGTATTTACATCTTGCCAAAGTTAATGACTAACTCTGAGTTGAAATAGTAAACTGACAAATATCATATATTTTTAAAAAATTGACATGTCCTAATATGATTACAAAACAGAGTCGAGAATCAAATTTGTTATGAATTGTAGGTTGAGTTATATTTAATAGAAGGAGGATAATTACTCATACCTAGTATAACACTGATTGGCTTTGAGCATGGGAGCCTTTTGCATTCATAGGCCCTACAAGTCAGGGGAGAGAAAGTGAGGTTGTGTGGGAAAGGGAGACAAGAGTGTTGTAACATGAATCTGTGGAGTAGAAGAGAACCAAGGTAGTGTATTTAACTTACATTGTTCCTCTACAATAATTTGTATGGTATCATCCATTGATATTGTAAAAGTTCCATAAATCTCAAATGTTAGTAACAGGGGAACAACTAGGGACATTTTTTTTTCATAACCATGGAATAATATTTTTGCAAGCTCCAACAAGTGTTGTTCAACAAGTTTTCCATTCATGATGCAATTAGAAACGCCTTCATCACTCTCCACAGTGCATTGTAAAGAAGGTTGATATGCAAATGTGGTGTCTTTTGCACATGTGAGATAGTTTGCCAATTTGTTGCTGGCAATTCAATTTTGATGATACAGCTGAGTGATTGCAAGTAGAGTAGAGTAATTGGTATGGAGGGAGATATGCATTCTTTGGCTTTAATATTCTAGATATCTGCAGTAGTTGTAATAAATGTAAGGAAGGCTTAGTTAGTTTGAACTAGGTAGTTAAATTCTAGAATAGTTGTGAGATAGGAAGCTTAGTTGATCTTGATACTAACTTGTGTGCAGCAGGAAGCTAAATTTTGTAAGGAAGCTTTTCGATGTGCATCATTTAGCAGGTTGATAAATGTTGATGGAGTCGACTTTATCAGAGTTGAACCAATTGGTCCACTTTGAATGACATTATTTAGGAGGAGAAGGGGTGTCCTTGATAAGGCCAATATTTGTTTTAGTGTTGTGAAAGCTGCAATATAGTTGTCTAAAACTATCACCTAAAAAAAGATCTAAGTTGTTAGGGGAAACATAGGCATAAGTTCAAAGCATGATAGTAGGAAGAAATTACTTGGTATTTATTGCAACAATCTTACCATAGTTGTGTGATATATATTTTCTCCATCTTTAATATGGAAATGAATTTCAAATCCTGATTGATAATGACCTACAACAAGAACCACAAATATTTTGAAAGGGCGTGGATTTGTTGACTATACTAGGTGAGAAATGGTAGTATTGGGCATGAGCTTATGGTGGTTACAAACTTTTCCAATGGTTTGGATATGTTCTTGCAGTGATTAGGAGACAATATTCAGCATCACCTCTTTCAAATTGGCCTCTTTTCCTGATTGTGAAATCTGATAAGCATACACTTCAACTGGGCAAGGGCTTCAGAAATTGTGTTTTTATTTGTTTATTGGTAACATTTGTAGTGATTGTTGTTTGGCCTAGTCTTTCTATGAGGTCGACATGAGCAATTTGTGGTTTTGATGAGTTGTCAGAATCTTTTGCTAAGGCCGGTCCATAAGTGACAAAAATATCACCTTCGAAGGCACGTGCAAAGAGGGATGTGCAGATTTGTATTATGGTTGATGGGAAAAGTTGTGATGGCTTTAGCCTATATGCAAGAAAGATGAGAAATTTTAGATAAAGCAATCTAGGTAGAGTTGTAAGGAGAAATAGAGGGTTGTACTACAATGTTTACCTTTTTTGGTCTTGCAATTAGAAAACAACTTCAGTTGAAGATGTGGATGGGCTATTGACAAATATGTAACAAATTTAGTATTACAAATTAATATCATATAAGCTTTGGAGGTTAGGTACAAAATGTTATTGACTAAAGAATGAAGAAATCAAATTTTGAATCTAGTTGATGGTACTTTGAGTCAGTGTTAACCCGTTTCTTATAGATTAGGTTATTGTTTGTTGTAGAAGGTGCTTGGGACATGGCGGATACTTTTTGTTGTTGGTTAGTGCTTGAATTTTCTACATCAACTAGGCAATTGCCTTCATGTAGAGGCATTGGCGACCTATTGAACAAATGCATAACATAATTGATTCTTAAGTGAATAGTATCAAGTAAGCACTAAATAAAGTATGTAAAAAAAGAAATAAATGATTATGATACAACTCAAATTATACAATGGAAATACCATTGTGTGTCTGCTTTGTTTTCTTTTGATGCATCCATTGTGGCTTTGTCAATAACCTTCCTTTGGAGCAGTGAAACATGTTTGGAAGATACTAAGTACAAAGACTATAGAGAGGGCAACTATGTGGACTTTTAGGCTTTTCAAATATACATATGCAATCGAGTCATTTAAAAATATGTGAACCATCTATGCACAAGTGTGTGAACTTTACATTTTCCATAATTAAAGACTGTGTCTAAATAAGATCTAACTTGCAACTAAAATAATTTTTGATTTAGTTTCCTTGAATAGAGGAAATGAGGTTGTGCAGTATGAAAGCAATATGCCATTAGCAAAGAAAAATACCATATTGTAGTACATTACTGAGGCATGCTGATGTAAATAGAAAAAACATTAAAAGGCACAATCTAAATCTACACATTTCTATAGAAGGTAGGAAATAGTGTGACCCATCAAAATGACTTCCAACCTGTGGACAATTTCAGATATGACAGAGGTTCACATATGGAGGAGAAATCATGATAGTATAATTCAACACCGAGTAATTCGAATAAGCGATAAATGTGATGGTGAAAGACTATAACAAAAAGTGCATAGTTAAGGATATAAACACATGATAATTTGTTACCTCTATAGAGGAAAAAGTTAGTTGTACACGCAAGAATATGGTTTTTAATATTTATTTATTTTTTTCAATTGTATTTTCAAGAAGAGGCATAGAACATATTTGAGAGGTAGGATGGAAGATAAATAATTTCTGAGAAGAACTCCATTGCTCTGTCGAATTTCCCTAGTTCTAAGCTTATTGTTATTGTTTGTGCTGAAGGGGGAGTTGTAAGGATACTGCCAAATGATGTGACCATTAGGCATCTAGTCGAGTGAAAGTGGGAAGACTTGGGTCAATATTTTGTATCCATATCTAATCCAATAAAGTGCCAGCTTGTGTTGTTGGTGTGTTCACAACTTGGGTTAGCTTATGGTATTGCATAAACTTGACAAGAGTGGATTGAGATTTTGTTGATTGTAGCATGTCAATGTTAAAGTCTCCAACAATGAAGAGTTTACAATTCAGTAGCAGTGTGGTTCTGTTGTTCTCTATTAGATCTAGTAGTTCTCTAATGGGTGCACCCGACCTGAGGTAGAGATTTGTGATGCACAAGGTATGTTCAAGATATAGCAGATCAGTTGTGATAGATTCAAGATTTGTTTTGTGAAACTATCATGTTTTGTCAATGTAATTGTTTGTGCATAACATGTTAGGAGTCCATGAATCGACGATGATGAGCGGTAACTAAATTTGGTGTTTAGGGAATCAACACGTCCATGAACTTTGTGCCTTGTCTCTTGGAGGCAAAGCACATTTTCTTAGAGCAAGTCATGATCATAGGATATGTCGAATGCATGCAATGAGAAGCTTCAAGTGTTCAAAGAACATAGCATGAAATAGTCTGTATGTGTTGATTGAAGACTGTATTAAATTTTCTAAAGAGCCAAAGTGTGTAAACATTGCATCTCTTCCTCGACTTTTTTACACATTTTAAATTTTTTGTGTTTCAATTTATGTATGAGATACAACAAATGAATATCATGTACACAAGACAAGGCAATTTAAGAGAGGCCATGTTGGTGTACTTTTAAAGGGTCAAAAGAAACTATATCCATTGTCAACTCCTACACTCTATGAATAGTTCGTGCACATGCTAGTTGA
This sequence comes from Cupressus sempervirens, assembly GCA_028749045.1. Lineage (NCBI taxonomy): Eukaryota > Viridiplantae > Streptophyta > Pinopsida > Cupressales > Cupressaceae > Cupressus > Cupressus sempervirens. The sequence goes on from CM053792.1 coordinate 739,777,715, forward strand.
AGTGGGAATTGCGTTCTTGTAACTATTTTGGTGCTTGTTTTGACTTGTCTAGCTATTCTCATGATTGGTGTCCAAGAAGGAAAAGTAGAGTTTGTGCAGAGCCTTTGCATTTTTTTCCATCGCAATCTCCTAATTACAGGGTCAGTAAAATGAATCAATAGAACATCTTGTTCATTACACATATGCAGTTGAAAAATACCATCAGCACCATTAACTAGACCATCTTGTGTGTTCAAGTTTCAAGTGATTAGCTCAACCAAAGATCCTTCTTTTAGGTAGATCATGTTGGGTAGGGAAGACTTGTCAACTTGGTAACTGATGTTGTCAGTGGAGTGTCCTTCTTATCTATAGCTTCAAATACATGGAGTTTAGTACGTAAGTAGTCAAGCATTCTCTTGTTGTGTTGTTCAACTACTGAATTTGTTTGAAATAAGTATGGCAATCTTGGATTAGTGGGAGCAAGCTTCAAGCGTGTTCTATTCAAATAGGATATGTCTTCATCAGTTTGTTGAGAAATTCTAGCACGATTTTAAATGGAGATGAACTGTGTATTTTTTTGCCTACCTATAGTTAGAAGTTCAAAGAAAAGGATACTATTGACCCAAAATGTGTATGGAATGTTGTCATTATTGATTATTGGTTGTTCAAATATCCAAGAATCACATACGAGTTGGGCTTGGTATAAGTCACCACAAAATATAATGTCAATGTTACCAAAAGGTTTCGTTGGCATATACTTGATTTGACGGAGCCTTCTATCTATATTGTAGAACATTTTAGTGCTAATTAATGAGGCTTCATCAATAAGCAAGATTTTCAACTGTTCTATTTTTCAAGTCTAGTGGTAGCATCCTAGAAGAGTTGCATGGAAGGCGAAAGATGGAACGTGCATTTATACCACTGGCATTAAATGTGGCTTTTCCTGTCGAAGCCACAATGAGGCCTTTTACTTTGAAGGGATCACTATCTAATTGCTTATCATATATCTAAACCATTGCTTCGAAGATGACTTTAGCTATGAAAGTTTTGCCAGTGCAAGCTCTGCCTGTTAGGAACAAGTGCATTGATTTATCATGAAAAAGTCACTTTTTCATTAGCATGTCTTTTAGTATTCACTATTACTCTCTATTTAATTATCGTTGCAAATTGAAATAGTCATCAATGCTAAGTAGGAATGGGTGGGATATTTCTAAGAATTGATATTTACAACTATCGTTTAATGGTTTGGAATACTTTGCATGTTTGAGGTCGAGCATTATGTCATATTTTTCTACTTCATTTCTTGACTTGTCTTGGCCAATGTCTATTAATGGGTAGTTGTTGTGGCTAGCTTCTACTATGGCTTGATCGATATCACCCCATTTACTATCGAATGAGGAGTAAACATTTTTTCAATTTTTGAAATGTGTTGTTTGTTTGTGTCAAATGCTAAACTCCATATTTCGTGCCCCTCTAACAAGGTTCCTTCATTCATTCGGAATGGATAGTATAGCAAGAGTTTTTCCCTAAAATAATATTCAAAATTGATATGAGGATTGTATTTTACATATCATATCATCAATGGCTTTTCTCTTTTACGTGGTTCAGCTGAATTAGAAGAGTAGAATGCTATATATTCAGCTAATGAAAAGCTTTCTAATATTTGTGAGCATTGTGTGTATTTTTCAACTACAGAGGCACACATGATCTTTTTTGAGTCATCTTTTTCTTTAGCTAGTACTATAGACCATTTTAGCATTGAGATTCTATTCTCTAGAGGTGCAATATTGATGAAAACATTTTTCCTTGAACTTCAAGTTAATGGCAATGAGAGAACAATGTGGACGACCTAACGACTAAACACTCATTAGTAGTTTAGTAATGTGTTCCCTAGTTGTCGTATGTATTGGGGCTTCTCGTTGTAAGCATAAGTACTTTTCTCTTGTAACTAACGAAATGCAAGGGATAGTGTTGTATCTTGCTTAGTCATGTACGAGCTACAATAGGATGCAACAACATATGCATCTAGTATGTATTGCATATTTGTATTTCCAAACCATAATGGTGGCATTTTTATAGAGAATACATTGATCCATACATCAGTAGGATGTCGTTTTAACAAGACAACTTTCTGTGACAATGTTGATTGTAACATTTGAAGGTAGTCCACTTCTTCTATTTCAAATGCATGTAGGAACTCATCTAAAGTTATGTCTCTTGTATAGTGTTTTGTTTCTAATTATTTGAAGAATATTTTTGCGCTATCTTTGAGCTCCCCATTGGTAGTTGGCAAGGGCTGCAATATGGTTGTCCTCTTCATAAGAGGTAAGGGAAAAGTAAATTGGCACCTAGAGGTCTTGTATTTTTTGCATGTTTGTGAATGATGGTGTGTTTGCATTTTCATAAGAGTTTCATTGAGCAATGTGGAATCACATGAGACATATGTATCCACAAAGTACTCTATTTCATGGTCTTTACAATGCCCATATATAGGTGCATTTTCTTACCAAAGCATGGTATTAACATGTTCATTTCCTTGATTCTAAAATTTAGTGACAAAAAAGTAGTCACACACTATAATGACCCCAACTTTTAGCCTTCACGTTCTCCAAAGTCTAAGTGGAGCATAAGAGGAAATTAAATTAATTTCTTATTAAGTCATTAAATAAATTAAATTAAAAGGTGACTTTATATTTAATTAATTTAATTAATTATTGCATTACAAGGGAGAAGCTTCTAGAGTGTGTATTAATTATTGGAAAGGTGGAAGCCTCTAGTAATTTAATTTTTTAAAAGCACATTTAAGTATTGTATTGCAAGGGAGGAGTTTCTAGAGAGCGCATTAATTATTGGAAGGAGGAAGCTTCTAGCACTTGCAATTAATTAATGTTTTAGTTCCTTCTAGAAGTGTGAAGGAAAAGGATAAATAGGGGTGAAAGTCTCATTGTTGAGCATCAAATTTTTGTGAATTGCATTTGATAAGAGCTTGGATGTGAGTCACATATCTTTCTTGGCATTAGAGTACATTCATCCTCTCTTGTAAGATTCTAGACGTCATTCCCTTGGGGTTTTGCCTTTGGAATACATTGCTATGTACTTGATTTTATCATTGTGAGAACTAATGTTATTTCAGCAGAGGTTCAATCTTCAATTTGCATAAATTCCTTCTTGCTCATGTTATGTGGATTCAAATCTATCCAAAGACATTAGTTGATTTAGTTATTGGGCATTGACAGGGTGCTCATTATAGTGGTATCAGAGCTTCCTTGCAAAGTGTTTCACGAAGTTATAACCGGTAGGTGCCCATTACACACACTTTGCCAAACAATTTAGGATTTTTCAAAATCATATTATGGAATGCATTGACCCTATGGTTGAAGTAGCAATTGCATAGCACGGGGTTTTTTCTAATTCCAAAGTCCAAGTCTTTATCTTCTATAGTTTCATTGTGTCTAGTATGTTCTAGAATACAGGGATATCGTAATGCTTTGCACAATGGCTCCAAAAGGTGTTCAACACCAGTCAATGTTACAAAGAAAGTTGGAGGCCCCAATTGTCTTATCATAGCAAATATATTTTTTTAGGTGTTTTCCAAATAGTCAGGAAATGTTTGAATGCATTTTAGGGATCTAAACCCTAAGGGGGATCATAATATTTTCTCTAGATTATCAGGATTACACGCATCTCTAGCACATAATGTTCTACCTTTTAGTTCAACTTTTTGTATGCAAACCCATGATAATGAAGCTATTTGGCAAATAATGTTTTTTATGGCTTTAAAGAAAATATTAGATATATGGGTTGCAAAGTCTTTGTCCTCATGCATGAGCTCCCACTTTGCTATATTTTGATAGGTAAATGTTTTATTTATGTCCTTTGGTCATGGAAAACCATAGAAAAGCAAGGGAAATTCACTTCCTCCAAGTAGACATATTAGAATATGCTTAGAGGCTTAAACCCTTTTGATGGTGCAATATCAATAATAGTTGTGTCTAGGTCTTTGATTGAATGGGGATCATTAAACCACTGTATGAGTGATTCAGTAATAGGTTCTTCTTTGAAGTTAGACAAGGTGTCATCCATGTCTGTTTCAGTTTCAACTTCCACTTGGTTGTGCTCTTTTTTTTAGACAAAAAGGACTTCCCAATCTTTGTTGATTGAAATTTTTTCTTGTATATACAAGGGAGTCTTTGATAGGACTGTTAAAGCATCAATCACACAAGCAGGCCTAACATTGCCTTGCCCATATGCATTTTCATATTGTAGCTTGTGTTTTAACCTCACTGCTACTATTTTAGTTTCATCAATCTACCTAGGAAGAGCTATTTGGACCTTGTCAAAATCCATAGGGACATTGATGATTGTACTGTTCAAGCCACATTGTGCTCTTTTGTGTCCTAGTTGTCTAATCTGTGCAAAAGCAATGCGAAGGGAGACAACTCTTTCTTCTAAAGTAGTCAAGAATTGAACAACATCAATATGGTTATTATGCCTGATGTTCCAAGGAGTTGCAAAAGACAATATCTTGTCAATTGTAGTGGCTTATACACATTTCCTACAAATGGGGTGACCTAATGAAAATTTTTATCCACGTGTATCAATTAGCAACAAGGAAAACACATGAATAAATGTTGAGTCGATTGTGTAAATGTCTTTTTGGAAATATAACATCTCACAAAAAGTACATGGTTGTGTAGGAGTGTCCTTAATACTTTTCAAGTATTGGTTAATAGATTTTTTGATTGTGTTTTCTTCTAGATTTGAGTGGAGTTCTTTTTTGGGTCGACAACATGGTCTTGTCTTATAGAATGGGCATCTTCTTTTCATTTGTGACTCAATTTTAGTGCATTTGCTAACGATTCTGCTAGAAACAAGCGTAAAGATATTACATCAAATCAATTTTCGAGGAAGAAAACTATGGCAACAAACATGCTTTCACCACATGAAGTGGAAAATGTTAGAAGTCGATTGAGGCCAAGTCTATTAAATGCATCCAAAATTATGTCCCAAGTGGTGGATACATCACAATCTATGTCTGAGAGTACTAGTTGCAGTTTTTGGACCTCAATAGGTGTGCCCACTCTTGAGGAAATGGGCTCATAATGGCTAGCTATTGGGTTAGCATCATGAAAAAGTATTGATATAAGAAGATGAGATGAGTCTTTGTTGAAATAAAAATATGGTTTTTTCTGGGTTGAGGACCAAACACATATGGAGATGTTCAACCAATGTGCGAGCCATCGTATAGAATATTTCACCCCTGAGACCTACCTCGCCATGTTTGTTGACCTCTGTTGCCAAAACCCTCATCTAATGGGCACCCTAGAAATGCCCAAAAAATTGAACCTACGGCCAAAATAGATTTTTTATGCAAATTGAAGATTGAATCGATGCTGAAATTATATTAATTCTCAAAATGATGAAATCAAGTACAAAGAAATGTATTCCAAAGGCCAAACCCCAACGGAGTGATGTCTAGAATGTTACAAGAGAAGATGAATGTCCTCTATTTCCAAGAAAGATATGTGATTCACACATCCAAGCTCTTGTCGAATGTCATTCACAAAAATCTAATGCTAAACAATGAGACTCTCACCCCTATTTATCCTTTTCCTTCACCCTTCTAGAAGGAAATGAAATATTTATTAATTGCAAGTGCTAGAAGCTTCCCCCTTCCAACAATTAATGTACTCTCTAGAAACTCCTCCCTTGCAATACAATAATTAATTGTGCTTCTAGAGAATTAAATTACTAGATGCTCTTACCCTTCCAATAATTAATGCACTATCTAGAAGCTTCTCCTTGCAATACAATAATTAATTAAATTAATTAAATATAAAGTCACCTTTTAATTTATTTTATGACTTTATATGAAATTAATTTAACTGCTAAAGTGGGGACATTACAATCCACCCTCCTTGAAATTGCATGTCCTCAAGCAATCCAACAACACAATGAACTCCTTGATTAACTTTCCTACTCATGGCTCTCGTCCGAAACTCTAGATCTCTCATTTGAAATTCTGGATCTCCCGCTCATGGCGCTCCTGCTGCTTCAATGCTCAGTAATGCTGAGGTCTCTACTCTCACCGATCTGCAGATGGGGTTAGGGCTCTTTTTGCACTTTGCTCGGCTTCTTCTGTAGCTAGGGATAAGGCTTCTTCCCTTCGTTCAATTCTTAGGTCTCCTGCTCCTCGTTCAGGGTTTCTTGGTTCAGGGGGAAGGACTTTTGCAGATGTGGCTGCCTTCGAAGCCATTATTCATGGAGCTCTCCCTCATGTTGTTTCATCTAAGCCCTCTCATGTGACGTCTGTAAGTTCTTTAAAGCCTATTAAGGTTTCTCTTGACCCAAAATCAGTTGAAGATATTTTCCACATGGTAGAAGAGTTTTCTCCTTTTGCTGCCATTTTTTGCTTCTAGGGTTATTGCCCCTCTCTTGCTGATCTACATGACTAGATCTCCAAGAATTGGTGCCACTTATAGACAATAACATCCACATCTTTTCATGTGCAAAAGGCTTCTTTATAGATATGTTTGAAAGTACTAATGATAGGAAGATTATTTTGTGACATAATAGTTTTTCCTGGCAAGGAAAATTTCCACTTATGGCCAAACCGTGGCATATGGATTTCGATCCACTTTCAGAGTCCTTTAACAAGTTCCCTATCTAGGTCCGACTTTTGAGTCTCCTGATACATCTTTGGCATGATTCAATTTTTGAAACTATTGGGAATGCTATTGGTGATTTCTTATATGTGGATTCTGACACATCCGATATTTTCCACTCGACCTGTGCGCATTTTCTTCTTGAGTTGGATGTTTCTAAGGGCCTCCCTGAGGCAATTTGCTTGGATTCCCCGAGGGGTCCTTGGACACAAATGTTGGATTTCGAAGGTATCCCCTTTTGTTGTAGGAATTGCCACTTGATTGGTCACATTGCTGCTAGGTGTGTTGATGGGAAGTCGAAATCAAGGCGACCACCTTCTTGGTGGTCAAGGGCCTCTTCTGAGCACTATACGGTGAAACAATCCTTGGATACTTTTGTGGATTCTGTGGCTGAGGTCTCTCCTGGTGTTCATTTGGAGCTGGTGGTAGAGGAGGTGGTGTCTACCCCTATTTCAAATTCTCTTCCTAAGATCCAGTTGTCATCTGATTCTCATAGGGAGATTGGTGCGGCTTCGGCGCCCCTCGAGTTCCACTATTCTATTTCCTTTGAGGCTTGGGTTTCTGAGCTTGCAAAGATTGAGGATGGGTGGATAGTGGTTAAGAGTAAGAGATCTAAGCCTTCTACTCCCCTTTTAGATATGAACCTTCGATCATATAAGGGAAACTTCAAATCAAAATGAAAATCTTAAGTTCCCTTGTTCTGACTGGTTATTTTGTGGTGGTAAGAGGATTGTGGCACTAGCTCGCTGGTTATTGGTCTGGGAGGTTTTTTTGGTTGCTTTTCTTTCTAGTCTATTTACTTTCCAAGTTCTAGTGTATCTTTTGGTTGCTTTTTCTGAACACATCTGTTGGTTTCAAGTCCTAGTAAAACCTGGTTTAGATGTTTAGCTAGTTTTTGGTCCTTTTAAAACCTGGTAGGGCTTCATGGTATATCTTTCTTTTTGATGTAAAGGGTTTTAGGGCCCCTTCAAAACCTATTTTACCTTAATCTAAAACAACACAATGAACTCCAACCTCCACCTGGATCCCAATTGAAGTAGTATGTGACATCCCAGTGGACACTAAACCAACTACAAACCAGCATCATGAAGACCAACCACATGTCCTGTAGCCTAGCACCCAAAACTTGAGCTAATGATGTAGAAGTCAAAATGTCACTAGAAGCTAGCTCCATAGAAGATCTATGAAATCTCTTCTTCCCAACTGCTGCAACACAAATCTTAACCGAATCTATAGTTGATGAAAACTCATAATCAACATGTGCGCCATCATTAGAACATACATCAACCACTACATGCATACTGCTAAACTCATCATTGGATGGTTCAATTGACACAAAAGTGGCTGTTGATATGACAATATCCTCGCATTCTCCTAATCCCACTATTGTTGCATCACCATCTCCTGACAAAGCTTCATATGTGGATTCCTAACTCTACACACATGACTCAACACCAGAGTGTGAATCAATAATACTAGAGTGTAAACCCACATCTACTGACTCTGCTGAAATGCCCACATCACCAACATCATAGCTAGGTAGCTTTATATTTGTCTTGATCCCACTTGAAGAATCAACTACCTCCTGCACTGGAGAAACATAAAAATCTTCAATATTGATGCCCATCTGTCTAGCCATTGTAGACACCTAAATTTGATTATACTATTTTAGTAATCCTATTTAGTTATCTAAAAAGGCATTATTAATTAAATTTCTATTTAATTAATCCTTTGTCATCCCCTAGTTGATTAATTTAATTAATCATCTATAGTCCTAATTGATAAATCAAATAATCTATCATCTAAGTCTAGTCTCTCCTCTTCTTATCCGAGACTGGGGCAACCTTGTTGCTAAAACATCTTCCTCATGTCGTCTTCATTCAAACTTCTTTGAAATAGTGTTGTCTCAACACTATGTCAAAGAGGGGCAAAATGTAGACACCTAAATTTGATTATACTATTTTAGTAATCCTATTTAGTTATCTAAAAAGGCATTATTAATTAAATTTCTATTTAATTAATCCTTTGTCATCCCCTAGTTGATTAATTTAATTAATCATCTATAGTCCTAATTGATAAATCAAATAATCTATTATTTATCAATTAAATCCTATTCTTCTATCTAATTCCAAAAATCCCCATTTATCAAATAAATCTATTTGATAAATGAAATCCTCAAATTCAAAAACCCCTAACCTATCTCTAATCCTCCATTTAGCCTAATCCACCCCATCCACCCATGCTAACCAAGCTTAGCCACTAACTCACCCACCCTCATTAATGCCATCCACTTGCACATCTCTAACATCCCTAATCTAATCCTAAAACCAAGCCTAATCCACCCCCTAATGTTGTCACATTCCTTAAACAAGTTTAAGACTTTCCTAAACCAAACCTAAGTCTTCCCTCAAAAAACCCAACCACTAAGTCATGAGTGGTCTTACAAAACATAAAGACTCTTACAAGCCCACTCATGACTCTTACACCCATCTTCCACACTCTTCCCTCTTCCACACTCATTCCTCTTACATCCCTCTTACATACTCAACCCCACTCATCATGACTTTAACCAACCCTTAACCCTACCCTCTCACACTCATCCTCCTTGTGACAAGTGTCACCTTCCCATTGGTGCTAAACAAGCACAATCCATGTGCTCCCCTTTGAGTGCATCTTAGCCCTCCTTAAGCCTTCATCCATCCTTGCATCTAAGCCCTCCATCCCTCTACCCCTTAGCCTATAAATTGAATCCCATCCCAAGCCATTTCATCAACAATCTTTGAGCTAAAGTTACCATGCTATTTTGAGAACCAAAGCCATCAACCATACCCTTATAATGCCAAATTGAGAGCTCACAAAGCTACCAATTTGCCATTACCCATCTCCATTGAAGCAACTTTTGAGCATCTTGAGCATACATCCACAGCAAAAGGACACATCTACAGAATCAAGAAAGCATGGAGTGTTTTCTCTCGTGAGGTTTGCACTTCTTATTTTCTTTCTTAGTCTAAGCATATATGTGAATTTAGTTTTTGGTTTGTGAATTTTTACTTTATTTGTTAATGTTCTTTGCATACTGATTCTGGTTCTACATTTTGGCACGCCCGGTGGGACCCCACTATGGGTCATTTAATCATCTATTTTCATCTATATGTCATTTTTCTAACCATCTAATGTTTGCTGTTGTTTGAGTGTGTTGTGAGGGTGTTTTGCTTGTTTTTGCAGGTTAAAGAACGCACTTGGGAAGAAGAAATACCATCTAAAAAAATAAAATTCGCATTTTCAGCTTTTTTTGGCGCAGTTTTGGCATCTGCAACCTGTTCTGTCTGCGAAAATCGACTTCTGCAAAAATTCGCGTCTGCGAAAATCGACATCTGCGAAAATCCACGTCTGCGCAAATCGACATCTGTGAAAATTCGCGTCTGCGAAAATCGACGTCTGCGAAAATCCGCGTCTGCGAAAATCGACATCTCTGTTTTGTCCTCTTTGTATTTTGGCGCCTCTGTAGTTCAGCGTCTTTGTATTTTGGCAGACTGTGTTCTCTGCTTGCTTATGTTCCATTTCTGCTTGACTTTTAGTGGTTCCGTAGGATTTAGACCATTTTAAGCATTTTTACGCGTAGAAAAAACAACAAAAAAAGTTAAATTTTTTTTTCCCATAGTTAAGCTCTCATTTTTGAAGATTTTGGCTAACTAACTAAATTGCTTTTTTTTGTCTCATTGCAGGTTGGAGCACATATGGAACCACTAACCATGCTTCTTGCAAGTTTTCATTTTACTAAAAAAATAAACTTGAATGTTTAACCATTTGTCTTTGAATGCATGTTGCTAAAAAAAAAAATGAACTTGAATGGTTAAACACATTTTTCATTGAATGAATGTTGCTCAAAAACACACTTTTGAATGTCATGGATTAAAATCAACTTTCTTTGGAATGCATGCTTAAAACAAAAAAAAATTCAATCTTGAATGCCAAGGATCAATTAACCATTACAAATCTCTTTTTCGCATGCAATCTAGGTAAAGTTGGATTTTTGGACATTTAAGAAACTTTGTTAAGTTAAAATACAAATTTACAAAAATCAATTTGAGTAGTTCCTTGGACTCACCTCTTTTCTAATCACCCATCAAATATTAACCATTGGTTGCAATCTCAGCGCCATTTATGGGGATGGGTCTACTTGAAAAAGGTGTTAAATGTTCCACAATCTAACTCACTCATTTGGTCTTTGAACGTTTGCTTTAACTTTATCAAAATTCTTAAATGGTCAAAACTCTAGATTAAATCGATCACACTTTGAGTTTGGGCACTAAAATTGAACAACAACTGACGTGGAGAGCCTCCGGGCGCACGCTTGAAATCTCACACACTTTTGTTTTGGGCTTAAAACAAACTCACACTCAATCTTGAATGCCTTAAAGAAAATTAATCGATACTTGACGTGGAGGGCCTCCGGGCGCGCGAGTTTGCTTTTGTTGACCCTAACTCTTCTTATTGTGTGCATTCTTCGATCGATTTACTTTTGTTGGCGCTTCAAGTTGGAATTGAACATTGTCTCTTAAACATGAGTGCTTGCAAAGTCTAGATTAGCACACATAATAGTCAGTTGGTAAAAGAACAAGCGTGTTTTTTAACATAATTGTCTCTCCCCTTGTCGTCTTTCGAGGCCATCTTGGGTGCATAAGATTAGGATCCAAAACCTTGTTTCTTTTTTAGGAGGCCTTCTTGGAGATTTCATCACCCCTTGGACGACCTCAACTCCAGCGTTCCGGCGGAGTATAAGAATCGGGAGGTGAATCGAAAGACACCTCTCTTGGGATCAAGATTTTGTCATTCGGGCTAAGCCTCAAGGAACTTTATACCCTTGAGAAGTGAAAGAGGAGAAGTGGGTTACCGCTCCTCTCGGCTGTGTGACATCCTTTTGGTCTCATCTATGGATTTGGGCCTCATGTACCTTGCGTATATCGAGGACTCCCTAGCTAAACCAATTGTCTGCCTTGCAGAAAACCATCTAGGATGTTAATGTGTTTGGAGTGACTGATCAAAACATTTGTAGAACATACACACTCCTTGGTGCAAGTACCACATTCTGAGAACCACAAACTTCTAGCTGGGTGTTCCTATCTATTGCTTGTTTTTATTTTACTTGTTGAATGAATGTTTGCCAAACTTGGTCAATCCTAGCTTAGGGCACACTTAGCGTAGTCACTGCCTATTTTGGAAGTTGAACAAGTTGAAGCAAAGAAACTGAGATTTTTTCCAAAGCCAAGCAGATTCAGGAATTTATGTCGGAACAACCCAAACAGAAGTTTCACAAGGTCAAACTCAAGCCATCTCTAGCATACCAAGAACTTTCAGCCAAGAGAAAAGCAATAACACCAAGCCCACGAATTTCCAAACTCCACAAAGCAGAGGACAAAGCTACCGACGAAGCACTTCAAGAGGCCTAGTTAGAGCACACCATCAAATTTAGCCAACATCCAGGAGTTAATCCTGCTTATGCCTTACCAACTAGGCATGATTTCTATGATTAGACACCCTTGTTTCTCCACATCTTCTTGGATAAGCTTCACTTTAGAGTCATCTATGTAGAAAAGCCAGCCATCTTAGCTTATCCCCTTAAGCATTATTAGCTCATCCATCTCATTTAGAATCATACCATCTAGCTAGTAATCGAAAATCTGCACATCTAAACTTTCAAAATTGTTGTCACCTTGCTAAAAGTTTGTCATTCCTAAAATCTTCCAAATCCACCAATCTCACCAAGGTTATCCCTTTGACAGAGCTTTGTCTAGGGTAATCTAGCTTTGTCACTTGTTATCCCTCATCACCTTGAGCTAAAGGTTGGGATTCACAAGTGGTCAATCTTGTGTTCTTCCTAAAGGATCATCAGTCTATCCTTAAGTTGACACAATCACCACCAAGCTTGCACATAGGAAAGTAGACCTTTTGTACTTTGACAACATATCTTTGAAGTTAGAATCCCCAACCCAATCCTCTTTAGGTTTTGTCATATAGCTTTGCCTCAACCTAGGAAATCATTTGCATAGAAAAGCCTTCCCCCTTTTGCATCCATCAGCATTATTGCATCTCATCCCTAGGAGCATTTTTCATGCCACCCGTCACTCGCTTAGCCAAGAAGAAAGAAACAATGGAGCCCTATCATTTAGATCGAACAGCCTCACCCCCCTTGAGCACTCAGCCATCCTTCAACCCAGAGCCAGCTATGCCATCACCTACTGACATTGAAGCTTTCATGAACCAACCAGGAAATGCAGTATTGGTAAACGCCATTATAGACAAAAACAAAGAGACAATCATGGCTAATTTTCGAAGGGACAATGTAGGAACCTTTGACTTTGGAAGACCCCCTCCATTATCAGATCCATCTCACCCATTGTTTGGGCAACTGCCACCACCCATAGGCTCTTATGATCCAAATTATCCTCAATTTATTCCAAAAGAAGAGCCTCGAGCCAATCCATATGACCCAACAGACCCAAACATACCATCATCTAGCCAAGTTGAAATCTCCATGCCGCAAGCCAACCCAGCCACCACCACTCCATCCTTGGTTCATACCTCTCCACTCCAAACCCCCTTTACCCAAAACATCTCACCGTTCACCCCCTTTACTATTGCTGCTGCTCCCACACCTAGCCTTCCAAATCCACCCATCTCCCAAATTAGTGCTAGCATCTTTGGCCAACCTCAACAATATACAACAGGGATGCCACCCATGGGGCCAAGTAATCAACCTTTCATCGCCCCCAACTTGTTCACCATAGCCCAAAGCACAATCCCATCATTTCCATTAGGTCTTGGGAGCTCAATACCACCAGCCACAAATCCACAAGCTACTATGTTCACTCCACAAAGCTATCAAATCCCACAAGCTACTGCCAATCTTCTACCAAGCTCCCAAGTGACCCCAGCTCCCGCCACCACTATACCAAACTTCCAAATCCAGCCACCAAGCTATCAAACCCCATCAATTCCATTCCCAAGCTTTCAATTCCCACCACCAACTAATCCATTACCTCCAATTACCAACTACTTTTTAATGCCACTTCTAGGAGGTAATCCACCACCCCATCCAACCACCAATTATTTGCAGATGCCATCCCAAATGGGGGCACAACCCACATACATTGGTCAAACCCCACAAGCCCTTCGATCCTTTCCCCAAGCCTCACAACCACCTTATACCTTACCTCCACAAAGCAATCCATTTATCCCATAGCCAGCTTATGTTCCTCAATCCCAACCTCAAATCCCATATCAACAGCAAGCCTCGCAACACATGTAGCAATATGTGCCACCTCCCCCTCAACAACCCGTCATCCACCATGCAGCTGCCCAAACAATGTACAATCCCTATCAGCAAATCCCTCACAGCCATCCATATTCAGTGGCCCCATCCAGCACATACCTACCTCAAGGCACTCCTACATTGGGGGCACCCCAACCATCACCTATCAATTCAGAGTGGGAGCAAATGAAGATAGCTCTGAAAGCCATCCAAGAAGGGAATGATCCAAAGACATTCAAGTTTGAGAATGTGTGTCCTTACCCATTTGATAGAGCCATTACCACGACACCATTTCCCAAACACTTTGAGGTACCTAAATTTGACAAGTTCAGAGGAAAAGGAGACCCTGTCACACATATCAAAGAATTTTACATGCATTGCTAGGACGTGGCATACAATGATGTCTTCCTCTTGCGCCTTTTTCCCAAAAGCTTGGCTGGACCAGCTCTTGAATGGTTTTATAGAATCCCCTATGGCACAATTAAAAACTTTGCTAAATTATCTGAGGCATTTGTAGCCCAATATGCCCATCTTGTTGAAACAGAGCTATCAATAGTTGATCTTGTCCACACCAAGCAAAAAGGTGGAGAAAGCCTTGCCGAATACCTGCAAAGATGGCAAACCCTTACCACCCGCATATCCTGCACCTTGCCAGAACGCCATGTGGTGAAAATGTTTATTGATAATGCACATCCCAGCTTGGCTCACCACATGACCATGAACTGTTTGCAAACCTATAAGGATATCAAAGAGAAAGGAATGATCCTTGAGCAAGGACTCATCAAAGATGGTGTGGTAAAGATTTACAAAGAGGCCAACCAAAATCAATCACATTCCAATGACAAGTCTAGGTATTGGAACAAAAACAAGCATGTTGCAACAGATGGGGTTACTGACACCAGACATGTGAATATCATTGGTCCTTCTCGAAACTAGTCTAACCCACCATATCAAACAAACAACCAACAAGCTACCAATTACCAACAACGAAATAACCAAAGCTATCAAAACCACAATACAAGACCCAACTTTCAAGGGTCTAACAATCAAGCTAATGCCATCAATGTAGCTGCAGGGCAAAAGCCTAGATTCCAACCTGCACCTAGAAACTATACACCCCTTGGTGAGCCATTGGATGTTATTTTTGAGAAATTGGCTAAGGAAAACCTCATCAAATTTCCTCCTATCCAGCAAATTGATCCAAGCCAATCCAAAGCTGCATGGTACAAGGACAATAAGTATTGCAAGTTCCATAGGGTAAACGGTCACACCACCCTCAGATGCATGAAACTGAAAGACTATGTGCAAGACCTCATTGATCGGAAGAAATCACTGTTGGTGCCCAAACCTCTCCCAATGCAGGCTTACAAATTTATCAAAATGCTTTTCCTCCACACAACAACCAAAATCTTGGAAAAGAACCTATCCAAAACAACACCAACAACCGCCAGCCAAACCAACAGCATGGGAAGAACAATGACCACACTTCATCCTATATAGACTATGGTAGCCTTATAGGTTGTATATCTGAGAAAGAGCCTTCTGTCAATGTTATCAATATCCGAGGACCAGACAATGAGTGTGCGGTCACCACTCGAAGAGCGCGATTTAACATCGCAGGCCCACCAGTTTCATCAACACCATCAGCTCCATCAAAAAGCCGGTACAATATCTTGGAACACCTTGGGAACATGCCAGCCCAAATATCCATTTTAGACCTTCTCTGCACTAATCCTGTGTACAAAGACATCCTTGACAGTGCTCTCATAGAATCTCGTGTCCCTTCTGATATCAATGCTACTGATTTTCGTAATCTTGTTGGACACCTTTCATCCTCATGTGCCCTATCTTTCAAACCCACCGACATACCCGCGGTTGAGCCAGATCACACCCTTCCGCTTCGCATAGCCATCATGGTATCCAATTTTGCCATGAAAAGAGTAATGATAGATAATGGATCAGCCTTGAACATTTGCACCCTAAAATTCATAAAACAAGCTGGGTATACTGAGGCAGATATGATCAGTGAGGTTATCACCATCAAAGCTTATGACAACTTGGAAAGGACCACAGAAGGGACTATTTTGCTACCAATCAAGGTTGGGCCAGTCATTCAAGAGACAGTTTGCCATGTTGTTGATCTAAACCTACCATTTAACATCCTCCTTGATCGCCCATGGATTCATGCTATGAAGGCCGTTCCATCCACCTACCATCAGTGCATCAAATTTCCGCATCAAGGCACTGAGGTAACCATCCATGCCGATCCAGAACCCTTTGCTTACTGCAATGTAGTTGAAGCTTCATATACAAACCATTGCCCTGGAATAGACATCGGCACAGCCATCGCCAGCTCATCCCACACTTGTAATGACGTAGAAACCATCCTTGCCTCTACCCTATCTACTGTAAAGATCAACAACAAAGGATGTGGAGAATATAGTCTATCAGATGCATTTGCTGTCGGAGCAATCCCACTTGATCCACATACCCATGGACGGCCAACATATCACAAAGCTAAGGAGATTCCACCTCCTCGATACAAACAGTTTGGCCCAACCACCTTTGTGTCCTCAAAAACCCCTCTTCATGAGGAGCTCACTCCAGATATCAACAATTGGCTACATAAGGATGCACCTCCAAGAAATCAAGCACGCCTTGATCACTTCAGCCAAAAGTATCCCCAAAAACATAAGCTCGTCACTGAAAAATGGAACTATCAAGGAGGTGGACTAGGACCAGAAGAAAGGAGCATGCAATGTCCCATCGAAGCACATGATTGGGAAATAAAGTCAGGTCTTGGCTTTGGCATACCCACAACTGGGGGCACCAATGAGAATGGTCACGCTTTTTCGAACATCCACTGCGACCTTGTTGAAATCGAAGACATTCCTGAGGAAGTTGAAAAGAGAGCCTACGACGATATCCCAGACCAAATCTTCCTAGGAGACTCTGTTCTCCGAGAACTATCCATCCATCTCATTGACCTACCACTTGCTCATCCACAACTCATAGATTGGGACCAACCAAGTGTCATACATATTGATGAGTTCACATCAGAGGAAGTGCTTCTAAGATTCATGGGAGATGAAACTCCTCATAAGAAGACAAAGCCAGATTTTGCCTACATCTACAAGCTAGATCCCAAGGGGTATTTTGGAGAAAATCCCCAACCTAGTTTTGATACACCCAAAACTGGAACTAAGGTAAATCTGGGACTAGCTAAGGCAGCGAAGAGAACCCCTCAGCAAGAAAATCCAGAGCCACAAGCAGAACATGAGGATTTAGTATTGCCTCCTCAAGATAATCGACCAGAGGTGTCTTCTATTCTAATAGAGGATACTAGAGAAGTCAACATTGGTTCTTCAGAGATCCCTAGAATTGTTCACATTGTTGCATCCCTATCACAAGACCAAGCTGACCTCCTCTTTGAGGTTTTACGAGAGAACATTGGCCGATTTGCATGGTCATATCAGGACATGCCAGGACTCGATCCAAAGCTTGTAGTTCATCATCTTGCAGTCGATCCAAAGATCAAGCCCGTCAGACAAAAGCTTAGGAAAATGCACCCCAAGGTGGCATTACTAGTCAAAGCTGAACTAGAAAGAATGTTAGCTGCTAAGGTTATCCGACCTATCGACTACTCAGAATGGATCTCCAACATGGTCCCTGTCACTAAGCCTTCCGGTGACATCAGAATCTGTACTGATTTTAGAGATCTTAACAAAGCTTGTCCAAAGGATGATTTTCCCTTGCCCAACATAGATATGATTGTAGATCTTACAGCTGGACATGAAATCCTGTCCCTTATGGATGGATTTTCTGGGTATAATCAGATCAAGATTGCAGAAGAGGACCAGCATAAGACAGCATTCACTACCCCTTGGGGAACCTTTTGCTACACCATGATGCCTTTTGGCCTAAAGAATGCTGGGGCTACCTATCAAAGAGCTATGACAGCCATTTTCCATGATCTTATCCATAGCATTTTGGAGGATTATGTGGACGATATCCTAGTCAAATCTCACACCTTCATGGATCATCTTGCTGACCTGGAGAAAGTCTTTGATAGGTTGGCCCAATATCATCTCATGCTAAATCCCAAGAAGTGTGTCTTTGGGGTCACATCTGGCAAGCTTCTAGGCTTCATAGTTTCTAAACGAGGTATAGAGATCGACCCCAAAAAGGTCAAGGCTATCTTAGACATGCCTGCTCCCCAAACACTGCGACAGCTTCGCTCTCTTCAGGGGAAATTTCAATCTGTTCGGCGCTTCATCTCCCAACTTGCAGATAAGTGTACACCATTTTCACACTTGCTAAAGAAGAATGAGAACTTCAAGTGGGATCTTTTATGTCAGCGCAGCTTCGATCAGCTCAAGCAGTATCTCACCAATCCCCCTATCTTGGTTCCACCAGTTCCTGGTCGCCCCTTGATCTTGTATATATCAGCAACACCTACTGCTCTAGGGGCACTTTTAGCACAACATGATGATTATAGCAGAGAGAGAGAGCCATCTACTATATCAGTAGAACCCTAGTTGGTTATGAAATCAATTACACTCCTATGGAAAAAGCTTGTTTGGCAGTTGTTTTCTCAACTCAAAAGCTTCGCCACTACATGCTAAGTCATACCATCCAACTAGTCTCCAAGATTGACCCTCTCAAGTATATGCTCTCCAGAACAGCACTTACAGGCCGTTTGGCCAAATGGGTTATGCTACTAAGTGAGTTTGACATCCAGTATGTGGACAGAAAGGCAATCAAAGGGCAAGCTATAGCAGATCACCTAGCTGATGCACCTCTAGTAGATGCATATCCTTTGCTCACAAAATTTCCAGATGAGCATATCTGCCTAATTGAAGAATAGCCCCCATGGAAGCTTTATTTTGATGGCTCATACACCTCTCATGGTTTAGGGGCAGGAATATTATTAGTTACACCTCAAGGAGATTACATTCCAAAAGCCTTCAAGCTACAATTCCCTAGCACCAACAATATAGCAGAATATGAAGCTCTTGTAGTAGGATTAAAGATAGCTGCAGAATGGAATATCACTGAGTTACAAGTCTTTGGTGATTCCCAACTCATTATCAAACAAGTCTTAAATGAATATCAAACCAAAGATGAAAAGCTATTACCCTACAAAGAGCTAGTTGATCAGCTGACCCAACATTTTACAAAGCTTCAGTTTACACAAGTGCCTCGAATGCAGAACAAGGCAGCAGATGCCATGGCCACTATCGGCTCGCTCTTGGAAATTCCCCAAGAAGCTACACAGTATGAGTTTTTAGTTGAGCAGCTCCTCACACCTGCCTATGCGAATGAGGATTCAAACCGTGTTTGTATCTTGGTTGGTCCCCAATCCCCTTGGTACCATGAAATTCACGCTTACCTTAACGATGGTATCATATCCCCTCACCTCACACGTACCCAATGCCAGAACCTCATCCGAAAATCATCCCGCTATGTTATCATAGCCAATACCCTATATCGTCGGGGTTATCATGATACTCTCTCTCGATGTTTAGATGAAAATGAGGCCGCAATGGCATTAAAAGAAGTACATTTCGGACTTTGCGGTGCCCACACGAGTGGTATTGTCCTAGCACGACAAGTCCTTAGAGCAGGCTACTATTGGCCTACCATTGAAGAAGACTCTTGTGACTTTGTCAGAAAGTGTCTCCCATGTCAGCAGCATGCAAATCTTGTGCACGCTCCAGCACAGGATCTACAGCCTATTGCACCACCTTGGCCTTTCGCTTGTTGGGGCCTTGATCTAGTTGGAACTATCACCCCTCTCTCATCTGATGGACATAAATGGATAATAACAGCTACAGACTATTTCACTAAGTGGGTGGAAGCAGTCCCCCTAGTCTCAGCTACAGGAGTTCAAGTCTCCAAGTTCATCTTGTACCACATTGTTTGCCGCTTTGGCATCCCATCCACCATTTTCACTGACCACGGAGGTAACTTTGAAAATCTCAACATGGAAGAATTATGCACTTCCCTTCGCATCCATCACCGCTTTTCTAGCCCATATTTCCCACAAGGTAACGGCCAGGCAGAGGCAACTAATAAAACCCTCCTCAAAATCCTAAAGAAAGTTGTCAATGATTCCGGCCGTGATTGGCACCTTCAAATAAACCCGGCTCTATGGGCCTATCGAACTTCCTTCCGTACATCCACAAGCACAACTCCATACTCCCTAGTCTATGGTGCCGAAGCGGTATTACCTATAGAAGTTGAACTTCCCTCACTACGCATATCTTTGCGAGGGCAAATCTCAGATGAAGAATACAGAGTAGCTCGACTCACCTAGCTAGATCTCTTAGACGAGAAGAGACAACAAGCCTATGACCATCTCACAGTCTATCAAACTCATCTCAAAAGGAATTTCAACAAGAAGGTGCTCCCACGACACTTTCAGCCAGGTGACATGGTCCTCAAAGAAAATATGAAAGTCCAAGCAGATCGAGAAAAGAAAGGCAAGTTTGAACCTACATGGCTTGGTCCCTATGTGGTTACTGCCTCCTTTGGCTCTGGAGCCTATCAATTATCTACACCAGAAGGAGAACTCTTGAATGATCCCACTAACATCATTCATCTCAAGAAGTTTTATGCTTGAAGATCCTTGGTATACCCAGCTTTTGAAAAAAATACAAAAAAAAAAAATAGTAAAGAGAAATAAGCATCCAATGGTGAAAACTTGGCAATTCAAGCGCCTTGGATAGGTACCTTGGTGAAAACCTGGTAATTCAGGCGCCTTGTGTGCTAAAGACTAATCCATTATCTATCACTATCCTATCCCTCATCCATCCACCCACCATCCCATAAAACACCTGCTTGTTCCCTTGGTGTTCCAATCAAATATCCAAAATCTGATGGAGCTTGTCAATACCTCCTGTACAGCTTGTAAATCTTGTACCAAAGCTTGTATTATACCTTGTAAATCTTGTACCATACCTTGTATATATCCAAATCTTGTCCAAAGCTTGTACCATATTCCATCTTGTAAATGATCTTGTATCCTAGCTTGTATCCTATCACATGCACACACAGAATCCCATTTTCCTTAAGCTTTTCACAAACCATCTACCTATCCACCTATCAACTATTATAGACACCCCATCCTTCACAAAAATTTCCATCTCACAAAAAACCAAAACATGAACAAACTTGTACATTTGTAACATATCTTGGTCTGTCAGCTTATACATCCTCTTTAGCTTAGTATCATTGTATCTATCCGGCTTTCATGTTAGTTCATCCTTGGTCAACATCTTGCACACATCGCACACCTTGGTTAGATATTCCAATGCATCCTTTAGCTAGATCTCCTATCACCAAAGTGTTATCCTTCTTAGTTCAGCTTGCCAGATGCATCACTCATCCAGATCCATCAACTTAGGTGCTCTCTGATAGATTTTTGCAGGATATAGCTTTCCTCATGTCTAATCTTGGTCCATTAGTACCTCGTCCTACCCATCTCGTTGGCAAACAATTCTCTTTTGGATTTTTCACTTTCTTTTTGATTTGGGATCTTCCCTTTTGGGTCTTGAAATATCTTTTCCAAGAAATCTCCTTGTTACCTCCTCAAGGTTGCCATGATCTTCCATATCATGGTATGTTGCGAATGGGGCAATTAGAGCGTAAGGTCTTGATCAGGTCTTTTGCTTGTTTTCTTTTTCTGCTTGTGGGTTACCTAGTGTCGTTTCCACACTGCTTCCTCTGGGATTCATGTGTGATACTGGGGAAATCCTTGTGTGTTTGTTTTGAGTCAGTTCGTCAGTCCTCTGGATAGTTGGTGAAAAGGCCTTGATGTTCTTGGTAACCTTGGCAATTAACCAATAGTCCTATAGAAAATCTAGTGCTCAACTACATGGTGGTACTTCTCTTTGAAGTATCCCCCCGCTCAAAAAGCTTCAATGGATTCCTTTTATAGCGCTCCGCTCCTCCATCTCCCCCCCCCCCAATCTTGGAAAGTCTTAAGCTTGATTTACTATTGTGCCTCTGATTTCCCTTTATCATTCTCCCGTAGTAAGAGTTTGAGCTAATTCAGCCCCTTCTCTTCGCCAACCTGCGTCTCAGCTCGCCTCAATTTCTTGTACTTTTCAAGAAGTCGTCGAGCCTCATTTCTCTCCCCGTCGCCTTCTTGAGGGGGCATCATCTAAGTCTAGTCTCTCCTATTCTTATCCGAGACTGGGGCAACCTTGTTGCTAAAACATCTTCCTCATGTCGTCTTCATTCAAACTTCTTTGAAATAGTGTTGTCTCAACACTATGTCAAAGAGGGGCAAAATGTAGACACCTAAATTTGATTATACTATTTTAGTAATCCTATTTATTTATCTAAAAAGGCATTATTAATTAAATTTCTATTTAATTAATCCTTTGTCATCCCCTAGTTGATTAATTTAATTAATCATCTATAGTCCTAATTGATAAATCAAATAATCTATCATCTAAGTCTAGTCTCTCCTCTTCTTATCCGAGACTGGGGCAACCTTGTTGCTAAAACATCTTCCTCATGTCGTCTTCATTCAAACTTCTTTGAATTAGTGTTGTCTCAACACTATGTCAAAGAGGGGCAAAATGTAGACACCTAAATTTGATTATACTATTTTAGTAATCCTATTTAGTTATCTAAAAAGGCATTATTAATTAAATTTCTATTTAATTAATCCTTTGTCATCCCCTAGTTGATTAATTTAATTAATCATCTATAGTCCTAATTGAGAAATCAAATATTCTATTATTTATCAATTAAATCCTATTCTTCTATCTAATTCCAAAAATCCCCATTTATCAAATAAATCTATTTGATAAATGAAATCCTCAAATTCAAAAACCCCTAACCTATCTCTAATCCTCCATTTAGCCTAATCCACCCCATCCACCCATGCTAACCAAGCTTAGCCACTAACTCACCCACCCTCATTATTGCCATCCACTTGCACATCTCTAACATCCCTAATCTAATCCTAAAACCAAGCCTAATCCACCCCCTAATGTTGTCACATTCCTTAAACAAGTTTAAGACTTTCCTAAACCAAACCAAAGTCTTCCCTCAAAAAACCCAACCACTAAGTCATGAGTGCTCTTACAAAACATAAAGACTCTTACAAGCCCACTCATGACTCTTACACCCATCTTCCACACTCTTCCCTCTTCCACACTCATTCCTCTTACATCCCTCTTACATACTCAACCCCACTCATCATGACTTTAACCAACCCTTAACCCTACCCTCTCACACTCATCCTCCTTGTGACAAGTGTCACCTTCCCATTGGTGCTAAACAAGCACAATCCATGTGCTCCCCTTTGAGTGCATCTAAGCCCTCCTTAAGCCTTCATCCATCCTTGCATCTAAGCCCTCCATCCCTCTACCCCTTAGCCTATAAATTGAATCCCATCCCAAGCCATTTCATCAACAATCTTTGAGCTAAAGTTACCATGCTATTTTGAGAACCAAAGCCATCAACCATACCCTTATAATGCCAAATTGAGAGCTCACAAAGCTACCAATTTGCCATTACCCATCTCCATTGAAGCAACTTTTGAGCATCTTGAGCATACATCCACAGCAAAAGGACACATCTACAGAATCAAGAAAGCATGGAGTGTTTTCTCTCGTGAGGTTTGCACTTCTTATTTTCTTTCTTAGTCTAAGCATATATGTGAATTTAGTTTTTGGTTTGTGAATGTTTACTTTATTTGTTAATGTTCTTTGCATACTGATTCTGGTTCTACAGCCATAAGTTGCAACATCATATCCATTTTCCTATTATGCTTCTGTTGCAAATGTTGCCCCACCACTAATGTACCCAGTAACCGTCTGAGCATTTTGTCAAACACTTTTCCCTCTATCTCACTATTCCAAATTCCCTATAAGACCTCCACAGGATGGTAGGACTTATAGCTCTGATTCCACTAACATAGGCAACTTTGATACCACTGTAATGGCTCTTATGACACTGTAGTGGGCATTTACCACTAAAATGGCTTTGATACCACTGTAATGGCCACC
Source organism: Cupressus sempervirens (assembly GCA_028749045.1). Lineage (NCBI taxonomy): Eukaryota > Viridiplantae > Streptophyta > Pinopsida > Cupressales > Cupressaceae > Cupressus > Cupressus sempervirens. Next base: position 739,801,699 of record CM053792.1, read on the forward strand.
TACAAAGTATAACTTTGTCAAACACTTCACAAGCAAGCTCTAATACCACTATAATAGGCACCTTGGGAACAACTCTAATACCACTGTAATGAGCAAGAAGGAATTTATGCAAATTGAAGATTGAACCGCTGCTGAAATAATATTAGTTCTCACAATGATAAAATCTAGTGCATAGCAATGTATTCCAATGGCCAAACCCTAAGGGAATGACGTCTAGAATTTTACAAGAGAGGATGAACATCCTCTATTGCCAAGAAATATATGTGATTCACACATTCAAGCTCTTATCAAATGTCATTCACAAAAATCTGATTCTAAACAATGAGACTCTCACCCCTATTTATCCTTTTCCTTCACCCTTCTAGAAGAAAACTAGATACTAATTGATTGCAAGTGCTAGAAGCTTCTCCCTTCCAATAATTAATGCACTCTCTAGAAACTCCTCCCTTGCAATACAATATTTAATTATACTTCTAGAAAGTTAAATTACTAGAGGCTCCACCCCTTCCAATAATTAATGCACTATCTAGAAGCTTCTCCTTGCAATACAATAATTAATTTAATTAATTAAATATAAAGTCACCCTTTAATTTATTTAATGACTTTATAAAAAATTAATTTAACTGCTAAAGTTGGGACATTACACCTCATTCTACGCAGGTACATTTGTTTGTCTTGAATCCTATGTAAGTCATAAAGCATTGATGGATGCAACTCATTCTCCTAAGAAGCTAAAGCTTCAACACAACCATTGTGAAGCCTATGCAATAAGTGGTTGACAATCCCATTGCAAAGTTCATTTGGGATGCTTCGATCATGAAGTAAAACATGGACGGTGTCAAACAAGCAATCACCAACTTTGAAGTTGAATGTATTAATACAAAAGCAATGCACTTTCTCAAGGGCCTCATCAATTGATATAATGTTTGATTGGTCATGTGGTCTATTTGTCTTCACGGTAACTGGGTCATTAGGAGTGTGTCCAATTTTGTGAGAGATACTTGGGAACATGTTTGCCTGTTGGTTGTAGATGCCAACTTACTATGCAAATAGTTTTCCTTCTTTTACTGTCACTATGGAAGCCACATAAACATAGCAAGGAAATAGATGAACATAAGGAATATGAGCACCTATAATATGACAATGGTCCCAATGGTAGAAAAATGCATAGAATAATTTGGCAAAATTAGTTGACAAGTGATTCAGTACCTTGAAAAATATGAAAGCACGATTGCTTGTTTCATAACGAACGTTGCAACACTTGTACAATGAAAATATTGCTAGCTTGGGAAAGGGAATTTTACATCAACAAACAATAATAATGTAGTAATTATTATATTTTTTTAGTCAAGAGCACCAGAGCTATGAGAATATATAAGCAAATAGAATTATAATTATAGTAACAAGAATAAAAATATCCATCCAAATACCTTTGGATTGTATCCAAAGTAATTGTATTTAACTCTAATTTTATAGTAACAAAAAGAAATCCCTCTAGAAAACCACTCAATTAATTAGATTAAAATTTATTTAATACTAATAAATTAACTGTTAGGATAGATAACAACCAAGAAAACTAAATGAACCTAACTTGTCACTTAGGAGAATATATTTGTACTCTTAAGTTTGATATACTTTTCATGGTGATTATGGTTGTAGTGTTTAAAATGGTTGTAACAAATAGGGAATTGAAGAAAGTTAGCATCTCTTTTGGTAAGTAGGAATCAATATAATTGTATCAATCTAACATTGATTATACAAGAAAATTAAAATGTTTCATCAAAAGCATAGATGTTATGGTTGTCATGTTCTTTTCTTCGGCTCTAGCTTTGCATTAATGACACTAGATATTATTTCAGAGAGCCTTTTGGAGATGGTACTAGTAGTGAGTCATCAGTCAATTAGAATGTTGAACTCGAGCTGCACAAAGCCCTTGTTTATCTAAGTTTTGGCCAATGTATCTTGCATAGTAAATGTTTAAACTAAGTTTAGCTCAAATGTGATTAGTCATTGTTGAGTCAGTCAATTAGAATGTTTAAACTAGAGCTGCACATAGCCCTTGTTTATCTAAGTTTTTGCCAATTTATCTTGCATAGTAAAAGTTTAAACTAAGTTTAGCTCATATGTGATTAGTCATCGTTGAGTCAGTCAATTAGAATGTTTGAATTTGTTCTTAATTTGAATAAGTAAAAATGTGGCGGAGTGGGGATCTATTTCATCTAAAAGATATATTCACTAATATGGGTTTAAATAAACATAGAAAAACTAAAATATTTGGTCAAGGATGGATTCAGTCATTGTAAGGATTAATCATGGAATATATTCTTATACAAATAAATCATTGTCTGCAGAGGATCTCTAATTTTCTAGATTGAAATCTATGGTAGATTAGTGAGAAGGATTTTTTGAGTGACATATTTGGACATCTATACAAAAGTAAGGCATGTCATAAATGAGAATAATGCTAAGAAGCTCAAATTAATAATTTTACCATTTCACTTGTAAATTCTTTTTTTGCATGAATACATTAGAAGAAGGTTTCTACTAACAACATCAACATGAAAGGAATCAATGCTTTTGTGGAAGCCATAGTAGAATATACCTCCAAAGCATTTAACCATTTAGTGTTGGGATGAATACAGTGCTTAGTAGGAAGACATAGTCTTGTTTTGGAAATAGATTTTGAGAAAAAAGTGTTCATAAGTGATGACTAATATTTCTTCATTTTGGTAAACGTAGTTCAATTTGGCGCTAACTGTGATGAAGTAATCTCTTCTTCAAATTCCTCTTCAAGCTCTTCTTCTTTTTCAATGTTGGAGTTTGTTTTGATGGCACTATGGACTCTATTGTATTCAGTAATTGTCTCCTTAGAAAGTCCTTGAGAATTTTGCCCACAGCTAAAGGGGAAGTCCCTAATGGCTGAGAGTTTTCCCTTAGCATTGTGAGTCAGTTTTCTTTGCCACCTCTAGACATTGGATTGGTTGAGCTATATTTTTTCCCCTTAAAACTTTAAGTGTTTGATAACTTGTGCAAGCAGTTTGTTATCCAACATTGGTTCTTCATCTGCTTTCAACATTGCAGGAGGTGTTGCTTTGGGTGATCTTGCTTCAATGTGTTGATTGCATGACTGGGTAGGGATCCTTCTATGGCTTTTTGGTTCCCCTGCCATGGTTTGCTACATGAAATAGACATGCCAATGATATTAGCATAAGAAGGAAGCTTATTCCTGATCCTAATATTGGAATACTTTCTTATACATCTTTGTACTGCTTAAAGGAAAAATGTGCAATTACTAGTATAAATTAAGAATCAATGACGGTAGACTAAGTGCCATACCTATATAAGTTCTAGGTTCAAGAACCTAAAAGTCATTAACTATAACAGTTGAAGGTAATCCTAAGAAAAGATATGAAAGTTTTTCCATAAGTAAAAGAAAACAAGGCATGAAATACATATATCTCTATTGCATTTTAAATTTCTTCCAATTCATGTCAGTACCAACTAAATTCAATCTACATGTAAGCTTATCTTCCTATAGAGGTTTTGTTTCTTCAAATTCTTTCAAAATCAACTAGCAAGAAGTGTAACTAGAGAGCCTATTTTTTAACATTATTCATTAGGTTAATTATATTTGACATATGTATTGATCATTCCATATGTCTTGATCATTCTTCCATAGGGGTAATCATCTTTAAAAACTCTTTCATGCCTTTACTGAATTTTGGTACCTTAATCTAAACTTTCACTCAAACCTGACCATCTATGACTTTAATGTGGATTCTTGACAAAGAAAACATCATCGCACCTTACAAAGTGGTGTCTCTTCAAGGGAATTGACCATATTTTTTTAAAGTTTCATCAACTTGAATGAACACACAAAGGTTCTAGTTATTGTCTTTCGTAAAGGGTAATGATTAAGCCACAACATTTCATCCTATAAGAACTCATATCCTTGTTGCTTACTGATTTGTGTTTGCATCTAAATACCATTGGGCTACATCTGAATTCACCATGGGAACTTGTGGTATGTCTATGATCACAGAAGAGGAAATTCACATTTGTGGCTTGTATATTTCCCTTATAAGATGATGTCTTTTATGTTTTGAAGCCTCCATCAACCATTTTGGAGTTGCATAAAACTATTTGAGACTATACCACTATACACGAACGGGGCATTTAAACAAGCATTTGCCTTGTAGTTGTGCTATGTTTGTGCACCATATACAAATCTCCCATTTTGACCCGAATACATTCATATTCATATCCAACTATTCACCTCTTTTAAAATGAATAATTATATATTAAAATGAATATTATATATTTATAATTAAAATGAATATTAATAATTGTTCTCGAAAAGTATGAAATATTAAATTGTTGATTATATCATTACAATGTACCAAATTTAACATACTTTCAATAATAGATAATAAATGTGATGAAAATTTAGAATAGATAAACAGATTCAAATAATTTTATTCAAAAACATATCTCCATAAAATACTCTAATTGATTCGCTCAATAGATAATTAATATATATAAATTAAAAAGTTAGAAATATTACATGTATTTTCAAAAGGCATAATATTGATAGAATTTTTTCAAATCAAATGAATGGCTTGGTAATGGCGGTGAGTAATTCTGTTCCTGGATCTAGTACCCTAAAATATGATGATGTGATCGGTGTTATTTTAAGTGAGGAAACTCATAGAAAATCCTCAAGTGGATCTACATCAAGAAGTGCTTTAAATACACAAAGCAGGGGCAGAATGACTGAAAGAGGAAGTAACTCTGGAAATCGTGGGAAATCAAGAGGAAAGTCAAAGGGGAGGAGGTCTCAATCGAGAGGACCAAATGATTGCTGGTACTGTGGGAAACCAGGGCACAAAAAGAAAGATTGTTGGAATCGAAAGAAAAATGAAGGAGATAAATCAGATGGAGACAAGGAGGCAAATGTGGTAAGTAACAAATCCGAAGAGGATGCTTTGCTTCTGTCTTTACAGAGTGTTGATGATTCATGGGTTTTAGATTCTGGTGCTTCATTTCATGCTACACCTCATAGAGGTTATTTCATTGATTACGTCCAAGGGAATTTTGGGCTTGTTTATTTGGGGGATAATGAACCCTGTCAGATTGTTGGAAAGGGAAAAATTAAGATTAAGTTGCAGAATGGGAATCATTGGCTACTACATGAGGTAAGACATGTTCCAAAACTAAGTAGAAATTTAATTTCAGCAGGGCAACTCAGTGATGAGGGTTGTGTAGTTACTATTAATGATAAAAATTGGAAGGTTTCAAAAGGTTCCCTTGTAGTAGCAAAAGGTGTGAAAGTAGGCACCTTATATCTTTGTATAGGTCATATTGTTCCTTCTACTTTGATTGTTTCAAAGAAAAATGAATATTCAGGAACAATTACTGCAGTTGAGCAGGGAGAACAAGTAGCTGCTATAGATTTTGATACAGCGTTGTGCCACAATAGACTTGGGCACATGAGTGAGAAAGGTATGAAAGTACTTCATTCAAAGAAAGTTTTACCAGGTCTGAAATGTGTGAATATGGATTTCTTTGAAAGTTGTGTGTATCGAATACAAAAGAGAGTGAGTTTTGTAAAGACTGGGAAGGAAAACAAAAAGGAGAAATCAGAGCTTGTGCATACAGATGTATGGGGACCGGCTTAGGTATCTTCCCTTGGTGGCTCTCAATATTATGTTACATTTATTGGTGATGCAACTAGAAAAGTATAGGTTTATTTCCTTAGACAGAAATCTGATGTATTTCAAATTTTTAAGAAATGGAAATGCTTGGTTGAAAATGAGACTGGTAAGAAATTAAAATGTCTTAGATCTGATAATGGTGGTGAGTATTGCAGTCATGAATTTGAAGATTATTGCTCCACTAATGGTATTCGTAGACAGAAAACTATTCCAAGGACTCCATAGGAAAATGGAGTGGCTGAACGCATGAACAGGACTATAATGGAGCGCGCAAGGAGCATGAGGTTGCATGCTAGGTTGCCCTTACACATGTGGGCGGAGGCTGTCAATACTTTAGTATATTTGATTAATAGAGGTACCTCTACTCCTTAGGGCTGTGGTATTCCAGAGGAAGGATGGACTGGGAAGAAGGTGAGTTATTCTTTTCTCAAGACCTTCGGTTGTGAAGCTTTTGCTCATATAGACTCTGAAAATAGAACCAAGCTCGAAGCTAAATCAAAGAAATGTGTCTTTGTTGGATATGGCATTAATGAATTTGGTTATAGGCTTTGATATTTTAAAAATCATAAAATTATAAGAAGCCGGGATATCATACTCAATAAAAAAGTGTTGTACAAAGATCTGTTGCAGCAAAATGAGAAGAAAGAAGATGATTATGTAGTGTTGGATGATACTCCAAAAGTGGTGGAGAACTTGTACTCTTGAAAGAGAGGTCACAAGTTCAAATCCCACTAGGGGGTAGGGTATGTACGCCTCGTTTGTAGCGCCAAGCGCCTCTTGAAAAAGAGTACGGGGTAGTCCCATATCATTGTCACCATATGTAAACCCAAAAACTATGTCATAGTGTCGTGGACTATAAAATCACCTTTCCTTTCCTTTCCTATTGGTAGAATAGCATACAAAATAAATAAATAATAAAATACAAAAGAACTAATCAATAATTAAAAATGATTGAGATTCCATGATAAAATAGTTCCAACACGTTGTTGCCTAATTTTCTGCCAAAAATTAGAGACTACTGGTAGGATGTATGTTATTTCCATATGCACTGCACATGAAGCCCAACTATTATTCCTGAGATTGGACTGGAGAAAGAATATTTATGTTGAAGTTAGGAGACTTAATACCAATTTTGTGCATTACTCAAGGATCTCATCCAATATTCACATGAACTTTTATTATAGATGAACGTTTACTATAAGTATCATTTATGACATTGTTGTTTTGTTCATATGTGTACTCTAGAGTTTATATGATAAAATACAGGCTACTGTTTTCCTTCTTCCCATTTGAAATATGTAGCTTACGGCCTCCTCTACAAACCTTGTCCTTTCCAATAGCAAGAAGAAACCAAAAGAGAGGCCATCTGTGATCCTCAAATGCATATTTTTGTTCTATGGCTGTGTTAATTTTAAGCATATTTTTAGAGTGGGCAGAAAAACTATTTATATCATGGAAGGTTAACTTGAATAGAGTCTACATCTAATTTTAGGAATTTACAATGGGTTGGAAGCAAAACCTTGTTGTTGGTAAAATTCAACTCATGCAACATGTTTCAGGAAAGTTGTACCAAGCTAAATTTATAAAACCAGTTCCATCTTCTATCTTCTTTCTATAGTGCAACAATTGATCTAAGGAATTTCCCTTCAAGCTTAATTTTACCTACTTTTATAGTTCTTATTCTCCTGTTATAATTTCTTTTTTATTAATTAAATCAAAATATAGGAAAATTTATAAATGAATATTTAAGAGAAAAGTAAAATCTCGTCCCAAACATATGCCTTAAAACTATAGTGTAATGATATAATTTATGTAGTGACTCTTTAATTGATGAGTACAATGACGCGGTACTCTATTGTTTATTTACCGAAGTTGACAAGAACAATTACATTGTATTAAAGGATTCTCAGCACGAACCAGGGCCAAAGCCAACCCTATTGTTTGCATTGTCGAAAGCCACCGTAATACCCTGTTGCTGAACATTCCCAATGATGTTGACAGCATCATTTGCAGAGGGTAAAAAGGGGAAGCACACAACATCTTCGGCAACTTGAAGTAGAGTTCCCACAGCTGGGATATCGAGGTTGGCGTTGCATTTGAAATGAAGAGTAATAGTTGGGATTTTCACAGCTGTTACGCTGGATAACTGGTAGCAAGGTTGAAACTCTCCAAATGGCGAGGCGGGCTTAACAGCTGGTGCATGTGTCCTCATCTTTTGCTCGAATGAACTTCGCAGAGCATCGTACACGGGTTTCACCAGTTGTGTAGCCATCACGGCAGTGTCAATATACGTTATTGTTGGCAGAGCACCAGGCACCTGCAAGTTAACATTTAATCGTTCGCCTCCCACGCTAACACCTTCCAGTCCCAAGATGTACGCACTCAAGCGAACTGGGGCTCTTTCAGCATGGGTGTGAACACTTTCACAGAGGATGGAATCCCTAAACTCAGCGACCCTTTTGCAGTTACAGACAGGTAATTGGGAAGACAGTAGGAGAACTGCCCACCTGCCTTTTGAGAAACAAGGGAAAGTGTACCCCTTCCCAACCCTAAATGCCCGGATGTGGCAAACTTCCTTGCTGGGGCAAAGCTATAGGCGCATCCCATGTGTAATTCGTTGAAGCTATTGCCTCCCACCTTCAGAGTCTCTGTGATGTAATCACCCTCTGATCCTTGGGCCAGACCGTTGGTGTCGACGTATTTGCAGATGCCCCACTTGTCGCACTTTGATTGGAAGTCCTTGGGATCAGATCCTAAAGGTGGACATTTGGAAAGCTTGCAAGCAACTGATTTGTACGAGGAGGATTGCTTTGGGACATACATGGGGAACTTCACATTGGAAGCACAGCCCTCGCACGGGTTGCATTGAATCCATGACAGGGAACTCAGCGTGTCAATTCCCATCAGTTGTTTCTGAGCTGGTGTTCCAATGGAAACTTCTACAGTGTATTCTGGGCCTTCTATTTCCTTCCCAGATGTAACAGGAGTGCTGAAGGCAGTTGAGGATGTAGCATTATTGGTGCTGCTTAGAGTAAAACTGGTAAGAATGCGATTAACAAGATATTTATCCCTTTGAAGCCCTTGTATCAACACATCCCTCCAACTTGAATTGGAGGCTACATTGAGATGAGTAATTAGTAGATCTGCTCGTCCTCTCTTTTCTTCTTGGAACGACAGTTCCTCGCTTGGTCTACCAGCCGAGGCATTGAAATCCGTCCAATCTTCAATAAGAAATGTGTTCCCTCCAACCATGTAATACTTTTCCTTTATTATTCTTCTACATTTGCAGCCGGGAGAGCAGAGGAAACAAATAAGGAGAATGGAGAGTGCCAGGAGTGAAGATTGCTTTTTGATCGCCATTGCCAGCAACTATGAGATTGAATCGTTGTGCTCCTTCTGTAGATTGGCGGGTTTAAATAGGTTGGGTGGCAAGGAAATTACTTTCATTAATATTAAATCGGCGGAACCTTATTAAATATTGTCACCATTAACAATTTTAATATTTGTACGAGCAGCATTGAATCGGGTCGGGTAAAATAATTATTTGTGAGCTTTTATTAAATGAGGGTAACAGTAACAATAGTTAATTTTGAGCAGCTTGTTACAATCGGATTGGTTTCCACCTCATTAGATGATTATCTTATAGCATTTTGTAATAAAGGTAAACGTTAAATATATTATTAAACATATATTAAAATTTGAATTTTGAAAGATATTTGTTCTTATATGTAAGGTTATATGACTAATGTATCATAATATAATTGAACGATATAGATATCCAGATATGTAAACATGAAATATTCAACATATTAACAGAAGATTCGAGATGGAGAAACAAGATGAAATAGAAAAAAGTGAGCACCATGTGAGGAAACTAGAGGAAGCAGAAACAACACAACACCAAATGAAAACCTGACCAAGAAACCAAACATAGCCACTTCACATGAAATGATTTGGCCAACTAAATATTGATTGATTAAACGACTGACCTTGATCATGACCTCTTCGTTGATCTCAAACAAGATCCCATTCAGCATCACCTATATATTATTTTAACACTTAACAAATTGTACATGGAGACCGCTTTGTCATAACCCTCAAAACAAATTGTACATGGAGACTGCTTTGTCATAACCCTCAATACATTGCATAAATGACACCAAGCCACCCTCTTTCAAGTTGGTTCATGCAGCCTCTTCATAGTTTTCAATGAAACTCAGCTTGATATTAACAGGGTTACCACAATTTCCGCACTCTCACCTAGGTCCTAAATAAAATCCTCAGAGATATCTGATATAAAACCAGCTGGGATCCATTAAAGGCTAAACACACTAGAAAGAGCACCCAAAAACCTGTAAGCTATGGAAATAGAATGACAAAAATCTAAATAAAAAAGCTCCAAGAAATAATGCCACATAATGGTAACCTTCTACAATGAACCATAATTATCATTGGTACTTTCTACTCCATTCATAACACCACTGAATCTTATGAAAGTCAGCATTGCAATTTAGGCATAAAGCTCTCCCATTTTTATCACCACTTTTTGGACCAGTCAAAATACCCTCATAATTAATGACAGTGTGCTTTCCTTGTAGCCAACCATTCATTGTAATGATTGTCACCTAAAAGTAAAATTTAATAATATAGCTGGTCTTGATCAATTGCAGATGAAATATTAGTCCTTCTTGCTGAGATAATAATTCTGTAATAATATATATTTTTCTACTAATTCAAATGAGGCAGAGACTGCTAAGGGAACATACTTCTTTGTACTCCTATTTCCTTTATCCACATCCTTATCTCATACATATAAGGCACCGAAGAGACATGTCCTAAGAAAGGAGAAAACTCTTCGTACATCGGCCCTACAAAAACCAAAGAGTATGTTGTTGGTGCAGGAGCACCTAAAGTACAAGAGCACAAGGAGGTTAAGCATTCTTATGTCATATATTAAAATTTTTTTAGGACATTTATAATGTGTTTGAGTCCATAAGTTGAAATGTAAAGGCTAGAAAAGCCATTTGTAATAAGTGTCAAAATTTCAAATTCGTCAAGAAGGTAAAAATATGAAAGAATGCCTTATAAATGATTACATTGATTTAAAATGTCCATTTAAGTCTATTGTACGGTTATTCAAGTGTTCATGCAAATATTTGTCATATTTGGACCTACACTTGTACAACTTGCAATGTGAAAAATGGATAAAGTGCATAAATATTGTCAAATTGCATAATGATTTAAAAGAATGTAAGGAGATGGCTTAAAATGTGGTTTATAATTTATAACCAACCACAAAGACTGTAAAAATTTATGTACGGTTGAACCAAAGAAGAATGGAAGGAAACATTGACATTTGAAGCAAATTTGGTGAAATTCTGAGTTGTTATTTTGAGTGACTTTTCAGTTTTAGTGTTGGTTCCAGGTCTTGTATGGCCATGTACATCCTATAAACCATGTATAATCTATATTTTTTGATGGAAGGATGAATAACCTTCGTTCTCTTTTTGGTTTGGATTAGTTCTATTTGGTTTTGAATAAGTTATGCATATTTTAGTGAAAGTGGTTATTTATAGATTTCAGATTTTTTGACAGCAATCATGTTGTAGCACTTGGTACTGACACATATGGAATAGTTATGACCTTTAAATAGATTCATTGGATAAATATTTGAATCTAATTTCATTTCAAGTCATTTTCAATCATATTTATGGAAGTTATGAATGTTTTTGGGAAAACTGGTTTTTCTATATCTTCAATGCAGTTGCAGGCATAGATTTGTATGCATGTAATGGTTTATAGATTGGAAAAATTAATGGCTCATAGATTTGAAAACTAGACTCAAAATTGGTCATTTTTAAATTGGTTTGGTTTCATTTGGAATTTTTTTGAGAAAGATATCAGATTCCCAAGGCAAGGTTTTGAGTTTTACTTCTGCATTTTTATAGTAAAATTGTGTCCTTATAGGGAGGTCATAAATTATAATTGGGTTGTTTGATTGGCCTCATCTTTGGATATGATTTAGAGGGAGTAATTTTAAATAATTCTTAAAAAGGGTTTGGCAAGAAAGTTTTTGGAATAAATGTTATGAATAATGGAACCCGAAATAGAAACTAGGTTATGGGAATGAGAGAATATTAAGCTTGGTTGTGTTTAACCTCATAAAATACCTCTATGTTGAATATTTTATGTCAGTGATATGTAGATTTGGATTTTACTGAAATTATATTCACATCAAATTGGTATCAGAGCCATGGAAAGATCTGGGTAGACAGATATTGTGAGGAAAGAACTCAACTCATCTAGTTGCAAGAAGGAAAGAAGTTCCTAAAAAGTTTGTAGGAAAGCAAGTAAGTTTTGTCCTGACCAAGCAACCACTGAGCGAGAGTGGGAAATGCATCACCTGGCTGAGTATGCTATTGGGTAAGATGGATGGTTCGTGTTGGATTTTTTTTGTTACACAACATTGCAAGAGATGGAGTCAGTTACAACATCAGAGTGTGTAGCAGAAGCATGGAGCAAAGCTTGTTCGGAGATTATTCACAAAGGCATTTCCATGGGACATGGAATTTTTTCAAAATCGGGAGTATGGTGCAGAAGCACCTAAAGTGCAAGTGCAAAAGGAGGTTAAGAGTCCTTATATCATATATTAAAAAAATTAAGACATTTATAATGTGTTTGAGTCCATAATTTGAAATGTAAAGCCTAGAGAAGCCACTTGTAATAAGTGTCAAAATTGTGCAGGAGGTCTCAAATTGGTCAAGAAGGTAAAAATATGAAAGAATGCCTTGCAAAATATTAAGTTGATGTAAAATGTCTATTTAAGTCCATTTTAGGGTTATTCAAGCATCCATGCAAATATTTGTCAAATTTGGACTTACACTTGTCAAAGCTGTAATGTGAAAACTGCATAAAGTGCATAAATATTGTCAACGTTGCATAATGATTTAAAAGAATGTAAGGAGATGGTTCAAAAGGTGGTTTGGAAGTTATAACCAACAAAAAAAACTATATAAAAATGGGTGTATGGTCGAACCAAAGAAGAATGGAAGGAAACATTCACATTTTCAAAACAAATTTGGTGAAATTCTTAGTTGTTATTTTGAGTGACTTTTCAATTTTAGTGTTGGTCCTAGGTCTTGTACAGCCATATAAGCCATGGAAGCCATGTATAATCTATATTTTTCGGTAGAAGGATGAATAACCTTCCTTCTCTTTTTGGTTTGGATTAGTTTCATTTGGTCTCATGTATAAAAAATTTAGTTAATAAATATACTAACAATGAATATATCATTTAGAACAACAACAAATGCTCCAAGAAGGATGTAGATTTAAAAGATACGTTAAGGTATATAATAGGCTAAATCCTTTACAAAGGATATGAATGCTTTGCTAGATATGTATGATCACGAGTCCAGAGCATTATGTTATTAGAGTCATTTAGGATTAACACTCCCTTTTAACTTGATAATCAGAATGAGAGATAATCATATATGGAAACATCAATTACGATGAATAAGCATAGATTGATACTCTATATCTATCTAAATCCTCTAAGCATGTGGTATCATTGAACACATGATACTATGTCATATTACCATACCTTTGATATTAATTATCACTTGTGCTAACAAAACTGTTCAAACTATTCTAGTTTAGGATTTTCCATTATTCAATACAACTCTATTAGTGCAAGCTGAGATAAAAACGTGAGCTAGCTTAATGTTATGTTGTGTATTTCATTGTATACAGAAAAACTATACTTACAAACATTAACTATGGCTTGTATCATTTACAAAAATAAAACTCTTTTCAATAATGAAGATAATTTAAAATTTCAGACTACATTTAAGAATGATGTTGCGGGAGAAGTGTGTATCAATATTATCAATCTAAAAGTTTAACATTTAAGAATAATCGAGTAGTAGAAGCATGTATCAATATTCCCAATCTTCACGTTTGTTGTTGATATTTGTAAATTACTCTAATGGTCAAGCAGCAAAGTCGTCACAAGAAAAAGACAACCATAGATTTAAGAAATCATATACCCATAACTATTCCTAAAATACTAATTCATGATCAAATAAAATGAAATTCTAATAGGAATACTTCATGTATAATTTTGAAAAATCATTTATATAAATAAAATTTTAGACCATTAACTTAAATTTCTAATGTCTACATTGAATCTTAACAGTAATTTCAGAGATGAACAACTAATGACTATCTCAAAGTATTTAATAATGAAGAACCATATAGAGGAATGCTTTATCTATTTTATCAGTAATATTATTAAGTATAAGTTTTGTTAGCATGCAAACTTAAAAGAAATAGTAGCAGTTTCACAGACTATAATTTATGGTAGTCAATTTATTTGTAGGACTCAAAATGTACAAAAAATAGATAGTTAGAGACATTTTTGTAAGAAAATTTGTCAAAGGTTTGACATTATGTGTAATGCTTATGTCTTCCTTAGTAGTGTTGAAGTTTGAATCTTCTATCCAACCCATTCTTTCACATTTCCTACAATAAAAAGGAAGAGAAATAAAAGATTTTTATGAACTGTAGTGAATCCTCATGGGAGGGAATTGTTATTGTCTTGCCAAACATCAAATGTAGAAAATACTAATATGTATAGTGGGAATTATTTAAATAAAAGATATAGTATATGACACAGACAACTTTCAAGTAAGTAGCTGATCTATAATGTAAAAATTTCTAGGTAAAAGAAGACCTCAAACAAACAAGAATAGCAAAGATCACTTGTCCAATGGTTTGAAAAAAATTGCCAACATCAAACAAATGTAATCAGTAAATTATTTGTAACCAAATTTCTCTTAGAATTATATGAAATGAGACATCTAGTGCTTGGAAAGAAAGAGTCAAAAAATAAATAGAACAGTAGGAAGTTATGAGTTACTTTCCACCAAAGTCACAACTAGCAAGAGTCATGCCATTCTTGGTGTAATAGTTATCAAAAGCATAGGAGGGATTAATTGTAGCAATGTCTAGATTGTAGGATGCACTTACTTGTACTGTGGACATACTCCAGGGAAACTTGCAAGATTATGTTTGTGATGAAGACAATAGTTTAACTAGTTTTGTGTTTTGTGTTTTTTTCAAGTGGTGTGTGTTGTTCGACTGGTAAGGATTGTGTCTAGCATTGTAACAATAGTTGTATTTAGTGATGTGGCTATGACTGTGGGAGTTGTGAGTATTCCCTGCTTGCTTGGGAAAATGAGAGCTTTGGAATAGAGGTTGGGAAATGAATGATAGAGAATTTTTGTCACATCTCATAGGTAGAAATGCTCTCGCATGTGTATCCAAAATGGAGAAGCATAGAGTAGTGTTTCACATCCCTAATTTTTTAGTTTGAAGACAATATCAATACAGAGATTTCATTGAATTCTTCTTTTAAGAAAGACAATTTACAAAACTAAAACAACAATGACCCATCTGTACCCTGCTTCTATTAAAATTAAAGCTTCTTCTAGTTTATACTAAGTTACCAATAGCATAACATAAGTTTAATATTATCATAAAACATAAAATAGAAGCATAATTTTAATATAATGATAAAACATAAAACATAAATTTAATATAGTGGATTCTATATCATTCTAAAGTTCTAAAAGTAACCTTGAGCTCAATGAATCTCGTTCCTATTGAGCCTCTCATAGATTAATGCTAAGAAATAGTGGCAACTCTCTTATCCATTACAATAACATTTTTTTCTTCTCCACAAATACATCCTATGATCTTGTCGTGTTTATGTGTACATGCCAATTAATGCCTTCGAATTGAATAGAAGCTAGACATTTCAATGGTCAATATCAGGTCTTTTGTTTGTGAAGGAAATATATTTACTAAATCACTTTTCCCACTAAGATTGAAAGAAGGGTTTTAATAATAGCCATTATAAGATGTAAAAACTGGTAACTGTATGTCCATAGATGAGTAATAATTTACCATAAAACATCAAACACCAACCTAGTTTGGTGTCTGCAAATGTCCAAAATTGTACTTGGCATGTTGTGAGATGGAGGTCAGACGATGTCACTCTAGGCAGAGCACAATGAATCTAATATTTTTGAAAGAGGTCTAATGCAACAACAAATAGATTGCAGCAGGTGAAAAATATTTGCTATTATGTTACAAGGGTGTAAATTTGACTGTGTTAAGAGTCTTCATCAATGCTGATTATAAAATTATATAGAGTCAAATGTCAAAGAAAATTTCAAACATTGTAAGATTTTTGATCTATTCAACATTAATGAAAAAATAAATAAGATTACACAATCAAATTTAGACATTTTAGTTGTTAAGGAGAAATTTGAAGCACTGCAAGATCTTGATCTATTCATCATTAACAAAAAAAAACAAAAATTACACAATTAAATTTAGACATTTTATTCAATGTTAAGGAGAAATTTGATGGAATTGAATTTTTGGCTTCACAAACCTATTCATAGATCATTCTAATCAAATGTAATACAAAAAAAATTGGCATGCTCAAATCTTAACATTACATTCATTATTGATGAACATAGTCAATTCTAGACATTTTATTCAATATGAAAGACAAACTTTGACACAATCAAATCTATAAATTTTTTCAATACTGATTATAAAATTATACGCAGTCAAATGTCAAAGAAAATTTAAAACGTAGCTATTCATTAGTTGTTATTTGTGATAATTGAACATTCGACTTAGCCAAAAAAGAGTGGATCTATCACAATTCTCTAAGGCTTTCAGTGTCTACAAGTTATTAGTAGGCTAGAAATTAATTGGGAGACTGACCTATGCAAGCAACCAATCTCAGTACTCTTGCTAGAAAGCCTTATCTCATCGTTAGTTATTTGTAGAAGTCTATCTCTGCAAGAAATCTACCTAATGGATGAAATGATGGGTTTCCATAGGGAGGGAGATCAAATACAGTGACACAAGCATAGCTTCCAATTGTAGGGAGCTTAATCTTTTATGCCAATTAGGTAAAGGTTAAATGTGCTCTAGGTGGTTGTCTTTTATGCTAATTATCTTAGGGTTAAATGTGCTCTAGGTGGTCTGTAAATCTTGTAAAGGAGAATCTACTGTTCAAACTTCAATTGAGACTTCCACTAAATTAATTATATGGAATATCAAAGATATTATGAAGGTTAACACATTTAACCTTGAAACACTTGGATGCCTCATAGGGTAGAGCTAACTTATGTGGTTCGGGCATTATCTATGCCTTTCTTGTGATGGTCAATTAGTTCTACGATTATACAATCTAAACCACAAATTTATCAATAGTAGATATAGATTGGGAAAATGAGTTGAATCTCTATGTATGTCAATAGTTTCTGAACAAATGACAACATTATAGAGAACATTATACACAAAGGTTCTAGTTTAATCAATCACCAAAATAGATGCTTATCTAATTCGCACAGCATATTGGGACCCAAATGCTCAATAATTTTAAAAGATAGAAAATTGGCCATGGACTTGCTTATTAGGGTGAATTGAAGTTTGATAAGGTGACACTCTCTTAGGTTGCACTGTAAAAAATGCAACACAAGGGCATAATAGACTCGATAGGGTTAAACAACAAAAACCCTAAAATTTCCCTCATGTATTTTCAAATTAGTACAATTCTAAAATATATTGCATAAAATTCTGAGTGAGGCATACCTTAAACAAAAAAGTACAAGTCCTAGGACTCCACATTTAAGAAAAGGTATATCATGAAGTGATTGAGAAGGAAATAATTGACAATGGCCTATGAGTATAAAAATTAGAGACATACGATGTTGAATTCTAGATGTGGAGCACCTCAATCTAAAAAGAAAAGCACGTTGGAAAGGCCACCATTAGATACGGTATCCAAATATAAGATTAAGTGGAACATAGCAAAATCTTACCCCAATGTGGTTGGAAAATTAAACATCTGGAAAATGCTTACAAGCATTATAATTTCCTATAATAGAAAATATTCAATTCTAAATGTGGTGACAAGAGATAGATTCTGAAATTCAACATCTAAACCAAAGTACATTAACAGTTTCCTTGAAAGGGCACAATTAATCATGGCCTACAATTTTGGGTTTGTCATACTTCAAGTGTGAAACTACCAGACATTGTCTATAATCTAGGTCAAATATATGACTCAAGCTACATGCATATAAGAGGATAATTGGTCACGTGCTTCACAACATGTGTAACAAACAATTGAAGAAAATGCATTGCAATGAAAATGATCACAAGCTTCCCGAAGATTCAAAACCATGTCAAAAATGAATTATCCATTATATTTTTAAATCCACCATTGTCTATAATTATAATGTCCAATTTAACAAAAATGGAGGACGAGAAAGAAGCTTAACTAGCTTTATGTAATCAGGAATACCCAACTAAACCCAAAACACGTCAACAATAAGAGAAAAGGAACAAACTTTGCCCCCTTAACAAACCCTTTGCATTATGTAGCCCTGTATAACAACCTTCCACATTTATCATACATGTAATGATGTAGCAATATGCAGGCTAGCCCCTGAATTCAAAATAAAAATTTTAAGGCACACAAGCCTGGAAAAGAATTAGTAGAGAATATAGTTCTATAGATATTATGACAAAATTTAAAAATTGTGTTACTAACTTAATGACTGTTGTTGACCTACTCAAAATAGTTTAGTCATGGACTTAATTTCTTTCCTACCCTATAAATTACTAGTTGGATGGCAATTTTAGTTGTAAAAATAATAAATAAGGGAGATAGAAGATGTGGATCCAAGTGGCTTCAATTAGGGGGCTAAATTTATGTTTTATTCTTTCAAATTTGTTCTTCAACAATAAAATATTTAATATAAATAGTGTTTATTTAAGAAGGCTTTCTAAGAACAGAAAATTTGAAGGGAAGGAGGAGTTAACATTTATGGCAAGTTTTGTCATATACGTCCTCTCCACTTCCCATCCATCATCCAATTAATCTAAGGACATCCGGTTCAAATAGTTCCATGTCTAAATGCAACTTAGCATACCTAATGTGAACTAGAAAGAAAAATCCCTATGCCTAACAATATAAGAATGTGTTTTGAAAGAGCAGTAACCTTTGGCCTTAAAAGCCAGTAGGACAATAGAGCTAATATAAAGGAAGATCAATATTTATGTTAGATCTGAATGATAAATATCTGAATAAGAAAACCTTACTATTATGTTGTCATCCTCTTGCATGGTAATACCATTCTCACTCTTGAAATAAAATAAGACTGGGCGGGAACAACTCTTCATTTTTCTGCAAAAAGCATTATATATCAGAGGTGGGAGTACGGGTTAAAAAAAAAGAGAACACCTTTTATAATATGTAAAAATAAGTAGTGGATGGAGCCTGTCAGTAATAGCAGAGGTATCAGTGTGGATAAGTCGAGGAGAAGTTGGGAATGATAGCTCCCAGTAATTGCATTACTTTAGACCGATCTAAAGCACCAATGAAATAATGAAATCTATCTCTAAGGGTCTCAATCACGAGTATCAACTTTTGTATCACTATCATTAGTGGGTCAGGAGGGGAATATTGCTAAGCAGTAAGTATAAACTTGGAATTCTTGTGTTCTTCCAGCATTTTTTATAGTGTAGCTCTAATGGCATACTAAGCCAAAGGTTTTTCATGGTCTTCCAAGAGACTACCAGGCTAACCTTTGCTTTTGCTAGGTTTTAGATGAAATTGGCCAACTTGTTGGTTCGAGCAATTTTCTAGGGCTTTTGTTTCAAGAAATCCAAGATGAATTATCTGATTTGGCTCCACATTGTATAATGAGACGTGGAGATCAACACTCCAATCCTTCACATTGATTGGTTATGCACCTCTAAATGCAATCACCACCAATTCATATTTTATATTTTATAATAAAATATGAAGGTGTTAGTGGATTTAGTTTTGCAAGTAGCCTGAGATTGAATGTTGCCTTTTGAGTGTTAAAACAGTAAGCATATATATTAGATTGATCTATTATGAACAAAAGCTACAAAGTGGCAGCTGGAGTCCCTGCCAATCGGGTTATAATTAGGACTAATAGTAACGTATGGTGGAACATTGACCATCAACTTAGTGCATGGGAGCCTTTTGCATTCATAGGCCCTACAAGTTAGGGGAGACAAAGTGAGGTTGTGTGGGAAAGGGAGACAAGAGTGTTGTAACATGAATTTGTGGAGTAGAAGAGAACCAAGGTAGTGTATTTAACTTGCATTGTTCCTCTACAATACTTTGTATGGTATCATCCATTAATATTGTAAAAGTTCCATAAATCTCAAATGTTAGTAACAGGTGAACAACTGTGGACATTTTTTTTTCATAACTATGGAATGATATTTTTGCAAGCTCCAGAAAGTGTTGTTCAACAAGTTTTCCATTCATGATGCATTTAGAAATGCCCTAATCACTCTCCACAGTGCATTGTAAAGAAGGCTGGTATGCAAATGTGGTGTCTTTTGCACATGTGAGATATTTTGCCAATTTGTTGCTGGCAATTCAATTTTGATAATACAGCTGAGTGGTTGCAAGTAGTGCAGAGTAATTGGTATGGAGGGAGATATGCATTCTTTGGCTTTAATATTCCAAATATCTGTAGTAGTTGTAAAAAATGTAAGGAAGGCTAAGTTAGTTTGAACTAGGTAGTTAAATTCTAAAATAGTTGTGAGATAGAAAGTTTAGTTGATCTTGATACTAACCTGTGTGCAGCAGGAAGCTAAATTTTGTAAGGAAGCTTTTCGATGTGCATCATTTAGCAGGTTGATAAATGTTGATGGATTTGACTTTATCAGAGTTGAACCAATTGGTCCACTTTGAATGAAATTCTTTAGGAGGAGAAGGGGTGTCGTTGATAAGGCCAATATTTTTTTTAGTGTTGTGAACGCTGCAATGTAGTTGTCTGAAACTATCACCTAAAAAAAGATTCAAGTTGTTAGGGGAAACATAGGAATAAGTTCAAAGCATGATAGTAGGAAGAAATTACTTGGTATTTATTGCAACAATCTTACCATAGTTGTGTGATAAATATTTTCTCCATCTTTAATATGGAATTGAATTTCAAATCCTGATTGATAATGACCTACAACAAGAACCACAAATGTTTTGAAAGGGCGTGGCTTTGTTGACTATACTAGGCGAGATATGGTAGTATTGGGCATGAGCTTATGGTGGTTACAAACTTTTCTAATGGTTTGGATATGTTCTTTTAGTGATTAGGAGACAATATTCAGCATCACCTCTTTCAAATTGGCCTCTTTTCCTGATTGTGAAATCTGATAAGCGTACACTTGAACTGGGCAAGGGCTTCAGAAAGTGTGTTTTTATTTGTTTATCGGTAACATTTGTAGTGATTGTTGTTTGGCCTAGTCTATCTATGAGGTCAACATGAGGAATTTGTAGTTTTGATGAGTTGTTAGAATCTTTTGCTAAGGACGGTCCATAAGTTACAAAAATATCACCTTTGAAGGCACGTGCAAAGAGGGATGTGCAGATTTGTATTATGGTTGATGGGAAAAGTTGTGATGGCTTTAGCCTATATGATGGGAAAGTTGAGAAATTTTAGATAAAGTAGTCTAGGTAGAGTTGTAAGGAGAAATAGAGGGTTGTACTACAATGTTTACCTTTTTTGGTCTTGCAATTAGCAAACAACTTCAGTTGAAGATGTGGATGGGCTATTGACAAACATGTAACAAATTTAGTATTACAAATTAATATTATATAAGCTTTGGAGGTTAGGTACAAAATGTTACTGACTAAAGAATGAAGAAATCAAATTTTGAATCTAGTTGATGGTACTTTGAGTCAGTGTTAGCCCATTTCTTATAGATTAGGTTATTGTTTGTTGTAGAAGGTGCTTGGGACATGGTGGATACTTTTTGTTGTTGGTTTGTGCTTGAATTTTCTACATCAACTAGGCAATTGCCTTCATGTAGAGGCATTGGCGACCTATTGAACAAATGCATAACATAATTGAGTCTTAAGTGAATAGTATCAAGTAAGCACTAAATAAAGTATGTAACAAAAGCAATAAATGATTACGATACAACTCAAATTATACAATGGCAATAACAATGTGTGTCTGCTTTGTTTTCTTTTGATGCATCCATTGTGGCTTTGTCAATAACCTTCCTTTGTAGCAGTGAAACATGTTTGGAAGATACTAAGTACAAAGACTATAGAGAGGGAAACTATGTGGACTTTTAGGCTTTTCAAATATACGTAAGCAATCGAGTCATTTAAAAATATGTGAACCATCTATGCACAATTATGTGAACTTTACATTTTCCATAACTGAAGACTTTTTCTGAATAAGATCTAGCTTGCAACTAAAATATTTTTTGATTCAGTTTCCTTGAATAGAGGAAATGAGGTTGTGCAGTATGAAAGAAATATGCCATTAGTAAAGAAAAACACCGTATTGTAGTACATTACTGAGGTATGGTGATGTAAATGAAAAAAAACATTAAAAAGCACAATCTAAATCTACACATTTTTATAGAAGGTAGGAAATAGTGTGACCCATCAAAATGACTTCCAACATGTGGACAATTTCAGATATGACAGAGGTTCACATATGGAGGAGAAATCATGATAGTATAATTCAACACTGAGTAAGTCGAATAAGCAATAAATGTGATGGTGAAAGACTATAACAAAAAGTGCATAGTTAAGGATATAAACACATGATAATTTGTTACCTCTATAGAGGAAAAAAGTTAGTTGTACACGCAAGAATATGGTTTTTAATATTTATTTATTTTTTTCAATTGTATTTTCAAGAAGAGGCATAGAACATATTTGAGAGGTAGGATGCAAGATAAATAATTTCTGAGAAGAACTCCATGGCTATGGCGAATTTCCCTACTTCTAAGCTTATTGTTGCTGTTTGTGCTGAAGGGGGAGTCGTAAGGATACTGCCAAATGATGTGACCAGTAGGCATCTAGTCGAGTGAAAGTGGGAAGACTTGGGTTAATATTTTGTATCCATAACTAATCCAATAAAGTGCCAGCTTGTGTCGTTGGTGTGTTCACAACTTGGGTTAGCTTTTGGTATTGCATAAACTTGACAAGAGTGGATTGAGATTTTGTTGATTGTAGCATGTCAATGTTAAAGTCTCCAACAATGAAGAGTTTACAATTCGGTAGCAGTGTGGTTGTGTTCTTCTGTATTAGATCTAGTAGTTCTCTAATGGGTTCACCCGACGTGAGGTAGAGATTTGTGATGCACAAGGTATGTTCAAGATATAGCAGATCAGTTGTGATAGATTCAAGATTTTTTTTTTGAAACTATCATGTTTTGTCAATGTAATTGTTTGTGCATAACATGTTAGGAGTCCATGAATTTACGATGATGAGCAGTAGCTAAATTTGGTGTTTAGGGAATCAATACGTCCATGAATTTTGTGCCTTGTCTCTTGGAGGCAAAGCACATTTTCTTAGAGCAAGTCACGATCATAGGATATGTCGAATGCATGCAATGAGAAGCTTCGAGTGTTCAAAGAGCATAGCATGAAATAGTCTGTTGGTGTTGATTGAAGACTATATTAAATTTTCTAAAGAGCCAAAGTGTGTAAACATTGCATTTCTTCCTCGACTTTTTTACACATTTTAAATTTTTTGTGTTTCAATTTATGTATGAGATACAACAAATGAATATGACGTACACGAGACAAGACAATTTAAGAGAGGCCATGTTGGTGGACTTTTAAAGGGTCAAAAGAAACTACATCCATTTTCAACCCCTATGCTCTATGAATAGTTTGTGCACATGCTAGTTGAAGTGGGAATTGCATTCTTGTAACTATTTTGGTGCCTTTTCTGACTTGTCTAGCTATTCTCATGATTGGTGTCCAAGAAGGCAAAGTAGAGTCATCTTTTTCTTTAGCTAATACTATAAGCCATTTTAGCATTGAGATTCTATTCTCTAGAGGTGCAATATTGATGAAAACAGTTCTTCGAGTTAATGGAAATGAGAGAACAATGTGGACGACCCAACGACAAAACATTCATTAGTACTTGATTTTATCATTGTGAGAACTAATGTTATTTCAGTAGAGGTTCAATCTTCAATTTGCATAAATTCCTTCTTGCTCATGTTATGTGGATTGAAATCTATGCAAAGACATTAGTTAGTTCAGTTATTGGGCTTTGACATGGTGCTCATTATAGTGGTATCAGAGCTTTCTTGCAAAGTGTTTCACGAAGTTATAACCGGTAGGTGCCCATTACACACACTTTGCCAAACAATTTAGGATTTTTCAGCATCATATTATGGAATGCATTGACCCTATGGTTGAAGTAGAAATTTCATAGCACGGGGTTTTTTCTAATCCCAAAGTCCAAGTCTTTATCTTCTATAGTTTCATTGTGTCTAGTATGTTCTAGACAACAGGGATATCGTAATGCTTTGCACAATGGCTCCAAAAGGTGTTCAACACCAGTCAATGTTACGAAGAAAGTTGGAGGTCCCAATTGTCTTATCATAGCAAATATATTTTTTCAAGTGTTTTCCAAATAGTCAACAAATGTTTGAATGCTTTTTAGGGATTTAAACCCTAAGGGGGATCATAATATTTTCTCTAGATTATTAGGATTACGCACATCTCTAGCACATAATGTTCTACCTTTTAGTTCAACTTTTTGTATGCAAACCCATGATAATGAAGCTATTTGGCGAATAATGTTTTTTATGGCTTTAAAGAAAATATTAGATATATGGGTTGCAAAGTCTTTGTCCTTATGCATGAGATCCCACTTTGCTATTTTTTGATAGGTAAATGTTTTATTTATGTCCTTTGGTCATGGAAAACCATAGAAAAGTAAGGGAAATTCACTTCCTTTGAGTAGACATATTGGAATATGCTTAGAGGCTTAAACCCTTCTGATGGTGCAATATCAATAATAGTTTTTTCTAGGTCTTTGATTGAATGGGGATCATTAAAACACTATATGAGTGATTCAGTAATAGGTTCATCTTCAAAGTCAGACAAGGTGTCATCCATGTCTGTTTCAGTTTCAACTTCCACTTGGTTGTGCTCTTTGTTTTAGACAAAAAGGACTTCCCAATCTTTGTTGATTGAAATTTTTTCTTGTATGTACAAGGGAGTCTTTGATAGGACTGTTAAAGAATTCATCACACAAGCAGGCCTAACATTGCCTTGCCCATATGCATTTTCATATTGTAGCTTGTGTTTTAACCTCACTGCTACTATTTTAGTTTCATCAATTTGCCTAGGAAGAGCTATTTGGACCTTGTCAAAATCCACAAGGACATTGATGATTGTACTGTTCAAGCCACATTGTGCTCTTTTGTGTCCTAGTTGTCTAATCTGTGCAAAAGCAATGCGAAGGGAGACAACTCTTTCTTCTAAAGTAGTCAAGAAGTGAACAACATCAATATGGTTATTATGCCTGATGTTCCAAGGAGTTGCAAAAGATGAGATCTTGCCAATTGTAGTGGCTTATACATATTTCCTGCAAATGGGGTGACCTAATGAAATTTTTTATTCACGTGTATCAATTAGCAACAAGAACAAAGCATGAATAAATGTTGAGTCGATTGCGTAAATGTCTTTTTGGTAATATAACATCTCACAAAAAGTACATGGTTGTGTAGGAGTGTCCTTAATACTTTGCAAGTATTGGTTAATAGATTTTTCGATTGCATTTTCTTCTGGATTTGAGTGGAGTTCTTTTTTGGGTCGACGACATGGTCTTGTCTTATAGAATGGACATCTTCTTTTCATTTGTGAGCATGACTTTTTTCGTCCAATTATGGTTTTAATTCTATTGCCATCAACATTGTCGATTGATGTTTGGTATATTTCCATATTACGTATTGGTACTTCCAATTTTTGCAATGAATGACTTGTATTCATTTGTTTGTAAATTATTTCAGAATGTTTATAGTTTCAACACATTTTGAGTAGGATTTGTTTGAGTTCTTTACTGCAAATCTTAGGCATAACTTCAATTGGCATGGTTGGGCTTCTGTTCATGTCATTTAGCAATTGTTCAGTTGCTTGAAGTGGTTCGTAATGACAGTGTCCTTTGTTTGTTCTGAAGAAAATTAAGTTGATGAGCTTTCTTGATTTGGGGCAGTGGCTAAATACATAAGCTTTATGTGGTGGAGTTGCTTGCCATACATGTATAGTTGCATCAAAAGTGTGTGAAATCCATAATAAGAAAAATTCATAACCCTCTATGCCAGTTTTAGCATACGGCAGTCCGAGCCTCAATAGAAGTAACTACAATTCGACGAGGTTGTTGCTATGCATTGTGGAAGGTTTTTGAACAGTTTGGAAACATTACAATGCAAATTTGTGACTCGATTTTAGTGCATTTGCTAATGATTCTTCTAGAAACAAGCGTAAAGATATTACATCAAATCAATTTTCAACCAAGAAAGCTATGGCAGCAAACATGCTTTCACCACATGAAGTGGAAAATGCTAGAAGTTGATTGAGGCCAAGTCTATTAATGCATCCACAATTATGTCCCAAGTGGTGGATACATCACAATCTATGTCTGGGAGTACTAGTTGCAATTTATTGACCTCAATAGGTGTGCCCACTCTTGAGAAAATGGGCTCATAGTGGCCAACTATTGGGGTAGCATCATGAAAAAGTATCGATATAAGAAGATGAGATGAGTCTTTGTTGAAATGCAAATATGGTTTTTTCTGGGTTGAGGACCAAACACATATGGAGATTTTCAACCACCAGAGGCCTACCTCGCCATGTTTGTTGACCTCTGTTGCCAAAGCCCTCATCTAATGGGCACCCTAGAAATGCCCAAAAAATTGAACCAACGGACAAAACAGATTTTTTATGCAAACTAAAGATTGAATCGATGTTGAAATTATATTAATTCTCAAAATGATGAAATCAAGTACAAACAAACGTATTCCAAAGGCCAAACCCCAACGGAGTGATGTCTAGAATGTTACAAGAGAAGATGAATGTCCTCTATTGCCAAGAAAGATATGTGATTCGCACATCCAAGCTCTTGTCAAATGTCATTCACAAAAATCCAATGCTAAACAATGAGATTCTCACCCCTATTTATCCTTTTCCTTCACCCTTCTAGAAGGAAATCAAATATTTATTAATTGCAAGTGCTAGAAGCTTCCCCCCTTCGAACAATTAATGTACTCTCTAGAAACTCCTCCCTTGCAATACAATAATTAATTGTGCTTCTAGAAAATTAAATTACTAGAGGCTCCACCCCTTCCAATAATTAATGCACTATCTAGAAGCTTCCCCTTGCAATATAATAGTTAATTAAATTAATTAAATATAAAGTCACCTTTTAATTTATTTTATGACTTTATAAGAAATTAATTTAACTGCTAAAGTGGGGACATTACAATCCACCCTCCTTGAAATTGCTTGTCCTCAAGTAATCCAACAACACAATGAACTCCTTGATTAACTTTCCTACTCATGGCTCTCGTCCGAAACTCTAGATCTCTGGTTCGAAATTCTAGATCTCCCGCTCATGGCGTTCCTGCTGCTTCAACGCTTGATAATGTGGAGGTCTCTACTCCCACCGATCTGCGGATGGAGTTAGGGCTCTGTTCGCACTTCGCTCGGCTTCTTCTGCAACTAGGGATAAGGCTTCTTCCCTTTGTTTAATTCTTAGGTCTCCTGCTCCTTGTTTAGGGTTTCTTGGTTCACAGGGAAGGACTTTTGCATATGTGGTTGCCTTCGAAGCCAGTATTCATGGAGCTCTCCCTCATGTTGTTTCATCTGAGCCCTCTCATGTGACGTTTGTAAGTTCTTTAAAGCCTATTAAGGTTTCCCTTGACCCAAAATCAATTGAAGATATTTTCCACATGGTAGAAGAGCTTTCTCCTTTTGCTGCCATTTTTCACTTCCAAGGTTATTGGCCCTCTCTTGCTGATCTACATGACTAGATCTGCAAGAATTGGTGCCACTTATAGACAATAACATCTACATCTTTTCATGTGCAAGAGGCTTCTTTATAGCTATGTTTGAAAGTACTAATGACACGAAGATTATTTTGTGTCATAATAGTTTTTCCTGGCAGGGAAAATTTCCACTTATGGCCAAACCGTGGCATATGGATTTTGATCCACTTTCAGAGTCCTTTAACAAGTTCCCTATTTGGGTCTAGCTTTTGAATCTCCTGATACATCTTTGGCATGATTCAATTTCTAAAACTATTGGGAATGCTATTGGTGATTTCTTATATGTGGATTCTGACACGTGCGATAATTTCCACTCGACCTGTGCACATTTTCTTGTTGAGTTGGATGTTTCTAAGGGCCTCCCTGAGGCGATTTTCTTGGATTCCCTGAGGGGTCCTTGGACACAAATGTTGGATTTCGAAGGTATCCCCTTTCGTTGCAGGAATTGCCACTTGACTGGTCACATTGCTGCTAGGTGTTTTGATGGGAATTCTAAATCAAGGCGACCACCTTCTTGGTGGTCAAGGGCCTCTTCTGAGCACTATATGGTGAAACAATCCTTGGATACTTTTGTGGATTTTGTGGTTAAGGTCTCTCCTAGAGTCCATTTGGAGCCGGTGGTAGAGGAGGTGGTCTCTACCCCTGTTTTGGATTCTCTTCCTAAGATCTAGTTGTCATCTGATTCTCATAGGGAGATTGGTGCGACTTCGGCGCCCCTCGAGTTCCACTGTTCTATTTCCTCTAAGGCTTGGGTTTTTGAGGATGGGTAGATAGCGGTTAAGAGTAAGAGATCTAAGCCTTCTACTCCCCCTTTAGATATGAACCTTCGGTCACATAAGGGAAACTTCAAATCAAAATGAAAATCTTAAGTTCCCCTGTTCTGACTGGTTATTTTGTGGTCATAAGTGGGTTGTGGCACTGGCTCGCTGGTTATTGGTCTGGGAGGTTTTTTTGTTTGCTTTGCTTTCCAATCTGTTTACTTTTCAAGTTCCATCGTATTTTTTGGTTTCTTTTTCTGAACACATTTGTTGGTTTGAGGTCCCAGTAAAACCTGGTTTAGATGTTTAGCTGGTTTTTGGTCCTTTTAAAACCTGGTAGGGCTTCATGGTATATCTTTCTTTTTGATGTAAAGGGTTTTAGGGCCCCTTCAAAACCTATTTTACCTTAATCTAAAACAACATAATGAACTCCAACCTCCACCTAGATCCCAATTGAAGTAGTATGTGACATCCCAGTGGACACTAAACCAACTACAAACCAGCATCATCAAGACCAACCACATGTCCTGTAGCCTAGCACCCAAAACTTGAGCTAATGATATAGAAGTCAAAATGTCACTAGAAGCCAGCTCCATAGAAGATCTATGAAATCTCTTTTTCCCAACTGCTGCAACACAAATCTTAACCGAATCTGTAGTTGATGAAAACTCATAATCAACATGTGCGCCATCATTAGAACACACATCAACCACTACATGCATACTACTAAACTCGTCATTGGATGGTTCAATTGACACAAAAGTGGCTGTTGATATGACAATATCCTCGCATTCTCATAATCCCACTATTGTTGCATCACCATCTCCTGACAAAGCTTCATATGTGGATTCATAACTCTACACACATGACTCAACACCAGATTGTGAATCAATAATATTAGAGCGTAAACCCACATCTACTGACTCTGCTGAAATGCCCACATCACCAACATCATAGCTAGACAGATCTATATGTGTTTTGATCCCACTTGAGGAATCAACTACCTCCCGCATCAGAGCAACATACAA